>CM001189.1:13660394-14860394 GCA_000218505.1 Schrenkiella parvula
CTCTTCTCCACCACATGTCACCCCCAAACCGACAGACAGAACGAAGTAGTAAACCGCACCTTATCAATTTTACTTCGCATCACCGTAGGAAAGAACCTCGAGAATTGGGTAGAAAGATTGCCTTTTATCGAATTTGCGTACAACCGGACCGTCCACTCAGCCACCAAGATAACCCCATTTGAGATTGTCGACGGGATCAATCCCACTACGCCCCTGGACCTGACTCCCTTACCTCCAGCCGAGGTAGTCAACCTAAACGGAGAAGAAAAGGACGAATACATCAAAAAGATTCACCAAAAGGTCAAGGACAACCTGGAAAGGTGCACCGAGCAGTACGCCAAACACGCCAACAAGGGCCGCAAGGAGGTTATATTTGAATCCGGGGAATGGGTCTGGCTACACATGAGGCAAGAAAGGTTCCCGAGCCAGAGAAGCTCAAAACTAGCACCACGAGGCGACGGACCGTTCCGAGTCATAGAGAAGATCAACAACGCCTACCGCCTAGACCTTCCAGGTGAGTTAAACATATCACCCACTTTCAATGTAACTTACATTTCACCATATCATGCAGATGATCCAGTTTTGAGGTCAAAACCTCTCGAAGAGGGAGGGAATGATGAGGACACCCAAAACACGGTCGACCCAGATATCAACATTCTCGACCCCTTAGGCGACCCAGAGGTTCCCGAGACGTTTGAAGGCACCATGACCTGCCAAAAAACCAGAGTCTTACACCACAAGTACAACCTCAGCATCCAGAGTATTTTAGATCAGCTCGTGCCAAACACGACCCACTCCAAGCGGCCGGCCGAACCGAAATCCAAGACCACCCCAGAACATGACACATCCGGTCTAACCCTTGAAGCACCACTCGATTTCCCTCGACCAAACCTACAGCCAAACCACTTTGGTCGAGTCCAATTGGTCACAGATCAGATAGAACCCGGACTTGGTCGAAGCCCATCCACACCCGGCCCAACCGCGCTCGCCCACGACGCTTGGCCCCTGCTACCCACAACGGCCCATTACCAAGTCATGGTGATCAACAAAGACGCGGACCAGCCTACCCTTTCCTAGCACCGCCAACCGCGTCCCAAGGTAAGTAAGGTAAGTCTTTTAATTATTCCTAGCCGTTGGTCGTTTATTTATTCACGAAATTATAAGCTGATTTTAGGAATATTCTATTGTGTTTTCTTTCTTCTTTTGGTTTTCGATATTTCATGTGATCTTTTGCTTTAAATTCAAGAAGACCCTAGAAGGTCACAACTGCTAGGACCACTATATAAGGTCCCTTTACAGCCTTGTAATTCTTTAGAACTTTTTATCTAATAAAACGAGTATTTTCTTAAAATCATTTGCCTTCTTTAGTTGTGTCGAGACCAGAACCTCCACCACTTAAGCATGTTTTATCACGGGTCTTTCACAGTGTGGTACACTTCGCCCCCGCACCTCACACCCCGGTCATCCCGCCCGCCGATCGTGCGTCCGCAAACCTCACTCCCGTACGTCGACCGCCCGTACACCCATCCGGACCTACTGCTTGAGAAGCTTAACTTTGTCCGCGCCCGTACGTCGACTGTCCGATTGCCGCAAGCCGTGTGACAGCCGCCGCTTGTATCACTTAATCCGCCTCAGCCTGGCCGATGGTTCAGGTCGGCTTCACAAAGAATACGAGGTTTAATTAGATCCAACTTTCATACTTAGTCATTTCATCTATTATTATTTTCAACATAAAATTATAATTTTCATGGCTATATGTTAGTTTTAGTTTTAAAGTATATAAATTAGTTTTGTTTTATATTTTATAAATAAAGGATAATTCAATAGTTAATAGACTTATACGGTTTTTCTTTAATTTTAAATTAATAAATTTATTATGTTTTTCATCGATTTATAATATATAAAAACGTAAGGTATCTAAGATAACAATTTTTTAATATAAAAATAAATAGTTTAGACTGCAGTCCACAACAGAGCGAACTACACTGTCCAACTAAGAACCACAACGGATATAGGACCATTTAGATGCGGATACTTCGACATCTCTACCTTTAGGCTATGTGACTGGTGTTGTTGAGCCATAAGTATGTCTTACTGCTATGGGCTCTGTATCATAGTAACGGGTCGTATTCATTAAAGCCCATCTAATATGTATCCACAGAAAACGGGCTCATATTGAGAAAGAATTGTTTTTTTTTCTTTCGAGATAGTGACGTCTAACTCGGCGGATGACTCAGTCCGCGTCAGAAAAAGGGGCCAACTGCTCTCCGCAGGCGCCGTCGCTGCCAAGAATCTCGCACGTGGGGGCCTTTCCTCCTTTCTCCGAACCCCCAAGTATCCATGAATCTTCGTCTTCTTCTTCTTTTACGTGTTCTCTCTTATTTAATTAATGTACAAGACAAAAATATCATTTTAAATTACGCCTACGGATCCCGATTCCTTCTTCTCTTGTTCATCTTCTCCACGCTCCCTCCAATTAATGGTATGTATGCTGCTGTTTTCCTTTTGTTGATGACTTTACTTGGCCGCCGTAAAAAATAAGAAACATCCGGTTGTTTTGAATCTGAATCCCTGATGGATCCATTCTTCTTCGTTTGTCACCTATCCAGTCAGACGACGGCATGGATAACTACAACAGTTTATCAGATTTTCTCAAGGAATTCTACATCCCTACTTATGTCCTCTCGCCGGAGTCAGAGGCTCTGGCACTACCCATCGCTCCACCTGAGAGCCCCGTCCTTGTCTTTATCAACTCCAAAAGCGGTGGTCAGTTAGGTGGGGAACTCCTTCTCACCTACCGCTCTCTTCTCAATGACAAGCAGGTAGGTAACCTCACCGATTGATCTCCTTATCGTTTGGCCTTCTTTCTCACTGTCTGGTCTGGTGCTTCAGGTCTTTGATCTTGGGCAAGAGACTCCGGATAAGGTGCTCCGCAGAATCTATCTCAACCTCGAGAGGCTAAAGGATGACGATTTCGCTCGTCACATTCGGGACAAGTTAAAAATAATTGTGAGTTTTTACAATAATTACAACACATCACATCCAGAAATTATTTGTGCTTATTGCTTGCGTGCCCTCATCTTTCTTTAGGTTGCAGGAGGTGATGGCACTGCTGGCTGGCTCCTTGGAGTTGTATGTGACCTTAAATTATCACATCCTCCTCCAATTGCCACCGTACCTTTGGGTACAGGAAATAACCTTCCCTTTGCATTTGGATGGGTGGGTACCACTCAATACTTGGGGGTATGTTCATATGTTTCTTTACTATCAGAAGCGTTTCAATCCGTTTTGCCTCTATTGCTCTCTTCAGGGAAAGAAAAATCCCGGAACAGATGAAACAGCAGTGGAGTTGTTTTTGGCTCAAGTGATGAAGGCCAAAGAGATGAAGATCGACAAGTATGTACATATCTCTTTCTTACAATGGAGTTCATAATTATGTACATCTCTTTCTTACAATGGAGTTCATAATTATGGATGGTGAATAACTGGTGAATACATTTCTCTACTTAAGTTGGCACATACTTATGAGGATGAAGACTCCTAAAGAAGGCTCTTGTGATCCTCTTGCACCTCTTGAGTTACCACATTCTCTGCATGCATTTCACCGTGTTTCTCCCACAGATGAACTTAATAGGGTAAATAATCTTATCCTATTTTCCTGCCACTGTCTCAGTTGTGGCATTTTGTCTTATGTGGATATCCTTCACTCTCCCAGGAAGGTTACAACACATTTCGCGGGGGATTCTGGAATTATTTTAGCCTGGGTGAGAAATTTTGTTTTACAAATGCTCATCTGCTTCCATTTAACTCTAGACTTTTCTCAAGTCTTATAAGCAAGATAAGGTTTCCTTACAGAGTTGTGATCTTCAGTGCGATTGTTGATGTGCTAGCAATCATAACTTATTATACTAATTATTTTGATAAACTGCCATGAAGGCGTTGGATTGTCGGTATGGAAATTAAATAAAGGAAAAACAATTCATATCCACGTGGCGTGCTTTTCTGTAGTTAGTCTGGTCGATGATCATCTTGGTTATCAATTTTCAAAGACAAATTCCCTTGTAACTTTGATTGTGCTTGTGCAGGAATGGATGCTCAAATTTCTTATGCTTTTCATTCTGAGAGGAAGCTGCACCCTGAAAAATTTAAGAATCAGTTGGTTAATCAGGTACCTTGTTCTTGAAGTTTCCCTATGCTTTTTGTCTGCTTACCCACATTTCTTACAATTTTACTCTGAATGCTTCTTCTGCGATTCTGATTTTGTTAGTGTGATACGTGTTCCCTTTTAATATCCCTTTGCTGGGATTAAAACTAACCAAGTAATGAAGACTTTGCATTGGCTTTACAGTCCCCTTTTTAATTTTCCAGAGTACGTATGTAAAGCTTGGTTGCACGCAAGGATGGTTTTGTGCCTCTCTTTTCCACCCTGCTTCACGGTGAGTAAGATATGAATATATATATATATATACCTCTTTCAGTTTCACTGATTTCCTGTTCCTGAGTTTCAGCTCCCCCAACTTCTCATTCACATTTATATTTGTTTCCAACGTGGCGCTTCTTAGACATTTTCCTAAATGGTTTCAATGCTCTGCAATAGTTGCCTAATCCTTTGTTTTAAGTATACTGTTATAATGTCAGTAATTGGAAATTTGGCGCCAATAGTTGTTCGCTGCATATGTTTATTTCTCTGCTTGGGTCTCCTTGTGCGCTAAACCATTTCAAATTTGAATACACTTCAGCATCTATATACAGACCTGCATCTATGAGCACCTTATGGTTGGAGATTTCTTATATTCTAACTTTAAGTGAATGTAATCTTATGGTGGATATATATTCTCGGTAATGGAGTCCAAATTTCTTACATTTCCAGTCTTTGTCTGTAACTGTATTATAAAATTTGCTCCTGTAGGAACATATCTCAGCTTGCAAAGGTTAAGATTGCAAATAAAAATGGCCAGTGGGATGACCTCCACATACCCCATAGGTAATGTGTATTCATCTAATCTAAATTGTCTTGATGGATCTGTGGACTATGTGCTGGTTATGAATTCCTCTTGGAAGTTTTCTGTGTTGGATCTTTAACTAGAAATAATTATATCCCAAATGTGAAAGATCAGTGCCCTACTTTCTTGCAATAAGCTGTTCAACCCCAAATAAAAAAAACTACTCGGAGTCCTGACGTTTGTTTCTGCTCTCTCAGCATCAGGTCCATTGTATGTCTGAATCTACCCAGCTTTTCTGGAGGTCTAAATCCTTGGGGCGCACCAAATCCCAGGAAACGATCTGATGTAGGTCTTAAATTCTCTTGACGTTTGAATTTTCAGTATATATTTTTGTCATGGTAAGATAATATGCATATTTCTTTCTTGTAACACAACAGAGAGACTTGACTCCACCATTCGTTGATGATGGCCACATTGAGATTGTAGGGTTTAGAAATGCTTGGCACGGTCTTGTCCTGCTAGCTCCAAATGGTCACGGCACACGACTTGCCCAGGTAAATGTTGTACAAAAAGAAGTAATAGGTACTCACGCACAGAGACACATGTTGACATGATGATTGAGTGCATACAAATTATAACTTACCGAGTTGGTTTCTCTTACGTGACTAGGCAAACCGCATTCGTTTCGAATTTCACAAAGGTGCAACCGACCATACATTCATGAGGATGGATGGGGAGCCCTGGAAACAGCCACTGCCTATGGATGATGAAACTGTGATGGTAGAGATTTCACACCTTGGCCAAGTGAACATGCTTGCAACTCAAGACTGCCGGTCCAGAAGCATGCACGACCCCTCCACACCCTGCCATCAGGATGCCTCAGAAGAGTGTGATGATAATGAAGATGACTCAGTGACTGAAGGCGAGGAATTTAGAAAGTTTGGTGCTGCAGATACCTTCAAGATTCCTGACGAGGTTGATATTTCTCACCTTAGTTAGACATTTAGCCGTTTTCACTGTTGATTCAATTCCTCCAGTCTCTCCGTCCGATTTTTTTTTTTGTCGCACTTATATACTTTCATAAAGGGGGTAAGCTAGCAGCAATTGGTACAGATTGGTACCCATCTTTTTTTCCCTTCATTTTCTTTTGTTGTTCACGCTTAATTGTCCAGACACTACAGTTACGCATTGTATCTGGATTTTATATCAGCACAGTTCCTGTTCTGTTCGTGCATATGTTGCAGCAGCGAGCAGGGAGTCTCTGTAATTCCTTCGCATGGAATCTGACCTTAGGAGTTTCATTTTGACGTTTCTTTGTATAGGGAGAACACGGGCATTAATAATAAAAAAGGCAGTGCTTCCAGGAGGAGAAATTTACATACACATTGTTGGTCACACATTCCCTCTGAACGCAGCAACTAGAGACACGACACCACCCCATCAATGTATCTAACTACATACCACATGAAGCAACATTTATGTCAAAACTCATAGACTCGAAACAAACATATACACATGTCTGAAATGTTCTTAGAAATGAGGACATGTATATCATGGGCCAAGTAGTTGCTGTTGTTACTAAGAACAAAAAATAAAAAGCAGAATTGATTGTTTAGGATTTCCATTCAACCAAGAAAGATGGGTTATATAGGCTATCTCCCAGACATTTGGAGATTGTTTCGTTAGTTTTCTGGGATTCGGCTCTTTCCCCGCGCTTCTTCTTCTCCCTGAGTAAGCAGAAGTAAAAATGTCCAAAGTTAATGTTCCACGAGGCTAGATTTAGCATACAGCTCTTGTGATCACCATGGAAAACATGCTACAGTATTGTTTTTTAGAAAACCAAAAGTTTCATCCTGCAGCAAACACTATATTTGCTGAAATAGACAATGCTTAGGGTAGATAAATAGGGTTTGGCATCAATACCTCTCCACATACTCCTTCAGTAATTCCTTGGCTTGGACAAGCTTTGACAGCAGGTTACGATACACATCAAGGTCCCGATCGACGCTTTTCTTGTTGATATTTAGGGATGCACAAAGCTGTTCCATGAGACACAGAGATCAAAATTACCTCTAGGGAGAATGTGACAAATCGGAAAATAACAACACACTTCCACAATGTCAGGGAACATAATGGATATAAAAACGTGCCATCTAAGCAAAAGCTAGCGACATTCCCGCCTCTAGATCACCAAGATTGATATAGAACTAGGATACAGAAACGCAACGCAAAACCAAGATTGGTGCAATAAAGATTTTCGGCAGATTTTCAAGATGGTATCAGATAACATAATAAAAGGGGTGAATTTAGATTAAAAATAAATGGAAGATAAATAGTATGACCTTATCCAAGACAGTTGGATCGGTTGCACTTGCAAGCTCAAGCAAACGAAAGAGGCCAACTGCGAAGAACCTGCTGTAACTGAAGCCCTCCTTACTCCCAGCTCTTCCTGCAATGTCCTTAAGAATTGCTTCAACTTCTCCGTCCCTAGAGGAAAAGTCAACTAGCGAAGAAGAAGTCTGACTTCGGGCCCATTCCTCTATCTTCTGCGCATCTATTCTGTGGAGAAAAAAAAAAGGCACAAATAGTTCTCCTCTTTCTTTCGACAAGAAAATTGAGAGAGAGAGCTAACCGGTATTGCTTAGGATCCTCATTCAAAGCTTCTACGTAAGCTTTAAAAATGGCATCTCGATCCTGATCGCTGGGATATCCTTCCATGAGCTGATCATAGACAGTGACAAAGCCAAGGGCAAAGACAGGATCGTAACGGTAAGTCCTCTTGTACCTCATCAAATGCTGCTGTACAATGAGCTCCTGCAAAACCGTGTTGTAGATACTGGGGATGGGTCGCTTGTAAGCTTTTAGGAAATTTGACTTTGTCTCGGATACAGGAGGCACATCTGACAACAACACCAGCAAAGGAGTTATGAATAATTTTCAAAATTGATAAAGTAGATCCTTTTAATTAATAACATATGTAGATAAAACGAAGGAAGTGAACTGTCAAATGCAATGTGGCAGAACAAAAGCTCAAGTAGAAAGATTCACCGGTAACACTGGACATGCAGTGGATAATAGATCTCGACGAGGAAGTGGAAGCCCTAGAAGAAGTCAAAGAGCGGCGAGAAAACCGCCTGCAGATGGCGGCGACGGAGGCGAGAGGACGAGAAGGCGCGAAACTGGGAATCTTGTCCGATTGTCCCAACGCCGGAAAGGAGAGAGAAGCGATTGCAGCCATGGGGGGAAATCGAAGAGAGAAAGGAGAGTTGTTGGGATTTGGGATTTGGCTTAATCAATCAAGTGATAGCCATGGGAGGAGGATCAATGGCTGGTTGGATCTTTTGAGTTTGGACTTGGGAGGGGCTTATCCAACTCCACGAGTTGTCACAAGTATGACACGTGTCTCTCTTGTGTTCTATAATCACTCCGTGTTAGGGCTAGGCCCGGAAGTAGGCCCATAGACTTCCTAAAAACGGATCCAATTAACAAAGCCTAAAGGAAAATGCAGGAGTTGAATTTCCGTGGATAAAACACTTGCCAAGTCATTTCAAAGATTTTGGTGAGGCGCCTTCAACTTTTGCTTTGCTTCCTGTTATTGTGTCTCCCATTCGTGTCGAGAGATTGATCACATCAAGTCTATTAATTACATCTTGTTCAGTTGCACACTTGCACGTCAAGTTTGGACACTCAAATTTCCTTTCTCCGGATAGAGTTTGATGAAGGTTCCTTTTTTGAAAATATGGACGATATGTTTTTTACAAAAAAAAAACGGTTCTCGTGATTTTGGAAGGACAGTTTGTCATGCATAGTAGACGGGCTTTTCATCACAAGGATAGTCTCGTGGCATGTAAATTTCTATGTTTAGTTTGAGCGATGAAAAGTATGATAAACCATCACTTAAAACGAAATTAATTTTGCATCTCAAGCATCAGAGTTGTTGGGGGCGGTCTTGAAAGCATGATATATCTTTTTTGAAGTTAAAAACAGTAGAATCAAATAGCGGAGTTTCATTGCTCAGAATGTTACTTCTTACGATTTGTATTAGTCCATTGTCGCCATTAACCATCCAGCATGGCTTCAAGATCACTCTTTTTAATTTCAGTTGTATGTGTGTCCTTCTGGCCTTCTGTACTGAAGTGTCTTGGTTATTTGCTCCTTTTTTACTTTGAAATAGCTCTCGTTAAGTTATAATTTTACCCTTAGATGAAGAAAAAGAAACTTGCCAAGTCGAATTAGACATAATACTAGTCCCTTGCTAAATCTCAAATACTATACATTAGTTGGGTTATTGATCTTCTCACTCTCTTGATATGGTAAGAGTAAGATAAAATACAAACACCAACAGCTTATATATAGTAATGATTGATCTCATTGGATCTTCACAATCACCAACCAACAAAAAAAAACGAAGCCGGCAATAGAGAAATTAGGGAGGGAGATGACAAAAACTGTCTCCATCCGAATCACAAGTCATACATACAACTAACTAAGCATCTACATGATAGGAGGACTATACTGACAAAATTAAGGTGCAAACTAGCTTGTAAACTATCAGAAGTGTTTAGTTTTGTGGGGGTTCCTGATCATCCTTGTCCTTGTGATTATAAGAAATGGGGAAGTGGTAATCATCCCAGAGAGGGCTTCCAGGTCCCCACTCCTCTGGAATTGTATTGTACCATGCCTCAGCCCACCCCGTGTCCTCACTCACTCCTCCCATTGCCACGCTCGAATCATCATCTCCTCTCTCGCTTGCCTTTTCACAAGCAGCCGGCGTTTCACACTGTTTCTGCTGCACCGGAGTTGACTCTTGCGTATTCAGAAAGAGCTCGGGGAAATTAAGCCTGGCGGTCTCGCCCCTCAGCTTGAAGGCCTCCCGGTCGTAGGCCATGGCGGCTTCCTCTGCTGTATCGAATGTCCCGAG
Organism: Schrenkiella parvula; assembly: GCA_000218505.1. NCBI lineage: Eukaryota > Viridiplantae > Streptophyta > Magnoliopsida > Brassicales > Brassicaceae > Schrenkiella > Schrenkiella parvula. Next base: position 13,670,259 of record CM001189.1, read on the forward strand.
CCAGAGACGTGTTCTGTTTCTTGGCATGCGGATCTCGGCAACCCATTTCCCCCAATGGCGTTGTCTTACCCCTCTGTACAGCTTGGTGGCGCTGAAGGGTTGGATTGGCGGTCTCGCCAGTTGCAGTGGCAGTGGCAGTGGCAGATCACCTTCTTGTCTTAGCATGTTCATCATCATCATTGTTCCGCTCGGGCTCAGATTCAGTATGTCTCTCCAGTATTGCAGCAGATGTTGCTGCTGCTGCTGTGCGTTTGAAAATGGCTGCACCTGAAGTTGAGGACCAAACGAGATCATCTGTGTTTGCCTTGCTCGGTGGTCATTCGGATATGAAAACTGTTGGTGGTTCTGAATAGATGGAGCGAGGGAAAAAGGAAAACAACCCTTGAAGAAGCGGCAGCGGAAGTAGCATAGGAGGAGGATAAGAGATAAGGGTTATGTCGGTCAAGGGTCCTCGTTTTTCTAAGGCTTCTCTGGGACGTCGAGGAGGCTTCTCCGGAAAACGGCTTCCACACGTTATCTATATGGTCCTCCTCCGACTCCATCTCAGAATCCATTTTCTCTGCCTCGCTGATACCGAGGCCCCTGATGGATTTTCCCTTGTTCTTAGCAGCAGTAGCCATGAATAGATGACTCTCTCTCTCTATCCCTATATCCTATGAAGGTAACTAGATCCACTGGAAATCTATAAAAAGAGAAGAGGAAGCAGTGGCTTCCTCTCCGTCTTGTGGAAAACAGAGGAAGAGCGGTAGAGAAAGAGGGAAAGATGTGTTGTGTTGTTATGAAGTTGTTTTCTTCTTTATATATCAGAGCAACCTCTAAGGTCTTAACTGATTGGAGATGTTGACATATATCACTAAGCAACCTCTCATGCGCTCCTCTGTTTTTCTTTTGGACGGTGAAACATTCTTTCTTTTTCTTATAAATATTGATGATAGTATGTATGGTCGGCTAATCGCGGCTAAGGATGACATGATATGAGATATTTTAGCTACGCTCGTCTCTCAAAGGTAATTGGGGGTCTAAGTCAGCTTTGACTTTTTTCTTCTTATTTTATAAACAAAAGACAAACAATTAACCGACCAAGCTTGGAACAAACAAATAAAAAGGCTTTATAAGATATCAATTTTGTCTCTCCATGTTTCAACCAACTCAATAAAATATCTCTTGTGCCCATAACCCACAATGCTATCAGTCTCACCATATATACATTGATATATACAATGTGTGAGAATTGTGTTTTTAAAGACTAGACAGCTGTTTGGATGCATAAGCTATAAAGATTGAGCATTATAACGATTCAACCTTGGAACTGGATGTTTTCAACACATACATGTATGGAGTATTTATCACATGGATATGTGGGATCCCAAATCAGGAACTAAATTGTGATAATGGATAAATATCCCATTACCCTAAGATTGGAAATCCCGATCAAATTGTCTTCAATTAGTATATATTTTCTTTGTTTTTTTTTTGCTTCGGTCATATTAAAATGTGGGGAGGCTAAATTCTAAACTTTCGGCAGAAGAAAGATATAAACTAACAAACAAATAAATTAAAAAACAAAAAAAGGGTTCATGTCAACAGCTTAAGGCTTAAAAGTCGGTGAAGGAATGGGTCAGCTCTCTCCACTTCTCCACTTTTCACTTCTCTCTGTCCAATCATAAAACCTAGTCCGTTTCATTCAAATCAAATAGTCTTATTTAGATATTTAACGGGGTCCATCATTCTATTACAATTCTTTCTTCTTCTTCTTCTTTCTTTTTCGGTAGTTCGTTAGATTAATTAAGTATGCAAACGAACGTTAAATCACAAACCACTGTTTTATCCCATTTTAATGATGAGTGCTTCATACCTATACATCAAATTGCCAGAGTCTACTCGAAAGGCATCGATTCCTAGATCATGATATTATGATCTCAAGCCGTTGACTTTGGTAACTAAACAATATGATCTGTCCACTGGCACTTTTTTAGCAAATAGAACCTACGAAGAAGGTTTGCATTCACATTATAGCATCCCAAAGAAAGGTGTAGAAAAGCAATATTGCGTAATGAGGTTGGTCTGTAGTTATACGCTTCACTTAGTCTTAACTATGTTCCCCTGTTTTCTTTGGGTGTGAGACTGAATCACATAACAATAAATGGATCTTACTTTTTTGTTCGTATGAGAGAATAAGAGCGAGGAATTAAGGTCAAGGCATCTGTTGTTGTTGTTGGCTCCTAAGGGCAGTAAAGTGAGCAGCAATCTGACCGTAGTCGGGAAGCTTAGGATGAACATGCTTAGCTTCATTTAAACCTCTTTCTCCTTCTCCTTTTTCCTTTTGATCAGGCCACATTGTGAACACGTTGTACACGATGTGATAACACTGACCACTCTCTTTCTTTTGACGCCTTCTAGTTCCCATGCACGAGTACCTCCAACATTCCACGTCTTTGGCCGTTGGACTGCTTGATGTTGATCTTGATCTCCTTGACCTCTTTCTCTCTCTTCTCTCTTCTTCAGCCTCTCTGAATCTGAATATTCTCTGATCTTTTTCCACCACTTCCTCCGCTATGCAATCATCCTCTTCACATACTTTTCTTTGATCCCTTCGTGCTTTACTAAGACTCTGTTCTTGTTTTTCCTCTAAAACTGCGTCTGTGAGAGTGAACTTACACATTTGTGCTTCGCTGTCGGCCTGTTGCGATGGACACGGCTGAGCAGAAGTTAATTCGGAACCCATAACTTCCTTCTCCTCTTCTGGCTCCCCGCTGTCTATTATTACCTACACACACACCAAAGAAGTAGGCGATTATATACTCGCAACTCCCACAACATTAAGATGCACAGAAGATTCAAAAATCTTTACATTGTAACCTGTTTGTGAAATTTGGGAGTGTATTCTAGTGCCAAAACTTGTAGACGGAGGCCGTTCTCGGCTGCTATCTCAGCCAACAATTTGGACTTGGCATCATCCGATACAGAGATTATGGAGAGTTGCTCTGTAATCTGCAATCGGGTATCTATGGTAGTTGCAAGGGTCGGTAAACAAATAAAGAGAAGAGAGGAAGACGTGTGAGAACTCTACAAGGACGAACCTGAGGGTTGACACGATTTCCAGGGAGAAGATGGAGAGCCGTTGACACCAAGGGTTGGCCGTAACGCTCCCCAAATAGAAGCCTCAAGGTGCGTAGCTCAGGCAGGTCTCCACACCTCGCAGAGGCAAAGATAAGTGTTGAAACCGCTTCGTTGATGCCATCAGAAATTTCTCTGTGCCTCCGAATGTAGGAGAGGTGGAGGAGGATGAAGTCGGAGAAGTGAAGCAGCAAGTGGTAGAGGGACATCAGAGTCTCATCAAGGAAGAGATGTTGAGCCCGATGAAGAGCACGGTTTTGTTCACCTAAGCGGAGCAACTGGGCTATGTCGTGGCGCAAGTGTGAAGAAATGGCGTATTTCTTGTTCTTGAAAAACTTTAGACGACACTGAAGCTGCTTCAACACTCTCTTACACTTTGAGGCCTTTCGCCATCCCAACAGAAAACCAAACATCGTATCTTACTCTGTTCGTATGTATCTCATTCTTCAAACATGAGTGTGAAGGAGAAAGTGGGTTTGATCACGATTATGGGGTAGAGGAAGTGGCCCTCGACGGTTATTACTTCCTTTTTTCCCCACCCATTTCCGCTTCCCTCGTTCTATTGTCATTTCATCAAATTTTATAAACATATTGGAACTCTAAACAAATATTAAAATTATTTCCAGAAGATAAAAATATGTTTATTTTATCAAAGAACTAAAATAGAACAGCCTATATATATTACTATTTTTTTTTGTTGTTGAAAATCGCAGGGAGGAAATTTGAACCCATAACACAATATGTTACTATCTTACGGTTTTGTTTTCTCACAATTTAAACATATAGTATGCATGGCTGGCTGAACATTTTCTCACAAAAAAAAATTCAATCAGATTAGGGTTTCCCTATAAACATTTAAAATAAGGTGGATTTTTAAACGTCAACATATTAAAACGTGCAAATAAACCTCCATATATACTAATAAACTTGCTTATGCATGGCTGAACATTTTCTTGTGGTGCCATAAACGAAATGTTTTCAAACCTTCTTTCTCGTCTTCTCTAACATGAGACTAAATAAGGGTGTGAGAGCCGTGGTGCCATGGCATCGAGTCGTTTGGTTCTCTTAGAGCATCATGAGAGGTAGGTGGCTTGCAGTGCATGATCGTCTACCCAAAGAAAGCCGCATAAGAGCTTGGAGACGATATCATCATGATTGCATCCAATGTGGAGAACCAAATGAATTGTCTGGCACGATCGAGTAGAACAATTGCATACATGCAAGTCAATTGTTTGGTAAAACGATAAGGAATCGAATAAGCTCTCTTAACAACCATAACATTTTCTCGCTATGATGGTATGCTTCAACGATGGTTTGCTATAATAAATCGCTGAAGATGTCGAACAAAAAAAAAAAATCGCTGAAGATGGTTCTCTACTTTTTCATTCGTTGTTAGCTTTCAAAATCATTGGTTTGTTTCTTTTTATGTTTTCTCTTGTAAATATCTTATTGCCTTTAATTCTTGTAGTGCCTTTATATTGAGAAACAAAATTTACATTCCAACCAATAAAAAACAATACGTTAAATTTATAGAATATGTTGGTGAATGAAGAAAGTTTAGAAATATTAATTTGGTTATCCATATCACCAAACTACATTTATTTTTTCAATTATTTATTTTAAGAGAATTTCAAAGTTGCATGTTTGAAGTGGAGCAAATTAAATATGAATGGCCAATAAAAAAAAGATTTCCGTTATCGTGTGTATGAAGACAAAATTTTTAAAAAATCTCGTGGGAATTTTGAAGGTTAGTAAACAAATTTTCGAACTATCCGAAACAGCACACCGACCGTCGGATGAAGATGGAAGCTCACAGACGTGGCAATTAAGATATTACAAGTAGTATCAAAACCTAATCTAGACGAACAAATAAGAGAATTTTCATAATAAGTTATGAATAAAAAACTTTAGTTTCTAAATAAGTAAAAAATACAAGATTTCAGCTAAAAGCTGATCATAATTAAAATTTGCACAAACCCAAAACTCTGTTAGTCTAAACAAGCAATAACTAAATTAAAGAAGTAAGAGATTGCCTGAGGTAATTTTTCTTCTTTGTCACAAATTCTGAACATACGTTTTCTTTGACATCGTCCTGGAAAATGCCTTCAAACAAGTTTCCTGAGCTCTGATGTCAAGATCGAGTGAAACTCCGTTTAGGGCAAATGCAATATGATTTGCGACCACTTCGTATACCTTGTCGGTCACCGCCGCCACAATCTCATCCAATTTGTCAGACAATTCTTTGGACGGTTAGTCATGTCCGTCAAAGATCTTCTATGTGAAGATCCGTTTTTTCTGTCATCTTGATCTTTGGAAGCTGGTGTTAGACTAGTCTTCGACACACAAACTATGCCAAATTGTGGATTCAAAAAGATTGGCGGAACAAAGGGGCGTGGTCAATGGTCATATCTCACCATAAATTTAATGCATCATTAGATTCATGGTGAGATATGATCATTGACATTTTGACCACTTCAAGCTAGGTGAATCTTTTTAAGTTTAATAAAACGAATGAATTGGGTCGGATCCCGAATGCTAGATCCACACCAACAGTTTTTAAACCAACCTAATGCCAACGAAATGAAGTGACTAACGGTTCCGGATTAATGGTTGATTAAACTAACCAATCAACTTAACTTGTAAAACGAGTTGGTTTATGTCTTTCGGACCATAAGCACAAACAGATAATTTACTGACCTCCGGATGCGTGATAAAAGAATTGGAAGACAAAAAGTATGTATTTTGGTTTCGATCCTCAAACGAGTTAGGATTTATGAGTTCGAATGTAAACACAACAAGATGGAAGTGTAATATAAGTAATGGGTGAGATAACCGTAGAGCTTAGACTAATTGCATATCCAATATCTTGAAATTTTACGACATTCAGATCTAAATTCGTTAAGTTCAAGATTAAATGCAGCAAACGCTGCTCGCCCGAGTTATAACAAGAGGCAATGTCCCTCATCTCTCTCATCGAATGACAAATACTCTATTTATCTTTTTTTTTAATAAAAACATTAATTGGAGGCGCATTAATGGAGATCACAGAAAAGAAGGGCCAGAGAAGGCAAATTGAAGGTGATTGCATACAAAAGTACGTCTTTCAGTTTTGCACAGAGGAAGCTCATGACATTCACCAAAGCAGCACGAATGAAGTTCAAGTTTTTAATTAAGCTTCTCTTCTTGTGATTCTACTCTTACGACATCTCCTCCAAATTTATATCATTTCATACGTTTGATCTTGTTTTCATGTGACTCTCCTCTTTTCTACCGTGAGTCTCTTCAATTTCCTAAACGCTATGTTAACGATCCACGTAACATATATACACCTTCTTTGTCGCCGTACGTACCACACACTACTACATCCTAATTTTACTACTATACTAACAATATATCATGAAGTCTCTTCTCCTCCTCGTCCTTTTCCTCTCTTTCTTTTTCGGCTCTCTCTTCGCTAGTAGGCGTTTCCCCACGCCCCCCTATCCAAGTATGTATGCTCTTCTCTCCCACTCTCCTTTATTTTCACTATCTTCAAGGTCTCTTAACTTGTTCATGTTTGTGTGCGTGCGCAGGTCATCATCATGTGGGAATCACGACAGGGAAAATGAAGCGTCAGAGGAGGCCGGACACGGTGCAAGTGGCTGGCTCTAGGTTGCCGGATTGCTCACACGCGTGTGGCTCATGCTCCCCATGCCGTCTTGTAATGGTTAGCTTCGTGTGCGCATCGCTAGAAGAGGCTGAGACTTGTCCTATGGCTTATAAGTGCATGTGCAACCACAAATCCTACCCCGTCCCATGATGAGCCTCTAGCTCCTACACTTAATTTTATGCATTCAAACGTTTTGTTTTCCTTTTGCTTCTCTGGGTACATGTCGAGGTGTACGTGTAAAATGCATCTTTGCCTTTTTCTTTTTTTCTTTTTTCTTTTTTCATTTCGTGCTCTGGTCCCTCCGCTTAAGTTAAAGACAGTTTTAATTGAAACGAGATTAGTTAAGCCATTCAGAAGTGTGATAGACAAAATCGAGAAAAGCAACTCGACTAATTGGGCTGTATTATGGGCCATGAGGCCGCATTTCAGACTGCAACAACCAAAGTTGTAGAAAGAATAAAATTGTAAAGGGCAGACGTTATATGTTGTTGCCACCAAACTGTGGAGGCTCTCTAATAATTAGCACACTCCACTCTCTACCCATTCCTTACACATTTCAACCATCTCATCTCACCTTCGTTAAATGTTCCCACAGTTAGCTCCATAATTCACTATACACACACATACGCATTCCCTCCACAAGATCAAACAAACACACTTCCCTTCACTCTTTACCTTCCCCTACTTTTCTCACTGCAATAAAAACAAATGGCTTCGTCCATGCTCACACCCGCAGCCGCAGTCACTGTCATGCTTCTTAGCCTACTGCTTGGATCTGCAGAGCAAGTGAGCGGACTGCGTCACATTCCCAAGTCCCATAAGATCACTGATGTCAAACACCCTGACTTTCTTGTCACCATTGAGCCCAAACCAACTGTTCTCATCCCCGGTGTTGGAAGGTTCTTGCTTCCTCCCAAATGTAAGAAGCCATTCTACCCTTACAATCCTGTCACTGGAGCTCCCCTCACTGGTGGGTCTATCAGTGGCCAAGTCCCCTCATATGGTGGTGGACAAGGGGCCGGAACTCGCACCCAGCTCCCTGGTGGCGATGATACGCTTGTCCCAAACCCTGGATATGAAGCTCCAAACCCGACCACTGGAGCTGGCGCTGGAACCAACGGCCAAGTTCCTCCGGTGCCACTACCCTGAGTTTTTTCTTTCAATCTGTCAACAAATAAGCATTTCTTAGATGCAAAAGGGTCTATTTCAGCGTCATGAGTCTTGGATTGATATGTAACCTTCTTGTTTACTAGCCGTTGCGTTAGAGTCATATGTTTCCCATCTCTTTCTTTCTTTCTGCATCTCTCTATATCTGCTATAGAAAAAGAGAGAATCTTGTGTTATGTTCTTAAGTTTATGTCGTCAGAAGAAATCTAGCGCATTTGTTTACAAACCATTATACTCAATAATCAAAATGTTTTATGATACATTTACTCCGCCAATAAGCAGTAGATACTACTAATGACAAAAGATTAGATGCAGAAAAGTACACCATCAAAGCTGAAGTTGTGATGAATACACTAATCAATCAGATTGAAGGTAACCCATTCGATTATTCCCTAGACAATGAATGACCAAACCAAAAACCAATCATAACCATATGACACACTAATGCAAAACTGCAAAAAAGGATGATGGAAGCCACAGTCTGGCCAGGAGAAAACAACCAAACAGGCTTAATGGATCAAATAATGGATTTCTTAGGAGTCATCTTAGCAGTAGCAGTGAAAACATCGATGATATCATTGGAGATGCAAGGAGCCAAGGAGTAAGAATGCCTTGAAAGGATAACCCATACAACGTGGTTGATGAAACAACAATTCAGTAAAAATAATCAATCAATAGACCTAATCAGTTGTAGGATTGACGCACTCAATATCTTGAGGATGATGAAACACAGATGGAGGTTGATAGATGAGATGTCAGCGCTGATGCTCGACAAGGATGTGTCCTGACATTCATTGCTCAGCCTGCGCCTAGTCTTAGTGGTAGATTTGATGATCCCAGAGTTTAGGTGCAGCAACCTCTAGAAATAAAAGGTACAGGATGACAGGAATTGCATAGGCCTTCTCAAAACTAAAAGGAAAGATACGCTAAGACTTCTCTGTATTTCTTCATTCTACAATCTACAAACTACAATTAAAGAAGGGTTCACTATTTCACCACCATTACTGTTTCAAGTTCAACAATGGAGCTTGAAGAAGGTGGACGATGGAGCATAGTCGTATATTTATCAGAGAAAGATGAAGCATTCAAGAAGGACAACGATAGTGTGTTTATGTGTGTGAGAGAGAGAGTAGACACACAATGGATATTGGACACTGATAGTATTACAATTTCTCATCATTATTCAGAACGATGCGGAAGTGTTGTGAATGGCTTACCCGCAGAATAAACAAAGCAATAAAGTAAAAGAATTCACATACAATAGATAGCGTAATCTTGGAAATGAGTATCTATAGGGAGGAGGAAGGAGGAGCAACTCGATCAGCCTCTATCATCGACTTTATGTAGTACTCTCCTGCTTTGTACGACGACCTCACCATTGGCCCTGATGCGACATACCTGAATCCCTGTTTACCATATCCGCACAATCCAATTAGCCTTGTTTCCCATTAAATTTCCCAGCACACAAAACTGTAAAAAGAAAGAAGGGAGCATTACCATTTCCATGCCAAGAAGCCGATACCTCTCAAAGGCCTCTGGTGTCACGTACTCAGCTACTGGCATGTGCCGCTTAGACGGTCGCATATATTGGCCAAATGTCATAACGTCAACCCCTGCTGCTCTCACTTTCTCCATTGTCTTGACCACTTGATCAGGGGTCTCTCCACATCCAAGCATTACTGAGGTCTTCGTTAGGGTGCCTGCAGGTGCATGGTGCTTAGCCATCCTAAGCACATCCATTGACTGCTTAAAGTTAGCACGATGATCCCGCACAAAACTCTGAAGCTCTTCAACTGTCTCAATGTTGTGGGCAAAGACGTCAAGCCCTGACTTGGACACCTTCTCAACACATCCACCATCTCCACGGAAATCAGGAACTACATCACATCATCAAGAAACAGTAAAATTAAAACTCAAATTAATCACCTAGAAGAATTAAAGAGGTCAAAGGCCACAAACAAACATCAATACCTAGAGCTTCTATCAACATCTCCGGCTTCAATGCTTTCAATCTCTGTACGGTTTCTGCAAAATGGCCACTCCCCTGATCAGGCAAATCATCACGATCTACACTGGTGATCACGACATAATCTACTCCCCAGGATGCGATTGCTTCGGCCACGTTGTTAGGTTCATTTGGGTCAGGCGGTGGAGGTGTACGCGATGTTTTGACATTACAAAACCTAAGAAAAAAATAGAAGAAGCCCTTATTTCAGAGAAAAGCTATTTGGTAGGAGAGGATTTGAGAGGAAGGAATTGGACCTGCAGCCGCGTGTACATGTGTCCCCGAGGATCATAATGGTGGCGGTGGCGGTTCCGGTTTCGCCACCAGACCAGCACTCGCCGAGGTTGGGACACTTAGCCTCCTCGCAGACGGTATGAAGCTTAAGGTCTCTCAACTTCTTCTTGATCTGGACATACCTCTCGCCGCCAGGAATAGACTCCTTCATCCATTTGGGCTTGGGGAGGGGCTTCTTCTTGGTCCCGACCTCCACGGAATATGTATCGCCGTGGATGAAATCGGTGAGGGAAGGCGACTCATCCGCCAGCCGCGCTCGAAGAGCCTCGAGGCTCCTGGGGGATTGCGTTACGGTGACGGGCGTTACCGGAGAGGAAGAGGAGAAGAACCTCGACGCCGGTCGGAGGAATAGGGAGACAAGAGCGGAGCGGGATTGCATCGCTCTGTGAGAAAGAAAGGTCCCCAAATTAGGATCTCACCGGTGACGACGGCAAAAAGTTTAAGGTGATGGTGAAACCTCCATTTCTACTAGAAGGTCTCGTTTGGGCCTTTTTTCTAATGGCCCATTACGTATCTTATGGTCACGGTCAATTCTTAATCTTCTTCTTCTTCTTCTTGCGCTGACATAAACATTGAGAAAAACATATGAAAAGGCCAATGTTTGAAAGACAAGGTCAGGAAAAGGGGAGAACGTGAAATATAGTACAAAAGCTGTGTCTGCCTGTAAGCAAAAAGGAAAAGAAAAACACAGTGGAGTGGGGGCCCATTAACTAAAATGTGAATTTTGTGGGCTAATCTATGATTATTTTGCCTCCTCTCTTGTTTTGAAGTGTGGACTGTGGAGAGCCTCTATCGCATTCACACGAGTCTCTCTCTCTCTCTCCCACTTCATTTGAAAGTTGAAACGAGCCTTTCTCTTTTCTGCAAACAACCTTTAGCTTTCTCTTTCGTCGAGATAATACAAATTGTAAGATAGTTACTAAAGGATGAGCATAAGACTTTTGTCTGTGCTCTCTGCTATCGAGTCCAATTCTTAGCTGTTAAGTTTTTGCTTTTAAATTTCAAAGACTTGCTCCCTCCATTGCTCTTCTAACTCTGACTGGCTTCGGAATGAGATCTGGGAGAGACAACAAATGCTTTCTGAGTTTTCTTGCCTTTCTCCTTATGTTCTCCCATCTTTCCATTTCACTAGCCCTCACCAATACTGACGATGGTGAGCTCAGTTCCCTCTTCTTCTCATGCCTTAGTTTTGGCTTCATTGCTCAACTAAACTGTTTTGCTTTCAGTTGCGGCCATCAATAGCCTCTACCTTGCACTGGAGTCTCCTCCTCTCCCCGGCTGGATTGCATCTGGAGGCGACCCTTGTGGCCAGGGCTGGCAAGGTGTCCTTTGTAATGCTTCTCAAGTTGAGACCATGTAAGTTAGGTTGACACCTTCTTCTTCAATCTTTTTTTTCTTCTTCTCTCAACCCTCTTCTTACCTTTCAGAGTTCTCATCGACACCAATCTTCGGGGACAGCTCGGCGTTGGCTTAAACATGTTTACCTCTGTCAAAACAATGTACTACTTCCTCTTCTGCTACATCCCCTTTTTTTCCCCCTGTATTTACCTTTTGCAGTTTTGTTTCAGAGATTTCAGCAACAATCACATCGGAGGAAGTATCCCTTCCACACTGCCTGTCTCTTTGCTCAACTTGTATGTTGACGCACACACGCTTCCCCCTACGAGCAACCAAATTCGTCTTTTCATTTTATCCAACGTTTTCTTTTACAGTCGTTAGTTACCTTTTTGACAGGTTTCTTTCAGGTAACAAGTTTACAGGAACAATCCCAGAATCTCTTTCCTCCTTGAAATCCCTGTCAGTCATGTAAGTCTCCGCTGTCTCCATCAACCCTTACGGGTAATAAGCGTGTAAGACTTCTTCTGTCTTACAGGTCCTTGAACAATAACCTTTTGTCTGGCAAGATACCCGATATCTTTCAAGACCTTGGCGGTATGATCAATCTGTAGGTCTGCCCTCCTTAATGAGCTTCAGCTAAGATTAGTCTTATGTGTACATGTATGTGTAATTTAACATCCAACATATCCATAGAGATCTGTCTAGCAACAATCTGAGTGGACCATTGCCTCCTTCTATGCAGAATCTTTCGACTCTAACAACCTTGTGAGTTTCTCCTTTGCATTGCATCTACATTGTCTGCATTGAGTAGGTCTCACTCACTTTGTCCTTCTGATTTCTCATGCTTCAGGCTTCTGCAGAACAATCACCTTTCAGGAGAGCTTGATGTTCTACAAGATCTTCCCCTCAAGGACTTGTACAAATTCTTAGCAGTTCCATCTTCTTTTCTTATCAACTACTATATAATATATATATATATATATATCTTGCCACTTGCTAACTCTCCTTTATAACTGCAGGAATGTCGAGAACAATCTTTTCAGTGGACCTATACCAGACAAGCTGTTGGGCGTGCCAAATTTCATGTAAGCTGCAACAGTTTTCTTTGCTCGTACCCAACCTTACATTTGCAGATTCTGCTACTCCTTTTGTCAATGTATTAGTCTGCTGATTTGACAAACTTTGTTGCAGAAAAGGCAATAACCTGTTTAATGTGGCTGTTGCTCCATCGCCTTCCCCTGCAACACCTCCAACTCCAACATCACCTAAGCGGCCAATTTTGGGACCACCATCTAGCAATACATCAGCTGGTCGTGGCCAGACACACGTGAGATCACCCCCTTCCGGTCACCCGTCCTCACCAACTCCTCAAGGGAAAGAAGACAGTAAAAGGATTGTTTTGATTTCCATTATCGGGGCCGTTTCATTTGTGGTTTTGGCCTCGGCATGTCTACTTTGTGGGAGAAAATGTCTCAAAAAAAGAGAAGAAGGTGAGTAACTATCCAAACCGCTCCCTAGTGAATATGGGAGGGAGGGTGGGAGAGGGTTCTGGATCCAATGCTTATATGCTTCCTCCATCCGCTACATTCAATAAACGTGAATATTCACATTTTGATTTATATATTTCTTAAGATTTCATGAAAATCACATGTGTGTTTTTTTCTCCTTCAATGGCATTTAAACAAAAGTCAAGGAGGCGAAAGAAAAAGAGATGGAGAGAGTAGGAGGTGCTCCAAAGCTGCAGAGTGGGTTGCCAGAAAGAGGCAGAGGAAGAGAAAGAGCTGCATCTAGGCAGGAGAGTCATGAGATAGACATGAATGGCAATGATATGGGTTTCATGCATCCCTCATTGCTTCCACCTTTTAAAAGGGTCATCACAAAGGCGGCGGTGGAACCTGCTAGAGCATCTCTAGAAAAGCCAACCACTAAAACATATGGTCCCTTGACATCTGTGAAGCATTTTACGGTCGCATCTCTACAACAAGATACAAATAGCTTTTCCCAGGAAAATCTTATTGGAACTGGCATGCTTGGGAGTGTCTACAGGGCGGAGCTTCCGGGTGGAAAGGTATCCATTACATTCTCCCTCTCTCTTCACTTTATGCGTGTTTCCATCTCCCCAACTAGTAAAAGTTATTTTGCTTTCTTCAATAGCTCTTGGCTGTGAAGAAGTTGGATAACAAGTCTTCCGATCATGAAGAAGAAGGAAAATTCGTGGAGCTGGTGAATTATATAGATAGAATCCGGCATGCCAACATTGCCCAGCTCGTGGGTTTCTGTTCTGAGCACAGTCAGAGGCTTCTCATCTACGAGTATTGCAGGAACGGTACATTGCACGATTTGCTGCATTCTAATGATAGGCTGAAGATAAAACTATCGTGGAATTCCCGCGTTAGGATGGCGCTAGAAGCTGCAAAAGCTCTGGAGTAAGTTTTATCGCACTGTTTTGGATGTGGCTCTGAACGGCCCAATAATCATGCAATTGTGTGTATTTTTTTTCTCTGTGGCAAAGGTATCTGCATGAGACATGCGATCCACCAAGTATCCACCGAAATTTCAAGTCTGCAAATATTCTCATTGGTGAAGATCTGAGAGTGTCTGTCTCAGACTGTGGTTTTGCTCCTCTGATCTCCTCAGGTGCCGTAAGTCAGGTAAGCAAGAATCCTAAGAATTATGATTTGTTTGCATGGTAACTACTCCAGTTTACCAAGCTTGTTTTCAGTTATCGGGTCAACTCTTAGCGGGGTACGGATATGGAGCTCCGGAGTTTGACTATGGGGTCTATACGTTGAAATGTGATGTGTACAGTTTTGGAGTAGTTATGTTAGAACTCTTGACAGGCCGCAAGTCATACGACGAGTGAGTGGAAATGAAGTCTTGTTCAGATGTATTTTGTGGTTTAGACTTTGGCTTTTAAAATTTAAAAAACAAAAAAACTGATGGCAGGAAACGAGATCGAGGAGAACAGTTTTTGGTGAGATGGGCCATCCCGCAGTTGCACGACATCGACGCTTTAGCTAGGATGGTCGACCCATCTCTCAAGGATGACTATCCGGCCAAGTCCCTGTCACATTTTGCTGACGTGATTTCGCGTTGCGTTCAGGTAAGCATTTAATAGTCACTAGAAGAATATTTACACAGGTTTCCTTACACCTGAAATATTGTGTATGTGTTGTGACAGTCGGAACCAGAGTTCAGGCCACTAATGTCGCAAGTGGTTCAAGACCTCTCAGACATGATCCAGAGAGAGCATAGGAGAAATGCTTAGAATGGAGATTATTATAAGAATGCGACAAGACTACTGTTTCGTATACGAACTTGTATAATATATACTATTTCGATTCCTTGTTTGTATTTAAGTAGAGTCAGTCTGACAACTAATTACTCTGCTATAGCCTCCTTTTACTCTAATAGCAACACCCAACTTATTCCTCCGGGACAGGATTGGCAATCTCGAGTAACCAATGAGAAAAGTATTTTATTTGTTTAGTAAACGTTGGTTATTTCTGGTTAAGTAAACCGGCTACATATAATTTGCAAGTGCTTAAGTGGTCTTTTTTATCCTCTCATGAAGACGCGCCTTGACACTTTTGGGGGGAGAGAAAACTAAAAACCGCACCGTCCTTCCTTCTTCTTCTTCTTTGGTATTTCTTCCTATCGTCTCTCTGCTAGATTGGATCTGCCGAGTACGGTGCAATGTCTAGCTACCAGTCTACTTCCTTTGACGACGGCGAGGTTAACCCTTTTGCGGTAATTTGATTCTTCTATCTCATCATCTATCTGTCTATGGATTCCGCTTTTTATTCGTTTGTCAATCAATCAACGCGGTGCGGAATTGCAATGTTAGATCTGCCTTTTCTAATCTTCATTTCTCAGATATATCTGTGTGTTGTAAGTAATGTTACTTGTATTACCTGGGATCCAATTTTTGGGTTCAATGCACAAGGAAGGAACGTAGCCCGATCGATTGATTTATGCATACGCTTTTGCGCTCTCTTGTGTTCGTATGGTTATCGGCTTCGAGATGTGAGTGAGCGTCCAGGAAGGGTGATAATATGTAAATGTTTTGGCTCATTCTAAGAGTAAATTGTCAGACGCTGATATGATAAAAGGGGAATTTGATGATTCTATGTTTTCCTTAATTTCAACCGGCCATAGCTTTCTATTGTTTATGTGATGTATCTCAGTGGTCAAAAAGGGGTCAGGACTATCAACTTATGGTGGATGTGCCTCTTTTTTTTTTTAAATGTTCTTTTGGGTGGCCATTTTATACTATTTCTTGTCTTGGATGGTTGTCACACATTCATAAAGTTTGCCTGTTTTTTTTTCTTTCATCTCATGCTCTAAAGATTTCATAGATCTCCACCATTTAGCCTTTTTTTTTCTTCCAAAGAAACATCTCCTCCACAAATTTTAGTATCTTCTTCACCCTCTTTTGTTGTTTTTGGATTTTCAGAATCCTGGAACTGTTCCAGCTGCAACGTCAAAGCTCTCACCTCTTCCCCCTGAGCCGTATGACCGCGGTGCCACAATTGATATTCCTCTAGACTCTGGAAAGGTACTTTCAACAGCCAGAGACGCCTAGGTACGAAGTATATTTAGTCCATGAGACGAATATGATTTTTGTCAACTTCTAGGATCTAAAAGCTAAGGAGAAGGAACTCCAGGCAAAAGAGGCTGAACTGAAGAGACGGGAGCAGGTAATCTGTGATTGGATTTGTCAGTTGTCAAACTGCTCAGCTGCTGGTGTTTCATTTTGCTTGAACCAATAAACCAATTAGTTTTCATTCATCTATTTGCTTATCATTTTTGAAGCCTTATATGGGTGAAAGCATATTTAGCTTGTCAGCGTTCTCGTATCATCTAATCTGTAAGGCTTGGCCACAATGGTTTGCAGCTACGTCCTCTCAATTATTTATATTCTTTGTGGCTTCTGAAAATCTTTTGTATTTTTATTTTCCAGGAACTCAAGCGGAAAGAAGATGCTATAGCACAGGGTATCATTGTCAATTTTATCTTTTGGAGAAACCTGACATTTTCTTCCATATGAAATGCTCATGCTTTCATCTTCTTTTTGTTAGCCGGGATTGTGATAGAAGAGAAAAACTGGCCACCCTTTTTTCCTCTCATCCATCATGACATTTCGAATGAGATTCCCATTCATCTGCAGAGAATCCAATATGTTGCATTCACATCATTGCTGGGTATGTGTTTTCTCTTTTTCAAATGGGCAAACCATCTGCTGCAACTGCCAAAGAGGTGGATTTTCTTGAATTCTTAGTAAAAGATCTCTGTCTCTGGTTGGCAGGTCTTGTGGTTTGCCTGTTATGGAACATTATAGCAGTTACCACCGCGTGGATTAAGGGAGAAGGTTAGCCTCGGAACAGTTAAAATGTTCCCAAGTAGATTGAGCCTGTATGATGCTTATCTGGTGACTCGTGTACTTTCTGTGCAGGTCCAACGATATGGTTTCTAGCTATTATCTATTTCATATCGGGGGTTCCTGGAGCATATGTTATGTGGTATCGTCCTCTTTATCGTGCCATGAGGTATATGTCGTATCCATGCCACTTAAGAGGATTCTTTTAAAATACTGTTCTCTATCTGCTGCTGCTGTGGTGTATTCCTTCGTTTAAAGAGAGAAAAGAAAGTAACAGAAAAAAACTAAAGTTCCAGATAGCATATTAATAAAGAGTAAAAAAAACTTACGGTTCCAGATGAGAGTTAGTGTGGGTTGATTTGGCTGTGTGCAGGACTGATAGTGCTCTGAAGTTTGGGTGGTTTTTCTTCACGTATCTGGTGAGTTTTCAATTTGGTTTAGTGAAGATTTTGCTGGTTTTGAATATACATCCAAAGAAGGAAGAGAGAAGAGTAAAAGCTTGAAACAAAAATGCAGTTTCACATAGGGTTTTGTGTGTTTGCGGCGGTGGCACCTCCAATTATCTTCAAGGGAAAATCGCTGACGTAAGTAACTGATTAGTTTATAAACACACACCAAAAAATAAGTAGAGGTAAGAAGAGTAAGCTGAAGTGGATTCATGTTTGTTGTGCTATGTAGGGGAATATTGCCGGCGATTGACGTGTTGAGCGGTAACATATTGGTGGGGGTAAGTTGAAAGCTTAGGTAGCCAATATCTGAAACTGATGTGGAATTTTGAGTTGGCTAACTTTTGTTGGGGAAAACTCTGAAATGTGGCAGATATTCTACTTCATTGGGTTTGGGTTCTTTTGCCTGGAGTCACTTGTGAGCATTTGGGTTATTCAGGTTACCCTTCTTCCTGCCTGCATCAAATGATTCATTAGATTTGGTTTTTTAGAAAAGTAAACAAAAAAAAGGAAGAAGTAAAGTGGTGTTAACAAGTTGTTTGTGTGTGGGAACAGCAAGTGTACATGTACTTCAGGGGGAGCGGGAAAGCAGCAGAGATGAAGCAGGAGGCTACAAGACGAGCAATGATGGCAGCTCTCTAACCACACATGACACATCCTTGAGTCTTAGACCCATTTTATTTCTTTTTTGCCAGATACAAACATACAAACAGATCCTCTCCCCTCTCTCTTGTAGGTGTAGGGGATTGATTTTACTTACTCCGCCACTCGCGCCTCTCTTGTTTCATTTAACCAAGTGTAAACTCAACTTCTTACTTACCTTTTTTTTTGGAACCATCTTTTAAAGAGGCCCTCCAAGTTTGGATATATCCCCCAACGTGTCCGCGAGGGCTAACGTATAGGGTAACCTTACAACAGGGAAGGCAATGGGTGATATAGTATCAATTTGTTGCAAAATAATACGAAAATGAGAAAAAGTCAATGGCTATAGTGAATGGGGAAATGGGCTTCCTCTGACTCTGGTGTAGGTAGTATTAAATAGTGAGGCAGTTGAGAGTGATAATAAGAAGATGTTGCACAAGTGGTAATCTCTCTATATGATAAATAATTCAATGTGGACAATAAAAAGTCAAATGGGAAGTCAGCGAGCCAACTGTATTTTGTATGTGAGACACGCGGCGGCGATCCACATGGCTGAATAACTCCCCAAAGTGCTCTCTCTATTTAAGACTCTTGAAGAGAAGCCTTAGTAACATTCAAAGGTCATCTATATATCTATCTGTGGAGAGAAGGACAAAACAAGAATCCGATGGCCATCTTCTGTTTCCTTGTAGACCAGAGGAAGCAAGTCCGGGGGAGGAAGCCTGCCGCCGGTTTATGCTCGAGGTGCGGAGGAGGAGCAGTGGTTGCCGACATGAGAACCTCCACAAGATTCTGCGGGGTTCCCTTTTACCGTAAAGCTTGGAAGGCCATCGTCTGTCACTTCTGCGGCGCCGTCCTCAAATCCTACCACTGACGAGTGATGAGTGATGAGTGATCAACCAACCAGCGTCTTTCTCATCTTGTTTTTTTGTTTGTTCTTGTTACATTCGTTTGTTTTTTTTTAATTAATCAAAGCTACTTGCCATTGTATGTAGCTTGATTGCCTACTACTCCCCTAGAGACAGACCCCTATTGTTTGTTATTCAACTCCTTCTCTGACTTTTTAATCCATGAACTTTGAGATGGATCACATTCATTCTCCTTTTGCTTATCATGACACACACAAAAGGTTTGGTAAGAACAGTTAATAGGAGAAGCAGAAAGCCACCATATGAAGGAATGAATAATCAAGACTCACGCCCCCCACTTGATTCCACTCACCTTTCAGCTTTCACCATTCAATGATGTTTCTTAGAGATGATTTAGCACTTGAACATATCTGAGGAGGGCCCAATTGTTTTGGGCCGCTCATTATCTGACCCAAAAGTAACATCATCGTCATCTGACAAATCCCTAAACCTCTTCGTCGCTTCTCCTCCTTTACCCTAAATTAGATTTTGAAAACGTATAAGAAGATACATCTCTTACCTCCTCTGATTCTGCTGCTGCGATCTGTCTATCTATTCAGAGATATCATCACTTGGTGAGGTTTGTTTTTCGTTCCTCCTCGTTCAGTTTGATTGTTCAATCTTTGTCAACACTAAGCAACCCGAGAAGGGAATAGGATTTCAATTCGATGATGAATTCGGATGTGAACGAAGATTTGTTCGATTCTATATTGCGCCTAGAGGATACACACATACAACAAGGCTTCGACGAGGGTTACGAAGCGGGTCTTGTGTCGGGTCGCGAAGACGCTCGTCATCTGGGTTTGAAACTTGGGTTCGAGACAGGTGAGCTGCTCGGTTTCTACAAGGGCTGCTCTTCCCTCTGGAACTCTCCGGCTCTCCGTCTTGACTTGTCTCCTCAGCTCCACAAGCATCTGCATGATTTCCAAGTCTTGCTCGACAAGTTCCCGCTCATGGATCCCGAGGACGAAACCAAAGACGAGATCAAGGATGATCTCAGGGTCAAATTCAACATCATCTGCGCATCTCTCGGGATATCCAAGAAACAATTGGTGTACAAGGGATACCCCAACCCCTCCTCCAATCTCGACTTCTAACAACACCTTGTTGAATTTGTATGTATTGTAATCCTATCCTCTTCTCAAAGTTTCTCTTTTTTCTCGAAAGATGTATTCTTTAGCCACAAAAATATTAGCTTGCTTTGTCCTTTTTCTGGACATGTGTCAATGCTGGCCACATATCTAAATGTGGTGGATAATAATAATAACACAGCTTGCTTTCTTTCTTTTTTTTCTTTCTTTCTTTCTTTCTTTTAGCCACCATAGACATGTAGTAGTAACAAACGCACATTTATGTACAGGAGGTGGTCGGAGGAGATGTTGAGGAGAGAAATGCTTGGTTGTTGCAAGGTTTACATTTCTGAAGCGCGGAATAAGACAGCCCTTGAAGCCATTGAGCGAGCTGCAAAGCCTTTTCCACCAGCTGCAATCGTCAACAAGTTTGAAGACGCTGCGTATGGCAGGGTTGGTTACACTGTTGTATCCACGCTAGCTCACGGGGGTTCAGTGTCATCATCTTCTCCCCTGAAAGATGCGGTCTTTGCGATGGTCAAGACTGCTCTCGACACAATCAACCTCGAGTTGCATTGTGGATCCCATCCCCGGCTTGGAGTGGTGGACCACATATGCTTTCACCCTTTGTCTCAAACCACCATTGAGCAAGTATCTACCGTTGCCACTTCCTTAGCAATGGACATCGGCTCCATTCTCAGAGGTCTCTACTTGATAGAGGACCTCATTTATTGTCTATTTTCAATTATCAAATTTAAAAAGAAAGCCATCAAGTTAAGAGCAGGGCATTTGCCTCGCTTGTGCGCTGCAGTGGATATGTAATTTGTGATAATTAGAGTGATCATTGCTGATATGTGGAATAATCTTCGTGCAGTTCCTACATATCTATATGGAGCAGCACAAGAGGAGCAGTGCACGCTGGATTCTATAAGAAGGAAGCTGGGGTACTTCAAGGCCAGCAGGGAGGGACATAAATGGGCTGGTGGTTTGGAGCTGGAGGTGCTGCCAGTGAAACCAGACGCAGGGCCACAAGAGGTGAGCAAAGCCAGAGGGGTTGTAGCGGTTGGGGCGTGTGGGTGGGTCAGTAACTATAACGTGCCAGTCATGTCAACCGATCTCAAGGCAGTGAGGAGGATGGCGAGGAAGGTGAGCGAGAGAGGAGGGGGGTTGGCTTCAGTGCAGACAATGGCGCTGGTGCACGGGGAAGGGGTCATAGAGGTCGCCTGTAACTTGTTGAATCCAAGCCAAGTCGGAGGAGATGAAGTTCAGGGACTGATCGAGAGGCTTGGTAGAGAGGAAGGTCTGCTTGTGGGAAAAGGGTATTATACGGATTACACAGCCGATCAGATCGCTCAAAGATATAAGGACTTGGTCATCAGTTCATCATAGAATACATAAGTTTGTTTGTGCTCAAAATAAGAAATTCTAAAGTCAAAAACAGTATCATGTTGTCATTCCCGACATCCATCATATGTTGTGTTTTGTCTAAATTATTATTATGTGATGAGTAGTAAATTGAAATTAGCAGAGATTAAAATTAAAAAAAAATTGATAAACTATGATAATTCATTAGGTGAGAGACCAAAAGATAAAATCCCATCATTGGTGTTTTGTCCTAACGATAATGGTGAAAGAGATGCCTCTAGTTCTCTTAAAGCTCATATATGCCTTTATGTGTGTTCCACTTGCATATCTATAATATATACTTGTGGCATAATTATATATACACAAAGGCATATACATAAAGATCAAGAGAGTCATGGCAATGCATGCAAGTCATCTTAGCTAATGGATTATTGATAATTGGAGTTACTTATAGCGTTGTAACGATGTAGTAGTAATTGTGATATATATAACCTTCATTTCAAATCAATATCTATAAGTTGTGATGGTCAAAAGGTCTATAAAAGAAAAACGTGGATGAGGTGGAGTTTGGTGCGGCTCGTTATTGACTTGAGTTACTAATAATTTTTTTCTTTTAAATAATAAAAATAAGTCACATTACATAAGATAGCATGGTGTAGCATAACATGCCTAGTACATACATGATACATTGACAAAAGACAATTAAAGTTGGGGCAGCTGTAATATTCAACAGTACAACAACTTTGATTGACAATTGAAACTATCAAATGTGATTAAGGCCAAACCCAAGGTTCATCAAAAGATTCAACACAAGGAAGAAGTCTAAAAGCATTGGATGAGATAACTTTTAGTCGGAATTACCAAGTTAATTGAAGTAAATGAGATTCCAAAATAAGGGCAGGGGTATGTATATGCCCACTTGTTCCTCGTAGCATTAGAAATCTTGAGCAGTAAATGCACACATGAATATAAAGGTGTGAGTGTCATATACCCAAAAGAAAGAAAGAAGAGGAGAGAAGAGAAGAGTCATTAATGACTACTTCTATTGCTATGAGTGAAATAATAATTAGAAAACGTTTAATTAATATATAATCTGTGGGTTTTAATAGTATATACTCCGAACCTCCTCTCTTCCTCTGTCAACAAAGCTGCTGCATATATGGACAATACACAATCACAACGTAAAACACATCTAAGTACGTACGTTACGTATGTATATATGTTTTATTCAAGCCCAAAAAATGATAGATAATAATAATAAAAGAGATTCACAATTTTCATGCCCCACGACTCTCTTGTTTTTTTTTTTTTGCAACTTTGGCCACCTAATTCGCATCCGCCAACACAATCCCATCATCATCATCTGTGTCTGTCTGTGACAGAGTGTTTCTTTGAAACCTAAAAAGACCTCAAAGTCTCTCTCTTTTTTTGTTTTACTCCAAAAGGCAAAAAGCTGTATGCAACCTTTGGAGATTTGGTATATAAAATTTCAGATCTTTAGGGCCTTTTTTTCTCTTCGACTCATGTCGAATGACCTTGTTGTCCCTTGGGATTTAGGGCTCTAATATCCTATATAAATGTGCTTATTCTTCTTAACACGAGATAGAAGATCGGAGATGGAAAGAGAATGCGAGTCCAAGGAGACGTTGTTCAGCCAAGAGGAGCTGCAAGAGATAAGTGGGGTCATTGTGGGAGATGATTACGTGGAGGTCATGTGTGGCTGCACCAGCCACCGTTACGGAGACGCCATTGCCAGGCTTAGGGTTTTCTCCGATGGAGACCTCCAAGTCACCTGCCAATGCACTCCCGCTTGCCACGAAGGTCTCTTCTTCTTTTAATGCTTTTAGGCTTTTAGCTTAGTGGATTTTCACATCAATGCATGTTACATGTGAGTGCGTGAGATCGCCTGTCGTTTTCGCGAACATCTTTTTTTTCTTTCTCCTTCACGTATGCAAAAATTGGAATGATGCGTTGAAACTTTGTTTACTTTTTTGTGCTCTTGTTTGGCCTCGGTGAAGTAGGGCCTCCTTCTATCTGCTTTTGCTTCTTGATTGATGGTGCAATATGGAGGGATAGTCTATCATATATTGCCATTAGTTTCCGCTTCAATTCGCATGTTCAACTTTCCAAAAAATGATCATCTTGACAGATTTGACTCTATGATCGTAGACAAGTTAACGCCTGCTGCCTTTGAGAAGCATTCTGAGAGAGAAACCTCTAGAAACTGGAGGAACAACGTGTGGGTGTTCATTGAGGGAGACAAGGTTCCACTTTCAAAGACAGTGCTGCTCAGATACTACAACCAAGCATTGATGAAGAACTCCTCCAACGGATCCAAAGTCATTCATCGGGATGAGTTTGTTCGGTGCAGCAGATGCGGGAAGGAGCGGAGGTTCAGGTTGAGGAGCAGAGGGGAATGCCGGAAGCACCATGATGCATTGACTGAGCCCAATTGGAAGTGTTGCGATTATCCATACAACAAGTGAGTCAAGTTTCGTTGTTGTTACTACTCATATAGAGAGAATGATTAAGTGAATCCATTTGGAGTGGTGGTTTGCAGGATAACATGTGAGGAGGAGGAAGAGAGAGGGAGCAGGAAAGTTTATAGAGGATGCACTCGTTCTCCCTCTTGCAAAGGCTGCACTTCCTGCGTCTGCTTCGGCTGTAACCTCTGCCGTTTCTCTGATTGTAACTGCCAGACTTGCCTCGACTTCACCACCAACGCCCAAGCCATTTGACTACATTTCTCTAACTTTTTATTTAAAATTCTTCTGAAAAACCTTTGTAATTGTATGGTGGATGCTGGATTCTCCTTTAATTCATAGCTTGGTATCTGTTTGGAGAGACCGTGTAGGAACCACAATCAAGTAGTGCTTGGAAAGCAAAATTTAGCAACACTACGAGAACATGACTCTAAATCTAATTCCAACTTTATATCCTTACGAAATACACATTGAGGCAAGAGATCAACAACAAAACTAACAAGCCGCAAGCTGTGACGTTAAGAGGATGCTTCGTCCTCTCAAGATTTAGCACAAGAAATAATGTCAGGGAAGGAGAAGTAGAGGAGGGCAACTAGAAGAAACGTTTGGATCAGTCAAAAATGGTGTAAGCAGATGTAGCAAACTAATGCTAAACAACTAACTGCTCTGTAATCTCTACTCATGTGAACAAAGATTATTAGATTGGTATCCAAAGCAGACAAGTAGAATGACAAAGCATATCATAATGCTAAATCTTGATCTGTTTCAAAGCATAGGTAATTTATGAAACACAAAACTGCCAAGAATCATCCTTTGCAGACAAACATGATTGGGATGTCAAAAGTGATTGATGCATATTATTTTCAAAGAGGAGAAACAAAGATTGTCAGAACTAATCGCTGGCTTCGATAAAAGACCAGTCACAAAGTGCTGAAACGGAAAGCAAATGCACGAGAATGAAAGCTCTCTTGTCTTTTCCCGGTGGTAATAATTGAATTTCATTGTGAAGCCTCCACAGGCTTCTGCAAAGATGATCAAACGCAGAAACATATATGAGGGGAAGACAGAGCCGCATTGTTAAGGAAGAAGAGCAAACAAAAATTACCTCTCCTTTCCCGCCGGTGAAGAGCTTGTATCCGCCGAAGAAAACCAAGCCCCAGCCAGAGAGCGAAATAAGCACAAACTGCAGATTGATCAGGGAAGAAAGCTTCAAAAACAAATCCTAGAAAACACACAGAGGAGATATGATACGTACATGCTCCTCTTTCCAGTTTCCTGGGTTCATGGGCTGTTTCCAGAAGTCAACCTTGGTAGATCCATGGTGATCTGCAAAGCACGCAATATTCTCATTTTAGATTCACTGATTCACGGAAACTCCAAGATGAAGTAAACTATCAATGGATTTCCTCTGGAAATCGTGAGAAGGGAGTAATTAGACGGTGGAATATGGCAAAGAAATTACGAACCCAAAAAACAATCATCAATCTAAGCAAATGTCGAAAGAGAGAGAAGAGAGAAAGTACCAGCGGCGCCGGCGAGACCACGGCGCTGACAAACGGAGGCGGGTACACGTGCAGATGGAATCTGAGCTAGGCTCATGGCTCGGCGAGCGAAGGACGCCATCGATCTCGACTTGTGAGTTAGGGTTTTCGAGGATCTGAGAGGCTCCGCGAGTTTCAGGAGATTGGTGAAGAAAAAGAGATCGAGTGTCACCCGACGAGACAATTTTATAAGATTTGTCGTAAAACGCCGCCGTACTATGCGTTTGGTCAGGCAACAACACCTGGAAACCTCCTTCTCCGCCAGAGGCTTCAAGCATAAACAGAGACAGATCCTCCTTGTTTTTTTTTGAAGGCTTTTTGCTGCCTCTTTGTGTTGTTGCTACATCTTGGTGGAGTCAGTCATTTGATTTGATTTGCTTCATTGAAAACTCATTACATCAGAATTTTGACGCGAATTACATAAATGTAAATGGCATTAAAACTAAAGTAGTCTGGAAGAAGTAAAACTCTTGCTCTTATTTGTTAAAAAGCATTTTCTGCTAATCTGTTTGGACCTTTATTATACTCTCCTAATACGAACTTTTTATTACAAAATAGTCTAAGAAAATTAGATGCGAAAGCTTTGACTCAGCCGTGACAGGGGAAAGCAAAGCCCTAGTCTTGAACAATTTTTGTATCCACTGTTTGTGTTGAATGACAAGGCAGCACTTCAAGCTCCTCTCCTGCATCTACTTACATCCAAAACTATGATCAGAATAACAGAAACGGATAATATCAGGTCAAAGATGTTCATGCACACACAAATCTTTGTACCTCTAACTCATATATCATTCTCAAAAAATCATGGCACTGTTCCAGCATCAGCTTCTCTTGTGTCGTCACTTCAGCAAGTTGAGAGGCAAGTGGAACAATACTCTCTATCTGCTAATAAAAGATCTTAAGTTACTAAACCCCTTACTTTGGTTAAATTACCATGTCACTTTTGTCCTCACAGTCGAAATAACCTACCGTGGGAGCAAAACTATTCACGGTTGAAATGATAGCATCACAGACTGCTTCTACTTTCTGAAATGTAGCGACAGCTGATTTTATGTTTACCTGAAAACCTCAGGAGTTATTGGAAAAACAAACGAAACACACAAAAATTAACAGATGAGCATGATCTGATTTACCTTTGCACCTTCCATTATGGGAAGCCTGGAAAGAACAGAGTGCAGGGCTTGTCTGGTCATGGACATAGATGAAAAGTGTTGTCTTTCCATGTCCTCCCAAGCTTCAAGATTCTTAACCTGTTTCAGATTTATTTCGTATCAATCTGATTTATAATTTCTCCAATGAGAAAAGCAAGACATTCTCTGAGGATTGGAACTACCGAATTAATAGATGGGTTTGGACCTGACACGTACTTGAGTAAGAAGCACATGAGCCAGCTTCATCTCCAAGTTTTTCCTCTGCAATTTAATTCTCTCTTGTAGAACAACATGTTTTAACTTGGTAAGAGTATCCCACGCACAGAGTACTTTATTCTAGAAAGGTTTTATTTATCATTCATAATCGGAAATAAAAATGAGTAGAGGTGATGATGACTGTATTTGCAGAGAGTAGAAAGTCCACTACCTTTTCTCGGGAGGCTACATTATTGTTTACAGCAGAGGCTCTAGCATTGACAAACCTCCACTGAACCAACCGATTGTTCATAAGCTTGTTCAATCTGACCAGCCTTGGTGAGATTGAGGATGAAGAGCAACACAACAATCCCAGAGAGCACCCACCACACCACATTCGAGATCTTCCTCCGCCCTGCCCTCCGGAAATCAGCCCCTCTCCGCCTCATACTACGAACCCCTAAGCCCTCTCCTCCTCAGATCTGACTGATGGATGCTGCTCACTCACGAGTATTCTGTCCCAATTCCGATCTGGGAGACAGGAAGGATCAAATCTGCTCAAGCGACCATCTTTCTCTTCTCTTCTCTTCTCTTCTCTTCTCTTCTCTTCAAAAAAGCCTTCTTTAAATTTTTTATTTATTTATTTCTTTCTTTTTTAATTAAGAGAATGAGAGAAAACATATCTACCCTCATTTCTATTTCTTTTTTCTACTTCTTCTTCTTCCTCAGTCATCACTCTTAAGGCATAAAACATCGGCACACCAATGTCCTTCTTCGTCTTCTCCCCGGGTTACCTCCTCTGTTTCCTCTCTCGCTTCGGATTCTTTACAATCGATCAGTCTCAGGGAGACGCCGGAAAAATTGGCTGATCATATTCATAAAGTTGACCATAGAATCTCCAGATGCACTTGGTTATCGCGTCTCTGTTTGTTTATGTTATCAATTAAGTACACAGGCACGGCGAAGCTTTAGATAGTTTCTTAACAAAGATTTTCCTCTCGATCGAACCGCTCAGCTTTTGGTCGTCTGTCTTTGGAGAACATATATGTAAACAGGAAACATCTTTGTGTTCCTTATCCGCATCTTTGGAGATTGGTCATCTTTGGAGATTGGTCATTACTAATATCATCATCATGTTGCAACCATGGGAGAGTTAGATTTAGGGAAGAAAAGTTTAGAAATTTGTGGTACGTTGGTCTTCCACTCTGGCTTGTATCATCAGGCTTGTATTCTAGTATTCTGTGGCTTTACAATTTACATATGCACATCAGAGTGTTAATCCTTGCAATAGGAGGATCAGTTGAGTTGCAACTCTTAACATTAACTGTTTGTCTAAATGTCTGGTCTCTCTTCTTGCAGGGTCTATCTGTGTGATTTCTCACATTTTTTATAAGAAGCCAGATGATTTCATCTCAGCTCTTCATTATTGTTTTGTGTGTCCTAGCACCGGGTTCTTATAAATTCTGCAGGGTGGAAGATTTGTTTTGGCAACCGATGGGTTCTTATAGTATAACTTCTGCAGGGTGTTTCCATAACTCAACGTATGATTGACCTTCTATAACATTATTATGGTTTTTAAAATCATCAAACATGTGAAAAAAGAGGCAGATGATTGCGTAAGGGGACACCCCATCTCTCTCTCTTATATTCCATCATATTACCTTTTCTGATTCTGAATATCTAAACTATCTCAGAGATAATTTAAGTAGAAAGAAGCAGAGTGTGTCAAGATTGATGCATCTAACAAGAAAATTCGTTGCCGGTCCAAGGATGGCTGAAGCCTTTATGGGTAAGATTTGATCAATTTTAAAAGGCTAAATTTCTTTAGTAACATGTGCGTTTAACAGGTGACTTGTGGGAAAGGCTCCATCAGCAACTGCTGTGTAAATAATTCCCAAAGTCCCAACATCACTGAGGAAGTAGGAGAGTTTGAAATCATGAAAAGTATTGAACACTTGACTGTCCCATTTTTGCTGCGGAACTGAATATATATATTATTTTTGTTGGTTCTATAGAAAAAGAAGATGAATGTTATCTACCATGGAGCATGGAGCATGGAGCATGGAGCATGGAGCATGGAGCATGGAGCATGGAGCATGGAGCATGGAGCATGGAGCATGGAGCATGTGACAAGAATAAGCCTATTAATAAGGTGGGGTTATGTTAAAGTTGCCACTATTTTAAAGTCAAGACTAGTAGTGGCCTATGTGACTCCAAGGTTTGCAAGATAAGTCTATATACGAAATTACAAAACTAAAAGAAAAGTGTCAACGATGATGTTATACTGAACGATTGGATGATAGTTTCTGTTGGTGGTTGCAATGAGCTTGGAAGAGAATCACCGACACATCTCTTTCTTAGGTAAGCAAGAAGATGAGCTTTTGGTACCTTGATAAATTAATATAGTTTTATAAATTTTTCTATATATCCTTTTTTCTCTTTTTTTCTTACTATGAAAAATATGTATTAATTTAATTAGTGAAAACTTAGTGTTTGGGTTTGTCCATTGGTGGCTTAATATCATGGTAGACAAAAAAAAGACAAAAAAATGTTAATAACTTAAATGTACACAAAAATGAATATTCTTTGTCTTCTCCCCTGTGTCTGCGCTCTCTGTTATCTTAGTGGACATGCTAGTTCCGGAGACAAGCGGGAAGACGCTGGAGCAAATAGTGTTGATGTTTCAAAGTGGGTTGGAAAGGAAAGGCGGTGGAGTCGAGCTTGGAGATGCTGAGCGTCTTGTACGCAATGATCAAGAGTTTTGACTTTTGAGGGCAGAGTTGAACATGTTAAAGCAGAAGACGCAGAAGAGAAAAGATACTCTGTTGTGTTTTTTCTTGTTTTAGGTCCAATGAAAATAAGACAGATTTTGCAAGTGCGTTTGATGGTGTACAGACTCATGGACATGCATATTCCAGAGGACATATGCTTTGTTTTTTTTTCGCTTGTTTCTAGAAGAAACCATGTAATACTCAGACGCAATACAGAAGAAAGGTTGAACCTTTGTGTTTACTTCATGTTTCGCACTATCCTTCTAACATTCATATAGATCTCCCAACAGTTTCATTAGACATCAACTCTAACAGATTCACCACCAAACAACAACAACATTTTGCTTTTACTAAAAACACACTCTCTACCCTTGTGTCTACTCTATTACTAGAGAGAAGGATGTGAAGAACAAAGATATGGAACTGTTATAGATCTAAAAGCTTAAAGCTCGTAACCTGGGAACCTGGCCTGAGATGGGTCGACCATGTCAAGGAACAGATAGGCCATGCCACCAACGCCTTCAAACAAGGAATAAGGACTATCACCTCCATGCATTTCTCCGTTTGAGAGTAGCTTGTGGCCTCTATCAAGTAGGAAGCTGGCAAAGGCTTTTGCACGGTACAGATACTCGCTCCTTCCTGTAGCTCTGTAAAGAGACAGAAAAACATATGCATTGCCACTTATTCCATGACAGATTCCCACCCACTTAAGCAATCCACGGTTCCAGACAACCTCTGCTGCAGCCGCACCCGCTTCCAGAAACTCTCTGTCCCCAAAAACCTGTGTTGTTGTTTTCATTTCCCAGAGATCAGCTCTCTCTCAATGATATCTACAAAGGATTTATAAAAATTCTGACTAAAAAGGCATCATCACCTCAGCCGCCTTTACAAGCGTGAGGGCAATCCCAGGAGCTCCATGACACCAATGCACAAGAAGATCTCTTCTCCTATCCTCTTCACTAGCAGGGTAATTTCCACTTGGAAATCGATTCTTGATCATATACTTAAGGGTTCCTTTCACATCCTCCACCTCGTCTGCCTTCAGCTGAACATCCATCAATACATGCATAATACCAGCAAGCCCATGTGCTGCACCCCAATACCTTTCGCCATACCATTCAAACATAAGCGGAGAGCTTCCATTCTTAGCCATTGATCTACCTTCTTTGATAATTTCCTCAGCAATTCCGCGCTGCACACTGAGTCTTTGTCATTATGAAATTATACGATAACAGGCAAGGGACTGATATATAGTTCTATCATCCTAAGAATTGCACTTACAATGGTAGTTGAAGAAAAAGTTTCTGCACCAACATATTTGTTCACGAACAGACAAGCCCATAGATAACCAACTCTGCCGTATAACAACTCGTTAGGAAGGTCGCTAGATAGTTTGATCTGTTAAAAAAAACGCTCGATTCAATCACATAATAAAAGAAAAACCAAAACAAAGTGGACCAAGAAAAAAAAGGGAGAATCAAACCTGACGCAACTGTGCCAAATAGTAATTGAGCAACTCTTGCTCACCAGCACGCTTGGCTGCAGCAGCCCCGAGACCACAAACGCCAGCTCGGCCACAGATAAAAGTGGCATCCCTAAGAAACCAGTCTCATACTCTCAACAACAACTCAAGCACTTACTTCTATAGAACTAAGATATTGGACGAGACTAGAAAGAGCGAAGGGAAAGGGGAAGACGAAGAGGGAGGGTACCCTGAGGAGGAAGAAGCAGCATCACAAGCTTTGACGATTTGCAAGCAGAGGGAAAGGTCGTTGGCGTTGCCAGTGACCTGATAAGCTCTAAAGAGTAAAAACGCAGCTCCAAGAGTTCCCGAGTAAAGAGTGAAGTCATGAACAACCTGCCTACTGAAACCCCAAGTTTCCATCACTACCTGAGAGACGAGACAGACAAACCAAAGGCAATTCTAACAAACCCAGTGTCTCTTTAATCATTGACGAGGAAGAAGAGAAAATCGAAAAATGAGATTTGCGTATGTACAGTTTCTTTAAGATCCAAGGCGGACCGTTTGAGCTGCTGCGAGAGAGACGAGTAGGGCATAAGAAGAAGATTCATGAGCGAGTCTCCTCCTCCAGCTGCTACACTTTCCGTCTCCCTCACGAAGTCGGGCATCATATTGTCGAAGAACCGATTCGCCATCTTCGTCGTCGTCTCTTTTGCTCGAAAATTATTAGCTTTCTAGAAGAAAGACGGATAGGAAACGCCGTCGTTTCAGACGATAGGTTCGGTGAGTTGGTTACACGTTTTGGTCAACGTGCCCTTTTCTAATGCAAAAAGAAGAAAGTAAAAATCAGATCTACGCCAAACTTTGGAACGACGACGTTTAAGGCTCCGTAAGCCTATTCTCTTCTCTTCAGTCTTCCCCTTCCTTGTCCTGAATCAAAAACCAGCGAGATCATATATAAGTCAAGACGAGAGAATCTGTGATCTCGAAGAAGCAAAAGCTCCGTTTCCATGGCTACTTTCGATGACGGAGATTTCCCCGCTCCGACCCATTCCCCGTCCGAACACGACGATTCATTCATGAGCTACGAAAATTTCTCCGAAGCCCCGCCACCTCCGACTCAACCTCCATCCGGTGGCTTCTCCTCCTTCAATGGAGATGGAGGCTATGGATCTGAAAATCCCGCCTCCCCAAACGGCTACGGATTTGCTGCTTCCTCCCCAAACCATGACTTCTCCTCGCCTTTCGAGTCTTCCGTGAACGATGCCAACGGAAACGGCGGCGGAAGCGGCGATGGGATCTTCTCCTCCGACGGGCCAGTTCTTCCAGATCCAAACGAGATGCGGGAGGAGGGTTTCCAACGCCGTGAGTGGCGCCGGTCAGTCTTCTATTCTCCACCTTCATTTAGTTCCACTAGGGCTACTAGATCTCTCTACTTTTGACTATGGTAGATACCTAGATCCTAGTGCTAGGTAGGAAAGTTCTGGACTTCAATCATTCAAACATCAATTTGATTTTGGGCTCTTCCATAATTCGATCATATCGACATTGTTTCCTCATTTGGGAGAGATTTAGTGAAAGTAATTAATGTGTATTTGAGGAAAAAATGAAGTGGCTCGCAGTTTGCTCGATCAAAGTTCAATTGCAAGCCTCTGTGATCTGATTAGGATTAAGAAAGAACCCGAGTAGCGTATGTGTTGTAGCTTTGGTCTTCTTTTGTCAATTCTGAATCAGATAGAGTGGAACCACTACGCGTATCTTGTTCAACATACATATATGAAAGAATTTCTCAGTGTGTAAACTGATGTTTTGGCACGCTCTGGTCCAGTCAAAACGCCATTCACCTTGAGGAGAAGGAAAAGAAAGAGAAGGAGATGCGGAATCAGATCATAGCTGAAGCGGAAGAATACAAGAAAGCCTTCTATGAGAAAAGGGAGAAGAACATCGAGACCAACAAGGCTGATAACCGCGAAAGGGAGAAGGTAAGCAGCCATTAGACTCACAATGACATTCAGTAATTGCAGCAAATTTTGTGAGATTCTTGGAAAACTTGTGTGAGTATTGCCTCTCTTGCAGTTATATTGGGCTAACCAAGAGAAGTTCCACAAAGAAGTTGACAAGCATTACTGGAAAGCAATTGCAGAACTAATCCCGCGGGAGGTTCCAAACATTGAGAAGAAGAGAGGTAAAAAGGACCCAGACAAGAAACCATCAGTGATGGTTATCCAGGGTCCTAAAACCTGGGAAGCCAACTGATCTAGGGAGAATGAGGCAGATATTCTTGAAGCTCAAGACAAATCCACCACCCCACATGATGCCGCCTCCGCCGCCAGCCAAAGATGGGAAAGATGCCAAAGACGGGAAGGATGCGAAAGGGGCCAAAGAAGGCAAAGATGCAAAAGGTGGGATAGACGACAAGGACATTAAAGATGGAAAACCTGCAGCGGAGACAAAGGCGGCAGAGGAAAAACCTGCTTCGCCTGCAAAAGACGCAAGTGCTGAGACAGCGAAACCTGAGGCTGCTGCTGCTGCTGCCTCGGGAGAGGGGGAAAAACCTGTGGCTGAGGCTGAGGGGGCCAAGGCAGAATGAAGGAGAAGGCTATGTTAGTATTACTGTTGGGGGGGGGGATAAATTGGTATTGAAGTCACAGTAGCTGCATGCGGGCAAAAATAAGAAGAGGTAAGGATGTGCACATAGAAGCTTCTATTGTAGCACACCATTTCCTCTTCTGGAGAGATTATCTTAGTCCTTTCTTTTGGTTTTCTATTTTTATTATTATTATCATTATTTTTTTTGTTATGCAAAATTTGGTGATGAGGATATTGTCTGGGATGATGTTCACGTTATTCATTTTGCTTCCACGTATTACATTTATTAAGACTTGAGAACTACAATTACAGGTTGTTGTATGAATCATATCATATGATGTGGGCATCTGCTGTTGTCTGTCAATAGTTTGGTGGTGATAGCGTGCCATGTGAACCATCTCTTTACCATTATTT
The DNA here is from genome assembly GCA_000218505.1 of Schrenkiella parvula. Lineage (NCBI taxonomy): Eukaryota > Viridiplantae > Streptophyta > Magnoliopsida > Brassicales > Brassicaceae > Schrenkiella > Schrenkiella parvula. Next base: position 13,704,246 of record CM001189.1, read on the forward strand.
TCGTAGCTGACCATAATGGGACTTAACGGAACACGTGGATGCACGTGGTGGTGAGGTCAAGTTGTTTCGTATCCTACTTTCCAGACACACTAAGGTATGTTACCACGAACACGTTAGAGAATCAATGAATGTAAGAGAAACCAACACATTTGAGATATTTATTACTTTGGAAGAGAAGGGAATGAGATTTCATATAACATTTCGTAGATCCTCTTTATTATAGACGACACAGACCTTACTCCTATCGCCTTTTATAAGATTGTACTGAATACAAAGGAAACAAGAAAAAGAAGTACATGGAGAACTGAGAATGAACCCCCAACACTAGTAAGTAGTAAGTAAGTATAGTAGTTAAACAATCAAAGCTCTCTCCCCCCATACTTTGGAGATGGCTACACATCCATCTTCTTGCGCTCCCTCGCTTATGTTTCTCTCTCCCAACAAACAACAAAAAAAGGAAAAGTGAGGACAGAGAAATGGGGGAGCTTTATAGTTTAGTTAGAGGACAGGGGAGAAGTTGAGGCGGGAGGTGTAAGTAGCTTTGGGAACCCATTTTTGGGGGATGACATCGGTGGCGGAGAGCGTTTTCTTGTTGGACAAAGTGGTGAGCTTGACGGAGAGTGGTCCCTTGAGTGGTCCTCCGATGATGCACCAGTTTGCTCCCCATATGTGCTTCATCGCAATCCACTCCTTGGACCCCGCCTGTGTGAGTGAATAAGAAATGAGGGAAAGAACGAAAGAAAGAGAGATGGTAGTTTAGTGAAAGGAATATACTTGACGAATGTGCATAGAGCCAATGTCTCCTTCTCCGTCTTCATACTCAATGAGAAGAGATAACCAATAATCAGTTGATCCTGCGTTCACATGGAACGCTATGTTCTTCCCTCTGTATTTGCATGCTGTCCTGTACGTTTTTTTTTTACAACCAATTTAGCTCAGAGTTAACTTTTATTGTAAAAAAAAAAAGACAAGACAAGACAACTTGTGTGGTGTGTGTGTGTCAGACAGATCAAGAGAGTTGTGTGTAGTGATATTTAGTCAAGGGTCAAACTATGGGACCATCGAAAAACAGAACGCCGTTAGAGTTAAAACTTACTATTAGTTTACTCCTCCCAATGTAGAAAGAAAAAAAAAATTCAGAGTATTTGACTCGTTCGTTCGTTAGCATTTAGCAGTCATTAATTGATTATTATTAGCAAAAGAAGTTACCGGCGGTAGATGAGGGGGATGAGGCCGCGGTTGCGGATGATGCGAGAGTGTCCAGGGATAGCCAAATGGCCAAATGCGGCGCCGCTGAGGTCGAAGTGAGTGTGTTTTGCTCGAGCAGATGGTCCTGACGGTGACTGGTCTGTGACGATGATTGTGACTGCTCTCTTTGAGCAGATGGTCTTGTCGAGACACCTGACCTTGTAGCAAGCGCCGCAGCCTTCGCCGTTCTTGAACAGCGCCGGACTCACCGCTCCGACCCGAGCCTTCAACGGTCTAACGTCCACCAACGACCCGTACCCGCATGCTCCTCCTGCATTGTTCATTTAGTTATGATCTAATTAATTAAAAAGTAAAGAAAGATGAGGCAATGTGTTACCGCTGCTGCCGTCGCCCTCGGGACTTCCGTACCAGGTGGCGGTGGCGGGGAACCAATGTGAGCCCAACGATGCAGAGCTGGAGGCGTCTCCTCTTAGCAGCTGCTGCAAGAAGAAGACGCAGAGTGCCGGTAGCATGGCCGGAAGGAGCTGCATTTCCCACCAAATGAAGAAAGAAGTGGACTGAGACAGAGAGAGAGAGAGAGAGAGAGAGAGAGAGAGTGTGTGGTTGGTTGTAGTAAGAGAGAAGGAGTAGAGAGAGAGAGAGAGAGAGAGAGAGAGTGTGTGGTTGGTTTGGTGGTTAAATAGAGAGAAGGGAGATGGTTTTATATCGATGTGGTGGCCGGTTATGTCCCTGAGTCCTTCTTTTTATTTACGAATTGTGTGCCATTGGTGCATGGGACCCATTGACAGTTAGGGTCCTCTCGATTCCGCACGATCTCGGCCGTCTTTTGGGACATGATTCTTCCTTTGTGCACAAGAAAAAGAGAAAGAAGATGTGACGATCAAACATTAATACTGACTGTTTCACTTGTTGATCATTTTGATTTTGGTTGGGACTGTTTCATTTGTTTCACAATCAATCCACTACCTCATGACTTACTTATCTTAATACTCTCACTCTACTACTCATTATGATAATATTAACAGGTTGATACTACTTACAACAACAATCAAACATCACATTTTTCATGCATACGAACAAAAAAAACATTAGGAGATTGATCAAGGTCATTGATAGGAGGTAGATGAATAACGTATATATTATATATACACGATAAGATTGGAGAAACGAAATCTTGTTGGCCAATCTCTTGCCCACAGCGCATCAACCTTTTCAGCAATAAAACAAATAGTCTATTATTATTTCTCATAACTGTCTCAGAGTTTTGTATTTTTTTTTACTAATAACGAAGTAACGAACAAACCAACCACAGTTCAAAATAGATAACACTATTTTGTATGGTGCATGAGAGTGATAAATCATATAAAATTAACTTCTTATTAATAGTCATCATGATTAATGGATATGAATGCGTGTGTGCATTAGCAAAGACATGTGAAAGATATTATTGAATAAATAATAAAAATCGAGATTCGTTAAAGAAATGGGAATGCTTTAATCAAAGAGGGAAAGTCATAATGTATTATTGAGAATGACAACAAGATAATGGTGTTTTGTATTTTATGAGACTATGCAAAGTCACATGAGATGATGAAGGAGTCTCAATAAAAAAACAGTTCATCTACAGAATCTTACAGTTCACAATCACATTCTCTATCAATTCCTTCTTCACATTTTTACACTATTACACTTTATTCACTCCCTCCCATGTGCCCATAAGGCAATAACTTAAGTTTCTTTTTGTTTTGTTTTTTTTTTAATGAATATGTGAACACCTAAAGAAGGCTCCATAAGAATCTTTAACAGCGATGACCATGACATGTTACGGTAGCTAGTATACGGGTCATTGCTCTGTTCTGAGACTCTGAAAACAAAAAAAAGAGGACTAAAGCTAGGACCAAGAAAAATCAATTAATCCTGTTGTAAACCAGTTGTTACAGAACCGGTGTCGACATGACCGATCACAAAATTCCTAACGATGTTCATAAAAGAATGGGGATTGATACTTGTGAAAGCGAGGGTCTTCATTCATCACATATTGTAGTTTTTCAAATGCACAAGTACATCCCCATGTGTATGTGTATATATGTGTATATGTGAATCCAAGATTTTTTTACAAGAGATGATGGTTTGTTGGACTTTTGAGTGAGATAGAGAGAGAGAGAGATGCAACAAGAAGCCGAAGCAAGTGATATATATTGAAAGAGCGACTCTTTGCTATTTTCTTCCAAAAGCTTCTTGGTCTGCACCTCTTACCGGTTCGCTCTTTCATTAATCCTAACTGTCCAAGCTTCCGGTTTGCCTCCATAAATGGGTTCTCCAACAACGTATGGAGTCGGCTGGCGAGCATCCCGCAGGAGTGCAACCCTGCTTACATCGTATTCATCGTCACTGTCATAATGGCGGTGAGGTCCAAGAGCTTTGAGCAACATGGCCAATAAAACTGATACACCCTGCCAAATAAAGAAAGAAAAGCTATTAAACATTGCAACCAAGCAATTTACAAGCACAGTAACTAGTAGAGACAAGATACCTGGACGCAGACAATGGAGAGACCTATCCATCTGCAAATCTTGAAGTTTGACTCAATGAACTTAGAGAAGTGTTGGAAAGCACCACTTGGATCCTCTGGAAAGTCCTGAATGAAAGCTTTTAAAATATTAGGATCATGGGCGTCACTACTGAGAGCCTCTGAAGACTTTTTCAAAACAAAAGAGGTAAGAGAATATACCTCCTTCCAGTCACGGTTTAGAAAGATATCGGCAACCACACCGCCTTCAACCATAATAAGCAACACGATGAATCCCATATACTGAACCCAGTCGATGAGCCAACAAACATTCACATGAAAAGAAACGAAATAATGGACTCAGGACGGAATGCTGAAACTAGCAAAGGAATGTCGATGCTACGAATCGTCAATAAAGTTGCACAGGAAAGCTTCTATTGAAGAAGAGAAGTCGTTTACCAAGTAAAGGCAACATCCATTAACGGTTTCAGCAGCTATGTGCCCGGCACAAGTGACAACACAGAGAATAGCCCCAAGACCAAGAAATGCATAAATGAACCTGCAGCTCAATGGTAAGCAGAGATTGGTTTTCATCAGCAAAGGCAGATTTCATAACAATTGACAACTGCTTCGGTGCCCCCCCTCAACACAAGAACACAACATAGAAAAGATAGATAGTTCCTCTTCAACAAGATGTGTCACACATTTCCTAAATTTGAGAGACAAATCATACAGGAGTCCCAACATGATCTCTTACATAAACTAACAGCTTTCAGCTCCCAGGCAATACACCACACACCTCAAGCTTACATAATCTATGAATCTTGTTCCTCAAACCACTCAGAATCTAATAAATAAGACTCAAACGCCCGAATAGCCTGAAAGTGATCGGATACATACAAAAAAATGGAAAACTTTCACAAGGAGGAGGGGGAAAGCGAGGATACCAAGGAACGGGGTGATCAGTATCAGCGAAAGGGAGATCTCCCATTTGTTCTTGCCATTGCCTAATCAGCCAAACAGCGTAGAGGATCATGGCGATCCCAACCATCCCAAGTAGGGAATTCACCAGCTTCAGCATGGACTGGAAGCAGCTTCTCACCATCCTCACCATCTTTTTTTCCCTAGACGAAGAGACAAGAGATGACGACAACAATTTTCTCTTCGTAGGGAATTGTCGGTGGCGGTTGGGTCGACGAAGAAGAGAATCGCAAAGAACCTGTGAATCCTGTTGCTCCCCAACTTCTCTCGTCTTCTATCTAAATCCGCAAATCTAATCAAACACGAAAGTTGTAAACTTTTTTAACAAAAGAAAATTTATTTTTCTCCTTTTTCTGGTTGGAGCTAAAAAGATATATATAATATTTGAAAAAATCACACTTTATGCCAAACAAAAAAAACAATTCTTTAGGAACCACAGAATTGGATTGATCCACGGTTTACTTGAAAGCGGCTTTGCTTGTATGAAATGAAGGGTGACTCTCAGGTCAAGGTCGCCGATGATTCTATCCCGATGGGTTTCCTTCACGCCGGTGGCTAGGGGTTCTGGCGAGCTTATACGACGACGATATTCAGAGTTTCGCGATCTGTCCTCTATCACTTGTCGGTTGAGATCAATCCCTTGTCTCAAAAGCAAATCCACAGAGGAAACTGCCGAGGTGCGTCGTCATGAATCTCCTCTCTTCCACAGAGATGAGGATAAAGTTCCAACTTTTTCTTTTCCCCTTTTCATTAGCTTTAGCGGAGATTCTAATTCCTGTGATGTCCGGTGCTTTTGGGATGATTGAACAGTTGGAGAATGAACAAGGGTTCTCGGTTTTGGCATCAGAAATTCCATGGGAAGACAAGAACATATGGAGCACATTGTCTCTTTACATGTTCTGTTTGCATATTCCTCTCAGTTTTGGGGGTTTGTCCATCGTTTCCCGCATACTTCACCAGCGGCTTCTTGATCCTCAGACCCAAGTGAGTCGGTCTCTTCTCCTTGTGGTCTACGTTTCTTAGTTGCAATAGCTAGTTGGAATGGTTTTACTACTATAGGGATGAGCAAAGGGCGCTAGTTACTAGTATATGGTTGTGCAAGTGGGTATCCTTAAGAGTGGAGAAATCCAGTCATCACCAATCATTCTTTGTTTTTCTTCTATATATGTTTTTGATCCTGAAGTCGAATTTTCGTTCTGAACTTCGTGGTTGGCTGCAAAGTACAGGTGCTGTCACTTGTGGTTCTCCAAATGGTAGAACTTTCGGTGACAGTCTTCCTGCTGAGGAACACTGCGAAGCCTCATTGCAAATCAATCAACTTCCTAAAAGGTAACAACGACTCAAATGAAGCAAGAAACTGGGTGGTTGGCTCAGCATTGGGTTTGGTTACCCTTGTGGGCTTTATCTTCATCACAGCACTTGTAGCTGATCAACTCTTTGGTTCTAAGGTCTCCCCAATGATCTCTACCATTCCTTGCTAAAGATCATATCATTTAGAATCGGTAACATATGACAAGGCAATGTATTTTGGTCTGTTGCACTCTCAGGCAGTGCAGAGCTCGGAATTGGAGAAGATTATGGCGAGCGGGGAGGTGTCGAGAATGGGGTGTTTTGCTCTGTACTGCGTTGTAGCTCCCATCCTCGAGGAGATTGTGTACAGACGCTTTCTATTGAGCTCCTTAGCTTCGAGAATGGGATGGAGGAAGGCCCTAGTTATGAGCTCAGGAGTATTTGCAGCAGGTCACTTGTCGGGGGAGGGTCTGGTGCAGCTGTTTGGGATAGGGTGCGTTCTAGGGGGATGTTACAGCTGGTCAGGGAATCTAGCCTCGTCGGTGGTCGTACACTCCTTGTACAACGCTTTGACGCTCCTCCTTGCGTTACATTCTTAGCCACCCAAGATGTGAGAGAGAGATTGGGTGGGGCCATTTCCCTTATTAGTTACGTCATTCATCGAACCTCTAACTCTCTTTCTTTGTTAAGAAGACAGCGTCTAAACCGTGTGTGTGTGTGTTTAGAAGAGAGAATCTTTTTTGGCTTTTCAATTTAATAAAGTTGTTGACTGGTAGTAGAACAGCAAGCAAAAGGTGGAGAGAGCTTAATTAAAGAAAAAAAAAAAAGCTTCACCCCAAGTATCTGATTGGTGTTAGTTTATACATACATACAAAAAAGATATCTAATATTAGAAAGTGTACACAGACTGGAAATCGAAAATTTTCAAAAAAGTAATCAGATTCGGATCCATAATTTTGATATCTGGATTTATATTCGTAAATCCTGGATATTCGAATTTTAGATATCTATTAAAAACTGAATATTTTGCCGGATATTTGGATGCCATTAGGAATCATTACTATTGTAAGTTTAGAGAGAGATGAAATGGTACAATGATACAAGTTTGTTGTAGGTTTCTAATTTTTACCAAAAATTAAAGATTATAAAATGGTGTTTTAACAATTTTACATAGAAGTTATCGTTTTTACAACTTTCACATATAAGTTTGAAAATAATTGATGTAAAAACCTTTGTGATTTGACTATTAAAAGTTTTATAAAAATAATTGCTAAATAAATAGATTTATGTTTCAAAATTATTTTAAATTTTTAAAATTACAATTGATTTTTCTTATAATTGAATTTATTTGAAACGAAAATAAACGGTATATAATGTATTACTTTGTATCCGAAGTAAAATAAATTGAATAGCAAATGATCTCAAATTCTGAATAATTTGTATGGCATATCTGTCTAACTGCGACTTTGTATACAAAAAAAATCAGAGTTTAGAGAATAAAAAAAGAAAAAAGATGATATCCATTTTTAATGGGTGTTAAGGCAAAAGCAAGTGTGAAACGAGAGAGAGAGAGAGAGGCAAGCAATAACGACAGCAAGCAAAGGGATGTGGTCCATATGTGGGTCCCGCGCGTGGTGAGGATATTTAGCCGTTTTTCACCGCAAAAACTTCGGTTGCTCTCAAACGGTCACATTTGTGCCACGTGTACAAATTACAGTTTTACTTGGGAGATTGTACCAATATATTGTTAAAACCTAAAAGATTGTAAAGAAAGGAAAGCAATCGCAAAATTAGAGGAAAGAAGCATAAAAAAAAAATACAGCGAAGATAGCTTTGCCTTTAGCTTAGCTTAGGTGTAATCTTTCCCATTTGTCTATTAATAATCATCTCTCTCGGAATAAACTCATAGCTGTCGTTGAGATTTTATAAATAAAGACACACACTTTAATATCTCCGACGAACAGAGAGAGAGATGGGAGCATTCGAGGATCAGGTGAAGATGAGGGCCATTGAGCTCAAGCATCTCTTCAAGAAAGGTATCAAAGTCGTCGGCAAATCTTGCAAGAAGGGATGGTCCAAAGTCAAGAACCTTCGCCGCTGATTCATTCCTCCTCCTTCTCTCATCTTTGTCTTTGTCTTTCTTTCTTCTTTCCCCCAAAAACATACACTAAGTTTTGTCTTCATTCTTACTTTTGTAAGTTTTTATATTTATATATGTCTTTGTCTCTTCATTCTTAATTGTGTTATCTTCATTCTTTTCTTCGATTTCGTTACATGATTTCTTCTTCAATGGATGGATATGACGAGATCTACTAATAATACTGCGCACATCTTTGTAATTATTCACTTTCCAATAATAAAATGCCGATTTTTGGAAATGATAACACATACCCTTTCGAACCCAAAAAAATTAGAAAATGAAGCTTCTCCTTCAACTTTCTTTCAGCTTTAATTGAAAAAAAAACTGAACAGTAAAGTAAAAGAGAGAAAAAAAGATGAAAAAGAAGATATTTTTAAAAAATGGATTGAAGTTTGAACCAATCTCCAATTCCAAAAATAAGCCTAATTAAAATGGGTTACACGTCGGTTGGATTGGATAAGATTGAGCTTTAATGGGCCGACATATGGGCCTCTACCCAGCGCTAAGCTAATCACCAACCACAACCACAACCACAGGTGCAAGCATATAAAAGAAAGGATCCTCACTCTTAGGGTTTTGGAGGAGGAAGAAGAAAACCTCTGGTGGCTGGCTGAGACCACACAAAATCAAAATCAAAATCAAACCTTTTGCTTTCATTTCCCATTATCACTATCAGTGATTTTCTTCTCTCATGCTGTCTTTCAATTTGAATCAGTAATAAAGTGTGGAGTGTTTTTACTTGATATTGATGATGTTGCTTGTCTTGTTGCCTCGAATCTTTATGCTTGCCAAAATTCATTACGTTAATATGTATCATCAGTCTCTTTTGTGAAGTTTGGATGTTAGATCATTGGGCCAGTGATGATTGAAAAAGTTTTTGCCTACATTGTTTGATTAACCACTGAAATGGAAACTTGAATTATAATCACTCTGAGGCTCATTGATCCTATTTTTTTGTCAACAGTTAATCTTTCTCTCATAAGGCCGGCCTGTGACGATTCAAAATTTGCCTACATTGTCTGAGAAACACCAATGATTTTACAAATATTTATTCCGAGGCCTAGTTTTTTGTATTTTTGCTTTTGTTGGAAGAGGCTGGTGATGATGTATCATATCTTTGCCTACATTGCCTGATCAAAGCTTATTTGGCTTTGAGCAAGTGAGTGAATGATAATCTATTCTGAAGCCTCGTATTCTTTTTTTGCTCGTTCTAGTCGCTGTTTCTGCAAACATCAACGACTGATTCTATTTTGCAGCTAATCATGTAAGCTTCAGAAAGACTTGGACATATGTTGGTTGTGCTTGGTCTTCCCAAGACGAAAGTTTTGTTAAGAGTTATTATGATTTGCTTGCTTCGCTTATTATGTTGTTAACTATGGATGAAGGAAGTTGTGTTGTTAATATCAACTTTGTAAGCTAATTAGAAGTTTGAGTTTGTTGTGGCCCAAATAATAAAATTGATGATGGGATATTATTAGACAAGAAAAGGATGAACTTGCAAAAATTAATATAATTACAAATCTACCAGATACAAAAATAATCCTTTGAACCTAATTAACGAGGAAAATTGTATGTCGAGACTCGAATCTTTAGCTCATTATAAGATTAATAAATGGCAATTTCAACTGTAATAAATAAATGAAATTACGAGTCTATAATGAACACGAGAGATGAAGTTTTCAAACCGAACCGGATTTCCGTAATTCGTTGTATCATCAGTCTTCCGGTTAAGTAGACCGTATCTTTTTAAAAGACTTTTTATATGTCAGTGAAAAGTTGATAAAACCTAAAGTAGGAGGAGGAGTTTGCGTGTGGGGTGGCTTTGAGCATGAACCACCTTCTCCGACCACATTCCGGTGGCTTCTTCTACAGGAGGATCCTTCTTTGCAGGCGTTCCTTCCTTCGTTTCCCTAAAACCGTTCCGTCGCCGGATCCAAGTCGTGACTCTCTTAAGCGTCCGATCGAGCGCGTCCCACATTCGACGGCCTCCGTCACTCCTTTGCTCCGGGAATGGTGCCAGCTGGCAAATAAAGCGGGACTTTCCGAGCCATGGGCCAGATGCTTCTTCCCGGCATGCCTCCACATGCTACTTGGGTCGAAGGAAAAGGCTCTATCCTTGTTTCGTAGGGCTGAGGAATTGCTTGGCTAAGCACCACGGGATATCCTTTGACACCTCTAGATTTCCTGACGTCACCAAGTTATTTGCGATGAAGAACGATCTAGAAGGGGCTCACGAGATCATGGAAGACTGTCGATCTTGGTCTTTCAGATTTTGGTCACCGGAAGAGATTCATGAAAGAGGAGGCCGAAAAGGTTGTCAACATGCTAGGGAAGAAGGAGAGCCAGTGGCAGAGTTTGACGGAAAAGTTACAGAACGTGGCTGAGAATGAGGAGGATCATGAAGAAGAGGAGAGGATGAAGAGAGTGACGGAGGCCATGCAGGGGCTGCTGCAAGACCGCTGGAACCCAAAGAGCAACATGACCCTGTCCGCTTACGCCTGCGTGCAGTATGTTGAGGGTCGAAGGGACATGGAGAGTGCAGCTGACATTCTCAAACTGCTTAGCAAACGAGGGCAAGTGTCACATGCAATGGACAAAGACAGATTGAGTCAGAAGATAGTGGAGGCAATGAGAGGAGGAGGATACGTTGGTGGAGAAGACTAGCATATGAATCAAAAGTATTTGTAATTCTTGCTTGTTATATAGTTAATTAACATTACTAATCTGTTAGGCCTTTCGCATTTGTTAACTCATTCTTACGGACCAAACCTTCCGACAAAACAAAACATATAATAATATAATTATCCAAATGGTCTCTCAAGACTCCAATGTTTGTTCTGGCAACGATCTTACTTGTGCTTCCTCAATGTTGTAACGACTTCTTCCCATTGCATCGACTATCTTCCAACCAAGGCCTCCAGCTCCGTTCATATCGTACAGTAGTTGATCGTAGGAAATGTGTCCTCGCTCGCTCAACAGCCTAAGAATCTTTCTCAAACCCTCCATGTCTCTTTGACCCTCTACATAATCCACACAGCTCATCAGCACAACCTGGTGTGGTCTCCAACCTGGCTGGCTCACCTCTATCGCCTTCTTCCATCTCTCCACAGCCTTCTCCATCTCACCCGCCATCTTGTAACCGAGAGCTAAACGCTCCCATGTGCTCGTCTCCTGGACCACCATCTTTGCTACTTTCTCCGCCTTCTCCATCATCCCCTTCTTGCAATAACCCGTTATTAACAAGTGAGGGATCCGGGTATCGAACAGGGAGTGTCCAGCTTCCCACTCTCCCATAATCTTCTCAACACCCTCGATATCTTCCACCTTAAAGAGCGCACTGATGACGCTTATGTATCCAGTGTTGTAGAACCCGTCCAGCTCCTTGTACAAGCTCCAGAGACGGTACACCTCTTCTTTCTTACCTGCGCGGCCATATAATGACATGAGAACCTCGTACGCCTGCTTTCTTTTCTGAGGAATCAGCAACTGCTCTGATTTACGCAGCATCTCTAGCGCCTTTTCAGTTGATCCAGTTTTTATGTAGGCGTTTGCTACATCGGCATAAGTGCGCCAGTCCAGCTGAAGTCCCGGGTCAGACTCACAGGTCATCAGAAACTTCTCCATTCCCTCTACATCAGATATAACCGAATAGGCATGCAGGCGTGTGTTCACTGTGTAGATGTCGGGCTTGACATTCCCATCGTCCATCTCACGCAGAAGCTTCTCAACCATTGAGTATTTCCCACTCTTGATGTAGAGATTCAGCATGACATTGTAGGGAAGACAACCTCTGAGGAATCCGAGCTCTTTCATCTTCTGAAACAATTGCTCGGCTTTGTGCAACACCTTCTTGCTCGCGTAGCAGTTCAAGAGCGCACCGTAGAGATAATAATTCCTCATCTCAACAGGAATTTTTTCGAAAAACTTCTCTGCTTCTCTCAGACCACTAACTTTAGCAATCAAATCAAGCCGAATTGCTACATCTCCCTCGGAGATATCATCAACTCTATGCTCACTCATCCAATCTAATACCTATCATCACAACAACAAAAACATGCCCTTTTTAAGATTTGGATTCATAACATTTTGAAACTGCGAACAGAAGAATCGAAAGAGAGGAGATTGGAGACCTGGAGGGCGTGGGTGAAGCGGCTGAACTTGCGGAGCATCTTGATGACGGAGTGGAGGTCCTTAGTCTTGACCGGATTCCCCTGATCAAGCCATCCCTCCAAGACTCTGACAATCGAAGCCGAGGGATCGCCGGCCCTCGCGACCCGACGCTGCAGAGTGTCGTAGGGGTCCAATGGCGACGGTACGGTTCTTCGTGAGTGAAAAAGGAAGCTCCTCAAAATGTAATTGGGGTTTGGACGGAGAAGAGGAAGAAGATGATTCATACTTTGGCCAGCCGGTGATACAAATTTACAAACAGAGAGCTAGGGCTTGGGGTTTAACATTCGTTGGCTTCATCATCCAAATTTGAATCCCATCTCACTCGAGTATGGTATATCGTAGGTTTTTGAGCAGAGTACTGAAAAAATTTAGCAAATTACCTGAATCTAATATTCTACGGAGACGACGTCGTTTTTGGCTCTAATATGGACCCGTTTGATTTACTGAGAATCTTATTTTACTTATTGGAATGATGCAAAGCTTTCTTCTTTTTGATTTCCGAAATTTTCTGTCCTCCTTTAACTTTGATTCACTAAAAAAGAAACTACCAGATCAGACATATACCCCAAACACAGAAAAAGAAGAAGAAGAAGAAGAAGAAGAGAAACAATGGAGATTTCTCCTTACTCTCTGCTTTCTCTTCTTCCCATTTTCCTCCTCTCTGGTTTCTCCCTTTCATGTAAAAGCTCCTCATCTGTTCTTCTTTCTTCCCTCAGTTTCTTGCATTATTTGGTCTTGTATTGCCTTTTTCGTGTTCGTTAAAGAAATCTCTGGATTTAAATGTGCAGATGATGATCCTCATGCAGCCACAAGCCGAGCTCTTCTTCAAGCAAAGACAAGTAAAGATCATCCCTTCTAAATGATGATTGTCAAATCTTAATTCTACTCTCGAAAACATATTCGATCTTCTCTTTTCTTAATTGTGTGTCTTTTGTTGAAACAGCGTGCAAAGAAGATTTTGCGAGCAAGAACTACACAATCATAACAAGCAAATGCAAAGGGCCAAATTATCCGGCAAAGGTTTGTTGCTCCGCCTTCAAGGACTTTGCTTGCCCTTTCGCTGAAGCTCTCAACGACGACAAGAACGATTGTGCCTCCACAATGTTCAGCTACATCAACATCTACGGTCGTTACCCTCCTGGAATATTTGCCAACATGTGCAAAGAGGGCAAAGAAGGTCTCGACTGCACTAATGGCACTGAGTCCGCATCCTCAACCTCTGATTCTATTCCCCGAGCCTCCACAACTGCTGCGCTTCTTTCCACGTTCCTGCTTCTCTGTCTTTTCTTCTTATCGACGTGAAATCTTGGTAACGCATCTCAGAACATGCTCCATGGGTAAAAAAACATACGTTGTATATGGTACGTCTCTTGGCGTTATGTACTCGGCTCCTTTTTTTTAATCTTCTCTTGTTCTTCCATTTTTATTATCGACACACTCAAGAAGCAAGAATAGAATCTTATTCTCCAATTGAGTATTGGGTTTATTACACATCGATGAGGTTCATCTACTTTCCTCACAACACCTAAGTTTGTGTAGTAGCTACGTAATTCTTCACTACCATCATTACAAAGAAACAGAGGTGCCAAATAAGCTTCGCTCACCATATTCTCCCATCTAAGCATCATCTCTTCTTTTCCTGTAACCCATAGAAAAGAAGTTTCTTAGCACAACAACTTGACACATAGTGACTAGAGATCCCCGAACATTACCAAATGCAATGCAAAGAAAATGCTTGATCGGATTACACAAGAGAAGGAATACGCTTCCACAGTAATCTAGGTGAACACAGGATCAAGGAACAAACATATCCCTCACAAAAAAGAACAAGATCACTAAGTTTCTCAGACAAAAGTTGTCGAGTCAAATGACTAGCGAGATATCCTATAGATCACTAATGCAGTTTATGCACAGACGATGATTTCCTTTAAAAGTAGAACTAAGAGGTGGGTCAAAGCACTTTAAGAACACTGCCGTAAACCAAAGTTCCGAACAAGTTTCAGCTCAGTATATTGACTGACGGCAAAAGACATCCACGTGAAAAGAGCATTCACCAGTCTCCTCCAAATCAAAGCTACAAAAAGAAAAGTCCTAAGCTTTGAGTTACCTCTGCGGTGTTCATGGAGAAGCCGCCACTGGTGAGAAGCCTCTCGACGTATTTCCCCATGATATCAACCTCCAAGTTCACTTTCTGTCCAATTTTCTTGGTGGGAATCACCACATTCTGCTGCGTATAGGCAACGAGCATGAAATTAAAGCAGCTCTCCTCGTCAAACACATCGACCACCGTCAGGCTCGTCCCATCCACGGCCACAAACCCCTTGGGCACAATGTATTTCAGCAAAGCCTTGTTCGCTTTCACCTTCACCCACAGCGAATCTCCCTCAACCTCCATCGAAACTATCACTCCCGTACCGTCCACGTGTCCCTGCACCACGTGCCCGCCCATACGGCTCACCGGCTGCAGCGCACGCTCCAGATTCACCGGAGATCCTCTCTCCAGCTCCTCCAGCGACGTTTTTCGCAGCGTCTCCGGCGATAAACCGACGGTGAATTCCTCCGCGTCGAACTCCGTCACAGTTAGGCAAGTCCCGTTGACGGCGATGCTGTCACCGAGCTTCACGTCCTCCAGCACCACTCTGGCGCCGATTTTAAGGTCGAATCCGCCGTGGTCAGCCATTCCCAGAGTCTTCACTTGCCCCATTTCTTCCACAATTCCCGTGAACACGGATCGGATGCTCAGATTTTGCCTCCTCCGGTGGCTTCTGGATCTTCCTCCAAATGTCGAATCAAATCGGAGGAGATTTGGAGTTCTGAATGAAGTGAAGGTTATCAGCTGCGGAGGACATGATTTGGGAAGCAGATTGAGAGAGTGAGAGGCCATCATCATCGTCGTCGTCGTTAGCCTGAGGAGTTTGTCGGCCACAGGGCGCTATGCTAAGCCGTCTCTCTAGATTTCGGGTTGTTAATGACTAACTCAAAATGATGAGGCCAAAGTTTGATTTTACTAGAGAATTGGTGTCAAATATGAAACATCTCAAAGTGCAAATCAATGTACTTTCGTATTAAACCCAAAGGAAATCAAGATATTGTTGTTGGTCTACAACAATATTAATATATATAGAGTGAGTAATACTAACCGACACTTTTTAACAAAGTTATAACAAATTAGGCACTTTAGGTTTGAGAGGCATTTTTATAGGCATTATAAATGACTAAACCAAATTAATTTTATGGACATATTAGACGCATAGATAAAGTATGATGGAAAATCTGCGGAAATAAAGTATCATGAACTGGGTAGGATGGACATATCGTAGACAACGTGTTGGACAATATTCTGTGAACAATATATTATGGACGGATAATTTTTTAACCATTGATTATAGTGATGAATTTGACAATAAAGTGAATAGACAAAAAAAATCTTGTTGTTCTTGATAATTTATTCACAAAATCATATCCACATTCATACCATGATATGTTATTTTGTCCATGCTTCATGTCTAAGATTTCGTGTCTACAACCACATGCCCTTTTTACAAATTGATTGTATTTCCAATTCTATTATACCAAAATCGAAAGTATATTGAGATATAGAGCATTGTGTTGTTTCTTACATTATGGAGTGTTTGCCCATATAATAGTGATATAAAAACGAGATTGTCCATATACATGCAAAACAATGCCATATGAGGGCAGGTTCGTGTACATCTGCGGTGTGGATGGGAGAGTTGTGGATAGGAGAGCCGTGGACGGGAGAGCCGTGGACGGGAGAGCTGTGGACGGGAGAGCCGATATATTGAAGGTTTTGTTGCTGTTTGGAGAGATGGAGACCTTCGGGATCGCGCTCTCGGAGGTGGCGGAGGAGGAGAAGAAGACGAGCTGTTGGTAGCCATCGTCGGACCAGTGCTTGTCCAAGTAGAAGAAAGCGACGGTGACAAGAACTAAGGCGGAGATCTTGATGAGCATGGGGCTTTTGAGCAGATCGCCATTGCCGGCGAAGGGTTTCATTTAGCTTGCGTATGAAGGATCACCGATCAATTAGATCTGCGTAGTGTTCGTAACTTTGTGTGTGTGAGTAAGTTAGTTCCTCGAGTTGTATCGTAGGTGTTTGCGTTCGGTAAAAATACGTTTAAAAAATAATTTTCAGAACTTTCAGATTTTGTTACAAGTTGCAGAGTCTCTGTATATTATAAGAATCATTAAAAGAATAAATTAGGGATTTTATTGAAGGTAAAGTGAAGAAAGAGAAATGAAAATTAAAAAGAGAAAAAAGAAGTCTAGTGGATAAGATCGATTCAATTTAGAGGGGTGATTGGTCTTCTCACGTTGGAAAAGTGTGCTTCATTCTGAAAGTGTCTAAATCTGTTATTAAGAGTTTAAGAGTATATGTGTATGTAATTAACTCATATATATATAGATATTTTATTTTTTATGAATGAATGTATTACTTAGAAATGTTGTTAAATTTTGTGCCTCTATTATTAAAATTATTAAATAATGAAAAATTAAAGAATGAACAGCGACACTTTAAAGCCATTTAATATAAGTAGCCTTGGGTCAAATCAAATGCATAGTCCTTATTCATGCCTTGGGTCCCAAGACCTATTCTTGAGTTTTGATTATTTTGTCGATCAACTTAATGAGTTGAGTTTGGTGGTAAAGGATTCTTGCCGTGTCTTTAAAAAGAAAAGCATGATCCCATTTTGCTTACTGTCTACAATTAAAGAAATAATAGTGTCTCAATCTTGCAGGAGCCCTCTTATTAGTCTATTCCAAAGCTGGGCCGAATGAGAAGAATAGATGGTTCTACATCTCCGAAGTGTGTTGACACAATATGCAAGAGGGATTCACATTTTGTATTCCATTGAAGCCTATCAAACGTAGCAATCCATATGACAAAATGATACTTTTGGCTGGAGTAGAATAAACCAAGTGTTTCTTGAAGCGAAATGTCTACAAATTTACATTAAAGAGAAGTAAATTGTTATTGTAAACCCATCATCTACCCCTTCTTCTTCTATGAGTGATCCATCTTATGATCCTTAAGACGCTTTACGTTTGTGTTGCTGATATGTAAACTAACAGGTTTCCATAGCTAAAATAATAGAAAGGTCCCCTTAAATTTACTATCACTTTTCATACGTATGATTTGAGTTTGCATATATGGCCGGCCACAAAGACAAGACCGCGGCAACAAAAAAACAAAAAAAACAGTAAAAATCTCATTATGGTCTGTGCGAACACATTTCTCTCGACTTCTTGTCCTGAAGATGGCGTCCTGTGACCCGACTCAATCTGCAAGATTGCTCCATCATTAGTCTCTGGATCGAATCTTGTTCCCAAGGCACAATCCCAAAGTCATCGTTGAACCCTTCCATGCCTTGTATCAAAAACTGCCACACCAGTGTTCCTGCCCCAGACCTCTTGCGCTTGGCTGATTTGTACACAACATCAAAGATTGTTCTGTAGAACCGATCACGTTGTGACGGCTCATAGTCCTTGTTCAGATTTGAGAGCCCAAACTCGGTGAACAGAACAGGCTTCTTCAGTTCCTTGTCCCCGTCCTCAATGTGAGATAGCATCCATTTCACCACAAACTTCAATTTTTCTTCAAACCCCTGATCGTGAAACCTGCCAACGGGAACTTTGTTTGTTCAAGAATTGCACGCAGCAGCAATCAAAACAAGTTTTTGAGGCTTACCAGTGATCAGGGTAGATATGAACCGACGCAAAATCAATGTTTGGCGACTCAGAGTTTCGAACAAAATCTGATCCAAGCTCAGAGGCCCACCTTTCTGGGTTAACTGTCAGCCGTTTTGGGCTCTTGGGACCGTAGAATCCTTCCAATCCCACAGTTAGAAGATGCTTGTTGTCAATCGATTTAATGAATGCTGTCATTTCGTTAATCCAGTCCTTTGAATCCACAAAACCAGAAAAAAAAAGAAACCACTTGACGTGAGTAACATTACTTGCTTCTCAACAAACACTAGCTAATGATTCAATATTGGACAAGAAACCATCAAACTCACTTGAAGGGTATCCCCAGAGATATCAGACAAGCAGCGAGGCTCGTTTATCAACTCCCACGCAAAAATTGTAGGGTCGTTTCTGTACTCGATCCCTGTTATAGAGTTTTTGCGCGTGAGAAGCACCTGGCAAATGGGAAATGAGAGTAATTCCAAGTTTTAACATCAACTAAAAACCATATCAGCACGATTACAGTCTATGAGTGAAGAAAAGCTTAATTTCATGGAACTTAGTCCAATTCCATGGGTCAAGAACCACGATTTCTCGCTATTTTGGACTTGCTCTCTTAGCATCTCTTGCATTTCTAAATTTCTAAATCCATTTCAACAATCGATGATCTGGGAATAAGACATCCACGTACACATCAAGAAGAGACAAGGATTCAAAACATACTGTGAGATAATTCTTGAAGTATCTGCGGATAGACGGGTCAAAGAAGAAGGAATCATTGGACGAGCTGAGACCAACACCTTCTTGCCATGCCCAATTAACGTACTGAGTCTTCCCTCCATACGCTTGTAGGTTATTCACTAGGCTAAGAAGCAACCTAACACCATGTGTTTTTGCCTCTGCGATTACATGATCCAAGGCCTAAGCACATTATATAAACTTCATCAAGAGAGAAAGAAGGGGATCTAGGTACCGAAATTATAGAGCGCAAAAGATGACAAATGCATACAGAACTAAGTATTTGCAGATTCTTTCCAATTACAGGGTATTATAAAGGATCATCAAACGATACCACAAACGCAAAGAGATGTAAATGGATGCTGCATTGCCCTTTTTCTATTTCTAATCATATTCGCTGGCATTGTGATTAAAATAAGCTCAACGATGACTAACGTCTGGGAAAAGACTGAAACTTTTTAAAACATAAACTGTCGAACTATCTAAAACAATACCCTTAAGAAGCTTCCTAGTTATAATTGATCAGAACCAAAACAAGAAGAAAAAAGGAGAAAGGGTAGAGTTAAGGTAAGGAAATGTTCGAGATACCTTGAAGACTCGTTCATCGAATCTGCCAGGAGAGACCTGGAGAGCGTTGTAGCCTCCATCATTGAAAGCCCAGGTTCTACAAACAGTGAGACCCATTTTGGATCCAGCTTCAAGCATAGCACCGACACGGTGCCTGCTATGATCATTGACGGCATGGTCCATAAACCAGTACGAGTTCCAGCCATTCACATACAGAGCCTTACCATCCAACACGAACTGTGTCCCGTTCCGTCTCACGAACCCTAGCTCGGCCTCCCCTTTGTAATCGAACCACAAATCTCCGAATGAGAGATAGATAAACGCCACACATGTAAGGAACCCTAGAATTGGTATCAAGGGCCCGTTCCCTGCGGGAGCCATGCTTCTTCTCGCTGCTATTAGCTTCAGATATTTCACGATCGCTTGTAATCTCGCCAGTTTTCTTACGGATTCCTCACCGATTTATCCAAATCTCGCCCAGGCGTGAAACAAAAATTACCCCCTTTCTAGAGAGAAATGCAATGCAAGGCCGACCCTTTGGAAAATTTTGAACCTTTATCAACGCCCAAAAGGATTAATGTGTCCACGTTTCCGGAGAAAATTGAAACCCAGATCAAAGATGATTCCTTTATAAGAATAAGAAAGCAAACAAGCAAGCATTCAAAATGAAAAACTCCCCCTTTACGCTCTGATCCCCAAAAAAGATCTCAGCTTTGATTGAAACTGATGAATGCCTACATATTAACAGATCTCTCTCTCTCTATCACTCTGTGCCGACGAAGTAACCTTAGAACACAAAGTAACCTTCGAGAAGACAAGTTACAAGAGAAATACGAGGAGTTAAAGGATCTATCTATCGTTCACAAATTTACAAGCACATTCGTATATTGTGTAGGATTGTTCGGAAAAGAAGAGAGAGAGAGGTACGAGAATGAATGAAGCAGAAGAAGCAAAGAGGTAGCAAGTAAGAATCAGATTTCACGCAGTTTGATGTATGTCTGTGTGGACAACGGGGCGTGAATTGTGGAATGGCTTTTTGCGCTAAAATGTTGGTTTCATTGATAGTACTTACTACTATTAACCGATAATCACAACCCCACATTGGACTTAAATTTCTCATAAATTCATTTTATTACTTCACCATAGGATTACAGAAAGTCTATTAAAGTAGAATGAAAACGAACTCATCGAAAATATCTTCTTACAAAGAAAGAAAAAAAGCAAAACTATTTTGCACCAAACCAAAGTACTATAAGGGCCTCTTCTGACTACACATAGTTAAGATGATATTTATAATTAAATACTCGTTCTAATTGGTAGCAAATTAACAAAGCAATCAGGATAATAAGACTAGTTGTTAATGTGAGTGCAAGTATGTGCTGTTGAAATAGCTCACTCAAATTTAAAAACTGAAACAAAAGGAAAAAACAAATCTTTGTCTCGTATTTGTTTTAAAACAGTCTTTAGGAAAATAGACCACATGTTTGAGTGTCATTAGATTCAGAAATCATGTGGGTTGTTTTTTTTTCTTTTCCCTGTGTACTCTTTAATAAACGTTCCAACCATGTGAATCTAACATAAAATAATACTTGTTTCCGTATAAAATCTAACTTATCCTGTACTCTTTGATTATTTTTGTTACTAGGACATATAGTAAAATAAAATAAGCTAAAACCAATTCTTTGGGTGTATAATAATAATCTTTGTTTCTAAAGGTGTAATTTAGTCGGTGTATAACGATATAAAATCTATATAATTAAGTTTTTTGGTCAACCCCTTCTCATCTCATGTTCAACCTAAAAAAGCTAAAACTAGAACTTTGCATTCTCACACGAAATTAACCTTACAAGAACTAAGAACCAAGAACCAAAAGAAGAAGTTAATCGAAAACCATCCTAAACTAACCAAAATTACTAATTCCAAACTTTCCCAGGATTTAAAGCAACACTAACCATCAACACAAAAGTAGGAAACCCAAACACAACCAAACCAAAGCAACCTACAAAGAGATCTTTGGTTACTTAAAAAAACAAATTATTCTTAAAGACAATAATTTAAGACATATTAAGAAACAGAAATCAAATAGACAAAAGAGAAAACACTGTCGGTGACTTTTTCCCCATTATTATAGAAATCCTTCTACGATTCTGTTTATTTAATTAATCGGGTATCCTGGAGAAAACGGATTCAAAAACTTTCAGAGTATAAAATTGTTCATCAGCATTTTTCTAATATTACGCCTTATCAAAATTAAATAATTTCAAAAACTTATGAAAAATACGCATATTATAGTCTGTTATAAATTTAAACTGAAATAGAAATTATGGATGGCACTAGTTGTGATTAGGGATCCTAAGCATATTGCGCCCGGCTTTGCAACTCATACGTTTATAATTGTTCCATAAAGGAGTTCATCAAATCATGTGGTGACAAATCAGCCTGGTCTCATCTATGATTTATCTAATTCGTAGAAGGAAAATGGCACACAAAAATTGACACTAAGGGACACACAACATCAAAAACCCGCCGAGAGAACTGTATCGTGCCCACTGCACACTCACGTTTGACTACTAACCTTCACTACGATTGACCGATGAGACAAGTCGAAGGAGGAAAACCACTTGAAGGACAAGGTAGTTAATGATGCATCCTATAAATAGAAGAACGAAAGACCATAGAAGGGGGGAATTTGTCATACTTAAAAATGAAATATATATGAATAGCCGGAAAAAAAGTAAATCTGATAAAAATAGAAATTAGAGGAACTAAATATTTGAAACATGTGATAACATTAAATTGGAAATCAAGTAATAGTTACTACATGCTATGCCACATGCTAGAGTGCGATATAGGTAGAATATCTTGTTTATTATATAAACTAAGTGATAACCCGCGTGTACACGCGGGGTTTATTTGTTTGTTATTTAATTTTGGTTATTTAATTTTAGTTATTATTTTTAAAAATGTAATATTTAACCAGATTATTTAGCCTATTCACATTTCCCATATAAAACTTTAACACATTTATTATATAAACGGATGTGTTTTTGTTTTGGTTTAAAATAATTGTATTTGTTTATTTTATGTTAAATTAAAACAGATTAAGGCTTAATTATGGTTTGTTTATTATAAACAGATGTTTAAATGTATTTGAAGGAGAATCTTCAATTCTGATTAAGTTCAATATAATCCATGGTATAAGTGTTTCTGTTTGTTTATCAATGTTTAAATTGGAGTAAACTAATAGAATTATTATATAAATAATCACACCTTTACAATTTGGATTCTCGATGAGTATTTTAAAACATATAAACATACCCGAAGTACACATCATTGTAATTCTGGATCAACAAAATGATGTACCTCCAACAAAACAGAAAGCAAGACTAATGTTACACTACTAATGTTTAAAAAAAAAGTTTAATATTAACGTATGAGAGTAAATGATTAAGTCTATTTACGACATCGAGAAAGTAAAGTGATCGAATTGAAAGTTACTTATATCCCAAGCTCATTAGTATTGCCAAGGTCATCGTACAAGCTGAGATTAACTAATGAACTAATCTTTTTTTATTATATATATAGATAATTAAGGGTGTCGTATAGCTGCTTTTGCTTAGGTTTCACCTCTCTTTCTTCAATTCTAGTCCTAATTTTGTTCTCCTTCGGTTCAGCGGTGATTGGTTTTTGGCTCTGCTTGCTTTGAGTTAGTGGTTCATTTCGACCAGGATTGTTGTTCCTAATTAACTTTTGTATTTTCGATTCTTGAAGCTTGTGCTAATTATGTTGGTCTCAGCAACGATAACGCAGTGTAGTGAGTAGTCAAACGCTAATTCACTTCTTGTTGTTGAAGAGAATGACTTCGTCTTCGAAACTGTTAAGCAGACTGCCTACATTTCGTTTTTTTTTGTCTCAACATGTCATCAGGTGATGGTAAACTTTATCATGATTTTTACATGACCTTTTCATGGTCTTGGTATTTTGTTTTAAAATTGGTATATTGTTGATGGGTTCTTTAAGGTTCTATGCCTCTGTTTGTTTTAGCTTTTGACTTTGGATATATATATTCGTCGACTATGTCTCCTAAAATATATTGCCGGTTTTATATAAACTAATTCTATCATATGAAATAAAAAAAGATTTCTGACCCCCAAAAAAATGATTGTCCTAGAGTTGCATGATTTGCTTCAATAATGTGATTTGCTTCAATAATGTTATTTTCTTTTATGCTTTACGAAATCATTTAAAATACAACAGTAGATGTTGTATGATTTTTTACTTAGGTAAAACAAACTTTATTTATTTTTTTGTGTCTTTTTTGAGGACATATATGTATTTTCTTAATTCTAATATATATATATATATATATATTTGGTTTTCAAAAATCAATAAACTAAAATCAAATAAAAATTATTGGACTTATTCATTATTGAATAAAAATTATAAAATAAAAAGAAAGATTTTGAAAACTAATCTACTAATTAATAACCACTTCGGCTGAGAAAAAATTGACAGAAAATGGATTAAACAAATATTTATTATTTGGCAGGTGGAATTATAGACTTCACCCGTTTCAGTTTAGGATTGACTCTGTATATATATTATTTGCTGATATTTTTAGAAAATATTTTACGCAAACTCGATATGAAAGAAGCTTTGTTTTATATTGGTTAACTAATGTGAAAGAAGCTTACTCAACGAATTTAGAGCTTTCGTGAATCTTGGGATAATCAATTATTTTAATATAAGATTTTCAGCGCTTCTAGTTTCAATTTGCTTGTCTAATATATACTTAAATAAAAAATGCGAAGTTCTTTCGAATGCCAAGTGTCCATATTCACATTGTAAGTAACTATCAACTGAGATTCGTATTCGATCAGACGAGTAAGGACTTCTTCATATCATTGGTATAAAATATAAATATATGACGTACATAGTTGCTTATATATTAAGAAAAAATCGATCTTCGTTAGAAAAACATTTGTGTGTTTTTATTTTGAACATTTTGTTTTTTGCATCATCTGCATTTATACATGGTAACTTAAAAATACTAATATACTGTTTTATGATGGTTTCTTGACACTCAAATTAATATATTAAATATAATATGTAAACAAACATGAATCAGAAAACTAAAAAATATATTAGAAAACGGGGCTTCGTTCTAAAGTGAGTTGTAGAAGTGGCATTTAACATATTCTGATCATTTCTGATTAAATCATAAATTTTTATTTTTTATTTATAAAATTTCTGTAAACATAAACAAAACATTAAATTGTTTTTTATTTCTTCAAAATAAAATCAATCTCTAACTTTTTTAAAAAATAATATCTAAAAAATTTTCTATATTATATGGTACATATTTTTGATATACAAAAAAACACTAAATAATCTAATAAAAAGAATGAAAACCAAATCCTAGAAAAATCTAATCAATATATTAAACCGTGAAAGCAAATATTCTTCTTATTTACAACAAAATAGGTTAAAAATAGAAATTATACATTTGTTTACTTTATAAATATCATACTTTCAGTATTATTAATTTTTTTAAAAAGTTACAAGCGTTAAATACCAGATTTTTTAAAAGAAAAGAAAAAGAAGTAAAAAAAATGGGTCAAGTTTGTGATGCTTGGGGATCCCAATGAAGTTAGCCGCCTCGTCACGTTTGCCCGTACAGTGGTTTCGCATTCAGTTTTTCTAAAAAAACCCATTGGTTATCATTTATTTGCATATGAATTAGGAAGCTAGTTAAATGAGATCAAATAGAAAATAAATAAGTGTATTGGTAGAAATTAAAATATATCTTGTCACTTCAAATGTTCTTTATTTGGTCCACATTCTAATTAGATGGCTAGTTTACAATGAGAAAACATATTTATCGTTTTGTATGTGTAGACTATGGTTCAAGTTCTTTTACTGTAATTTTAATCATGTAGAGCTACGCATAAACATTTTTAATGGTAAAAAGATTCAATTTTTTATTTATTTATAAATTTTGTTTATTTAGTCTTCAGCTTTGGGTTAGAATATCCATGATTAACCAAAAAACAACATATTTACCAACAGTACCTAACATTTAATAATATATATATATATGCTACATATACTCCAGATCAACACATAAGAGTATTAATAATATAATAGCCTCCAACTAGTAATGTGGAGGATTGACTCATTTTGACATCACTGCATCTGTTTAGAAAACGTTTTTTTAACTATGACATTGTCTCTTTTTTTTTTCTTTGACATTGTCTTAATTCTTAAATATACACACATTAACAGTCAAACATTTATATATCAAGAGTAGGATACATTAACCGGAGCATAAACAAATGTAATTTTAGTTATAAAGTTCCTTTTCCGATTTTCCAAAACTCAATTAAATCACGTTCTTTTTTTTTCTTTTCTTGATAAAGTGTTTTTTTCATTATCCCCTCTTCTTTTTTTTGTAATTTTGGGTAGAAGAGAATCTTTTAATAATAGAATATCCTTCTTTGTTGATATGTTCCGAGAAGAAGAAGCTTCACGAGATTAGTCATGCTGACATGGAATCTAGCTGTCTCGAGCAATCATTCATCCCCCGAGATCTAACACTCCTCCAATCATAGCACGACACGTCACCATTAATCCTCTCTTTCGCGGCGCCTTGTATCTGTTCCGCTGATTTCAGATGGGTCCCATCTCCGTCCTGCCCTCGCCTATATAATCAAATTCTCTTTTTTAATAAATCGAAACAGAAAAACAAAACACCTTTAAAAAGAAAAAACATTCTCTTAAAGCGATGGATCGGCAAAACTCCGATGACATCATGAGATTTCTCGACGGAATGGCTAGCTCCGACGACGTTCTTTTCGGTTTCCTCGAAGAAGGCAACCACTCACCGGAGGACTTCCCGGACTCCGGCAACCTCAACGGCGGCGGAGATTTAGACGACGACGACAACGACAACGACGTCAATACCATTTGCAATTCTCAAGAAAACAAAGCTTTCTGGCACGAACAAGAACAACTTCTCCAGGTTCCTTTTTTTTCTTTCTTTCAAAAACTTATATATAAAAAAGAAAATCATATAAATCTTGAGGTCTAAAATTAATTTGTTTGTTTGATTTGGAATTGTGTAGGGGACACTATATAGGACAAGTACGATTGAGACAAAGATTAGACAAGCGACAAAGGAAGCATTGAAACAAGTTAAATCAAAGGGTCTTCATTGTGTCTGCCGGCGACCCGTAGCCGGTGGTTGCCGGAGCTGCTTACGTGGCGAAGTCTCACGACACCTCCGAGATGTGGCCGGCTACGACTGCGTCATCTCCAAATCCAAGTGGAGAAGCTCTCAAGACATCCCTGCAGGTTCGTTACGACACATCTTTTATTTAATTTACTCTTTATTACTTGTCGCTATGAATTGTTCAGCCATCTTTATCATCATCACTCAATGCAAATATCTAAATTAATATTTGTATTTTATTTTCTTTAAAAATCAGGGGAACACGAATACATAGAGATCGTGGACCGATCTGGTTCGAAGAAAGGCGAGATGAGAGTGGTGATTGAGTTATCATTTAGGGCAGAGTTCGAGATTGCAAAAGGCGGTGAAGACTACAAAAGACTTATCGCCCGATTGCCGGAGGTTTACGTCGGAAAAACCGAGAGGCTCCGATCACTGATCAAGATTTTGTGCATCGCGGGGAAGAAGTGCTTGAGAGACAAGAAAATGCATATGGGTCCTTGGAGAAAACACAAGTACATGCAAGCCAAGTGGCTTGGCACGTGTGATAGATCGAGCTCCTTGGAAGCCGCCGTCTCCGAGACGACTGAGCCGGAGAATTGGGTGCCACCGGCGAAGCCTAGGGTTTCTATGTTGAACTACGATGGTCTGCTTGGTAGTTTGTCGACCGGGATGGGCCGTCCTGCCGCTGTAACGGTCGTGTGATTGTGTGTGACGCAAGTAATGACTTGTAATTACTCATTTAATTGATTAGGGGAAGTGAATTATGAGTTTCCGGTTTGGAGTTAACCGGAATTTGTCTCAAATGCCTCTTCCTTGATGCAAAGATTGGTTAGGTCATTGGTGCAGCATGAAGGAATGAGAAATTTGTGACTATTTTGCTAATTTTTTTAATTTTTAACATATATAGATCGTATATAAACGGGAATATTATAGATTTTTGAATCCCGAATTGTATGAAAAATTCATTCATTCATTTATAAAGTCAAAGAGATATCAAACTTCCGTTTTATACCATGAACATTTTTTTTTCTGTTTTGAGAAAATAGATTTGACCTTGAAACAACCTAAATTTTTGAATAGCCGATCTATAAATGGTGAAAAGGATGACAATTCTTAATGAAATCTAGGTGTGGGATATGTTACCGGTTTAAAGTCCCATGTCGAGGCCCAAGGCTTTATAAATCTTTTTTTCTTTACAAAAAGAAACTTTGACTATATGGTTTGGAACTTTGGATGTGAGACGTGCAATTGTAACACAAAGTGTAATGTGATGGAAGATACCACAACTGAAGGTAGAAGACGAAAAATAAAGTAAAAAGACAGAAGGAGAGGATTTGGATAAATTTAATTCGAAACCGGTAACAACTTGAGACGACATCACAATTAACAATCCAGTAAAACTGAATCAAACCAAATCGAAATAGAAGTGTAGTTTGATTTTGGTAATAGCTTATATTTCTTGATGTGCTTCGAAGAATCCTACGGCTCACATCCAAACCTGATCTCATCTTCATGATCACTTCTTTTCCATTGTCGATGCGAGTTCCACCTAACCGGTCATATTTTACAAGTCGAGATTGGACCAACAAAGCCGTTGAGATCATGATCACCATGATGATAAAGAGCTTCATATTATTATAATATTGAGAATCAACAAGTTTGAAAAAAGTAAGGGAGAGTGAATGATTTGATCCATGGTGATTAAGCATTTAGCTCTCTTAATCTACAACAGTTTTATAATGGTTCATTTTTTCGTTATGGTATCAAATTTTGTACTCCATTGGTTTATCGAATATTTGAGTCATCAGTAATTTCAAAATTTATCCTTTTTGAGTAAAAACTTGATCTTCTTTGTTACACTAATGACTTTATATACGATACGACGGTGTCAAGTCGCTTAATTAACCGGTCAAATACTCAATAATGACTTCAATATATGCCAGAGCGTCAGTTTTGTATATAGCAAAAGTGATTGTGTGTAACGGTGCTCCCATTTTACATGTCTGTGTGTGAAGTCGAGAAGATAGTCTATAAGAAAGAGTGAAACTTTACAAAGTAACTCCTTTCCAAGTTTCCAGTTTTGTTCGCTGACCTTCCTTTTCCCCGAGAGAGAGCAAAAAGAAAAAAAAATTCAACTTTTGAGGAATCGGAGAGAATCTCGAACGACCTCGCCTGGAACTTTTCAAAGTCAATTGCTGTTGTATGATAGATTATACGAAATTACTCAAATTCGTTGGAATCCAGATACGTATGTCTTGTTTGTCTGTCATCTTCTAGTTGCTGTTTGGTCTTAATAATCTTCTTTCTTGTTACATTACAAAGCAATTTTCTTCCTCTTCAAACTCAGTTTGTTGGGCTCTCACTTTCTCTTGAGCTAATCCGGTTCTGATTGTTTGGTTGGTTGGTTTGACTTCACTTCAAGCAATCTCTTTTTTGCTCGATCCTCCTTTATGTCCTGATGGTTTCTTGGCCGTTGTAACATAAATCATCCAAAATGGGATTAGGACGACTTCTCTTATGCTTATTGATTTGCTTTGCGCTTTCCCAACAAGGGAATGGGCTGAGACCCATAAGGGAGACCGCTCGATCCTGGGGCGACGAGGTTTGTGACTATCTGATGAGATTGCTTCCTTTCCTCTTTTGAAATCGGAATGAGATTGTTTTGTGATGATGTTGCAGTGGCCCTTTGGGAAAAAGGAAAAAAGCGGATCGGGACCATTTGCCGCCTGGAACATAACAGGAACATATAGAGGTTTTGTTGATTTTGGACTTCATATCCTAAGCTGAGGTTTTTTTGAATTACCAAACTCATATTGTCCGTGTCTTGTGTGTTACAGGCACCTGGAAGTTTCTAGATACCGTAAATAGCTCTTCGTCTTCCAAGTTCCCACACTTCAGAAATGAAAATGGCAACTCTGTCATCGAGTTAGTGACAAGTCCAACAAAGATTACTGGTGTGCATTATGTTCAGGTGATTACTTTTTTGATCTTCTGCGTCATGGAATCATGCCTTTTGATCAGAAATGGTGTTATTAACTTTGAATGGGAACAGGGTGCAGTTGTTTTCCATGACGTATTTGACAATGAACACAATGTGGGTGGTGCGCAAATTAAAGTGGAAGGTGTATATATTTGGCCCTTTAGACAGCTCCGTCTTGTGGCCAACAGGTATGTTATCTACTCTTATTGCCATTTTTTAAGATTCTAGATTGATAGAGCTTTGACTCTCCAAGGTTTCGTACATTTCATGACTCATCAGTGGAAGGAAAGGTGATTCAGGACTAGAAGACGATTATCTTCTCTCCAACCCTTATCATCTGGTAATGCCGGATATGATCCACATTATGATGCATCAGTCTGCTGATTCCTTGTTATCTTCATTCTATGCGTTAAAATCTTTGGCGACCTTACTAGTGTCAACTATTGTGCTATCTGACAGCTTGGGATTTTTTCCTCTCAAGTATTTCAAGAATCTCCAAGAGACAGAATATTGAAACAAAAGACTTGTGAGTAGGAACTGAATGTGTTTCCATATGATGTGTGTTTGCTGCTACGTCTTACCTTCGATTGTCTTGTGTTTCAGCTCCAATATATGAGATGGAGAAGCATTGTAATATCGAAATAGCAGCTCAGATATCCCGAGCCGCTTCTACTGAAAACAGTATGTATGCCTTCTAATATTAGATGTTGAAATGATGTTGCTGGCTGAGTTCTTGCCTTGGTTAAAATTTACTCGGATTTTGTTTTGGTAGATGGGGACAAAGATTATTATCATATCGAAGGATTGATGGAAAGTCCTGCTGTAGATGATGACGGAGATTGTTTCTCGCCCTTGTTGCTGAATGCAACCTCCATAAACGTTGAAGTCTACTATAACAAAGCTGTGAATTACACGCTGATGGTCACTTTTGTATCCTTTGTTCCAACCTCTTTTCGATTCCATCACAGAATGACGAACACCATAGTAGTTTTAGTGGGTTCCTTAACTTATAATTGTACTTAGGTCTCGTTCCTCCAGGTTCTTTTGATGATCCGGCAAATGGAGCACAGTAACACACAATCCGTAAGATTATCATGTTTGTTAATCTGATCTTTTTAAAGGAAGATAATGATGCCTAACGTTGGGATAACTCTTCTTGTATACAAGGGTGCTGCAAAGGTCTCTATTGTAATGATCGGACAGCAAGCCATCATGGATTCTTATCTATGCCTTTTACATCTCACAGCCGGGATTTTAGTTGGTATGTATATATATGTATCAATGAAACCTCGCACCTTGTCACACTGTGATGAAATTTATCGTTCGGTTTCATTGAAGTATCTGTTTCTTGACCTTGTCGATTTCACTATCCTTTTCTTATGCAGAATCATTATTTAATGCGTTTGCAACAGCCGCGTTCTTCAAGTTTGTAGTGTTTTCGATATTTGAGATGAGATATCTCCTGGCCATATGGAAAGCAACCCGGCCTTCAAACAGCGGTGAGGGCTGGGAGACAATGAGGCGTGAGCTCTCCCTTCTGTACAGCCGTTTCTGTAAGTATTTTAATGTCTTTGGTGTTTGTTCACCAACTAAATGCTTCGGATTCTCATAGATGTTTGATGTTTCTCTCATTGTAATGATTCTAACAGATGGCATCCTTCTTGGAGGCATATTGATAATGTATGAGCTCCACAACTACATGCGGTGGATCCTCCTCCTCATGTACTCATTCTGGATTCCGCAAATAGTTGCAAACGTTGTTCGTGATTCTAGAAAGCCTCTGCACCCGTATTATATTTTGGGGATGACGGTTACACGGCTTGCTATACCTTTATATGTTTTTGGATGCCCCAAGAACTTCATGCGTATAGAGCCCAGCAAGGCCTGGTGTATAGGCCTGTGCACATTCATCGGGTTTCAGGCAGCTCTTCTTCTTCTTCAGCATTATTTTGGGTCGCGTTGCTTTGTTCCTCGGAAGGTTTGTTTGTGGTTCTGATACCCTGTTTTGGATCAATGGTAAATTGCTTAGTTGTTTTTTAACTAAGAGCTCATGTGTTTTGCTTCCTATTCGGCAGATGCTACCTGAGAAATACAGCTACTACAGAAGATTTGATCATGATGTAAGCCGAAGCAGGGACTGCGTAATCTGCATGACCACAATTGATCTCAGACACCGGACCAATGATTGCATGGTAACTCCGTGTGAGCATTTATTTCACTCGGGATGCTTGCAGAGATGGATGGACATAAAGATGGAGTGTCCAACATGTCGTCGCACACTTCCTCCAGCTTAAGAGGATCTTCTCTGCTTCGGTTTCCCTAGGAGTCATCTATTAACTTCACCCACATTAATTGCAGGTAACAGCTGAAATCCCAGAGCTATGTTTCTGTGGATTGATTCCAAAACCAAACAGACTAATCTGGTTTGGTTTGTTCCCTGTTTTTTTGGGACGTCCCTGGAAACTGAAACATACATGTGGGGGTGCTTCTTTGGTTTCAGGTCTTGGGAAGAGATTAGAAGAAAACAGAGCAGAGATAGAATCTGTAGAGACATTTATATGAATTGTGTAATAATCCAATCTCTTTTTTGCATATTCATTGTCTCTTTTGGCCATTCTTTCAGTAAAATCCTTCTACATATACAAACAATCGTTTACTTTTCACAATGTTGAAGTTATCAACACGGCAAGATTATTCTTGGCTCAAACAACAACACCAAACCCTAACCCAGTTTTGTTTCTTCTCCTTTGAGCCTATTAGGTTTTGACCTCTGAGTGCTTCCAAAACCAAAAAAAAAAAACTGACAAGGTTCACATTGGTTTGGAGATGACTGAATTTTAAACAGTCATAAACGGAGAATATCTGTATAGGGTCAAAGTGGCTTTAGCCAACCAAAAATAATTAAGGGTTTAAATGGCCAAAACAAAATACAGTTGGAGATTTCAACAACATTTATATATTTGCTTGATCTTGAGGCTGAGTTCTTTCCTTCTTCACTATTCTTCACATGTATGATAGCAGCAGCAATACATGTGATACGAAATACGAAGTAGGACTAGAGGAGATGTGTTAGATACATAAATTTGTCAAACTAACGTATACAACAAACTGCGCACTGCTTCAGAGTTAAGAGGCAAGCAAAGTCTCTGAATGTCTCCTTTTCTTTCTTTTGTTTTTTTCACTCAAGCAGACTTTACAGAGACTCTTAAGTGAAAATAATTACGAAGAGCATAAAGAGACACGTTGTTTGGCGAGTAACTCGTTAAGCTTGTTCATCAGCTTAGGATCAGAGCATACATACGCTTCCATCGACTTTCTCAGACTCCTCAGTGTCTCTGTGTCATCTTCACACTTCTCACTGTTGAGCAGCTTCGTGAAGAGCTCCTTCCACAGATCCACGTTCCAATATCTACAAACGTTAGCTCCAGCAAACATCTTAGTGAATCGAATCTATTGCTTTTGATTTGAGAGACAAAACTAGAATAAACGATGTAAGGTTCACTGTTTCTGAGAATAAGCACACCTTTTGAAGGAAGTTCTTGGCAAATTTACGTGGCCACCTTCCAAAGATTGTTTCTTCTCAATCTCCATGTATGTGTTGTGCAGCATCATATGTACGATTACACAGAGTCCATAAGTGTCCACCTATATAACACGTTCCAAGATGGCCTCGAATAATTTAAGAGTTCAATCACGCAAAGACGAAGTCTTGCTGAAACAATGGGAGTAACAATGACTTGCCTGAAACTTCCAAGGTTTATTCTCCTTCATCTCTGTGCAACGGAAGCCTGACGTACGACAATCTCCTGTATACTCGGTGGTGCTGGGAAACAGGCTCAAGTCTATACCTCTACCCCAGTCGACAAGACAGAGACCCTGAGGTAACAGAAATGTCAACTTTTCATCAGATTGTTGACATAACACACGAATCAGAACTAGTAGTTACTTCGTTTATAAGGGATTTTTACCTGATTGCTCCAAGAACCTGTTTTTTCATGAAAGCCTGTTTCGGTTAGATTTTGCCTGCAAGTAGTGTGGTATCTCAGTCTATGCTATGATTGTTAATGTAGCCGTACATGGCTTTTTTTTAACTACAAACTAACTTTCGCAATTCACAATCTAATCAGCAACTTACGGGGGGTATTGGATCAGCAGATTGTCTGGCTTGAAATCGCCATGAATGATTCCAACACTGTGCAAAGTTTCCAGCATGTACAGCATCTCTATTGTGTAATACATGCACAAAACTTCTTCCATGGACTTGCCAACAACGACATACGAGTTTATGACATCCTTGAATCACACAAGGAAGGAAAATCAAACAGGTAAGTCTGTTGCATTTCGTTTATTCCGTCTGTTAGAGTCCACAGGAACCTACCTGGAGCGTCCCATGTGATAGATAATCGCAGACAAGTATACTGTAGTCTAAATACACGTGCATTCTCTGAGCTAATCCAAAACTTGATCTCTAACATAGTATGAGAGTTATTAGTACAGTGTGAAACGCCTGTGACCTGGTGAGATTATGATAGAAAAGGGCATACTTGGTTCTCTGGGATCCTGCAATCAAGTTGGCGATACATGTGGAACTCCCAAGGGAAAGGTGGCTTTTGTACCTATGAAGCGAGTAGCATATGCAATATATGATGTGACTTACCTGACAATTGTACCATTTGGCATATTACTGTGTCTGAACAAAAAAAAATGAAGGGCCTACCTTTAGAGCAACTACTTCATCAGGATTGCTGTCAATGTATGCTTTGAACACTTGAGCAAAACCACCTTGCCCAGCACAACCCTTGATCTGGTACTTCCTTCCACCTTGCAAATATAAAGAGACCAATGCATCCTGGTCATTTCTATTGCTCAGATAATAAATATTGTTCACGATGAGAGCTGAGGGGGAATCAGTTCTTTTTACATGAATGAAATATGGCAATTGTTTAGACAAGGTCATACATGCTCATCTCTAACACCATAAGACTGCTATGCCACATTTTAATTTGAACAATGCATCTTTAACCATAAGAGAAGGATTCTTTATCACGCAGAGGTACACGCCTATAGGATTAGAGCTATGGATATGCTCGTGGTAGATTAAATTGGTATGAAAAAAGTGTACCTATCTCAATGATCTTATTTCTTGAAAAATTCTGCAAAGATGACAAGTTGGCTTTTCCGGGGAAAATTTTGTTGCTTGCGTAGTAGCCCTGATGCAAACATAAAGAAAGAAACTCAGTGGACAAGCCTCCCTATGGTTGAATCATGGAAAATATCATGATTTTCCATTTGCCTTACATCATATTTCACAAGCTGGGGTTTTATCTTGTGAATTAAATCGTTCACAGTGGAGGTAGCCCAGGGATTTACAGAAACCGTCTCAATTTCAGTGGCCTGAGCATCATCACCAACCTGACAGAAAGTAAAGGTAAAATTCCATTCAATTTTCAACAAAAGCTATCAAATTTCATAAATAAAACCAAATGCTACTCGTTAAACACTAAGAATCTCAGAAAATAAACCTTTTGAAGGAAAGATGCTTTGCTCCTCTTTGAGATTCTTTGCAAGAACAATGAGTGAGCCTCTTTTAACCTGTCAAATGGTTCGGCTTTCCTAGAGCAGAATGAGCGACAAATGAGCACATAAACGTGATTTCAACAAAATTAGGAACGGAGCAGCACAAGGGAGAAAGATAAGAGACCTTGAAAGACCAGTCTGATAAACCAAATATGCTCTTCGCCATAATCCTTTGACCTCGAGAAAAAGGGCATACCATTCATAGAGCAACGAATCACCTATGCATATTTCGTTCTCTTCAACTTCTCTATAAACCCTCTCAAAATCTTCACTGCCCTCAAGCTAGAACCACCAAAAGTAAAGTGAAGGAAAGAAAGAAAAAAACAAACAATTTGATAAGAAAAGACCCCAAACTATGACATCTGCATCAATTGATTCGGGATATCAAAATCTCGAACCTAAGGTGCATAATGAAAAAAACCAATACGGGAGCTCATTGAAGCTAAAAGAAAACTTGGAGGGAGTAGGATGATTACGTAGAGAAACCAGATCTTGAGGAATCTGACGTCATTTCGGCACCGAGCATCTTGCTTGCAAGTTGAGATACAGTCATAAAGAAGCTTATCGAGACCTTCGCCGGAAATTTTACCAGAGCATAGATCTTCCGTCGATTTTTGTATCTTGCTGAAATCAAAAGATGGAAAAAAAACCCCAAACATATCGAACATCAGAAACTCGTTGACACTAAGGGATCATTAGAAATAAAAAGATGAAGAATCATGGAGTTACAGAAGCCACGGGAAGAGCGGGTCGTCGGCGGAGGTGGATTCACCGGCGGTGTCTCCGTAACGAATTGCCATTTTCGTTTTTCGCAGTTTGTTGTGTGAGAGAGAGAGTGGAGAAGAGAGAGAGAGAGGGAAGTGCAAATTTTTAGAAATTCAAAACTTGTTGGACCGCAAATGTTCTATAGCCCAAGATTACTAGTTGGGCCTATATGTTGTGGCCCATGTTTCAAGAGAAACAAACTCAGCTTACTCTATAGAGAAATAAACGACAAAGTCTTGCACAAATAAGTTATGATGATTCAATCAGATTTGTTTTTACTATCAATCAAAATTAATAATGTTTTGGACGATGATGTGTTACGAAATGATATTGTGTATGTTCAAATAATGTAACAAATCTTTATTTATTTATTTTATGTGTGTCGGCAATGTCAGAATCAAGCAATTATATTAGACAGATCATCAAAGAGAGAATTTTTCTTTATGGATTATTATTACTTTTGCCCCATAAAAAAAAGAACAGAGTAAAGAAAGAAGAAAAGTCGTCATGTTCACGTGTCCTTTACCTCAACTGTCATTTATTACATAAACCCATCATGTCTCTCTCTGTCTCTGTTTTTCTAAATCATTCACATTTCACATTTCACAGAGATTCTTTTGCACAATGACAGGCAGAGAAATTCTCCATAAGATGAAGGTAAGTGACTTTCTTGTGTTGAAGGATCTAGATTAGTTTGGGGTGCCCTTTTGTGATCTGATCCGGAGTTTGTTTATGGAGTTTATTTGACTAATAGATGACACTTTTAGATCTACATGCTCTTGTTTTGCTCTTGTTCTTAGTGAAGAAACTTATACAACTTAGAGATGTGCGTTTTGTTTGACGAATGTGTGTCTATTCAGTTGAAGGCTGGATTCTGCGGATCTGAAACGGGCAGAGGTAAAAGCAAGATGTGGAAGAACATCTCCCACGGTTTTCACTTTGTCGAAGGCAAAGCGAGCCATCCCATGGAGGACTACGTTGTGTCTGAGTTCAAGAAAGTTGACAACCACGAACTCGGTTTGTTTGCTATCTTTGACGGTCACTTGGGCCATGATGTCGCCAACTACTTGCAGACCAATCTCTTTGATAACATACTCAAAGAGGTAAACAAATGTATTAACCAAAAGCTTCGGACTAAAAAGGACTTTTGGATCAAGTGTGTGTTTTGTTTATATGATCAAGTGTGTGTTTTGTTTCTCTTTTCTCAGAAGGACTTTTGGACTGATACGGAAAACGCTATGAGGAATGCATACATATCGACAGATGCTGCGATATTAGAGCAGTCACTTAAACTTGGCAAAGGCGGATCAACCGCTGTAACTGGAATTCTGATGGATGGCCAAAAGCTAGTGGTTGCCAACGTTGGAGACTCACGGGCGGTGATGTCAAAGAATGGTGTTGCATCTCAGCTCTCGGTTGATCATGAACCAACCAAGGAGCAAAAGGAAATAGAGAGCCGTGGTGGCTTTGTATCGAATATTCCAGGTATAGTTTCAGTGTTCTTAGATGGATAGTTTCTTGGCTTGCTCACATATAAAAAGATGTGAACAAGAACTGAGATAGACGATCCACAAATGGAATGTTGCAGGGGACGTTCCAAGAGTTGATGGACAACTAGCTGTTGCGAGGGCGTTTGGAGATAAGAGCTTAAAGATACATCTGAGCTCAGAACCAGACATAACACACCAGACAATCGATGGTGAGACCGAGTTCATTGTTTTCGCGAGTGATGGAATCTGGAAGGTAAGGATCTCTTTGCATATATTATCACCAGAGGTGATGGAATCTGAATTTTGATTTTGACAGTTTGTTGACGAGTTGTGTTAACAGGTGATGTCGAACCAGGAAGCTGTGGACGCGATCAGAAGCATAAAAGATCCACATGCGGCAGCTAAGGAATTGATAGAAGAAGCAATCTCTAAGAAGAGCAAAGACGACATCTCCTGTATCGTTGTAAGGTTCCAGTGATAAACTTTGTTTGTCTATAAATTTTCCATCAATCAAGTGTGTAAGAGAGAAACAAAGACCTGTAAACGCTCAAGCTATATGTGACCAATTCAAAGTCTATTCTCTTGTAAAATCATATTGACAATAAAATCTCTCCGAAATGTAAAAAGTTCTGTGAAAAGACAAAGAGTTGTACGGTTCTTTGATCCAAAATCATTTTGAGGATTGGACTAGGATCCAAAATGTAAGACAAAAATTCAGTATAATTGGACTAGTAATTGAAAACTTTAATTTAAACCATTATTATTATAAATTTCAAATTATATCGATTTTGTTAAATTTGGAGTAAAATTTGGTCGGATAATCGTTTTCTTAAAGCGTGAATTCAGAAATTGAACTTAATTTTTCATATTTGATTATAGATGTGGAATTAGTTTGAAATATATAGTGTAGGGAACTTGCGAATGAGCTTAATAATTTAAGAAGACTAGTATGAGTTTGCGATTAAGTTTGACGAATGAAAATTATATTTAAAAAT
The DNA here is from genome assembly GCA_000218505.1 of Schrenkiella parvula. Lineage (NCBI taxonomy): Eukaryota > Viridiplantae > Streptophyta > Magnoliopsida > Brassicales > Brassicaceae > Schrenkiella > Schrenkiella parvula. Next base: position 13,742,594 of record CM001189.1, read on the forward strand.
CAGAAAATAAATCTAAAAATACCACAAGAAATGAGTTTAAAAAAAAGTATTGATTAATTGAGCCAAAATATAAATCTAGAAAAGCAAAAATGAAATTTTTGTTCAAAAAGAAAATTTAGATTTAATAATAATAAGATATTTTCCTATTCTTATATTTAATAAAATTGGGAAAAAAATGTCTGAGCAAAAACAAAGCAAGAAAAAAGTAATTAAAAAGAAAATATTAATTATGATAACTAGTTATAACAATTAACAGTCTCACTAACGCAAAAACGCATACGAATGTTCTCCTCGTGTAAGTGTTTTTCTTGTGCTTTGTAGGTTGCAGAATCCAGCTCTTGTGCATCTTCTCGAAAGGCTGTGCAAGAGCCATGGAATTTCTGAGAGAGAGAGAGTGACATGGGTAAATATCAGGATCGACTAACTATAGAAGAAGCATAATGTTTTACCCTCATTTGAGTTTTATAAAGCGTTTGGTCTCTAGGATATCAACGGAGTTATTTTGGAGAGAGATAATCTCAACATTGTCAATATCAAGTTTGGACTATCTATGTTCAGGGCTTGTAGTTTCATCCACAAGAGTGGACTCCAAAATAGTTGTACTAATTTATTTGCAAAGAGAGCCACAACATCTCCTCTTTGTTGGACTATGTATCATATTTATCCTTTTTTCTCATAGATTTTGTAAACAAAGATCAATTTGATAATTAATAAGCATTTTAGTTAGAAAAAAAAATTAGATATATATATATATATATATATATATATTAATGATGGCGAAAGCAAGAGTTATAAGCTGTAAAAGGATGGAGATATCTTTGGTTTTATTTTCTTAGGTTGAAATATAAGCTATATTCAATTGTTTACCCAATGTCTGATATCAAATTGAGATCGCATACCAACAAAAATTTATAGATTGGTAAATTAAAAGCAAAATCAACACTTAAAAACTTTATATTGACAATTAAAAGCAAATTCAACAAATGGATTTGACAATTGACTTCATATCAAGTTATAATTAACCAATTTTATATTACAAATTAACCAAACATAATTAAAACTCTAATTTTCATGAATATTTTGTTTTGTTTCTATAAGGCGGTGCCACCATGCAATCCACTAAATCTCTACGAATATGATGATGCATTTGATTAGGTTGTTACCTTGTTAGAATAAATACTGATCTGATTTGTCTATTTTGTTTGTCTAGTTACTGTTCTGTATTGTACATTTCTATGTCACTTAAACGTATAGTTGTTGTTGAGTTTTCTATGTTATACTGTCATTATATTATATGCAACATATGTTTATGAGATGATGATTTGTGATAGAGATGTTTCGTACATGAACCAAATTCGTTGTATGATCTACACTATGACTATAACTAACTATTCCATATTGATCAAAAAAAAACTAAGTATTCCATAATTGACATATCTCAATGTAACATAAAGTATATTTATGATGATTCTGTAATTTCTAATTTGAATTCTATTTCCCTTTTCTATTATATTAATATATATATATGAAGTGTTGAGAATTTAGTATACGAGATATGTTACTTGTTATACTATACTATGTGTATAGATTTTGGATTTGTAAAATTACTTTGAGAATAGTTGAATAAACTTATGCCATTTTATATATGTCAGTATATTTGTGGTCTATAATATATGACACTGAATTTTGAGTAAATTTATGCTATTTTATATAATGTTAGTACTATACTTGTCGTCTATAATATATGAAATTGAAAATTTATTGTCTCAGCTATCGTTGAAAATTCTCCGTCTATTACTTTTTCTCGTAACGTTAAAAAAATGAAGAATCAAAAAAACTAGAAAAATTTAACGAACCAATAAAATAATCTGAAAATTTTGTGAATTAGATAAAAAAAAACTTCAAAAATATGGGAAAGGAGAGGCATCACATATGTTGGAACATCACTTTCATATCCTAGTTAATCTAATTTTTTTAATAAATTAATAAAGTTGAAGATTTAAAAATTCTTTCATCTATAAAATTATCAATTAATCAATAAATGAATAAATATTTTACAGAAAATTATTATTTAATTATATTTATTAATTTATCAAATATTAATCATAAATGTAGAGATTTTACGGTAATATTTATAAAAGTTGATGATATATTCAAATAAAATAACAAAAAAATATTTTGGTACACATAGTTAAAACCAAAATGTTTGATTGGTAATCTGTATTAAGCTTACAGTTACTAATCATAAAAAGCATAAAACGTTACTAAAATCGTTACAAAAACGTTACCAAAAGTGTCGTGTTAAATTAATACAATTGTCAGACTAAAATACGATTCTTCATTTCAGGATGAGTTGTCCAATTCGACATGTATTCCCTTTTATATCTTTGTCCACTAAAATATTTATCTATTTGGGATTATTTATTTTGGTTTAGGGGATACAATATCAAGTTGGATATGGGACAAAATATTCTAATTATCTATATAAATAGGTCAAAATTGAATTTGTATCATTTTTTAAAGTTATCTGAAATATGACTTGAAAATATGATTTTGTAATAGTAAGTGATTTTAGGTATCCCAATCTTTATCCAAAATTAATTAAACTGCTAGATTATAAGGAAAAAAACAAACACTTACTTACCGAATAAAAAAGAAAACAGTTTAGACAATGTTGAAACTAATTTGATATATTCACCAATTAAGTGTAAACGAACCAGTGAAAAATATTAATCAAATTTGCTATATTTCATCCAAATAAGTTGAATCTAATGATTTGTACTGATGTCATCTAGTATCACCGTTTGAATTCGAACCCAACTTAATACGTATTATTAACGTTACTGAAAACGTTACGTTTCATTTTTCTACTTTCTTTAAACGGTTACGAAAACGTTACCAAAAGTATAGTGTCAAGTTAATACAATTGTCTGACTAAAATACTATTCTTCATTTCAGGATGAGTTGTCCAATTGGACCTGTATTCCCTCTTATATTTCTGTCCACTAAAATATTTACTTATTTGGGATTATTTATTTTGGTTTAGGGGATAAAATATCAAGTTGGATATGGGACAAAATATTCAAATTATCTATACGAATAGCTCAAAATTGAATTTGTATCATTTTTTAGAGTTATCTGAAATATGACTTGAAAATTTGAATTTTGTAATAGTAAGTGATTTTAGGTATCTCAATCTTTATCCAAAATTAATTAAAATGCTAGATTATAAGGAAAAAAACAAACACTTACCGAAAAAAAAAACAGTTTAAACCATGTTTAAACTAATTTGTTATATTCACCAAACCAGTGAAAAATATTACTCAAAACTTGCTATATTTCATCCAAATAAGCTGAACCTGCAGTATGTATAAAACAAGGGCATTAACCAAATGAGCCATCATTTTTCTTAATATTTGGTAATATATTTTTAATCTATATGAGGCACATGCCCAACCCCTCTTTCAAGTGAATAAATAATTACTCACTAGTTAAGGGTTAAAATGTATTTTGATAGATCCAAAGCATATATTATTTAATGGTTTAAAGTTAAAACATTGAAATTACAATACATTGTAAACGTGCCGTATGATGACCATGCGGAAATGGACGGCCTACTCTAAGCTATGGCTTGTCAGTGGGACTTGAACATCAATTCAGTCTATTTTCAGACAGATTGTTCGGACCTTATTAAGATGAGTGAAGATCCATTATCGTGGCCATCTTTTACTTCGGAATTAGAAGATTTTTTCTCACTTTGAGATTGGTTGAGTACCATAGTGTGTCTCTTATCCCCCGTCTCTCTAACTCTCGTGCGGATTCACTTGCAAAAGGTGCACGCAGAAGAAATTTAAAATTCTCCCATGTAAATCACAATCTTTCGGCTGCATACACTCATTGGGGAATTAGTATGTCCGACCAACTTTAAGTTTAATATATGGTAATAGTTGAACAAAAAAAAAAAAGTGGAACATTGGTGATGAATGTAAACCAAATTGGTATCAAACCATGAAACTGAGCTGAACCCGTGCAACTAGACAGATCCCGGTTAATTAATCGGTTCGGTTTAACTTACCAACGATTTTACCATAAAATCGTATATCAATTACGCGATTGGTTTATTAGTATTTGGCACGTGGTTTTTGTTTTGTTTTGGGTTAAGCTGTTAGGTCGCACCAAGATTTAGTATCACACTTTGATATAGTGTGGTAGTATTTTACAATCCCCCAGTCCTTTGAAATTTCAATCGTTACATTTTTTTCCAAATACTTTTTTTCTACTTTTTTGGGTCGAATCTCAAGAGTAACCAGCAAAAAACAAAAAGAGGAGGAGAAGAAGAAGAAGAAGATGAGCGAAGAACAAGCACACGCCAACCTTGTGGTTCCCGCGTTTCGAACAGAGAAAGATCCCAAAACGCAAACGCAGACGCAGAATGGGCAGGGTACCGTTTGGCGGTTCGGTGGAAGCGATAAGGCCGCGAAGGCCTCGACCGTCACGCTGAGAGGCGTCATCTACATGCTCTTCGACAACTGCAGCAAGGACGTCAAAAAGACTGTTTTACCCCTCGGCCATGGAGATCCTTCCGTCTACCCTTGCTTCCGCACCTCCATCGAAGCCGAAGACGCCGTCGTCAACGTCCTTCGCTCCGGCAAAGGCAACTCTTACGGTCCCGGAGCTGGGATTCTCCCGGCCAGAAGGTCATTTCTAATATATAATCGGATTTAATTTTGACCCCATTCCAGCTTCCCTTTTTCTACTGACACTATACTTTAGTCTTCTATTAAATAGACCCCGTAACTTTTTAGATATAGTAGATCGATCCACATCTGGTTGATTTTGCCCTTTGTTGTGAACAGAGCCGTCGCCGATTATCTCAACCGAGATCTTCCGAACAAGCTAACGCCGGACGACATCTTCCTGACCGCTGGATGCAACCAAGGGATAGAGATCGTGTTCGAATCGCTGGCTCGACCAAACGCAAACATCTTGCTCCCACGTCCTGGCTTCCCTCACTACGACGCTCGAGCTGCTTACAGTGGTCTCGAGATCCGCAAGTTCGATCTTCTTCCCGACAGAGAATGGGAGATTGATCTCGAAGGCGTCGAAGCCGTAGCAGACGAGAACACTGTGGCCATTGTTATAATTAACCCCAACAACCCATGTGGAAACGTCTACTCTCACGACCATCTCCAAAAGGTTTGATTCATCTTCTGATTCATAACTCAGCTTCGAGTCCTTTTTGATTGGTATCTTGCTAAAGCATGCAACTTTTGATTCATTGATGAACGTTTTAGGTCGCAGAGACGGCTCGGAAGCTGGGGATAATGGTGATCGCAGACGAAGTGTACGACCAGACTATATTTGGAGACAATCCTTTCGTTCCAATGGGGAAGTTCGCATCGATCGTCCCTGTGTTGACGCTGGGAGGCATAGCTAAGGGATGGGTTGTTCCTGGATGGAAAATTGGCTGGATGGCCTTGAATGATCCCGAGGGCGTTGTCGAGTCCACCAAGGTCTGTTTACTGCTAATTCTTCATCGATCCTCTCTTTGCTGTTTTGTAACAAATCAATCTCAATATGTTTATTTACTCCTTGTTTCTGACAGGTGGTTCAGTCCATCAAACAGAATCTTGACATAACTCCTGACCCTTCCACCATCATTCAGGTTTGTGAATTAGTATTGCTACACAATGGCTTGGTTCTTTAGCTAAAACAGTCGTTGGATTCATGAGACTACGCCTTATGTTCCTTTATACAGGCTGCACTTCCCGAGATCCTAGAGAAAGCGGATAAAAATTTCTTTGCAAAGAAGAACAAGATACTCAAACATAATGTCGATTTGGTGTGTGATAGGCTCAAGGACGTCCCCTGGGTCGTCTGTCCCAAGAAACCTGAGTCTTGCACTTATCTATTGGTAAAACTTCTATAACCAGACACATCCAAAGCTGTAGTTAGTAAGACTGGTGATCCTTTGATCAACTTCAGACCGTTAGTAGTCAGTCTTTCAAACTGATGAATAGGAAAACAGAGATACTACACTTGCTTTCTCTATCCAGAGATAGCCATTGTAACAGTTTTCACTTACTGCAGACCAAACTGGAGCTGTCAATGTTGGAGAATATCAAGGATGACATTGATTTCTGCGTGAAGCTGGCCAGAGAGGAGAACCTCGTGTTTCTGCCAGGTAAAGCAAAATGAAATCACGAAACGTGAATCTTTGATTTGGGGTTTGATACTAAAATGGATTCATCTTCGGGGGGTTGATGTTTTGCAGGAGAGGCTCTCGGGTTGAAGAACTGGATGAGGATAACTATCGGAGTGGAAGCTCATATGCTTGAGGATGCACTTGAGAGACTCAAAGATTTCTGTACACGTCATGCCAAGAAGACAGATACAGAAACTGAGTGATAATAACAAGAGATGTTGGAATATAATAAGACATTACATGTATTTTACACGCCCCAAGGCGTCTGATGTACGTACGATGTGCCAAATGATATTTCATGCTTTTCCATCTTCATTTCCCTTCTACAGTATATGATTACCTACATTATTAAATTATACAACAATAAATAAAAACTATGGTTAATTAACTTGTCAAATATCAATAATTATGTGATTCTCTCGTATTCATATACAGCTATGAATATTTATAAAATAATTAAATCATAAAAATGTTTAATATTTTATTTTTATTTATTAATAAATTTTAAGTCATTTGTCATTTATATATATTAAAAGTAAATAAAAAATTATTTATTATTTGAGTATATTGAGTTTTACCTATTCCTCCAAAATAAAGCACAATTAATTTTTCTATTAAACTAAAATTGTATATATTTTTTTAATTATATTTAGTTCGATATTTCGTCGTAATTTTGTAACTCAATTTTCGTAAATTTTTTTACAATTTGATATATGTTTTTTGAGAAAAACATTAAGAAAAAAAACTGAAGTGTTGATCGATTTGGAGTTGTATAAGTAAATCAAATCAGTAATTAGGATAAAATCTGTTTAATTTTGTTAAATATATATATTTTCGATTATTCGTCTTAGATTTATAAATGTATTTTTTGAAACTTTTTTTATCATTTTATATATATTTTTTTTGGAAAACAAATTTGAAATGTGGACCAGTTTGGAATTGCATAAGCGAACCAAACCGGTAAATTTTTTAAAAAGACCGTCGATCGGTTATGAGTTGAGAACGTAATAATATGCAAAATCTGAGAAGTTTGATTCCGTCAGCTTGGTCATATTCCGTTCGGATCAAGTGACAACCATAATTTTAAATTATAATTCTATATTATTTGATTTGTTTATTGGTATTAAATTGGTGGTAACATGAAAATAAACAATGTTTTTACAACATAAATATACATCAAATTATCAGCTTACATTCTTTTTTGGTCAAAAAAAGATTCATTACAAAACTATTTTTAATATATATTATATTGTTTTAGAACTGATTTTTATATTAGACTTTTCGAATAATTTTACAAAGATTATGAGATATTTTCTATTTTGTTATTTTATAAAGATAATTTGGAATAAAGGGGAATGTGTATTATAATGACAAATTCTCTGTTATTCAAACATGAATTAAAAAAAAATTCCAAATATAGTGTTATTGAACTTGTGATTTGAAAATATACTCTAAAACATTGTTATTAGAAACATTTTCCAGACTAAAGAAAAAAGTCAGCATCAATACATCCATATCCATATGCAAGAAGTTTATAGACGAACAATAAAAATTAGCATTCACACACAAAAATGAAAGATGCTATACATATTGAAAATATATATATCTCAGATTTTTGTAGATCTCATACATTCATAGGTATACCATTTGGTAACATATACAACAAAAATTTGTCGACCAATCATTTCCGATAAAACGTGAAACTACTTTTAGCTAAAATCATTATTTTAAAATTGGTAAAACCAACATAATAGTTTTAGTTTTCCTCTTGTTTATTTTATATAAATTAATAAATATTTTAATAAATATTTGACTTTTATATATATAACCAGTAAACATAGAGATTACATATATTTGTTTAATCGATAGATTTATTGAATTTTTGACCTAAGATTAAAAACATTAGATATAATCACAAATCTTCAATGAAAACTTCTTTGATCATATTTTCTCTCCGCGAACTTTGGGTGGTGTAATCCCGTGAATAGTTCTATTTGTGCAAATGAATCATAATAAGTAGAAGAACATTAAACGTTAACAACATATATTACAACTCAAAAATGCATAAGTAGAAAAAGTTAGTACCTTGGAGAACTATTGGAAGGAGGTCCATGAGGAGGGTTCGGACCACCACATTTGATTTTACAATGTTCAAAGCAATTACCGTCGTGACTGTCACAAGATTTCGAACATTTGCGAAAACAGTTTATCCAATCTTTCTTTTGGTTTGCCTCTACTGTGACCGTCGAAACAATCACCACCATCATTATCACTACTATTGCACTCCATTTCGCCATTTTTAACAACCTACAAATTGACTCAAATTGCTTTGTTTTGCTCGTTTTTTACTTATGATTGTTATAATATTTTTTCCATACCTCAACATCTATTTATAATACTTTGGTGTGCATCTTTTTAACTTTCTGTAGATTTGTTTACTAAATTTTGTGTTTCTTTCTTTTCATTTCCTTATAAGTTCAAAATTTGATATGTTTATGTAGCATTAAATTTTATAAGATCAACAATGTATAGATATTATATAGATTTGTTTACTAAATTTTGTGTTTGGTCTTAAATAATTTTTTTCTTTCTTTTCATTTCCTTATAAGTTCAAAATTTGATATGTTTATATAGCATTCAATTTTATAAGATAAAATATGTATAGATATTATTACACATAAATAATTCAAGAAATATGATTTCTTACTAATTGTCATTATTAAATAACGATTAATGTGAGTGTATATAAATAGTTCAGCATAGTATAATAATCTTTTCTTATGTATATACTTTGATTTGATTATTACATTTTTCAAATTCTTTTGATAGTATTTATATTTGAAATAAAAACATTAACCAATTTTAGATGAATATATTTATTTCAATTAAATAAAGATTTTTATTTATCAATTCTAAGTTTTTCTTCTTCGCTTCTTTGTTCAATTTGATACTTAGCATTTAGTTCATTTAAAACTATTTTAATAATTGTTTTATTATAATAATTTTATCTGTATTTTATTCACTTCTCCTATATAATGAAAAAGAGAAAGTTTAACCAAAATTTGCCTTTGAAACATTTTTATAATCAACAAAAAAACAAATATTTTTTTAATTGTACTTAATATTTTCTTCTCAAATCTATGAACCTCATTAACCAACAAATAAAAGAGCACGTTTTTATCAGTTAGAAAGTCGGGCTGGAATGTAGTTGGAAAGTACATAGTTGAGTGTAAGTTGATAGTCCAAACAAATAGCTTTAGTGTTTTATTTAAAACTGAAACCCCACCTGACCTCTTACACCACTCACTCACTTACGTTTTCAATCCTCAAAGCCAAAACAGTAAATGGGAGAAACCGGAGCCAAGAGATGGAACTTTGGGGCCAATGAGGCCGTCGAGCTGTCTTGCTCGCAGAACGTCCGCTATTTTCTGAACCTCCTGGCTGATAATCTCGACCGCAATGACGACAGACCAGTCATCCCTCTCGGACACGGCGATCCTTCTCCCTTCCCCTCCTTCCGTACCGATCCGGCTGCAGTGGAAGCAGTCTGCGACGCTCTCCGTTCCGCGCAGTTTAACCACTATTCTACTACTTCTGGTCTTCCTCTCGCTAGAAAGTAAGATGATTCCTTCAAGTTCTTTCTTGTATGAAGGTAGAAGGAGAGGGAGATGATTCAACTATATATAGTATTGAAAGGATCAAATTAGTAGGTTTGCTTGCTCTGAGACTACTTCGCTGTATAATAATGAGTATTTTTCTTCGGACTCGCATCCTTAAACTCTAAATGATGAACTGTTCTTGCTCACTTGGTACTCAAGAATCAAGATTAATGTTTTTCCTTCAGGGCATTTACTTTACTTGTCCTCAAAGGCAGCAAACACTCTGATCAGCTTTTAGTTTGTTAATCCTGTGAATGAGTGGGTAGAATTCTTTTTGAAGGCTTGTCATCATTAGATGTGTGATGAGGGCTCATCTGATTTAGATTTACGAGTGTCTTGTAAGATCTTGAGCTGTCTTGTAAGATTTGAGCTTTGAGAAAAGATTTTGGTGACCTTTTAGCCTCCCTAACAGGGCTGTTGCAGAGTACCTCTCCCGCGGTCTCTCTTACCAGATCTGTCCAAATGATGTCCATCTGACAGCGGGTTGTCATCACGCCATCGATGTCTTGATTTCCACACTGGCCGTTCCCGGCGCCAACATTCTGCTGCCTAGGCCAACTTACCCAATGTACGATACCCGAGCAGCTTTCAGCCAGCTAGAGATCCGTCGCTATGACCTCCTTCCAGAAAATGGTTGGGAGGTTGATCTCGATGCAGTTGAAGCTCTTGCAGATGACAAAACCGTTGCTCTACTTCTTATCAACCCCTGCAATCCCTGCGGAAACGTCTTCTCCCGTCAACATCTTCAAAAGGTGTCTACTTTTTCCTCTCTTTTAACACCAAATATTTCACTTTCTAATGGAATATGTTCATTTTCGATGGATGAAGATTGCAGAAACTGCTAGCAAACTTGGAGTACTTGTGATCGCGGACGAAGTCTACAAGAATATGACCTTTGGGGAAAAGCCATTTGTGTCCATGGCTGAGTTTGCAGATATTGTGCCAGTGATGATGTTAGGGGCAATATCAAAGAGATGGTTTGTTCCTGGCTGGAGATTTGGCTGGATGGTGACCCTTGACCCTCATAGCATCATGAAAGATTCTGGGGTTTGTTGCTTAACAGTCAAAAAAATCATTGCGCTAATTAATGATATCGTCATCAACGACTCATTTTTCTGAATTCATTTGTTTTTGTTTCTTTAATTAAGCTTGCTCACAGTCTTGCCAACGTCCTCAACATGTCGACAGATCCCACAACTTTTATTCAGGTATGGTGATACATTGCCGGAGATAGTTATCTACTTGGAGTTCTTGTCCTTTTGTTTTACCTCCATGGCATTGTTATGGCAGGGGGCAATACCTGATATCCTTGGGAAGACAAAAGAGGATTTCTTCTCATCGAAACTCGAAATTCTAAGAGAATGTGCAGAGACTTGTTACGAGGAGATCAAGAAGATCCCTTGCATCACTTGCCCTTACAAACCAGAGGGGTCAATGTTCACTATGGTATGAATGATCATGAGTGCACACATTGTCATTGAATCAAGCTCAGTGCCTACTAATATGGGTTTGCTGGTGCAGGTCAAGTTAGACTTCTCGGTTCTTGAAGATATCAAGGATGATTTGGAATTCTGCTGCAAGTTGGCTAAAGAGGAATCTTTGATCATCCTGCCAGGTCGAGCTGTTGGGCTTAACAATTGGCTACGCATCACCTTTGCCGTCGAGCCCGAGCTCCTAAAAGATGGGCTTTCCAGGCTAAACAACTTTGCCAAGAGACACTCAATCTCGAAGAAGCAGCCTTGAGAATTAAGATTCTCTCTCGTTCCCCACACCCAAGCAAATTAGGCTTACATTGTTAACAAGACATTGTTGGTTTGTTTGTAATAAAAGTTTATCTATATATGTTTGTGCTGTCTGTAGTGGCTCTAACGTTCCGACCGTTGGGAGGAGATTCTTCATTCTTTGCCATTACGGCGTTAGAATAGACGGAGCCTCGTTAAGATTCAAATGGAACCTTAAAAAAGGAAAATCAATATTTTACTCCAACGGCTATCTTCTTTCTTGGAACTCTACGCGAAGAAGAAAGCTCATAAATTCTCTCAGATTCTCAATCAACTCAGAATATTTGTTTCCCCATTTATGATGACGGACTCTACGCCTCCTTATCGCCTATCGAACACCAAATCAGCCTCACGTCTCGCTTGCGTTGACGATTCGAAACAAGAACCTCCAAGTCTCTCTCTTGATTTGGTTCTTCTGTCTCCGAAGAGCAACGATACTCCGTGCCCATCACCCGTCTCCCTCAGATCCTCATCTTCTCCTGCTCCTCTTCCCGATATCCCCCTCTTATCTCCTTCCCCACTCCGCAAATCGAAGACCCGTTTAGCCGATCGACTCGAAATGGCCTCTGAGGCTGCGGCGGATCCGACTTCTGCGGTGGTTCGCAAACGGGGCAAGGGGAAAGGAGGGCAAAAGGGTCTTTTGGCTTCTCCCAGGAATCCCCGGAGATCAAGGCGAAGGTCGGAGGCTGTGGAGGAGAAAGAAGCTAACGTAGTGATCGATGAAATAGTAAAGCCTAGAAAACGGAAGGCGAATGGCCGCCCTAAGAAGGAAAACCAAAATTCAGCTCCTTTGTTACCCCCTCCTTGTTCGTCTTCAGATCTTCCAAGTAATTCTTTCTCTGGCCATTGTTATATGCTTATGTTCTCTGCTTGATTCTGATTTGCTTTGTGCTGTGAAGATTCATGTCAGAGCGATTTGAACCGGATTGGAGAGATTATCAGTGATTTGGTAATGTGGAGAGATGTTGCGAAATCGACACTTTGGTTCGGTGTTGGATGTCTATGTTTCCTATCTTCTTGCTTCGCCAAAGGAGTCAACTTTAGGTACTTTATACCCTCTCTAGCTTGTGTCTTCTAGCCTCAATCAAATCTGAAACACTCATGATAGTATTTTTGTGTTTTGAAGCGTTTTCTCGGTGGTTTCCAACCTCGGACTTGTGTTACTTTGCGGGTCCTTCTTGTCAAACACTCTTTGTCAAAGGTACGTACACTATTTTTGATGGCCCTTTTCTCTATTAGCTAACAGTTAGTTTGACCCATCAATGTGTTATCTTTAGGAAAAACGAAGACACAAAGAGAGAGTTCCATGTGAGTGAAGACGATGTCTTGCGCTTAGCCAGACGATTCCTTCCCGCGACCAACTTTGTGATTTCAAAGACCAGTGAGCTATTTTCAGGAGAACCATCAATGACACTCAAAGTAAAAATTGACAAACACTTTCTCTCTCTGTCTCTCTTTAGCAATTGGGTTTTGGAGGTTTCATCTGCTGTGCTCTTTTACCCTAGGTGACACCATTTCTGCTAATCGGAGCTGAGTATGGCCACCTCATAACACTGTGGAGACTATCCGCATTTGGTATGGCATTTGGAACACAAACTGAAAACAATGTTAAGCATGATGGGAACTGAAACTGACATCAGTCTATGTTACTGAAACAGGTTTCTTCCTCAGCTTCACCGTCCCGAAGCTGTATTCGTGTTACACTCATCAGATTAGCCAAAAAGGTGGGAAAAAAGTGGAATTGCACCCATACACATATTGTCAATTGGGTTACACAAGCAAGACAAAATAGTCTTAGGATACTACTACCTCTAACTGTGCAAGTTACTGTTTGTAGAGGTATTTGACATGTCCACTATCATAAAATCTTGACTTGGTTTGAGTTTGATTTGGGCAGTTGAAAGAGTGAAAACGACAATAGGTGAAGCATGGGAAGTGTGCTCACACAAGAAGATCTTGGCAGGCTCTGCAGTGACAGCATTCTGGAACTTGACAAGCATTAAAACCCGGATTTTTGCAGGTAACTAAACCAACCAATGCTTAACAGAGTGTTGTTTTGCCTGATACCAAACTATAACCTGTAAATCTTTCATGTTTTGCAGTTTTTATCATCCTAGTGATATTTCGGTATAGGAGACAGAACCTACAGCTAAATCCGGAGGAAGTTGAGCCTGTTGAGAATGAGACGCAAGAAGAAGAAGCACTTCCGCTGGAAGAACAGACGCAGCCACAAGAAGAGCAAGCCTTAGTTTTGGTGGTTGCAGAAACCGAAGGATCAAAGAAACTCGAGTGTTTGTAACTTTGTACTGTGTCTCTAACCTCATTCAACAGAGATGCAATTTTAAATCTCGAGTTGATGTGATAAAGATGTGGAGAATATCTGTTTGTTATATGAGAAATTAAGACAAGGAGATTTTTGAACAAAGATGCAATTATGAGTGTGTTGATGTAACAGCGATCATAGACTAAAAGAGTTTATTCAAGAGGTGGAATATATCCGTCTTACCTATGGAAAAATTGAAGACAGATCACTTGTGCTGCTTTTTATATGAAGAATTGAAGACAAAGAGATTCTTTAACAACAGAGATACAATTTTGAGTGTGTTGATGTAACAGAGATCAGAGGGAGTTGATTTAAAAGATGGAGGAACTGTCTTTTATATGGAAAATTCAAGACAAAGAAATCATTTGTGTTTGTGCATTACAACAATTATTCTTTGCCTTAACTCTCTTAAACCTTCTCTTGGATTCGCATTGGGTACTTGTTGACATCATCAAAAGTCCTCTTTGCAAGCTGATAAATTATACCAAACATCAGTTACTCGTCTAATCAAATACAACAGGTCTTAATAGGCTAAAAACAAACGCAATCTCTCCAAGAAACTTAACAAAAAAAAGGCAAATTTAAGAGGTTATCGTTCCTAAGTTTCTGGGGAAAATGGCTTTAAAAGATAGAGTTTTGTACATAAACTGTAGCTTCAGTGATCTTCAGGCTAACTCATCACACATCATCATTGCAAGCTGGGAGTATAAGACCAATCAGTAATGATTCTTTCATTAAAGTCTCTATAAAATCAACTCAAATGCAATAACCAACAAGAAAAGAATACACTCTCCATTCAAGTTTGTTGGGTACATGTTTTCTTTCAAGAAGATTTGCAAGAGGCCGGTTTTGAAACGCAATGCAGCATCAAACATTGATTGGTTTATGTAAAGTCTATTGCCTGAAAACCATTCTATTTGTGTAAATAAGTTCATAAACTATTATTTCACGGTAAACAACATCTTTGGCTTCTTTGTCTTCGTATATTCTTCTGTCAGCCTACAACATCGAAAACCTAGACCAATTGAGCTGCCATCTCTTTACAATATCAAGCAGAAAGACAACAACAATTGATCCAGTTTTTCGCACATTTCTAAACTGATCAAGCTTCTTAAATTGCAAATCTAACCATGTTCCTATACAGCGACCTAAACAGCATGGCTTGAACAATGCTCACACAAAGGCTAATATATACTACGAGATAAAAAAGAAAAGGAAAAATCTAGACAGCCAATAGGGAAATAATTCTCACAACAGATCATTGATCAAACAAAGAAATACTCCCCTCGTTGTGTAATTTAGTAAATATTAAGCGAGCATTAGAATACGAAGACAGAAAGGATGAGAGAAAGTACCGTCAGAGAGCCAGCCATAGCTATGTCCAGAAATAGAAAGCATTGAAGTCATTAGCGCTGAAGCTGTGGCAGTGTGGTATGGTAACAGTGACTCCACACAGAAGCTCATTTCCACAGGATTTCTATCATCAAATCAAAATATACAAATGAAATTATTATGTAATGATAAGAGTTTTCTCACTAAAATTCACATCAGGGTACAAAATTTGATCTTTCTACTGCTGAATAATCGATCTAGAAACATGATTACCGCAGAGATGTATTCACAAAGAACAAACCGGAACGTAGAAAAGTTCCTTCTTTTCACAAATTGATCTCCAAAATTCGATCGAAATGTATTATTTCCAAGGTTCCAATTAAAGAAAGATCACTCGAAAACAAGCAATTCTCCATTCAAAGATATAACTTCGGATAAGCTATCTTCTGGTACCGTGACAAGCTTGAAGTAAGCAGGAAAGTGTAAGACAAAGAACGATGAAAAGAAACCAAATCGGCAAATGGGTATAACAGAGATGCTGATCAGACTAACCGGAGAGGTGAAAGCAGTGTGCTTCTTCTAGCGGTGGCTCTAAAGATCGGCGGAACGGATTTCGCTTGAGAGCCGAAGCGGCCAGTGGAAGCAGCGACTCCCCGAGACGAAGCAGCTCGAAGCATCGATCTGGCACAGGAGACGACGGCGGAGGCGGCCATCGGAGAGAAGCTAAAGAGAACGTAAAGAAGTACGGCTGCTAGAAGAAGAGACTCGTGGAGGTGAACGTTAATCGATGGGTTTCCGATTACGATTACGGGAAATGATAAACCCTATAAAAGTCGTAACTCGTAAAAATCTATAGATGTGCGTACTTGAGAGCCAAAGGCCAATTACAATTACAATTCTTGGCTTGGGTCAAAGGCCCACTTTTCATTTGTGGCCCAAATACAATTCTTGGCTTGGGTCAAAGGCTCACTTTCACTTTTGGCTCAATTACAATTCTTGGCTTGGGTCAAAGGTCCAATTTCATTTTTGGCCCAATTTCAGATATCTGAGTCTTTGACTCCTTTTTTACCAAAATTTTTATACCAAAATTTTTCAAAAAAGCTAATAGCCCTAAGGTTGTTTGTTGTTTTGGGTGTTGTAATTTTTATTTCACATGATTTCTAGTAGTTTTTTGTTTCCAAAAATATATTTTCTTTCCACCAGTTATGGATCCTACGATGTATCCACTATCTATTTTATACCTTGTTTAAATCATATAATTTCAGTTTTAAAAAAAGATAGTCGTGCCAAAATAAATATATTGAAATTTTTAGGGATGACTAAATTAAATATTTGTTCAAATTATTTAGATTTTGAACTTGGTTTAAATTATTTAGGTTACAAAATATTATATCAAAATCAATACAGAATCAAATTTGAACCAACTTTTTATTTGTTTTAAACTGGATTTATTTTACTTGGATTATTTTAAAGTAATTGGATTGGATAGATTTCAATATCAGCCAATGTTTCGTAGTCTCTTTTTCCTAAGGTCATCGAATTGATTCTGGCAGCATCCGTTGACTTGCAATTATAACAATAACAAAAACAGACTAGGAACATATAAATTAGAGTGTTATACAAAGATCCCAAAATAATGAAATAAACTCAAACGGAGATAAAAAAAAAAAACAAATTATATAAGAAAAAGAAGGCATAAAACCATGAGATCGTAGAAACATAGACGAAATAATTTAAGACATGAACATCTGGTGAGAAGTGAGAATGCAGAACTCGACATCTGATGCCGATCTCTTTCGGCCGGAAGCAGGAAGCTCTCTTTATTCTTCCTATGATGATCTCACGAAATTATGAGCTTTCCAAGTTCACATAACCATATTTCTCTTCACTCCTCTCTGTAGTCTGGATTCTCCTTTAGGATGATGAACCCTTCTAGTATCGGCGACAGAGGAATGTATCTGTTTTCCATGGACAATCCGAGTTTATACAATCAGACACCAAAGCTTTTCATATGAAACAGATCTTAGAGTGTCTTTCTTCTATGTAGAAGGATATGAATGATATTAGGTTGGATGGTGCAAGAGAAGACGAATAAGAAGAACATACTTGTCGGTGGCTAGCTCGGCTCTCTCACCAGCAGCCAGGAGAACAGGTGTCGAGTGTGTCTGGAAACCTGTTATGGTCTTGGGCCGACCCGCTTGTCCAACCACGTCAACTGCTTGTCCTACCCGCACTGGCACTGACAGTGGCTTCAGTTCTTTGTCCACTGTCAACATCATCCTTGGCTACAATTTTTGTTATCAAAACTTGGATCAAAATCAATCATAACAAGATCATCAGACCTAAATGAAAACACCGGACTGGAATCAAACTCACCTGCATCGCCAAAACGAGGAAGTAGAGCACATAATGGTATTTGCCGAGTATGATTGGCTTCATGTCCAGGCATGCATGCAAGAGTGTTACTATACCAGCAAGTGCGGTTCTGCGCGAATAAGGTTAATGAGCAGGGTAAGAATTCACATGACAACACTTTGAACATCCAACTATCAAAAGCTCTAGTTATAGCGGTAATAAAGAGAATGATCAACTTACGGTGATAGCAAGAATCGTTCAGAGTGGAAGGGGCTGAGTGTTAAGAGACCCTTTCCCATGTGCACCAGCCCTTGAGCAATACGCACCTGCATAATGACATACCACGTGAGTAGGATAATTTTAACAAGAACATTTTTATTGCAGGGGGAGGGGGGGGGCAAAAAATGAATTGTTCGAGGAACACATTACACAGAAGAGAAGACTGGCGTCCTTGTAATAATAGCTGGAGAGATTACGAAGCATCCCAGCTAGCCTTGCGTTGTTAGTTCCAGCGCCAATCAGTCCCAATGATATAATTGCTGCCTGTAGGAGTCAAAAGAAAGATTAGTCCCCTCTCAAATGTTATTCAATTCCTTTACTGGACAGGCTGTAGAGCCAAATGATTACTAACCATGGCAACTTCCGAATCTGTGTCATGGCTAAGCCTGCTCAAGGTGTCCATTACAGTCACCTGGAATTGTGAAAAAAAACATTAGAAACCAGTATTACTCTACACAACCACCAGCAATATTCTGTACGCAGATGGAGTAAAACTAGATTTACAAAAGCTATCACCTTTGGATTTGATATACATAGGAGGCCAAGAGCCAAAGGCACAGCACGCCGAATGTTTTGTTCTCCATATTGCAGCATCCGCTCCAAAGAACGGATCTCCATATCAATGCCCAGTTCTTCAGACATAGCAACCATTGCTAATCCAAGCACAGCTGGACCCTGGTGGATGTCACCTTTCTCAAGATGTTCTCCACACTGAGCAAGAAGGTCTTGGACCTAGACATATAAGGAGCGAACAACTAAAATAGCAAGTAATGAATTATGTCATCCAACCACCAGCACACACGATTAGATACCTTAAGGACATTCCCAGTTCCAGCATAAGCACAGGAAAGAAGTGTCATATCACAATACTTTCTAATCTTCTCATTGAACGTCTTTGAAACTTCAGCTGTAGCTTCCACACTTTCCTGTTGATATTTGAACAGGTTGACGCTGTCAAGAAACACAAACAATGATTTACGTACAAAGAGCGAGATTAAGTAAAACACACTGCCAACCTGTTTGCCCAGGTATAGAAGTCCAAGACCAAGGGGCAAGAAACGAGTGAGAGCATCTCCCAGTTCTGCTTCACTTCGATCCATCAAAGCAAATATAATAGACTGTGCTACTTCTTCATTACAGGAACCCACATAGATCATTCCCAAAGAAAGTGAAGCAAATGCAATCACATCGAGAGGCGCTTTCGCATCATTTAGTATCGGTGACAACTTGCTTCTTATCTGTTAGAACAGTGAGCATGTTAATGTTCCGTGACCACCCAAAACATTCAATAAGTAATATAAGAAAGAAAACAAAATGTCAGTGACCTGGTCATTTTGGGAACCTGCGTATGCAATTCCAAGCCCCATGATAGCACCAATTCTGACAGACGAATCCTCTTTGTCAACATAGTCTCCAAGAAGTGCCAATGCCTGAGAAATCAAGCTGAGTAAGATGAAAGAATGGCTGCCAATATTAGCACTAGTGGTTTCCGAAAAATCAAATAGGACATCAACTCACAGGATCACAATCGTTCTTAATGCCACAATTTACAATCCCAACTCCCAGCAATGCTCCAGCAAGGATAGGATTATCGTTACTATGGAAATATTTGTCGAGTTGGGCAAGTCCCGATTCCACATCCCACAGTTGAATCATACCCTATGACAGGGAAACAACAAGATCTGGTTACAATTTTTACTTCATGATCTGAACACAGTAAAGAAATTCATCAAGTAAAAAAAGGCATACCAGACTAGCAGCTGCGCTAGTCTTGCCATGTTCTTTATTCTTGAAGAGCCAATTTCCCGAAGATCCGGTTGTTGAGTCTGAAGGTACTGTCATTAGTTTGTCCTGCGATAAGCAAATATGTTAAGAGGACATGTCTGCCACTAGATCTATTTTATTACAATCTGTAACCATACCTGACCAAAGCCAGCATTTACAAATGCATTGACAAAGGTAGCAGCTAAGTTCTGTCTAGCAGAATCCACGCTTGCACCAGAGCTGGCCCTGCCGTCGAGCAAGTGAGCCTACAAAATTCAAAAGGCCACGTCAAACAAAATATCCCTTGCAACTAAATAAACGAGTACCAGGCATAAAACTGATTTACCTTGTAGATGTCTTCAGGCGTCTTGGCCTCCATAACCTCAATATCCCTTGCAAGAGTCAGATATCCTTCACTTAACTTAGTGTTGTTAACAATATCCTGTAGGGCTTCTCGGTCATCTTCATCTGCAACCATCTCATCGTCAAGGTCAAAGGTTATACCCTGCAGGGAGGCATACGAAGAGAAAAAGAAAGTGTGTCATCGAGAACAACTAGAAACACTGTTATCATTTTTTATCCAGCACCGTAATAGCTGTGAATAAAAATATATATATAATCATATAAACGCACAACCAACTCTTAAAGCATAGGGGAGTACAGATCCAAAACCAAAACATACTTAAAAAAAAGAAGGAAAGAGATAGAAATGTTAAACATAGTAAAGTAGGTTAAGGACTTACATGTCGAGCAATCATGTAGCAGAACTGTTTCTTCCTTAGCAGATCAGAACACGAGGTAAATACTTGTTTAACATACTGCAAGTACATAAAATTTACCAAAGAGAACAATTAACATCTAAAAGTCCAACACAAATACTTGAAATACATAACATGGAGGTCTACACCACGAGTAAAATCATACCTGCGTGTTATCAAGAAATAATGCAATCTGCAGAGCGTTTGGGTATTCTTCAAACTTCATGTAAATCATGTAGGAAATATCTAGAACCAACATATCATCTGGTCCAGGAAGGTACCTGAAAATTCAAATATATCACGTTGAAGGGACTTTTCTGAGAAATAAAATCAAGAAAGCTCATAACTTGTTTTTACATGACTGATCTACATTAAGATCAATAAAATGACAATATGACTAGTCTAGTACCACAAATAAGACTGACGAAAAATAAAATAAATAGGATCGACTATGTTGAAAGTACTTTGCTGCGCTTGTGAGATAGTTGCATGTCCTCTTGAAATTTGTTTTGTCTACATGCTCGAGTAAGAGATCCAGATCCTCAACATCCATTAGAAGGTCGACAGCTTCAGTTTCTGCATTATGCTGCAAGGGATAAAATGAAATTTATTAGACAGAAAAAGAAAACCCCAAAGGTGCTAGTCTCAAGACAAAAATTTATAAATCCCGTACAACATATGCACGACAAAGGCCAAAGATCCAAGAAAATTAACCATCGTTAGGAATTCACCTTCATGTGAAAAGCAACAATTTGCTGCACAAGCTCCATTAAATCGTCAATAGGGGCCTCCTCACTCTGAGATAATAAAACAAACAGGTCAATAATCGTATATTAATAAGCTTTTTAATTGGATAGGAAACCTTATAGTCATTCCTTAAAACACCAACCATCAGAAGGATAAACCCAAAGACAATTTCCAATAACCTTAGAATATGTGCAAAAGTCCTAAGACGAGAAACTGAATTGCCAAAGACAAAACGGAAAATTAATTTATGACCTGACGCTTTGTATACTCTTGCGCAATCTCTCCGGCTAAATTCCTGACATATTCGTGACCCCACGATCCAATGTCACCCTCTGTTCCAATCAACCTATAACTTAAGCTTTCCTGGAAAAATATTGTTAAACAAAGTGAATAACAGTTCAATATGCCTAAAAAGTAAACATGAAAAGGAATCCAGAGGCATATAAAGATGGAACAATTAGGTTGGAAAACATGTTTTAGAAACATACCCTTTCACCCTCCGCAGACATGGTAAGGGCCAAGACAGACAGGATATCGGACAAGTATTTCTGGAAACACAGAAAAAAGTGATATTTCAGCCATACCCAGGAAAAGGAACAAAGAAAGTTGTTAACGAGGTATGTCTTGAAATGTATGATGACAGACCTTGAGATCAGAATCAGCCATTGTTTCATGAAATGCTTTAAGAGTTCCATAATGGGGACGGAGAAACTTTAGTGGTTTGGGAACTGAAGTCATGGAGCTTGTTGAAGCTCTGATTTCCTGCCTACGGAACAAAAAGAAAAATTCCATCTAGGTTAAGAGCAATTAAAAGCACAAACACGTACACTAAGAGCAGGAAAACAAACAAAAATAATTATAAGTTGTACAAGCTTCAATGGAAATAATCTGAAAGTCCTCCAGCTGATCAAGTTAAATTTTGGATTACCTCATGCTTTCAAGAGCAGCCCTCTGCAACTCCGGATTGGGATCCTGAACCCTCTCGACATAGAGCTCAAGGTTCTGCTTTAGTTCCAAGTCCTCTTCAGACTACAATCACACCCAATGTACGTCGAGTCATTATATGACCAGAATGCAAAAAGTTCCAACTTTTCCAAGAGCAATGGAAGTAGCCCGAACTAGAAAACCCACCTCCCATCAAAAGTTAACATAATACTATATAAAAAAAATCGACTTTCTAATCCCGCTAGTGGAAATGAAGACATAACATTCAATTTTCCGAAGCTTCCTCGACAAATGAATAGCTTGCCAGCAAAACCCTAATTCTACAACATCCTACTTCAACTCGATTGGTTTCCAATTAATAACTGACTGCAGATCCTACAGATTTGAAATTAAATCCCATTCTGATGTACCCAGATACCAATTAGTCTGAACTAGCTCTCCAACCAAAAACAATGTCGAAAAAAGAAAAGAAAAAACTCACCAGGTCCTCTTCCTTTTTCTCGTCCTTCTTCTTGGTGGGATCCTTAGACGGGACCTTCACGGTAACTTCATCCTGCTTCGCACCGCCTCCGACACTGTTGGGATCGGGAGTTGGAGCCATATCTCAGTTGCAATCTGCGGAACCACGCTGAAAATTGAAACCTCGGCTGAATCGAGAAGCTTAGACGTGTACTATCGAAAACTCTAATTGCACAAAAACCAGGGAGGAAGATGAATTAAAACTCTTCTGCAAATTGTGCAACTAGTAAAGTCGGAGGAGATAACCCCTCAATCAAGATTTCTATGATGGGTCGGTTCAGCCCATTATTACTTTTCTTTTCTTTCTCAGCTCGGCCCATAAAAACTTATTGGGCTCATTTTAAATTCGAATTTATGATGTTTTCATATTTCTTGTAATAAAACAAAATTATCTTAATCCAGTTGATTATCTAAATTTTGTTTCAATAAATTAATAATCGATTAATTTATAAAATAACAATTTTTGTTGGTTTCGAATTAGATCGGTGTAAAAATTAACAAAATTTGACAAGATAATGGGACAATAATTTTTTGTAAACTCTTATGTAAATATATAGTTCTAATAACATCATAAATTAATAATCATAAGAGTTTATACATATATAACTAAGCAATAGCGGCTGAGGAGGAGAACGGTGACCCTGTACTGGGACCAAACATCACACACCTACAAATATTTACGTGGTAGTTAAAATGTCCAAAACTAAAATATTTTATTTGGTAAGTACTTTTAGGTTGGTTATAGGTAATGAAGAATCTCATGTCTAGAGAAATATAATGTGAGTGTGACGAATGTGGTGCAGCAGAAAAAACGATTAATCATATACTATTTGAATGTCCACCAGTATTACAAATATGAGTTTTATTTGCAGTACTTTCTAATTCAATTATGTTCCCAATGGCATTAATTCTCAAATATAGATTATTTTTTTTTACAGATTCCTCGAGATAACCCAAATTCACAATTCTCGTGGATCTTATGGTATATCTGGAAAAATAGAAATGAAAAAAAAATTAACAACATTGATCGGGATCCGAGGGAAGTCCTTAAGCTTGCAAAGACGGAAGCATCATTATGGGTAGATGCTTATATACAAAAGCTGGTCGGCCTAACCCAGAGCCAATTGTCGGAAGACGAGGTAAGAAATCTCCGGATAGTCAAAATGGGACTCTGCTGTTTTACAGATGAATCTTGGAAATGTGGAGAGATGTACTTTGGGCAAGGTTGGTATACCAGCCACACGAGCGTTGCTGGCTGGATGGGAGCCAAGAACATATGGAGCAGTCTCTCCCCTCTACATGCAGAAACATAAACACTTATTTGGGCAATGGAACGTATGCACATAACCCAACAAAAAAAGGTTACTTTTGTCACAAATTGCTCTGATCTGGTCAAGATGGTGAAGAATCCGGACGGGTGGCCTGCCTTTTCAATCCATATGGAGGAGTTCTACAGATACAAACCATATTTCAGGACATTTCACCTAAAGTTTATATTACGAACCAACAACACAATGGCGGACGGTTTAGCACGGACAGCCTGCGCGTAGCCATTATTTAGCTACTATATAGGTTTCAATTGACCAACTTTGTCAACTTAGTCATTTTTGAATGATTTTTTATCGAAAAAAACTAAGCAATATATCAAATCAAGACGTGATTATTTTTTTTACTTGAATTAAAATCTTTTTAGAAATCGTCTCTAATTGTATTTGTGGATCAAAATTCTTAAAATATTGTTTTTGATAAGCATCTAAATTTTTAAAATATTTTGGACGAGATAACTGTTTGTAAATGTATTGTATTAACTTCATCATCAATACTAAGAATATATATCATGATCTTTTCAAATTTTAAACTTATGAGCATGTCTTATTTTTACATGTATAGTAAAATATGATATTAACATTCATTTTATTGGGAAAAATAAAATTATTATCAATTTATTGGGAAAACTAAAATTATTAATAATAATTTTAGTTTTTTTGCATGCCACTTTTAAGAAAGAATTCATTTAATTTTTTAATATATTATTATAAAAAGAGAAACTTTGGAAATAAGGAGTAAAAATAAAATATCTCTATAAATTAATAAAAATCAATTTATCTATTGATTATCTCTATAAAATAATAAATTTATAAAGTCTCAACATTATTAATCCATAGTGGTTTTACTATATGTATATATTAGACATAGAAAGGCTAATTATGGAAATATCACGTAATCCTTGTAAATTCAAAATGAAATCTACGTGACTCTATAAGGGTTATATAATGGTTGGAAAATATATTTTAGAGTTGTGAGATTATGGTTTTGTTAGAAATAGTTTTATATTGGCGAATGCCGTGATATATAATGTATTACCATGTATCATGTTTATAGACCACCTAATAAGTAGAAGAAAAGACTCAAGCAAAGGTTAACATAGACACGCCACGATGCAAAATTGTTGAGAGCATGGTGGATGCAAACACAAAAGGAGCTCATCAAACCCAAGTTTGGCTAGCGATCCTATCACAAATGATGAGAGAGGTGACAAGTCGAAATAGGAAACCATCTCGTGAAAAAAAGGCTAAGAAATGGCTCACTAGATAACATATCTAAAGGAGGAAAGGAGAGGAGGACAAAATCAAGCACAATGCTTAAAGTCAAATATCCTTCTTACTCAGCTAATATTCCATATATGAATACTTAGAACAGAGAAATGAGGAAGGGTATCTAAATCCCAAAACAATTAAAAATAAATAAAAAAATATATTTTTATTAGAAGAAGCTAAGAAACGTATCTTAAGTGAAAACTTTACAGAATTTTTAGAGCATCTCCATTGGAAGTTTCTAATTGGATTTCTTACATTAAAAAGTTAATAAAAATAAACCAAAATAAGAGAGAGAATAAAGAAAGTTTCTAAAATGATAGATTTTAGATACTCTTAAGAAACTAAAAGTACACATGTCATCATTTCATTGATTTAAATTTCATTTATAACTTAAAATTAAATTATACAATTAACCTATGTTAAAATTATTATTATTATATTACTAAGAAATTATTGTAAATCTCTTAACCAATGGAGATGTTCTTAAGAACCTTAACGTGTCTTGTCTTTATTGGTTCTATTTTATTATGAGAAGAGAGAGAAAGATACAGGCTAAAAAAAATAGAATGTGAATTTTATTTATGTTTATGTTTAAATACTTAATGGGTATCTTAACCAATAGAACAACAAAATTAATTGAGTTTCTCAATTTAAATTAATTCTAAATAAAATATTATTTTATTAGTTAGATATCCTTTTCCTCATTATTTAGTGACCATATAAGAGAGAACTCTAATCCCACTATTTAGTGACCATATAAGAGAGAACTCTAATCCCACTCCCTCATGATATGATTTGTATTACTATAACACACATGTATCGCATATAAGAGCCCAATTATTGGACATGGCTTCTCTCGACATCCATCTCGTACCTTCTGGACGTACCACCTTTAGTAGATAATGTCTCATTTGGGTGTTGAAGATTTTTCGAGAGAGAAACTTCTTATTTCTCTTTCTGGAGATGTTTGAGACCATTTCACATGTGTACGATCGATGATTCGTGTCCAAGGAGAAACCATACTATCAACTATTTATATGGATTCTCTCGGATTGCATCTCATCCCCAAAAATCGAACACTTACCATAAATTCATCTATTATTTCAATTTTCATCCAATCAAGACACCTTTGACCAACGTTGAGATCATTACTATGGAACACCTGAAATTTTTTAATCGTGATTTTAGTCTAAATTGGCCAATTGCATAAATTTTAAATAACATAATTTCGGATATATATCTTATGGTATAAAGTTGAATTCATTCAATGCAAAAATAACACATAAAATAACTATAACTCACCATATGTGCTCAACATACGCATAAAACGTACAATACTTATAATTCATCATTAATTTAATTATATTATGACACATTGTCAATATTATAATATAAACTAATATAATTTTGATTAATAATTATTTATTTTTCATAGAAATAAGTATTGGGAAAGTATGATTCTTTTATAATAAAAATAAAACCATTAGATGAATCCAATTTGAACATTAGTCTTTCACCTAGTAAAAACATAAATCAACCCACGATATAACCTATGTATATTTCATCGTATACAATATCATATTTTTTTACCATATTTCAAACGAGATCGTTTTCAAAACAAAATTTAAACCAATAAGTTGCAAAATCAAAGTTGAATCTTTGACCTCTCAAACGAATAAGAACTAGTTATATAATAAATTACGTAAACATAGAGACATATGTGTTTCTTGGCAAAAAGAAAAAAAATATGGTTTTTTCACACTATTACGTAAACATAGAGAGCGTTTTTTTCACACTTTTAAATTTTTCTCTTTATATAATAAATTTTTCATACTTTTAAATTTTTTCACACTATTTTTCAATATAAAATGACCCCTGGATTCCGGACATATGCATGTGGCCAGCTACACACCCTCAAACAAACGACGCACAAGTACTATGGGTTAATCAATTAATTAATCCACATAGTAGGAGTTGGAATGAACAAATGGCTCGCAATTTGGTCTCTCCAGAGGATGCGAAATGTATTTTGAGTATACCAATCAGTAGGTCCATAAAACCAGATTTTGACGGATGGCATTTTACGGTGTCCCGAAGATATACGGTGAAATCAGGATATCAAATTTTACGAGTAATGAGAGGAAAGACGGAGTAGCACAACATATAGGACCAGATGTAACTCCATTACAATCACACTCATGGACAGTTAAGTGCCCTCCTAAGCTAAGACACTTTTTGTGGCAAATCACAGCAGGCTGCCTCTCGGTAGGTACAGCACTCAAATACAGAGGAATTAGATGTGACGTGGATTGTGGGAGATGTGGAGGAGCAGAAGAAACAATTAATCACGTACTATTTGAATGCCCTCCAGCACTTCAGATATGGGCGTTATCCAATATCCCATCGAACCTAGTGATATTTCCTGGTCCATCAGTTTACGAGAATATAGATTACCTTTTTTGGAGACAACCATCGGTCAACCAACACATAAGGTATCCGTGGATTTTATGGTACATATGGAAAAGTAGGAATGATAAGGTCTTCAATAACATTGATAGGAACCCGAGAGAGATTCTAAATCTAGCCAAAATGGAAGCCGGAATTTGGGAAGCGGCTCAAATACAGGAGATCAAAGATTCCCAAGAGTCTCAATCAGAAATAAACCCACAATTAGGAGAATCAGGACTTTGGTGTTTTACCGACGGTTCATGGAAGGAAAAAAATACCTTCTCAGGACAAGGATGGTATACAAAAATAGGAGATACAGCAGGTTGGATTGGGGCAAGGAACATACGATGTAGCCTCACCCCACTACACGCGGAAATCGAAGCACTAATATGGGCGATGGAATGCATGCACGTGGCCAATCAAACGAGGGTGACATTTGCAACGGATTGCTTTCAGATGGTTAAAATGACGTCAGAACCGGCTTCTTGGCCGGTATTCGCAACACATCTTGAAGAATTCCAGACATGCAAGGAGTACTTCACCGAAGTCAAAGTCGTACATATTTCACGGAAACATATTACCATGGCCGACAAGCTAGCAAAGAGTGCGCGTCAACAGTCAAACTATGTTCACCATATAGATTTCTTGGTACCTGATTGACTATGTTAGTCGCTGTAAAAAGTGACATGAAAAAAAAAATAATATATATATATATGTTTTACATGTGTGTGTAAAATGAGATGCTAGTAATAGTATCCGCATGTATATGAATGATGACGAGAGAGAGAGACCATTCAAATTTGAAGGAGACGAGAGAGAGTGGTCACAATTGGAGAAAGAAGAGGTGGTTACGTTGGATTTTACGTAGCCTCCATGCACTCACTTCTCCTCTTATCTCGTGGTCCTCTCTCTCTCTCATCCTCATTATTATTTTATGTCATTGTTCTCTAGCTTAGCTCTATCCCAAACATATATTAATGTTTTACATGGTGAATCACAAAATTCCAAGATTCATTTTTCGCCCCGGTCGGGTGAAAATTTTACTCTTTTTTATGTTTACTGTTATGTACAGTCAGATTATTCTCTTTATAATTGTAGACACGGACGTGAATTTTAGTTTTTTGTGTGAGTTCTCTCATTACGTATCATTTGGATTGTTCTACTTCAAAACTATTAATTTAGAAAGAAATCATTTATTTGCATTATAGAGAGTGTAGATAAGCACCCTATATATGGAAAGGTCTCCTTATTAGTTACATTGGACGATCAAGAAAAGAGACCCTAAGCTCTCAACACTCAACAAGGGCCATAACAAAAACAACCCTTGGAAAAAAAAAGAACGATACAATAATTGAAAGACATGTCGTCGAATTTTTGGTTGGTTTGGTTTGCCTCCGGTACTTGTCCGTTTCAGGCACAAGACGCGGTTGGAGGAACCTCGGAGACACCTTGACGGTGAAGCTCCGTCATAACACCGTCAACAGCCGGTGGCTTCAATCCCAACGGAAGTGGCAGCCATGGCCTCGTCAATACATCTCCTATGGCTGCATCTACACTCTCTTTTGACTATATAATATATACACATAAACAATGAAAATACAAAATTAGCAAATACGAAAATCCAATCTCGACAAGAATCAACATCCATTATATATTACATTCTTACCGGATGAAAGTCAACCAGAGAACGAGAACCACCGAAGCCATGATCTGGTTTGTAAACCGTGTGATGCGGCGGCATAGCCTGTGGGATTCCGGCAACAGGCGGTGCTCTAAACCTCTACATAATCAGCAATAAAAAAAAATCCAATTATAACATATATTTATAGGAGCAAAACGGTATATATATATATACGAATAATCTTAGATATGTAGGTTTATTACCGTAGCTACGGTCGGCAAATACGGAGTCGTCCCGTTATGAATCTACACGCGATGCAAAATACTCGGTGTCAGTAGTTAAGCGGTTTATCGTAAAGTAGGAGTTGGACGAAATCATGAGTTAAAAAAAAGGTAAATGATGAGAGAACTCACTCTTGGCCAGTAAGGAGTATCGGAGACCCAAAACGGTGGAGTAGCCATGGCAGTAGACGGTGGAGGCAAGTGTTTCGGCCACACGTGCGGCATGACGGACTGGTCAACGGTGGGATGTCCCCACACATGCAACGGTCTAAAATGATGGTGGTGGTGGTGGACAGGTGGTGGCGCGACAGCCACGGACGGTGGAGGCGGGAAGCCGATAGTGGGTGCCGGTGCGAGCCAACCGGTTTTACTCCGACCATTGATATTAGCTCCGGTAGTATCTAACCCGTAAATATGGCGTTTGCGTGTCCAATTAGCCGCTTCGGCCTCACGAGCTAGCACATGTTTCCGATGAGACCTATATTTCTGGTGCACCAAATGATAATAAACACTTTAAATTTTTGTTGGTTATAACTAAAACGAAATAACTAATAGAAGATGAAAGTATATATAATATACTTGGAGGTGACTAGCGACGTTGTGACGAGTGAGGCAGTGGACTCCCATAAGCTCCAGAATACGAGAAGGAACAGCTTTCTCCACTCCCAACTGTTCCACTGCCTCCACGAATCTCCTGTGTAGCTCTGGTGTCCAATCCACCTTCACACACATCCCAACATTCAATATATATATATATATATATAACCATTCTTCATTATTAAATTTAATATATATATGATTTTTGATTGGTAAATGGCGTTAATTATGAACATATTTGTTATTTTTTCATTCATAATTACTCTTCCACTAGAAATAATATAGCCTAACCTTACAGAAAAAACATTCACGTGACGTCCTAACACAATTTTTTGAAACATGACTGAAAACTAGTAAATTTTACAAGATTTGGCATGATATTACAAATCTGAACGAATACTCCACTTCAAAAGACAAAAAGTACGAATCCATTTAGATCGGTCCATATTTGAACGAGTATAGCTAGCTAGGGTTTATATAATAATAAATGATTAATAAATATTAGTACCTTAACCTTTCGCTTCCCTTCGTTGTTACTGATTCGATTGTTCTTGGAAGAAGCAGATGATGAGGAATATTTTCTTTTACGGTCACTGTCACCGTCATAGTTCACCACCGTCTCCGCCACAGCAGTCTCGTTATGGTCTCTTTTGCTGACGACTTCTTCACCTTTTCCCAAAATACCCTTTTTATTAGTCTCCCCTTGACTATTATCAGTCTTCTCCGACGACGACGTCGTAGTAATCGTCGATGAACCGTTCATGTGATCGGAAAAATCTCCGGCTAAGATCTCAGGGTCAATCTCCAAGTCAGGAAGCACATCTCCGGCGACGCCGAACAGGTCATCGAAGTCAATGATGTCAAGAAGATCGCCGTGGTCAGCGAACTCCGGAAAGTCCTCCTCCGGATCGATCGAGAATCCGCACGACGTCGTATGGAACTCTGCCTCTCCATCATAGCAATCATCTCTTGTCGAGTTCCTCGCCGGAGAGAGAGCCAACATCGATCAAGCTTCGCTTCTTTAAAGGAAGCCGATTGTATAATTTTCAGAGAGAAAAGAGAGATATATATATATATATATATATAGATAGTATTACATTAGAGAGCGAGACATGTTTGATAAAAGCCTCTTTGCTCTCACAAAGCCAAATATAAGTTTGAAAATCAATATTCTTTGCATATATATACCATATGTCTAGTAGAAAATGAGTAATTATGTTTTTTATATATGTTTGTATTTTTGTATTTAAAAAAATATATACATCATATATATTATGTTATATAATTAGATTTATATGAGATTGCACATTATCTCATTTAGTTAGTGAAGCTAAATTGGGTTGCCTGTTTTGTTGGCAAGACAACGAAGAAAATTGGGGTTGCCTGTTTTAAAAGTGGAGAGAGCTGTGGCCAAGATTGGATCAGAACCACAACTTTAAGGTTCAATATCTATATGTCGCATTTGTCTCTTTTACCGTTTAGGGTATTTCGCTTTTTGGTCTTTCACAACATTATTGATCTACTGTATAACTTTATGAAATAAATATCGTTTTAAATTTTCAATATAGTTAAATTAAAAAAAAAAGTTGAATTACGACAATATAGTCAGTGGTTAGTGTTAATTTCTATCACGGTTAAGTTGCTAATGTGTATGTAACACTTAACGCCATATTTGAAATCAAACATTATAGTTTAATTATTAAACACATACATACTCACAAAAAACTTTGGTAAATATGTATATATCACTTGCAACTCTTATCGGTAGAAAGGTTTTAAAAGCTAGCTGATGATTTCTGAAAAGTGTAACAAATTAATACGTTCATTTTTATAACTGAAAATTAGCCATGCCACACTTAATTTTGGTTTTTCTTTAGACTCTCGCCATTTTCTTTTTCTTTTCTTTTTCGTAAACAAAAAAAAATGCTGGTCAACTTTTGTATATATCTCTTGTATATATCTGTGTGGGCATCATAGATAAATGCAAGCAATGGAAAAAAAGTCTAGATAATCATTTACCGTAGTACCCCTTTCTGAAGTTCGCAGATGATGATGATGTTGTGGAAGATGCTCTTACAAAAAGGACAGACTTGTCTCGTTTATGTATAAGTGGTCATGCACGACCTTAAATGGGTCCTCAAGAGTTACAATAATTGCTCTTGCTTCTTACCATCTCACATGTGTGAATCTAATTCATACATATCTTTAAAATATATGAATCGTAACAATATAAATTGTAAGTTCCATATACTTTCATCATCATGATCAGGCCCTTAATTTGTACACACGTACGCCTCTACCGACTATATAGAATAGTAAGCTATTTCTCAAAGTCAAGTTATCTCGTAATGAGTTCCAAAGATTTGCTATAACGATGGAGTTTATTTGTACTTAAACTAATCTTTATATATATAGATATTGGAGTTAAAAATCTATATATGTACATATATTGTGAATTGGTATGAGAGAATTGGCAATCAGTGGAAGTAAAGGGCCACACCCACATGTAAGCTGATAACGACAACAATGGAGATGATATCATGTGTGCTTGTAATTAATTTTCTGATAAAATGAAGTGCAACTTTCGTAAAAGGACTGGCCTCTACTGTCATTTATTATGATGCCATCAATCATCATCTTTGTCGCTGTAAATAGCATATCATATGTATATCATGTACTTATACGATTCTTTGGTTATACAGTTCGGAAATCGCAAGGCTTAAGGGTCTAGAGGTTTGAAATACTCATGGCTATTATTTTCAGTTGCTTGTGAAAAAAATGGCAAAAACAAATGAATTGTAGAGACAAGAAAGGTTGCAATTATGAACTAACTAGTTTTAAATTTGATTGCCTCCTTAAGTATTATCTTAAAATGCATAGTTAAATGACATTATCATTAGTTTACAATTGATTAGTCTCCGATTGATTTTATTTATTTCTGTTTACCTTTACGTTTTGATTCGTTAACATTTGGGAAAGGCAAAAATATTTGAAGATCGATCAGAGAAGTCATGCAAGTGCAACCGCGTGACCAAAGTTTAATAATACTTTCTTTGTATAGTTCACATGAGAAGTTTGTCTGTGTTATATCCAATAATTAAAATAATATTTTGGTACTTCTACTTTTTCTTTTGTTTTTTTGTTTTAAAAATTTGAAAAATCTAAGTTGTTGTCGATGTGCTTGTGGTGAGAATACTTTTGTCTTTGTGTTTCAACTAGTTGGGACCAAGAACTTGAAAGCTACAGTTTTCCCCTAAAAACATCTCTTCGTTTGATTTCTTAACGGTAATGTCCGATCGAGTTTCTCGTGTGGTAGTCCAACATTCAAAGTGCTTGCCATTTCATACACTTAAAAACGACGCACTGTTTAATTAATGGGACGCATTTGGCCATTTGCTAATGAAAAATCATAGCAAAATTTTTAAAGCATCCATTGGGCTATATGATGAGCTCAAACGGGTTCCAACATCGTTGCCTCTGAATCACAACTGCTAAACCAACGGCCCATTTAGTACGAACCTAACCACTTTTTTCTTTTCTTTTCTTTTGTCATATCTATATTATTGAAACATGATCTTTATTTAAAAATAATTTGTAGTCATATCTTATATTACTGAAAATACTATTGAATGATGAATTAAAATGTTGAAATCTCACTAAAGGTTATTGTAGAAAATAACATTATATTGACTAAACCTATTTTCAAAGAATACACTAATTAATTATGTTTTCAAACAATCTACAAACATTATGACCTATTTTTAAAACAGTTTTTATTATTAATTTATTTTTGAATTTTTTTATTATTAAGTTTAAGAATTTTTTTTTTAACTTTAAAAATATATAAAACTAGTTTTTTACGAGTTATACCATCAAATCTTGCAACATATTTAATTTGATATAAACTATATTAAATTTACGGGATAGTCTATTTTTTTTTATAAATATAAAATTACATTTATTTAAATTAAAATAATATTTATATAAAATAAGATATTGTCTAAAATAAAATACTACAATCAATAAATTAATATCAAATAATTTTATAATTAATTATTTTATTAAAATCATATATAATATAATTGTTCAAATAAGATTATACACGCTAATGCAAATAAAAAATATATCACCAATATGACTATGCCAAATTACATAATTTACAAGTATAATACAGACTTTGTTAATAATTTCGGATTAATTTTTGTAGAAAAGGTCCACACATAAATAAAAATTAATACAATAAAAAATTGTTTTTCATTCAATTAAACTTTTGTTAAAAGAAAAAATAATCGCGCCAAAAAATGTTACGATTTTATTGATTAGAGAACAAACTTAAAAGTGTGTGTGTTTATTGATTGAAGCTGCCAAAGGTAACCGTAGAATTATTCCACAAAGGCATATCGTTGTTGTTGACTCTTCTCTTTGAACAAAAGAAGAAGGAACGAAGTTTCAAACGTGAAGTTTCCGAAAATACCCCCATTGACTTATATTGCTCGGAGAAACTGGAAGGGTATTATTGTCATTCCGAGAACCCCGCCGCGTGGTGACGGCGGTTATACAAATACCTCGTCCTCGTGGTGGAACTAAATAAAATCAAATCATTTGGTTTTAAAAGCCTCTTTTCTCTGGAGAAACAAGAACAAAACTTGGCTTTTGGATATCGCTCTCGTCCAAAATGGGAGAATGTAGGCCTCTTGGTTTCTTATTGGGATTACCATTTGCACTTGTTGCTCTCGTCCTCTCTCTCCTTGGTGCTGTCATCTGGATCATTGGGTATGTCTTCTTTGTTACAGTCTTGATCAAGATCCAAATAATCTCTGTTTGTTGGTTATGTACTGATACAATTATTGGGCAGGACGATATTGAGTTGTTTGTGCCCATGTTGCTTCTGCTTTGCGGCGTTGGCTAACTTCGCTGTGGATCTCATCAAACTTCCCGTCAAAGTCCTCCGTTGGTTTACCCACTCCATCCCTTGTTAACACATTCTTTTTCTTCTTTTTTTTTATATGTTCATGTAATTTTTTCTTTGTAATAAATAATTCAAAATTCAGGCTTTTTCTTTTTCTGACAAATCAATATTTTTTTTGTTTTAAGTTGATTTAGAAAAAAACCCAACTATTAAATCCTCTATTGTTGCAAAAAAAAAAGTAATTAAATCCTCTATTATGAAGCCCACTTTGAGCCCAACGCTGTAAATGGGCTTTAGCATTTAAAAAATGGTAGCACTAATATAAAGAGAAACCTCTGCCTGAGATCGTGATCAAAGCCTAAAACAGCGTTGTGATAGAAAGACAACGTCACAGGCCCGTCATCGAAAACAAACAAACAGAGTCGGTTTCTGGAAGTATTTCTGGAACATTCGACGGACTTCTCCACACTCTGAGAAGATGCACCATGAATGAGTCGGTTTTTAAAAAGACCATTATTATCCAAGACAGAGGAAGAACAGAGAGAAATCCAGAAGAAACGAAGCCAGGGTGCCTTGTTGATTCATCATCACCTTCTTACACAGTAGTAATCAAAAATCAAGAAAAGTGAAGAAGCGAAAGAGACAAGAAGAAGAGGAAGAAGGTCGGATGGGAGTTGATTACTACAAAGTCCTCCAAGTCGATCGCAGCGCCACCGAAGATGATCTCAAGAAAGCTTACAGAAAACTCGCCATGAAATGGCATCCCGACAAAAACCCCAACAACAAAAAGGACGCCGAGGCTAAGTTCAAGAACATCTCCGAAGCTTACGAGGTACATATACATATCTGATTCTATTCTATATGTCTCCGCCGGCGGTTTCCTTTGTTGCTTATGGTGTTTCAACTGTCTTCTTGATGCTTTTAGGTTCTTAGTGATCCTCAGAAGAAAGCGGTATACGATCAATATGGCGAGGAAGGGCTGAAAGGAAACGTGCCTCCTCCAGATGCTGGTGGACCAACTTACTTCTCTACTGGAGACGGTCCAACGTCCTTCCGATTCAACCCGAGAAGTGCAAACGATATCTTTACTGAGTTCTTTGGCTTCTCCAGCCCATTTGGCGGCGGCGGCGCAAGAGGTACGAGATTCTCTAGCAGCATGTTTGGTGATGATATGTTTGCATCTTTCGGTGAAGGTGGAGCCGGTTCTATGCATCATGGTGGAGCCAGGAAGACGGCTCCTATCGAGAACAGGTTGCCTTGTAGCCTTGAAGATCTTTACAAAGGAATCACCAAGAAGATGAGGATCTCCAGGGAGATTGCTGATGTCAGCGGGTAAGTCTTTTGATGATTCGAATTCCAAGCCTTTAGTTTTAGTTTGTGTGTGTAGCTTGACCTGATCGTAGTTCTCAATCTTGTTTAGTGGCTGAAATCAAATGGACTGACCGGTTTATGCGTAACTTGCAGAAAGACAATGCAGGTGGAAGAGATTTTGACCATTGATGTGAAACCAGGGTGGAAGAAAGGCACAAAGATCACATTCCCTGAGAAAGGGAACGAGCAACCCGGTGTGACTCCAGCGGATTTAGTCTTCATCATTGACGAGAAGCCTCACCCGGTTTTCACTCGGGAGGGCAATGACCTGACAGTCACACAGAAGATCTCACTTGTAGAGGCATTAACCGGCTTTACTGTGAACCTCACAACGCTTGATGGTCGGAGGCTGACAATTCCAGTAACCAACGTGATACACCCTGAGTACGAGGAAGTCGTTCCAAAGGAAGGAATGCCATTACAGAAAGATCAGACTAAGAGAGGAAACTTGAGGATCAAGTTCAACATCAAGTTCCCGGCAAGATTAACTGCAGAGCAGAAGACAGGAGTGAAGAAGCTTCTCGGATAAATTGAGTTATAATCAGTAGATTCCAGACAAAACAATGTGGAACAGATGAGGAAGAAGAAGACTAAAGCTTTCTATCTTGTTGTAGATCGGAGAGATTTGTAATTCCCTACTGTTCGTAGCCTTTTTGGTCGATTTTGTAACATACGCACGATTGAATACTCCCAATAAATTCGTTGCTTTTCCTGTTGTAACGCCTTTAAACCATACCTATAGATGCAAGAGTAATGTTGTATTCGATCACATCCTGGTCCTGATGTGCACAAAACAAATGCAACACTAAAGGGAATTGTACAAGAAGACATTAGGATTTGAAACTTGGTTGAAAAGACGAGTTGCATACTCCATGTCTCCAATCTTATCGCACACCTCCACCATTTTGGTGACCATAAAGCTGCTCTGCGACAGGCCATGTATGATGATGGAGGCATGGATTTTCTTCCATTCTCCGAGGCTTTTGAATTGATGTAGAAAAGGCACAAAATAGTTCTCCACTTCTCTGATTCCATGGAAAGCCATTAAAGCTTAGCTTTGGAAGCAGCGACGCCACGGCTCGAAGCTGCTCCAACAACATAAAAAGCCACAGCTTGCGGGAAGAGGAGGCTCGTGGTGGTGGAAACAATGGCTCCGGTTCCGGGAAATTCGCCACCAAACCCAGATACGTTTCCCTGTATACACCATATTTTTGGCCCAATTATTTTAAATCTTCTTCATAGGCCATTTTCCAGCTTTGTACATATAATTATTATTTCCATTTTTAAAAAGAAGAAGTAATATTACAGTAATCTTTAAGTCTTAAGTCTCTGAAAAAGAAACATTGCAAACGCAGGATACTGTCTGAAATCTCAGCTTTGTGTTGAATTGGAAAGGCGACAAGGAAGAGAAGAGAGAGCTGTGGTTCTTCTAGTTCTTCGCCTTCAAATCAAGGTCCATAGCCTGTAGGTTAAGCAACAGATCGTTGGAGCTCAAGTAGACCTTATTCGCCGAGTTTGCAATGGTTTGTGCGATCTCTCTAGCCGCTTCAATCTTCCTCAGCGTTATGAAGGCCTGGTTGTTTGCGATTGCTTGACCTATGAGCTGAGCACTCTTGGCTTCTCCCTACAAAAACCCACGCAGAAACTTCACTCTTAGCAAAAGATGTTATCAGTCTCCTGTTTTTCTATGAGATAAACATTGTCCGCACCTCAGCGCGGATAACAGCACTTCTCTTGTCCTGTTCAGCTTTCTCCACAATGAACTTAGCCCGCTCAGCCTCTTGAGCTGCCACCTGCTTGGCTTCTATGGCTGCCGTGAACTCCCTTCCAAATGTCAAGCCAGTGATGGAAACATCGTCCAGCGCAATGTTGAAGTTAGCAGCCCGTGCAGTTAAGATCTTCCTGATTTCCCTACTCACCGCCTTTAAAAGACAAACAAACCGAAAACTCATCCATAAATAAAGGCAGAAAAATAACTTCACCATTAAAGAGGAATCAATAACATGAGATTGGTAGAGTAAATTCGTGAACCTCTCTCTGTGTGATAAGCTGGCTTGCGTTGTACTGAGCAACAACAGCTTTCAAGGTCTCATGGATAATAGAAGGCAAAACTCTCTCGCTGTAGTTCTCACCAAGAGTTCGATATACCTCAGGTAATTGGTCAGCCATGGGACGAGTGAGAACCCGAAGCCCAATTTTAACCTGAATGTTTCACTTCCACACAGCATAAGCTTACGATGAGTTTCATAAGACCAAAAAAACAGGACCAGCTAAAACCAGAATCAAAACCCATTAGTATTAGACGGCTGAGATGAAGCAGAGTACCATCTGCAGATCACGGCTCCCGGATGTACTATCAACTAGGTAAGGTCGTGCACGAACATCATAAATGATTGGCCTTTCGAACCACGGGATCATAAGGTGGGTACCCTCAGGGTAAACCTGCAGAACCAAAAGATGTATTACAAGACTAATAAACGAAGATACTAAGTAACTACACAACTAACCTTGTCTTTGATACCAACAAGCCGGTTGAAGACAATGGCTCGATGCCCTCCCTCGACATTGTAGAGAGTGTTTGAGGCGCCGTAAAGTCCGAGCCCACCAATAAGCACCGCAGCTATGACACCACCACGAGGACCCTTGGGAACTTTGACATTCTTGAAATTCATCTTTTTCACCAACACCTGAAAAATGTCTGAAGCAAAAACAAAATCAAAATCAAACGCGGATTCAAATATACTCAGTCGTAACACATCCAAATCGTCAAATTCAACGAATGAAAGAGACGAGTATATATAGAATTCAAAGAAGAATCATGGCTTGGTTGCGTAAATGTGTAAATTAGACTCAAAGAAAACTCGGATCGACGACATAGGAAGACAGATAATCTACAAATTAGCTTAAAAGAAGCAGAAACTTAGTCACAAGTTGGAGCAGCAAACGCCAACGAAATTTGTAAGAAAAAACTTGCTTAAAATCCGAAGGAGAACGACAGAAACTGGCGAGAGATGTCGGGAAAATGGCGAGAGAAACAAGTACCTCAAAATTCTGCAAATGGGGTTGGTTAGGGTTTAAGCTCAGACGTTCTGTTTAACGTCTGGTCAACTCGCGCATTTTCTGTTGCTAGTGATCTTTGGGCCCAAGTTAAGATTTATTTTGTCGCCGCTATTCAAGCCCATTCATTTCAGTGTTTTGGTACTAAATATAAACAAGATCATCTCATCATATTTACTTGGGAAATTTGGAATAATAACAAAAAAAATATATAATTCATCATATAACCAAACAATGGAAATAATATTTTGTATATAAATTAAAATATAGATTACATTATCCTGGTTAACAGATTTGTTTCCTTTTTCTTTTTTCAATACTATTTTTCTAAATATTTTCAAAATTAATTGATGTAAATATGAAATCTGACTGCAAAAAATAAATTGTTTTTCCATATCACATAACTAAAAATTTTTAAATCAAACAAAAATTTTAAAATAATAATAAATAAATATTAAAAAATCTGTCGTACTACATAGAACATAATATAATTTTATTCTATTTTAAATGTATAAAACATATAATTATATTATATTTTTAGGGATATAAGAATCAGAATGGTGAACCAATGTTAGATACTTAATTATCATAATACTGGTGCTATTTTTTTATTAGAATTGAAAAGAAAAATCCTGGTAAGTCCATTCTTGTAAGATCCTGAAAATTATTTTGATAAATCAGATTTAATAGACCAGTCGGAGAAGAAAATGATGTGGGATGTGGTGTTAATTAAAAGAACTTTCTTCTACATAAGGGTAATGTTTTGAAATTAAGGTGGTTACGTTGCCGAACAGGATAACCATTAGAAGATCGAAACTTTTAAAAGCTACTCGTAAATGTTTTGTGCATGTGGATCGGTTGGTTGGACTACGTGGAACCAATATATATCTTCTAAAAATCTCATTCCAATCATTAACATATTACTCCAGGAATTGACAAGTTCCATTGTAAAAAATACATCTTGTTTATGCATATTTGAGAAAATCAATCTAAAATGCAAGAAGAACTAATGGTATAGTTAAGGAAACAGATGAGGTAAACATATACGATTTTTTACACGTACAATTTTATTATAAATAATAGAAATTTTTATTAAATAATAAAAGGAAGAAATCAAAGCAGATACTCGAACACATTTATGAATCAATTATGAAAATAGAAAAAAAAAATTAATTTCCCCGCTTTTAATTTAGCTTCAAGAAAAATATATAACCGAATAACAAAACCATGCAAAGCCAAGAACAAACCCTAGATTTGTCCCCTTGACGCTTGATCCAGCAGACTTTTGCTCCTCATCAGCAGCCGGTGAATCTGCATCAGAGGAAGGCAATGTTTTCGGGGCCGGAGCTCCGGTAGGAGTAGTCTTTGTTCCGAACAACTCTTCCGGCAACAATACCTTGTCCACCACATAAACTGCTAGTGGAAATTTTTGTCTTAAAATATTATTGATCCTTGTCTCAACAACTCCGGTAGAAACATTTACTTGGTTGATTTGTCCTTGTCCTGTGAAATTTAATCCAAAAACTCCTCCTTCTTGTCCCGTAGCCTGAGTTCTAACGGGATTACTGGCTAAAATAAGATCGCTTAGAGAGTAATATTTTGGAATGATATGGTAGAGAATGAGCTGGATTTGTTGTTGATAGGTAAGACTGTTTAGCGTTCCCGGTTTAAGGTTGTTGAATGCGTTATCTGTTGGAGCAAAAATGGTCATCCCTTGATCAGAGCTATTGAGTTGAACACTTACTTGAAACCCGACTTGAGTTGTGTCGAGGAGTCGTATGAATGTGGTAAACTGGCGACCAGTTTCAAGAAC
Source organism: Schrenkiella parvula (assembly GCA_000218505.1). Lineage (NCBI taxonomy): Eukaryota > Viridiplantae > Streptophyta > Magnoliopsida > Brassicales > Brassicaceae > Schrenkiella > Schrenkiella parvula. Next base: position 13,783,955 of record CM001189.1, read on the forward strand.
CGCCGTGAGATTGACCGGACTTGCTTCATTGGTCGGGGCTGGAGCAATGGGTTGGCTTTGAATGTATTGGGCGAAGAAGAAGAAGAAGAAGAGGATAATAGAAGAGAAAACTGATGAGGACATGGCTCCTTCTTCTTTTATTTTCTCTCTATGTGTGTGTGTCTCTCGGGTAAGACTTGAGATACAATATATAAAGAAAAGAGTTAATGGGGGTTTAAGAGGATGCATGTACGTATTTGATCCGCGAAGGGATTTTTATCCATTCTTTTAATAATACCTTACATCATAGGATAGTGTTTTGTTATTTTAAAAAATGCACAAAACACTAATAGTCATTTAGTCATGTCCACAAAATAGTATTGTATATACACGATATCATGGGTTTTCATTACATTACGCAATAAAAAACTTACTAAAAAATGTTAGTTGGAAATCGTTTCATTATAGTATTAACTAATGCAAAATAAAATAAACTCAGTGATATATAATATGGTAGAGGTCTCTTTGTTTTAAATCCATTTATGCATTTGAAATTGAGTGGATACGTGTATGAGGCGTCGAATATAGTCTGGCATTGACGGGCAACGTGGGGATCATATTGTAACACGCAAACTGCTCTGCATTACATAGGTGTGTGTGGAATTGCAATTTACATATAAAATTGTGAGTAGATATGATCATAAAGATCGAACAGTATGGGTTGGAGTTACGATAAAAAGGTTCACATGTGTTGGAGTTAGGGTTCGGTGAACGTCGAGCCGAAGAGGTCAAGCGGAGATCAAGGGGGCAATCCCATAGTTGAGGGAGCCGCACGTGGTCTCCAAGATAACCGATTTTTAGACCTAAACTGTTACACACTTAGAACTCGCAAAATGTTCATCAACAAACACATCTACCTCTTTTTGTAATCCAGCCGTATTTACATATATCAATAAACAAATTGATCGGGTTTAGAATTTAAGGTTTAAATTCTTATCATAGGTTTATAACGATAATCTAGACCTTAATTCTTTTATATATATTCTACCTTTGCCATACTTAGGTGGAGATTTTAGCATTCACAACATATAGGAAACATATGATAAATTGACCAAGACGGTTGTAAACAAAGTTGGAATCATAAAACTTTTTAGCATATTTTTCATAGTTTTCTTTTCTTGTAAACTTAAACGACACAATATAAAATTAATATTAATTTTGGAAATTTTCATTTTATATACCATCATTATACTAAAAATTCAAAACATTAAACGTGACTCTAGTTTGTTATTTATATGTGTTACTATAGAAAATTTCACGACAAAATCAAAATCAAAATGGTGTTGATAGTTTAGCTATAATTGTTTTTTTGATGGTTTATTATCCTGGATCGGGTGGGCATGTCACGTGAAGACTGACGACATGCAAATGACCAAAGCAGCAACTGAAGGTATTTTAGATAACTCATGTGTCATGTCATGTGCTCTTCTTGGAAAATGACGTTTATATCCTTGTGATGATTGAGTTTTTACTATTCTCCTTACCTAGGGGTGATGTCTCGTAATTTGAATTCTAAGGGTAAAATCGTCAAAGTCAGTCTCCTTTTCCGAGGCAGCGAGAGACAAAAGCAGACCGATATCTCAAGCAAACTCAGATTCCGTGGATAGCGATTTAACAAAGACCCAAGACCCAAGGGGGGTGATTAGTTAATGCTGTTCTAGCTCTATCCATGGACTCACATTGCTCGCCCACTCGACTCCTTCTAGTCGCCCTCTTTTTCCTTTGCTTCTTTGCCGGCGATTCATCGGCGACGAGACCTGGTTTCTTCTACACCAGACACAGAGGACGATGCACGCCGCAGTAATTAACTAATCCTCCGATAAAGAGACTACTCGAGTGCTGGGGGGATTTCTCAGATCTGACTCTCGGTGATACGTGTTTGGTTGCAGGTACTGGAGCAGCAAGAGGGAGGCATGGCCGAGGATGGTGCCGGAGAGATCGACGGTGGAGAAAATGTTCGGAGTGATGGTGGTGAAAGAGCGTTGGAGATCTGATTTGACGCTGGTGGAATCTACGGCTAGGAATGACGAGGAAGGGAACGCGTACGGTGCGTTGCTGAAGCAGGGGATCGCAGCTCTGCTCAACTCTTACGCGAGAAGAAGTTTCTCTTATGCACCATGGGAGGTCAAGACGATGCTCATTCAGGCCATGGTTTCCGAGCCGGCTGCTCGCCGGCAAGCCCAACAGTTCGCCGCCGCTAACGTGGCTTGTGACTAGCTTGTCCGCTCTAGAATCAGATTACAGATTGTAGTCACTTTTGTCGTCTTTAGCTTTGGATTTAAGCTTTTTGTCGTGTAGCCAAGTTTGATTCTGACCGAACAAGAAAAAAAAAACAGAGGTCGTCTCTGTACTTTTAACGTCATGATTTCAAAATCCTCAGATTTCAATTGAATCTGGTACTAGAACCAAACTAACCAAACCTAACCATACTTCAACGAACCAAACCAAGCTCCAATACAACATCACCGTATTGTAACCGAACCAAACCAAGCTCCAATACAATATCACCGTATTGTAATCGAACCAAACCAAGTTCTAGTAAATGAATCTGTACCAGAACCAAACCAAACAAACCAAGCTCTAATACGACATCACTGTATTGTAACCGAATCAAACTTGATCGAAACTCAACCACTCTGAACTAAACCGAATCAAAATAATTTGGTTTAGGGATCAGTGACACAATTTGGGTCAAACCGAAACGTACCCAAATCAAACCGAAACTAAACCGAAACGCGCATGTCAGTTAAACGTAAACTTATTAATGGGTCTCAAGTCTCAATGGCTCCATTTGTTATGGGCCGAAGTTTTAAGAAATGGTGATGGACATTTATTTACTCGAACTCTTTAAATTATATATGAGGCTAATGGCCCAAAACTAGAGGCGAGCTATATACATTGTTTGGAAACAACACTTCTTATATCCTCTGTTGACTATCCTTTTATCTTGCTCTTATAATCCCCACGCTGAATATACGTATCCGTGTTACCGAACAAGCCTCTAAGATGGTATCGGCCTGAGATGAGAAACCCCAGGAGGTTTACCGAATGCATCTCTAGGGCTTAACTCCTTAAGCCAACACTCAAATCTCATCCTTTCTTCTGGTTTGTTTCTCAAGCAAAATTTTCAACTTTCCTTTTCTTCCAAGCAATAACCAGAGATATGTTGTTGTATATTACTCTCAATCTAAATCAATCTTTTTTATTCTTCTCGCAGCGGCTAATCGAGGGCTGCTTGTAGGGTTTTTGCCGGTCTGTTTCTTCGAACTTTATCGTACGAGAATTGTTGTAATGGCGAGTAGAAAGCTGATTCGAGATTTACTGATCACAAAGCAGCCTCTGTTCCTGCGACTGGCGCAACAACGGGTCCGTCCGATTATCGATTTGTTTGTAGTGTTTGTGATTACGAGCTGCGAAATGGGCTTATTCGATTTGGTAAATTTGTGTTTTTGGTTTAGAGAGTGGACGCAAGGCTAGGGTATCTGCCACCAAACGGGTATGCGATTCATCGCCGGTTCAGCGTTTTCAGCGAGTTCTCGAAGAAAATTAGAGGGGAAGCTGAAAGGTACTTTCTTCTTTTGATGCAAATTTTGTTTTTTGTATGTTTGTAATTCTATCTTAGTGGATGATCTTCGTAGTTCACATTTTGTTTACATTGTCGATGTTGTTTTTGTTGCAGCAATCCTGAATTTCAACGAACAGTGAAGGAGCTGAAGGAAAAGGCAGAAGAACTTAAAGGTGTAAAAGAAGACCTGAAAGTTAGGTAATTTACATTTACAATTGCATTTACTTAGAGAGACATACATTGTATTTCAACTGAAGCTTATGAATGAAATGGAAAACGCAGAACAAAAGAAAAGACTGAGCAGCTATACAAGCAAGTTGATGGGGTCTGGACTGAGGCTGAATCTGTGGCAAAAAAGGTATGGTCTAGTACAAGAGCCTGGAATTGGCGCCATATTTGTATTCTTCTTTGGAGACCTTTTGAAAGCCATTACCGATAAATTATAAAATAACAATGGAAACAAGTGCATAGAGTTCCTAAGCTTGGTTGTGTCTTCTTTGCCAGATTTGCGTATTTGGTTCGTCTATGTTAAGAATCATGTGCTGTACCTGTCTGCATGAAGGATCGCTTTTAGTTTGATAACTGATGGAAATTATTTTAGTGAACTGTAACTCGCTATTTTATGTGTATGAGGAGCCGTCTTTGTACATTATTAAAGGCTATAGAATCATTTCTTACCAGACAGTTTTTGGGGTGCAGGTCTCTTCAAGTGTGAAAGACAAGTTCTCAGCAGCCACAGAAGAGGTTTTGCTAGAAGCTCACTGTTTTCAGTCCTTTCGGTGGTCAATTGTGGCATTTTTGGGGACTAATTTCGGTTATGCATTTTTTGTGGTAAGGTCAAGGAGTCATTCAAGCTCGGTAAGGAGGATAATGCAGAGTCAGCGAGTCCATCAGGCACAGGAACCTCGAAAGGGGAAAACCAGCAGCAGCAGGAGCAGCAGCAGCAATCAGGCACTACTGAGGGCCAACACAAATTATTTGAAAAATTCAAGTCAAGCATTTCTTCGCCCCTTGACTTAGCGAGGAAGGGACTTGACATTGTGAAGGATGAATTGCAAGGAAGCTCGTCGAAAAAGAAGCACCTGGAATACACGCCTCCCCCACCATTTACAGGTGTGAGAAGTACAAGAACGGATCTGGTGGTTACTCCAACAAAAAAGTCGAAGTGGCAAAAAAAATGGGAATCTTTAAGAGAAAAGGTAAGCGACCCTCTTTGTCTTGTCCGTTTATGGCATGTTTTCAAGGCTTTTGTTGACTTGTTTACTTTGAATTCGGTTTAGATGCAAGCTTATCCTGCTTTTAAACGTCTAAGCGGGATGAGTGAGCCTGTTGTCAACAAGAGCCAAGAGGTAATGACCGATTTTGTCTTTACTCATTTGGTTCAAAGATCTTATCTTGCAATAATCTCTTTGATGATTCTGCTTTGTTCTTGTAAATTGGCAAATGCTTTTGGACCGTGTAGATTGCAGAAGATTTTGTGGAAAGATGGGAAACCAGTGACAACCCGATTGTTCACAAAATTCAGGAGTATGCTCTAATTGCTCCCTTATTATCGTCCTTATTAATGAACATGCTTCCAACAACTTATATTTTTTGGCAGCATCAATGAGGCAGTGTTTAACGAAACAGATTCTGGATCAACTTACAAAGAGATACGCCGCCGAGATCCGTAAGTTGTAGAGGCTGATTGGTTGGTTTGAAAATGTGCCCCCGGGTAATGATATTCTTATCTCTTTCATGGTCAGATCGTTCTCCTTGCCGGACTTTGCTGCAGAAGTTCATGAAGCCATCCGACCAGTCTTGAATGCATATAGCAAGGTGAATCTCTGGTTTTCAAATGGATCATTCACTCCCACAATCGATTATTTTTGTTTGCCTCTAATTAATTTCCCATCTCTGAGTCAGGGAGACGCTGAGACCTTGAAGAAGTATTGCAGCCCGGAAGTGATTGAACGGTGCACGGCAGAGCTCGCAGCTTTACGAAGTCATGATTTTTTTTACGATCACAAGGTAAGGTTTTTTGTTCTTAATTTTCACCCACGGGATCCTGGTTGTCATTTAAATCCCTGAGTCAATGGCTTCATTTTGTGTTGTTCAGATTCTGCATATATCGGAAGTCGAAGTTGAAGAGACAAAGATGATGGGAACTACTCCCACAATCATCGTCAGGGTAATGATCTTCCATTTTTCTTATGAGGTCATCCGTTAGCTAAGATTTGCATTTGATGGATTTATCATCTTTGATGTCAGTTCCAAACGCAACAAATCTTCTGTGTTCGCGACAAGAATGGTAATATCAAAGAAGGAAGCCAGGTAAGTAGAAACTTGTGTGTATATATATCATAAATCAAAACCCAAAACATATATAATCCACAGTGCTCTAAGAATTTGTTGTTGTATTGGATGTAGGACACGATACACACGATGCACTACAAGTGGGCAATGCAACAAGTGGAGGCAGCAGAGTTAGGGGAAGAAGCTCTTTATCCCATTTGGAGGCTCAGGGATATATGTATAGTTGGTGGTGCTCAAGCTCTCATTTAAATCTTTGGTTTATCTTTTTAACCTTAAAGCTAAGCCTCTTTATATCTCTCTCTGCAATGTACCATCATTATTTACTCAAAAATCTTGTTCACTCTTTTCCCTCCATTTTCGTTTTATCGTTTTCTTCTTCTCTCGGGATGAATTGGGTTCCCATGTTTCCGGGGGATACAAGTTTTGACAAATATTTGATTAGTTCCCATGTCTTTTTTTTTTTAATGTTAACGAGGTTCTTAGTTTTTTTTTGTTTTTCTTTTTTCGGGTCCCAAGGGGCTAAACACTCGTTACAAAATAAAAAATACAGTATTTACATTTGGTAATGTAATGAATTGTCATTATGATTTTTCAATTTTTTAAGAAAAGCTATTTTTATCAAATACTTTGCGACTTATGTCCCACTTTCCAAGTTATATATAATTTTCATCTAACCAAAATTCGTAGCCTGTCAAAATACATAAAGAAAAAATGGTAACTACATATATATATCTTCACAATCCAGCATTTGTTTAACAAACAAATGTTTAAAATTGGCCTAAAAAAATGTTTAAAATTCCTATATCTGAGTCCAAAAGAATTATCTGACTTAGCGCGAAAAAAAGACAATGTTATTATGTATTTTGAGATTAGATTTGAGAAGCAACGTAGAGATTAAGCAGCAAGTGGAATATTCTCGGTTACTTTTGTTAAACAACTTGCTTATAGTCCTCTCTTATCTCCCTTTTGATATGCTTACTTTTAAGTTTCTTCTCTCTTCTGAAACTCAACCATCTTAACAAAGATTGCGTCATGTCTTACCTGAGGATTAAGCTTTTCCCAGCCAAAAGAGCTTGGAAGAGCTTACCCGCTAAGATCCACAAACTCCGGCGATGCATAACCAAACCCCAAACCCGGTACCGGGCATCAGCTTCCGCCAACCGTTCAAGCCACGGACCGAGGAAGAATCTTCGAGACAGAGACTCCAGTGTTCTTTTCCTCATCCGGCTAAAGAGAGTTTGCTTGTTCAAGAAGAAACGCAAGGCTGTTGTATACGTCGATAAGCTATTCAGAGAACCCAGTTGGATTCCAGCAAAACAGTGGAAGCCCGAGGAAGAATTGGTTCCAGAGAAGGGAATAGACGAGAGAGCTGAAGAGTTCATCAACAGAATGAAAGCAGAGATGATCGCTGCACGCAACTTGTACTCCTCACAAGCAGACTTGATAACTAGTAATTAGTTTCTTATTTGTACAAAAAAGGGCCACTTTCAACTATTCTGTAAAAAACAATTGTCTATGGATATAGCTCGAATCTGGTAGTTACTCTTACAAATCCTATTCCTTTAACCATATATTTAACTTAACAAGATGAGCTAAATCGGATGAATTGATAAAACAAGTGGATGTATATATATATACCTTTTGACAAAAAGGTCAAACTGAGTCCCTGCGATTGTCTGTTTGATGAGAAACCTGCAATGGCATTTTGGTTAGTCTCTTGAAACCCGAACAACCAAACCAGAGGTTGTTTGAAAAGTTTTCAGGTGACCAGAGCCAATGAGATCTCGTATGTGAAATCTCATATCCAGAGGAGAGAACCGGAGTCGTTTCTTTTCAAGCTCGGCCAAGAACATCTCTTTATGTCGCTTGCGCTTTAGCAATGAGAGGAGCTCATTCCTTCCCTGATGAGATTGAGATAAGAAAAGGATAATCTGAAGCGAAATCACTTGAGAGAGGAAGTTTATAAGAAAACGTTTAGAGGGGTACCTGCGACAGACCCTTCCACAGTTTACCGATGCTCGGAATGGCAAACCAGTACATGTCTGGATCAATAAATTGGCGTGTCTGAGAGAAGTTGGTATTAAGAGTTAAAAGAGGCAAAAGAAGATACGTTGAGCAGTACATAATTCTTTACTTACGAGAAGGCCTGCGTTCATTAAGAGAGTGATGTGTGCATCCTTCACCTTTCCGCCCAGTGACAAGAGCGAGCACTGCAGTGAATTTATTGATAGCTTAGTGAATTAGATGAAAACTTTTGGTATCCATCATAAAAAAGACAAAAACAGATTGGCATAGAGTGGTAAAAGGAGTCACCAGCTCATGATGTCCAATACTTGGTTCGAGTTTTGAATCAACGACATGCTCTTTGAACCAGTTGAAAATTTCAATATCACTCTCTTTCTTTTCTTCCATCCTCTTCACTATTTGATCAACCTTAACATATTCGATTACAAGAAAAAGCCACAGATGTTGGTTTTAGAAAGACCACCTTCTCTACAACACCAATTGTAAAAGAAGAAAACACAAAAGCAAACCTGGTTAAGATAGTCATCCAAAAAGATAATCGCATGATCATCTTGTCCAGTGTTGAGTTTGAAAACACGAACAACTTTATCCCTTCGTAACAGCTGCACCATCATTCCAAAGGACTCTATAAGATCTAATAGAGATGATAAAAGATGGGAATTTTGAATCTAGAACCCAAAAATACAAACTTTGCAAAGGCCAAGATGAGAACCTGCAATAAAAAATCAGAAAAATATGGTTAGAGTAGAAACATACCTCAAGTTCTCTATCAACTTGGGTTCTATCGTTGACGCTACTGTATAATTGCGACTGTAGTATGAATGGCGGGACCGAAGCCTGAGACAGAAGAGTAGATGCAAGTGAAGAGACACAATATAGAAATAGACAAAATAAATGAGAAGAGATATCAAACTCAAACACAATTTCAGAGTAATTGATTCAATAACAGATGGAATCGAATCGAACCCGGTCAATGCGAGGGAACTGAGCCCGCATCATCCGAAGCGCCACAGAAGTGTCGCTAAAGGTAAGTTCATCCTCTGATACGAATAGGACAAAAACCAGTCCCAAGTTAGAGCTATACATATGATCTCGGAATGATAACAAGATCAAGGGAAAGATTCGACTCACGGAGAGAAAGACATTGATCCTCAGACAATATTCCTCCATCTTCATTTGCAGCGTGACTGCAACCAACTTCCTCCTCCTCTTCCTCACGCCGGCGCTTCTTTCCTCCGGCGGCGGAGTCGGAGGTTTCCAAATTTGTGTTTCTCTTCATTTTTTTTTGTTTCTCGCATAACAAACAAGACAAAATCGAAACTCGGGAAAGAATTTTAACCTTTGTCTAACTATGACGAGATAAAAATTAATCATGGGCCTTAATACAATTAGTTAGGCCCATTACAATTGCACCCGTATGTGTTATTCTATAAAGGCCCAGCCCAATAAAAGTTATCATTAGTGACCCAAAAGTGTTATGGAAGGAAGGAAGCCCGAATTGAAACTGAAATCGAAACAATCAGATCGGAGCGAGAGAGAGAGAGATGGAGAGCGGTCTGATATCGGTGGACCGGTGGAGGAGTGGAAGTCAAGCCTACTTCTTGACTCATATGCACTCCGACCACACTCGTGGCCTCTCCGGCGACTGGTCTCTGGGTCCTCTCTACTGTTCCCGCACTACCGCCTCTCTGTTCCCTTCCCGATTTCCCGGCTTCGACCTCTCCTTGCTTCGCGTCGTGTCCCTCTCTTCATGGCGATCACTCTCCCTCCGCTCTCCTTCCTCTGGCTCCATCGTACTCCTCCATTTCATGGCCATCGACGCCCACCACTGTCCAGGTATGACGATCAATGATTCACTACTCTAATCTCTCAAGTGGAAATTTTGATTGATAGGATGTGTGGTGGTTTAGGGTCTGTGATGTTCATGTTCCGGGGAGATTTCGGATGTTTTCTCTACACTGGAGACTTCCGGTGGGAATGTGATCATGATGCAGCAGACGAAGCAAGAACCACTCTCGTCGGTGCTATTAACGACTTCCCCGTCGACATTCTTTACTTGGACAACACCTATTGCAATCCCATCTACAGCTTTCCTTCTCGTCAAGTCGCTGCTCATCTGGTTTGCCTTGAACAATGCATTATCGCCGGCCTTTCTCTTCATATCCCTCACTCTCTCCCCTTCCTTCTTTGCAGGTTGCTGACATAATCGCCTCCCATCCTTCCCACGATATTATCATTGGAGTTGATTCTTTGGGGAAGGAGGAACTGCTTGTTCATGTTTCCCGCATTCTGAATACCAAGGTCTCCTGTTTCTTCAGTGTTAGGATCCTGTTGATATGTGCCTAGATAGTGATGCCAACGCCATGAGCATTCGTCTTGCTTTGTTTTGCTGTGGAAAAGCCAGTGATGAGAGAAATCATGTGGTTTCTTTTTCCTGCTTTGAATCCCAAAAAATGGATTGTTACCAGAGCTGATGTGTGTCTTTCTTATTTCTTGTTTGTCTTCTTTAGATTTGGGTTTGGCCGGAGCGTCTCCGTACCATGCATCTCCTTGGGTTCCAAGACATTTTCACGACTGATACATCCCTTACAAGAGTGCGGGCTGTCCCTCGTTATAGTTTTAGCATTCAAACACTCGAGGGGCTGAATATGATGTGCCCAACCATCGGCATCATGCCTTCAGGTCTCCCATGGGTGAAAAGACCTTTCAAAGGAGATGACAAACTCTCTGGTTCTCTTCTAACCGCAACTACTTACAATAACAATACAAGTAGGAAGCCTGCTCAACTGAAAGAATTACAAGCGGCGGTGCATCAGTTCCATGACTATATGTATTCGGTGCAGTACTCTGATCATTCATGCTACGAGGAGATTGGAGAGTTCATAAAACTTGTCAAGCCAAAGAGCATGAAAGGAATTGTGGTTTCATCATCATGTTATGTTGACCCTCTCTACTATTTTGGGCGTATCTGCGGAGTTAGCCAACCGCCAGAGTTGCTGCCTTTGAGGCCTAACACCACCACCACAGAGCAATTTCGAGCTGTTAGGATCAAGTCGTATTCTGGAAGTGACGAGACAATAGTTTCGGGAAAAGAAAAAAGGAGAAAGGGAGATTGTCATTCAAGTTTCAAGAGAAACAAGAAGAGAGCACGTATACAAGTAAAGTGCGCAAAAATTTCAGAGGTTGATTAGCTTTCAGTTCCCTCTGGGTTAGTGTCTTGGAACATGGACGAGGCTGCTTACTTTGCCCAAAGCTTACTTACAATGGTGTTTATGTGAATAGTCTAATACACTGGACACAACACAATCCTTTCCGACTTTTTTGATATGGAGAGGTGCAAATATTACATAGAAGATGCTGCTTGTCTGTCTTCGTTTGATCAAACGATTTTGGTTAAACAATATTTCGATTTTATCAAATTTAGCACTTTTGAAAATAAATTTCACGAAGATAAGTAAATTTGCTCTTAACTCATGATTTGGAGACATAGAAAGATGGTTTAAGTCAACCTTTCATTAAGAGACAACATAGCAAGCAATAGAAGAACATCAAAACTAACAGAACCAAGTGTTTAGCCTTCAGTACTTGACAGGTGCGCCCTGTGTCGGTAAGAGACCAAATCTCTTCTTCAACAAAACTCTCTGCTTTGAATATTTATCGTCAGGGGAGAATCGGGCTGCAATAGCACAAAGTTTTGGTTTAAACTTGTCCTTCAATGAAAGAATCAAACTACGAAAACACAAAGGAGTCTGTAAAGCTTAAACTCACCTGGATGGGCAGACTCAGTGGCTAATCCGAGAGGTGATTCCTTCTGCACAATGAGTGTGATTGATGTTTAAGCATAAAGTAACAACACAGTTTGTAAAAACCAGAGAGCAGAGAAAAAACAAATGCTAAGTTTATCAGAACTTCTATAACAAAGTAAAAAAAAATCAAAATGAAGCGAAGTGTATGAAAGAGTTTATATCTGCGAAAGGCTAAACTAAACAAGCAAAACCAAGCTTAGTATGTCTGAAAGAATTTTCTATCTGCATAGATGAAGAATGAACGAAACAAGCTTATCTATGCTAATTAAAGATTAAGCAAACAAAACCAAGCTTAATATGCCTGAGATAACTTTTATTTAAGAAGATTTTAACCATTTGAAAAAGTTACTCTCTTCTAAGGTTCTACTACTAATAAAATCTGTAAGACCAGACCAAGATTAAACATACAAAGTAAGCATACGAGATGAGCAAGGTCAAGGTACCTTAGTGGTGTAAACCTTCTCGCCCTTCTCGTTGATATAGCACTGAAGATACATCGTCGTTTGATTCCCTGAGAAGAAAACTCAAATCAGAGAAGACGAAAAATGAAAAATTAAAGTAAGAAAGCCGATTAAGATTCACAAAACAAGATCGTACCTCAGAGAACTTTGCTGGTTCTGAATTTTTTGAGCCGAGAATACGATTAGGGTTTTTCAGGAGCAGCGGTTGAAAGGTTTTGCGTCTATGTATATAACAAAGTTCTCGAGTTAAAAATAAATGGGCTTTAGATAAAAACCTTGTAACCCCAATAAGGCCCTACTATTTAAAGCCCAGTCAGTGCACGTGGGCCCGTCACGTGTCCAAATTCACCGACGATCTCAATCGGAATCTTTAAAGGTGATGATAATTCAGCCGAAAATTCGATCTCCGGCGGCGGAAAAAGAGAGAACGATGGGGAAATCTACAGAGACTCCGGCGACCACATCGAGTTTTCTTAAATCCGAAGAGAAAACTGTGAAATCTCAGAAACCTCCTTTCAGACTTGCCGTCGATGACACCAAACCTGTTCTTCAGGACCCGGTAAGGATCACTTTTATCTCTGCTCCGTGCATTGTTTAGTGATGCAACTTGAGGTGAAGATCTCTGTTTTGGAATCGGAATTCGAAATTCAACTGAAACTGAAGTAAATAAGGTTGGTTTGGATCGAAAAACGAGTGAAAGTTAATCGAAGAATGTAAGATATGTAGCTGGAAAGAACACAAGATATCATGAGGTATAAGAGCATTTCTTCAGATTAAAAGCCAAGTTTTCGTTTTTCGAAAAGAATATTATAAAGCTCAAAATGATATAGAAGCCTTTAGCAACGTTCTTTTTACATAGAGAATATGGAGACATTGATTCTTTCCATCACAGAAGTGTAGATGTAACATCTGTTTCTAGTGTACCATTTGTCTAAGAATAGACTGATTCTGGAGTCCAATGGTTCCTTAGGGTTTATCTATCTGAATATACGTTATCTTGAATGAATGTTTTTTTGATTCTTAGATTCTGAGATCGGACCCAATGGAGACAGAGGAAGCTGTGCTGAGATTGCCGGCTTTCCCAGTGATGAGACCTTCTGAATCGTAACAGAGGTTGTCATCTGACTTGTTCGACACAAGGATTGTGAATGCCAAAGAGGATATAAGAGCTTATCAGAGCAGAAAGGCGATTGATTCAGTATTTGTATCAGCAGCACCAGATCAAGTGTGTATTTTCATTACAGGACTCAAAAGCATTCGTTTGTCGCATACATGCAAAGCTTAATGAATGAAGGGTAAAGTTTGGTTTTGTTGAGGGGTTTTCAAATCCATCAAGTGTGAGTGACTCAAAAGGGTTTTCCTGTAACTTGAGAGAGACGACATGGAAGCCTTGAATGAGTAAAATGTCTGCCGCTGAAACATATATGTTGTATTGGTTTTGGTTGTCAAATCATAATGAAATGAAAAATAGACAGAAGAAAAGATAATTTATCACAAAATGCATAATAATAATTTTACAAAGGTGAATCGTTCGTGGTATACCATAAAAATTCATGCGCTCCAGAGAGATTCACGCTCATTCGATTCCTATCTTTCTCCTTTCCGATTTGAGATTTGTTTCTTCTTCTTCTTCTTCTTCCGCCTTTGGTTTGAATCTGTCACGTTAATATTTTCATCGTCTTTTTTGGTCCGATTCTTTAGGTGATTTTCATCATTCCGATTTTAGTTATGATTTTGATATTATTGGTTTATGCAGAAGCATTTGTTGAGACGTTGATTTTCAATCTGCAGATTGATGATGAATGATCGGTGAAATTTTGTGTGATAAAAAGAGAAGATTATAAACATGGATTCTGCAAAAGGTTGGTTTCAGAAGCGACAGATGCGTGGAGGATCAAGATATAAGGGTGGTTCAGGTGGTGGTGGAGGTAGTAATGGCTCTGGCGATGAGCAGCCAAACGTGGAAACTGATGAAGAAGCTGTCTCAAACACTACCAAACAGAAAGTCGCAGCAGCTAAACAGTACATTGAGAATCATTACAAAGAGCAGATGAAGATTCTTCAAGAGAGGAAAGAAAGGTCAATATATATATATATATATCTCTTCTTGTTCGAAACCAAAATGTACAAACCCTTCTTCTTCTTTTCTTTTTGCCATTGCGTGATTAATTTAGTTTTTGGTTCTTGGCATAAAACAGGCGAAGCATGCTAGAGCAGAAGCTGGCAGATGCTGATGTCTCTGAAGAAGATCAAAACAATCTTCTCAAGTTTCTGGAGAAGAAAGAGACAGAGTACATGCGCCTTCAACGCCATAAGCTAGGCGTTGCTGATTTTGATCTGCTTACAATGATTGGGAAAGGTGCATTTGGAGAGGTATATGCATCTTCTTTCCTTGCGGAATCACACTTTTTTTTTTCCGGCTGTTGTTAAACGAAATGTTATTGCTGTTTCTGTAGGTTAGAGTTTGTAGAGAAAAGACGACAGGTCAAGTTTATGCAATGAAAAAGCTCAAGAAGGCGGAGATGCTTCGCAGAGGCCAGGTGACGAGACTTCCCTCTATCTAACGCTAAATTTATGTGGTGCTCTTGTATGTGGACCAATCATTCCTTACTCCATTTTATAACTCAAGGTTGAGCATGTGAGAGCAGAGAGGAACTTACTTGCCGAAGTGGACAGTAACTACATAGTTAAGCTTTACTGTTCGTTTCAAGATGATGACCATCTTTACCTTGTGATGGAGTATCTGCCTGGTGGTGATATGATGACTCTCCTGATGCGGAAAGATACTTTGACAGAAGATGAGGCCAAGTTCTATGTTGCTGAGACAGTTCTTGCTATCGAGTCCATCCACAGGCACAATTACATTCACAGGTTCTGTGAGAGTGAAATCAAAAACCATTCATTTTCTCTTCCATCTTGGATGAGATTATCTTATCTCTCTCTTTTGCTTTTTGCAGGGATATTAAGCCAGACAATTTGCTGCTTGACAGATATGGGCATCTGAGACTGTCGGATTTTGGATTGTGTAAACCTTTGGACTGCAGTGCCATTGGAGAAAACGAGTTTTCAAACAATTCGAATGGATCTACGGAGCAAGAGGCCGGATCAGCTGCTCCAAAACGGACACAGCAGGAACAACTTGAACATTGGCAGAGGAACAGGAGAACGCTAGTAAGGCTTCAAATTCACCTTGGAGATTTTTGACTTTTAAGTCTTCAACTATTGCTGCTTGGTTTCGCCTTTACGTTAAATAGTTTCACTCTCTGTATGTGTTTGATTAACACATGAAACGACAGGCTTATTCCACTGTTGGAACACCAGACTACATAGCTCCAGAAGTCCTATTGAAGAAAGGCTATGGAATGGAGTGTGACTGGTAAGAGGCTATCTTTTTCTTGTCAGTGCATTATCACAGATTATGAGTTTAAAACTCCATCAGATTTTGATGTGTTCTGCTCTGCCAATTTTTTTAAAATGATGAAAGTTAGTACATTGGCTTGGGGGGGTTTGCACGCTTGTTAGACTCAAACGCTAATCAGTCATGGTTTATTTATCTCTAGTGGTTTTTGTCTCCTAGCTAACATTACCCATTTCCATCAAGTCCATGCTCACATTTGAATGAGTATACATCTTGATAGGGTTTAGCTAGTAATTAGTTAAAGGGGGTCATCTTGAAATAGTATATGGTGACGCGGTCTACACTTGCACCTTGCATAGGACGCTAATGTAGTTTTATCAATAAAAATGCTATGTAGGTGGTCTCTTGGAGCGATCATGTATGAAATGCTAGTAGGATATCCGCCGTTTTATTCAGATGATCCTATGTCAACCTGTAGAAAGGTAATATGCTCTCATAATCCATTGAATACAGACAAAGGAAACAAAGAAAACAAGAGACAAGAATGGGGATTTCACGTTCCACTGACATTGACATGAAGCTCTTGTTCCCTATTTTGGTTGCAGATAGTAAACTGGAAAAGTCATTTGAAGTTTCCAGAGGAAGCAATATTGTCGCGGGAAGCAAAAGATCTTATCAACAGCCTTCTGTGCAGTGTCAGACGTAGGCTTGGTTCCAAAGGTGCTGATGAAATAAAGGTGTTGTATGGTGTGTCCTTATACTAGTTTTCTTCAAGAGCTTTTCATTTTTAGAAGCATCAAGAGTTTTTATTAGCTTTGAGTATGGGTATAAGCGTTCCATCTGTAATACAAAATCGTTGAGATTAAGAGCATGAATTGTTTTCTCCATTTGCAGGCTCATCCATGGTTTGAAACTGTTGATTGGGATACAATATTCGATATGGATGCAGCGTTTGTTCCAGAGGTCAATGACGATTTAGACACTCAGAATTTTGAGAAGTTTGATGAGGTAACAAAATCTTTTATCCTTTGACTTTGATGGAAGCATAAGATCTTTAATTACTCATTAATCTTTGTTTTATTTGATAATGCAGTCCGAATCACAAACTCAAACATCATCCAAGTCTGGCCCATGGAGGAAGGCAAAGCTACTCCCTGCAAAAATTCAAGATTGCTTTCTTATTACATTCATTACATTATGTTTAAATTATTTAAGCTTTTACTTTTGCAGATGCTGTCGTCAAAAGACATAAACTTTGTAGGGTACACTTACAAGAACTTTGAGATCGTTAATGATTACCAAGTTCCTGGAATGGGTACACACACTTGATCACTGGTTCTTGTCTTTTGATTTGTTGCAATTAGTTTGAACGTTACTAATGCATGCTTTAATGCCATTTTGTAGCGGAGTTAAAGAAGAAGAACAAGTTGAAGCGACCAATGGTCAAATCACTCTTCGGTACACACGTTTTCTTTTCTTTTTGTCCTATTTACATGTGATCAATCTTGATCATGTTTTTACTAATTTGATGTATTTATACCGTTCCAAAGATAGTGGATCATCAGAGACATCGGATTCGTCGGAAACAACGACGAGATCGGCTTGTGATAGACCTCCTCCTACTCCTCCGGTTGTTCAGGGAAGCTTTCTGAAACTTCTGCCACCAGAACTTGAAGTGAGGCCAAAGCAGGAAGAATCCGAAGCCTGCTAAAAATAAGTTTGTCTTGTTTGGAGTTGAGTTGTGTCTTCATTACTTAGGCGATAGCAAAATTACGAACCGAGCACTCCTACTATCTTTAAGACAAACCAAGTCTCATATCCTTATTGACATCATACAAAATACATTTTTCCTTTTCTTTTTGTTCCATTTTACATGATTGTAGTTTTCTTCCCAAAAAAACAAGTTGGTGTCGAAGGTGTATAAAACTATGGATGCTTATATTTTGTATATATATATATGGGAGAGTAATATATTCGTTGCTTTTCCTTTTGTAATACACAACGCCTTTAAACCATACCTATAGATGCAAGAGCAATGTTGTATTCGATCACATCCTGATCCTGATGTACACAAAACAAATGCAACACTAAAGAGATCTCAGTCCAAAACCTTCGGTAACACAGTATCTCCAAGATTTTATTAGGGTTTTAAAATATTCGCCCCAAGATGGATGGAAAATAAGGCCCATAAACATACATCAAAGCCCGTTAGTAATTTAGAAGGCCCATCTAAGAGACGATGAATCAGGACTGGGCCTTCCGTTTTCTAACCGGACCGATCGGTTTAATCGAAACATAACCGGAACTCATAAATTCGTCTTGGTCCGGTTAAAAATGCAGAGTCCTAGAAATAGAAAGATGGAAGGAAAATCGGAAGAAGAAGAAGAGGAAGACAGGCATGTGTCTGAAGATTGTCGAGAGTCCGGCTGTTTAGGATCTCAACCTGCATAATTTGAGCCTGTATGTATGTGTGTATGTATATGCTTGTGTTCGTATTTTTTGTAGACGTATTTAAATGATTGGGTCTATTCGGCTGGATCCTCTAGAAAATGATGTTCTGATGTTGATTTTGTTGTTGTGGTGATGTTGATGATGATGTTCTGATTTTAAGATATTATTTGAGCCATGGGAGCTTCACCGTTGCAAAATCATATACATGGTTCTTATCTGCCTTCTTTTTGGTTTCATATTGTAAAGTTTTCGTTTTTCTCCATCTAAGACAAGATCTGATTTTGGGTTGTTTAGTGGTCTGATGAATGATCTCTGTGGGGGATGATTGCGTATAAGTTCGATTTGACAAATTTTGAGAAGAAGCTTGGATGTTTTGCTGCGGATTTATGTGGAAATCCGGAGGAGAAGATTTGCAAGGTTTCTATCCAGTTAGACCAGAATGTCAAGCAGATGTTCCAAGGACCCGATTTAAATCAAGGGTTTGTGTGTTTTCTCAATGGCCTGTTCACGGATTTTATTATTTCATATCTTGAGAAATTGGGTCTTATCAGATATCAAATGTAGCTCCAGTTCAATTTTTTCTAAGTAGCTATGGGAATGATCCTTGTTGACTCAGGCTGGAAAAACTCTAAGTGCTAGAAGATGGCACGCTGCGTTTACTGAAGATGGGCATTTGGATATGGAAAAAGTGCTTAGACGTATACAGCGTGGAGTGAGTCTACTTTGTCTTGTTTCGATCTCTTCTGGTCTATACCCTTGTTGCTGTTGTTGTTCACTTCTGGTTTCTCTATCAGGGAATTCATCCCTCCATCAAAGGCGCTGTTTGGGAGTTTTTGTTAGGATGTTACGATCCAGACAGCACTTTTGAGGAAAGGAACATGCTGAGGAATCGAAGAAGGTACTATTATATTGGTTGTGGACTGGTCCACTCTACTCAAAGTTCAACTAGTTTCTGTAGATTCCATCACGTCGTGGCTAACTTTGAAATGCCATTGATCATTTAAGGGAGCAGTACGGTGCATGGAAAGAAGAATGTAAGAATATGGTTCCTGTCGTTGGTAGCGGGACGTACATCACAATGGCAGTGGTTTCAGAAAATGGGAAACCAATAGAAGACACTTCTGTTGAAAATCAAGGATGGGTCGTGAAAAACACTGTTACAGACGAGAGAGTGCTCCAATGGATGCTCTCATTGCATCAGATAGGTATGCCAGTATATATAAGTTCAGTCTACCTGATTGCGTATTTATAACGTGCTTTTAATCACCAAAATTACGTACATACCTTTTTAAGAAACTGCTACTTTGTTGTATATTCTTCTTTACACCGACCTAATGGTGAAATGTTGTTCCAGGCCTTGACGTTGCGCGAACAGATCGGTATCTCTCCTTTTATGAGAGTGGTAGTAATCAATCAAAACTATGGGATGTTCTTGCCATATATACGTGGTTGAATCTTGATATCGGATATGTTCAGGGTTAGTGTACTTGCTGTCAACGATTAACATTTTTTGTTAAATAAAAAAGGGAAAGAACAAATCCACTTTTGTTACTCATTTAGGAATGAATGATATATGTTCCCCAATGGTAATCCTCTTTGACGATGAAGCTGATGCTTTCTGGTGCTTTGAGCGTGCAATGCGAAGACTGGTAAGAATCTCTATGACATGACTTCTCATGTTTTGTCATCATCAGACCGTTGATTGTATTCACTGCTTATTTTTTCTTGAATTTCAGAGAGAAAATTTCAGGGCAACAGCAACATCAATGGGTGTCCAGACTCAGCTGGGTGTGCTCTCACAGGTCATTAAAACGGTTGATCCTCGGCTCCATCAACATCTAGGTAAGAGTGTTGTGCTGTTACGTTCACCCTTCTTGTTGGTGAGCTAAAACTTTTTCATATGACAGAGGATCTCGATGGTGGTGAGTATCTGTTTGCTATTCGGATGTTGATGGTACTTTTCAGGAGAGAATTCTCCTTCCTGGACGCTTTGTACCTTTGGGAGGTAATAACACTGCTGTTTCATCTCCAATATCTGCATTTCTTTTGTTATTTTTTTTATTTTACTTGCTGTGATTGTTTTCTGAAGCCAGCAAGATCTTGCTGGGTGTTTCTGATGATTTTTTACTGGATGTTCTGTTGTTCGGATAATGAGAATAATGTGAGATGGATCTTGGTTACAGCTGATGTGGGCTATGGAGTACAATCCAAACATGTTTGCAACTTACGAGGAACTAGAAAACCAAAACACCGCAGCAGATGATCCCAAGTTACTAAAACGGTATGGCAAGTTTGAGAGGAAATACGTAAACAGCGGACAGAACGAGCAACATCGCAATACCCTTGCTGTTTTCGTGGTTGCGAGTGTTCTGCAGACAAAGAACAAACGTCTCTTGAAGGAAGCTAAAGGCCTAGACGACGTTGTTCAGGTCTCTCCCTCTCTCTCTTTTCCCTCTCCTTCTCCCAAAGCGATAAGCCAAACTGCGTAAACTTCAAATCTATGCTGTGTTGCAGATACTAGGAGACATCGCGGGTAATCTTGACGCGAAAAAGGCGTGTAAAGAAGCGTTAAAGATCCATGAAAAGTTCTTGAAAAAGGTTTCTTTCTATCAGTTTTAAGTTGTTGAAAAGATATAATTATTATACATTTTTATATACTAATGGATGGATATGTTGTGTGTTTCTGGCAGGCTAATAGGCAATGAAGATTTGCTTCCTCTTTATATTAACACAGTTTTTATTTTATCGATTCTTTTCTTCTTTCATTTGGTCATTTTCTTCTGTTTATGTTACACATAAATTATGCATTGGTGATAAACTGTGTGCCGTTTTTGAGTTACAAGTGTAAATGTCGTGATACTTTACCTTTCCAATTTCTTTTGTAATTCATTTGGAAGACACCGTGATTCTCACGACTCACGAGTCACCGACCTCTTCCAATAATTTTTTGTTTTTGGTGAATAATGTATTTCACAACTGTTAAATCTTATGATATAATATTTTGTATTATTTGTTATTCCAACCCAAAAAAGTATAAAAAAATCTTAAATCCAGAAAATGAACGTATGCAAAAATTTGTAGATAAACAAAAATATAAAAAGGGCAGAAGCAGGCCCAAAAGACAATTTTCTTTTCTGAATCATTTTGGTATACATAGATACAAAAATATAAACATTACACTGTACATGATGTGTTGTAAAATAATACTAAACATAGAAGCTTAGAAGATGAAAAAAAATTGAATGTTTGTGATAATCCATTAGAAAATGTATATCTGCTAATGAAGGTTACAGTCTGATGGAACAAAAATATACGAATTCTAAATTTGATTAGTTGTGAAAGTAATAAGTGAAAGAAAAATAATCTTAACCATCAGATTAACGAAAATCTTGGTTTAAAACAACTATTTTCCACTCGTTTTTGCCGTATCACCTTTATACTCTCTCCACCATTCTTCAAACAATCATTTTCTTTTGTTTTCTTGAATTTTTGTTTTCTCTTCATTTCTTCGTTTGATGAACCTTTGTTCCTTGTTTTTTTCCTCCTGATTTTTAAGTGAATTTACATTTATATATTTTTCTTTTATCAAACCATTTTTTTGTTTTCTTTTGATGTATATGCAAATATTATTTCTTCAATTTGTTTATCTTTCACACCTTGTTTTCCTCAATCTTGATACCAACCAACTTCTTGTTCCTGGAAAATTGAGTTTTTCAAAAACCAGCATTTTGCGATAGTTGTTCTTGCATGCAACAGTTTTGTTTTGTTTCATTCTTTTTCATTTTCTCTTTCCATTGCTAGCAAATTTTGTTTTCTTTTCATTAATTATTCTTATGGAAACAAAAGAAACTTAACACCTGAATTGGAGATCTATGCAACTTACGATGTCAAGCTCCAAGATGAAAAGCCTCTTGAAAGGCCTCCGATACATTTCTCAAGTATTTGGTAATTAACTTCCTCCTCTCTTATATATCACGTAGAAGAAAGTTTGCATGCATTGTGATAATATAAAGATTCATGCTAAATGAATGGTAGAAAGTTCAAAAGAAGAAGAGATCGAGATTGGGAATCCAACGGACGTAAAGCATGTCGCCCATATTGGTTGGGATGGACCAGCCACTAATACGGCCACCGCACCAAGCTGGGTACTACTCTTTTTCTTGTTCTTTGTTTTCCAAAGAAAGTGTTAAACCTAAAGAGTAATAATTAATCTATGTATTTGCAAAAGATGAACGAGTTCAAATCTGGCGAAGGATTCGAATCTGGACAAGGAGGCGGAGAAGATGATTCGTTCGTGAGATGTATGTCGGAATGTGGCGGTCGGTCTAAAGATTTACCAAAACTACCAAAGTCCACGAGGAAATCGGCGTCGGAGAAAGGTTCTCCGACAAAGGAAAGATCATCGGAAAAAACTAAACGTCGGTCTTCGAACAAAGGAACAACATCATCTTCTTCGTCGTCAAGGAGATTACCAAAGGAAGTGTCTGAACTAAACGACCTTTCTTCGTGGCCTAATCAAAGTACAGGAGTATTACCTGAAGTACCCAAGAAATCTAGGAGGAAGAAGAAGACCAAAGAAACCGTTAATGGAGGATCATCTAGATCGACAAGAAGATCTGACGTGGATAACATGTCCGACTTTATGTCTGAGACTGGTTCTGTGAGATCTATGCCTCAATTCGACAACAGAGATGACTTTTGAAATGGGCCACAGAGACTGAGACTGAGACAGAGACAGAGAAGAGAGTCTTTGCTGCTTGGATTAATTTCCACTGAACATACCAATATATATTAGATTTTTAGTCTTCACTCTTGTACTATTATTATTCACTTCAATTTACAAGAATATTCATTTTTTTATGGAAGTGTTTCATCGTTAACATAAAATTTTCTGAACGGACAAGAGACAAGTGATATCAAGTTGATGAGAATTATAGGAAAGAATATGTATATAAATCTCTAATCTTGATTATAGAGTATTTACGATATCTACTATAATCTTGATGACGAAAGCATCAACATCACCAAATATCTCCTAGCTTCAAAGTTAGTTAGTTCCTTATAAGTAATTTAACCATTGGTGATCATCCTCTCTCTTTGAAAATCTGAGAATAAGGGTGCATAGGGAAGTCTTTCTAAACTTTAGAACACATCTGTATAAGCTGTTAGATAGAGCATTGCTATTTGTATATTTTACATGCTCTTAACACTTGTTTTTAGTAGCTTTGATCTTTCTTTTTTTAAATCATTTAGTCGCCACTTTTATGTATATTTGTCTTGTTTCTTCTTGTTTTTCATTTTAGAGTCTTACATTGCAAATCATGTCTTTGCCTAATCCTTCGAGTCCCTTTAAAGTATCATAGAGCGTAGACGAAAGTAGAAACTTGGATTTGCCTAATCCTTTGAGTCCCTTTTAAGTATCATAGACCCAAAAACACAGAAACACTGTACGCATAACAATAATGCATCTGCAACCCTTTTCTTATGAAGGCAGACTTTCTTAAGCATTCTACATAGTTGTAATATTATTGGTAAGACTATCAATGATAGTGTGCATTACTTGACAACTCTCAAAATTTTGTTACCAACTTCAGAAAATTGTTTATTAGCTCCAATGGAAGACAATTATAGTATAATAAGAACAACTAGAAGTGAGGAAGCTGAAAGAATTTGTAGACATTCCATTTATGTTTTTTTATTGTACCAATATATGGTGTCGAAGAACAAATTGAACTTCTCATTGATGTCGACATGATCTTGGTTGTCAGTTTCGATGGCCACGAGAGTAAACTACGGACCAAACAAGTGCATGTTAAGGACCAACCAGATAAACCAATGCGTCATGTTCAATGACGCAATCCTCGGGCCATTGGTGAATAGCGAGAGACAAGTTCTTAGAAAGTTTGGAAACGCTAGTGTGACTTATGATACTCCAAGTAGAAGTTGTAAAATAAACGTTTCTTAGTCAGAATGAGAATACCATCGATATGGTTCAAAATCATATCTAGTGCCATGTTTTCAAACTGAAACAGCAGATGAATAGAGTATTGTTCGGTTCTTTTTATGTTCGGATCTCGTCTAATTGTGAAAAAGCAGATAAAACAAAGCTTTCATGGCGGAAACAGAGGATCATAGATCTCGGATCTCGATTCGGCGAGATCTATCATTTTAGAGTCCATTCCTGTAACATTAACAATTGCGAATTCCGCACATATATATTTTTTGGAGTCAGAGAAAGGTAAAGGGGCCAGTTCATTATTGATCTGTTTCAGCAAATTATATCCGCAACAATATGCAATTGCATCGACCATTAAAATGGTTGAGAACCATAGAAAAAAGCTTTTTGTGTAAAGAGAGACAGAGAGAGAATACTGAACCCCTTAAGCCTAATTAGCTAATGCTTTTACAGCTTTCTCTGCTGCATCATCCAAATCATCAGCTGTTATGAGTTTCATCCCACTTTCCTTGAGGATTCTCTTTCCCTGTTCAACATTTGTACCTTCTAGACGAACAATCACTGGTACCTTCAGTGACACCTATCGTGGTTTCACACAAAAACTCAGTCAAGTTTCACGTAAGAGCATTATTAATTTATTACGTATATGAAATATGAAATGTATGCTGCGTTTTTTTCACCTCTTTTGCAGCATTCACAATTCCACTAGCAATCACATCACATTTCATTATACCACCGAATATGTTCACCAAGATTGCTTTCACTTTATCGTCCGATGTCAGTATCTTAAACGCCTCCACCACCTATAATTTTTTTTTATATTGTAGCAACCTTCAGTTGAACCGGCTTCAATCCAAATGTTTGATAACCAGAAACTATGAACAAAACAGTTTTTCTTACCTGGTGTTCAGAAGCGTTTCCACCAACGTCAAGGAAATTGGCGGGAGTCCCACCATGCAATTTAATGATGTCCATGGTTGCCATGGCCAATCCAGCACCATTCACCATGCAGCCAATCTCTCCATCTAATCCAATATAGTTCAGGTCAACCTTTGCAGCAGCCACCTACGAGAAGAAAACACATTCTCCTTTATCAAGTTTGATAACAGAATCAAAGTATAACAGAAAGCTAGATGTTGAAGAAGAAAATAGTAACCTTTCTGCTTTCATTAACCTTAATTGTAATGTACACATTACCTTACGTACCAGAAGAGTATTAGTTATCAACCAACTATCGGACTAATAACAACTAAACACCCCAAATAAAACAGTTATTCTATCCAACACTAATAATATCCTTTTGACATTTTCTAGAGATAAACATCCATAACCTTGACAATAACATAGATTTCTTGATGAAGAAAGTGCAAGAGACAGAGAATGGACCATACCTCTCGTGGATCCTCCTGTGTCGGATCACGAAGAGCGAAAACCTCTTTTTGTCGGAAAGCAGCGTTATCATCAAAGTTCAATTTGGCATCAGCAGCTACCAATTGATTAGTGGATGTCTCAGCGAGGGGGTTGATCTAACAGAGAAAATCAAGGGTTCAACACAAAAGACAATTGAACAAAAAAGAGTGTGTATAAACACACACTGAGAGAGAGCTCACTTCCAACATTGTGCAGTCACTTTTGCGGAAGAGTTCATATAGCTTCTTCACTTGTTCAATTGAATCTTTTCTGTCAGCAGCTTTGGGAGCCAGACCATCCACAACCTTAGCAGCGTCTTCATCAGTAATTCCTGCAAAAACATCGACTGGTACCTATAGAAAACCGTTAAATGAGGGTCAAAACGGATCACCTACATCCGCATGATGCAAGAATCTCAGAAGGATATATCCAATGATTAAATATGAATCAAAACGGATCACAACCTTAATAATCATGTCAGGGAACTTCTCAGCAAGATCTTCAATGCTGGTACCACCCTTTTTACAGGCAATAATCAACTGAAATAGGCAAGGGAAGCGTTATAGATATTGATGAAAAGTGTGAGCAATATCATGCCTAAAAGTAGAGAAATGGATAGCAATTTATTATTTTAGTAGCATACCGGTCCAGCAGATTTACGGTCCAGAATTATGGAAAAGTACATCTCATTGACGAGTGACAATTTCTCACATAAGAAGACCTGCTCAAAATTAAGATACCAAAAAAGTTATTGGCTGTGCAAAACTATGAATATATAAAAATGCTAAAGGAGTCACAAAAAGTACGAGCTTCATGATTAACCGATTACAAACCTTGCTCACTACTTTGCCTTGAGGACCAGTTTGTTTGGTAACGAGTACTTGACCTAGCATCTTCCCTACAAATGATAAAATTCTAAATCGGCTCAAGAAATTCTGACGAAAAAAAGAGACTTCAACACTTGAAAAAAGTCCATAAACAAGAAACCCTGCACAATACCAGCAATATCTTCCACCTGATCGCGGTTGACAATGTGAACACCACCCTTAAGGCCACTCTTGAATGTTCCAAGACCTCTTCCACCAGCCAAGATCTGGCTCTTAACGACCAACTGTAACATGAAAAAGAGTACTCTACCATGAGGCAAACTACTAATAGAGTAAAATTTGCAATAAAGTCCCTCACAAAACACTTGTACCTCTCTTTCATTAGGGAAAACTTCTTCGATAGCTTTTTTAACTTCATCCAAGGAAGAAGCAGCGACTCCCTTTGGCACATTGACGCCGTATTTTCCCATCAGCTCGGCTCCCTAGCAGTATCAGAAAAGAGAATTCAGAAAAAAAAACAACGAATCACATTTTCAAAACCCAGGCGATTCGACGAAGACAAGCCTGTCTAATAGTGCTTGGCTCCTAGATACTAAATCAATAAAAACTCAATACACAGAAACTCTAACTTCCATCACTCATCGCTTAGTACCGTAAATCAATAACTGGATCAACCCCGAAACAACAGATAAACGACACAGATCGTACTCAAATCCGCATTCGCGCCCACTTGAAAGGGGCATCTACGCAACTGTGCAGAATATAGAATGTTAAAAATCGAAACGAAGAGAAGAACCTGATACTCGTGGATGTTGAGACGGCGAAGCTGTTGCTGCTGCCATTTTCCGGCGACGGAGAGAGATCTGGACACGAGCTTGTTCACCAATCCCCTCATCCTTGGATTTATCTTAGGAAAAGCAACGACGGAAAGTGAAAATCAATCGCTCAAAGGAAGAGGAGAGAAAAAGAAGAGAGAGAGAGAGAGAATAGTCGCAGCGTTGATCGAGTCTAGGGTTTTAATCTTCTCTAATGACCCTCCTACTTTCCCAAACAATCTCAAATGATCTTTCTTTTTTTTTTCTTTTTTCAAATACTCTTTTCATTTATAAAAAAGAATATTCCATAAAAGTTACTATAACTATTGAGATTTTTCATAAAAATACAATGAATTACTATCATTTTGTAAGAAATTATTATCACTTGACTTGTGAAACCTAATTTGATAAGGACCTAAACTTTTATAATATTGTCTATATACTTTTCATGTAAATGTTAATAACACAAATTAAATGTCTTCGATTATAAAAGATCATAAGTTTCCCCTTAATAGTTGTATAATTTTGTGTTTCAGAAATATTATAGAGAAAAAATCCAAAGATAAAGACGAAGTAGACAACAATGATGTGGATGTATATACACATTCGTTTAAAAAAAGAAATTAAATTGGATTATTGGGATTTATAGTATTTTAATGATAAGTGATTCATCTTTCATTTTCTATTGTTTGGTTAATTTATTTTATATTAGGATATGAGTTTGGTTTGTTTATAAGAGTATTAGGAGATGTATTTTGTTTTTCAAAAACATTGTTGTTACAGTTTTAAAGACGTATTCTCTTTGATTTAGGGGGTGTTATTGAATATTGTGATTTAATGTAATTAGATATATTATAAATTCAGAGTAAAATATAATGTTATTCAATTGTGTATTTGATAAAAATACATCAAAATCTCTTATTATTGGATTACGCATTTGGTAGATGTAATTTGAAATACATTAAAAACACATGTTATTCAATATCTATTTGATTTAGTTGGATTTCAATTACTTTGGATTTTAATGTATTCTTTTATCTAAAACAAAAGTAAACAAATACTAGACTTTTTCATATGTATTTTGAAGGATTGCAATATATTTCTCTTTCTTCTTCAATACACATTTTTCTTCATAAAAAATTATGTAATAGGTGTGAAGCTATGTAGTAGCAACCTAAAATCTAGTACGGAAACAATAATGCCAAATGTGAACTATTGGATCATAAACCATGATGTGTTGATGGTTGATGTGATATTTTATTACAGACCACATGCAATGATTATCTATCTCTGGTCACAAAAATTACCAATCTATTATGTTGTCTCAAATATTTTATTTCGTATTAAATATTTTATCGTTTGATCTATAAGAATTCTTATAAGAATTTATAAATTCTAAGTTGCTTTTTCGTCGTATCATTGAATATTAGAATTGATGTGAAGTATACAACGAATCAGAAGATGATAATAAAAATTTTAACTTAGAATTTGAGTTTTAATATTTTTATTTTGCTAAAGATATTTTATAATAATTTTTTCAGTTTTTTCTTTAAACTTATAACTGCAAGGAATTCCATCAAAATTCATACTAATTAATCAAAATAGATTACAAGCATTTCCATTAAAATCCATTGTGTATTAGAAAATTCAACTAATATCTATTAAATTATTTTTAAAAGTCTCTCAACTTTCAAAATTCTCAAACTCCACATAAATTTTGTTTTCAATAGTGATTTATTTATTTTTATGTTAAAATAATATATTAAATATATATGAAATGTTTGAAAAATTAATAAATATGTTCTTAAATTTGTTAGGAATGATATAATAAATTTGAAAAACAAAAGATTTGAAAAACAAAATTTTGAAATTTTTTTTTGAAAATAAAGTTTTTGAAAAAAGAAATTTCAGAAAAAAATAATTTTAGAATTTATTTAGTTTTATATATTAAATTAATTTTTCATTAGTTTAGGAGTAATTTCATATTTTTTCTCTTTAATGAATGTTATTTTTTTTATTCCATTTTTGTGGTTTTTTTGTGATTAAAATTTAAATTAGTCTATTATAAAGAATTGTCCTTATAATAATATAGTTTTTAGTAAAAAAACAAATATTTTATTGTTGGTTTAGCATTCATCTATATTATTTCAACAAAAAAGATTTTTATTTCTTTTAAGAAATCTTAATGGTGGCTGCAAAGCCCAAAACCCTACAGATCTTCCCTACCGAGCTGCTCCGGGTCGAATCAGCGAGTCGGGTCAAAATCCTCGAAAATCCACCCGAGAGAAATGTTCGTGAGGAGGCTTACTTCTTTCGTGAAACGATCTTCAACCCCAAGGTACCCAATATGTCGATCCAATATCACTTATGAGTTTGCTGCTTGAATCTGCCTTTCTTGTTACTTTTTTCTTTTTGACCATGGAATTCGATTTTCGGCTATGATCGGTATTAGAAAACGTCGTGATCGGGTTTCGAACCGATCGTCGAGCATCTTAAACCCTGTAGGCTTTCTCTGCTTCGTTTTGGTTCTACGAATTGGAAATTTCATCTCTATCGCGATTTTTTTGTCTTTCAAATCTCCCTAGTTTTCTAGCCGAAGAAAGACCCAAGTCCTCTTTTGGTACTCTTTTGAGTTGAGTTTCTAGGGAAAGAAACGCGATTCAAATTGTTATTTGGATAGGCAGCATTATTTCTGTAATCTATGACTCTTAGTTGTTATAAATGGGCTGAAGAAATTCTTTTTGGAACAGCTCGGACAAAGCCGCGAAAGATGGGAAATTGGGCTCTTTTGGTCGGAAGGCAGTGTCTTTTGTCTTGATTACAGTCACTGGTGGTGTTGCTTTGAGTGCCCTCGACGACCTTTCTATCTATCGCGGATGTAGCAGGTAATCACGTCATCGTCTCATAAAAAAAAATGCGTTTATCTTTCCATTGAAGTTCAGGTATTACAATGCCCACATTCTATGCTGACTTCACTGAAAGTTGTGGATTGTTTTTGTGTAATAGTTTTGTCCTGATTCTAATTTTATTGTGAGAAGGCTTTATATTTGAGTGACTGAGTTGAAAGCAAGTGAATGATTTTAGTTGGACAGCGGGTTTTTCTTAATCGTTAAGTTGAAAATACGGATCAACATCGCAAGACAGCAAACGGAATACAGTTCTTGGCACTTATGATTTCAATCAATGCTGTGTACTTGTTTCCATTTTGGCTTACTTTCTTGGATCTGGTTAATAGTGAAAACCTTTTGCTTGACAACACCTTTATGGCATTGCTTCATTGTGAAGTTCAGTGGTCTGTTTAATTGAATATAAGGATCAACATCGAAAGACAACAAACAGAATTCAGCTCCTGGCTCTTGTTATTAAAGTAAATCAATCAACGCTATGTCCTTATTTCCATTTTGGCTTGTTTTTGTGGATCTGGTTAGCAGAGAAAACATGTGCTTGAGTGCACTGTTTTGGCATTGCTTCACTGCAAAGTGTAGTGCGCCCATTAACAAGGATATAATCTTGTTTTTCATGTGTATTTCCATTTATCTTGTGCTTGTATTGCCGATTTACAAGTAATGATACTTCTTCTTCCTGTCCTCACAAGGAATAAATTAATAAGCCATAGTAATATTCAGAACAATCATCTTTAGGAGTTCTATGTGCACCAGTTTGTTATTTTGTTGCGCAATCTACAAAGGCCCCTCACTAATATCTCTCTGTGCGAAAACTTCCTTGTATCATCAAATCAATAACATGACATGATCTTCAAGAATGTGGTAGTTGCATTGGTGATTTCTTAAATAGGGTCTTCGTATGCTTAATTTTCAGCAAGGCAATGGAGAAGGTGATGAGAAATAAGGCTATGATCGAAGCCATCGGAGAGCCAATTGAGAGAGGGCCATGGTACAATGCATCACTAGCTGTTTCTCAGCAAAGACACTCAGTGTCGTGTTCGTTTCCTGTGATTGGACCACAGGGCACCGGGATCTTGCATCTCAAAGCTGTTCGCAATGGAGGTAAAATTCTCAAACGCACCTGTATCCTAAAATTTGTTTGTGATGATGATGGTACAAATTAGTGTTGGATATCTGCATTTGCCATTTTTCTCACTCAATCGATCTCCTTTTTGCTTTTCTTTTGGTTTCTTGGAACAGAAGATAGTTTGTTCGGGTTTCTCCAGCAGAGGGACTGGGACATTCTGATAATGGACGCACTTGTCCACGTCCCTTCAAACGATGGACCCCAGCAAACCTTGAGAATAAACGTCTCTGACTTTCTTGCTCCTTCGGCTGGTACCGACTATAAACCTTCGGAAGCAGAAGAGGCAGAGAAGAGCTAAGAAGAGGAAGAATGCTGCGTACAGTACGCAAGCTTGGTGGAGCTCCTAGCTAGGGTTTTATTCCATTCCATGATTTCTTGTCCCACAAGCATACCAACAATTACCTTGGATGTTTTATTTCTGACAATAAACGCATCCGTTTTAGGACTATACAAAAGTTCAATTCATGATTGGTTAAATAGACCAGTGAATTACAGTGCGTTTGGATTTTGGACGCAAACAGACGCCTTTTAGCTTCTGAGAGTTGACCATTAGATAAATAAAGAGGAAACTGAATAAAATTACATATGTATCTATATTCTTTGAAAGTCCTCAAGGCCGTTTACCATATTGAATATGAAGGTTAAGCAAGAAATTAATTATGTTTATTGATGATAACCTATATAGTCCAATATTAATAATCTGCATCCTACAATCTCTTAAAATCTTGTAGTTGGTTGAATCTTGCAAATCAAACATAAAACTGATTTGAGTTTGAACTTGAAAGGAGGCACTTATTATTAAATCTCTGTAGGTTACCGATACTGATACAACAAGAATCTCAATCAAACTTATCTCTATGAACCTGGAGAAACTACATTTTGACACCATTACAACAAAAAATAAATCATTTTTAATTCGTCCGTATATAATAACCGAAACCTATATATTTCAAACCGTAAACAAAATGTGGGTTCTGACTCTTTTATTGTGTCTTATCTCTCTGTTCACTCTTCCATGAATTCTTAGCTGCATCTGCGGAAATGGTCGTTCCTCCGTTGCTGTCGCTGCTGCTATCTTCTCCGGGCTTCGGTTTAGAGAAGAACGGGTCCCATACGTGTCCTCCGGCTTCCCGTTGGCCTTCCTCCAGCAACGCATATTTCCAGCTGTTCTCCTCCACGAAGTTGTCATACTCCGTCCGACCCTCGATCATGTTCTTCCTTAATCGAGTCACCTTGTCTATTATGGCCTGTACGGAGACATCAAACGCATCCTTGAGTGTCTCCAGTTCTGATCTTGGGTCTGCGTAGATCAGCCCTGGGATGAGGTTTATGACGTTCTCTCTCATGATCTTCACCTGCTCGGGTGGAATCTGGAGGAGTCGTTCCTCGATGCTCATGTTTCTCTTCCGAATATCATCCTCAGGGATGAAAACCGAGTAGGTTGTGTAGTTCTTGGGTAGATGCCACGTGTACTGAGTGTAAGCTGATCCCGGATGGAAGAAGACTGGTATGCAACCGGCAAGCATTGAGTCAAAAGCCGATCTTCGCGTGTAAGAGTCTCCCTGTGGCTGCAGGCAGAAGAGAGAGCCTTGAAACATTTGCATAATGCTGCTCGGTGCATGACATTTACTCTCCCCAAAATCGCATTCCAATAGTTTCCCAACATTTGAGTTTCGGCATTGATCAATGATCTGCCCTCTGATGGATTTCGGGTTGTCGGGTCGGGGAGCTCCTGCAAATGAGAAAAGCCACTTCCTTTCCAGGTTTCTCATCCTCTCTTGCCACTCAAACACCTCAGAGTCCTTGGCTGGGTGGAAGTAGGTTGGGTATGGGATCCCGAAATCGTTTGCATTCCATGGGCTCGACTCAACCACAAGCATAGACATGTTCTTGGCAGCTGGTAAGAAGAGAAGCTTGTTCCCCCAATCGGTCTCTTCTTCAGACAGTCTCCTGAAATCCCAAGTTATCCTACCCGCCACAAGGAAATGATCTTTTCCTCTCATAATTTCCCACTCAGGGCGCTTCATGAGCCAATCGACCAACTCAAGCGAAGCAGCATCCCTGGTTGAGATGTTGTATCCCCACAGGTACCTAGCAATGTCGAAACCAGCATAGAAGGGCACAAAAATTGCAGCAGCGAGGGAAGAATCATTCGTCAAGCATTTGTATTGCTTCATCCGGTTGCCGAATATCACATCAACAGCAAACTGATTAGTGGCGTACCAGCCTTCATCGGAGAAGACACCTTCAACATTCTCGAGCGGAGGGCCAAGGCCAGCATTAGTGGTGAACTTGCACATGTTAGTCCAGAGACTAAGCTTCTTACAGTCTCTAAGCATATCCTCGTTGAACCTCGAGGGCAGATCGTGGACATAAATGTACTTCCCACCACAAGGATCACTTTTGTTGTCTACTGTCTTCAAGGCTCTTATAAATGAAAACTCCTGTTTCTCAACGATTCTAGGTGGCTTAAAGGTGGAAGTAGAATTGGCTACAGGAGCAGGAGGGAGTATTGGTTTGTCGTCGACAGTAACTAAAGGCTCTTTGGGAGGTTTCGATGGAACTGTGTGAGGAGGCTCGAGAGGGAATTTATCTACCCGAAGAGAGATTGATGACGATTGAGGTTGGTCATAGCTAGGTTGCAATTGGATCTGTTTCTCAATGTTACTGCTCCCTACGACAACAAAATGGAAGTACAACAACAGTGCCCAGAAAAAAAGTGATAAAGCCACCAACATACAGATTCGATTAGTCTGGTTCTTCCCATTTCCCTTCTCCATCGGCTCTGTAGGAGCAACTTCTGCGGAGCGACGCCTCATAGAAACCCTCGGAGTCATATAGAGTGTTACGAGATCACAGCATTGATGATACCATAGACAAAACTTAAAGCCCTAAATTTCCCGAATCCGAAAGAGGAAAGCTTTAGAAGCGATTGAATGAAGCTAAATCGAAGCTCAGAAGCAGAGAGAAACAAAAACTCCAAGCTTCGATCGGAAAGTTAAGTAGAAAAGAAGCAGATTTGAGAATGTACCGAAAAGGATCCGCGAGAGACGGAGAAATGAGGAGGAAGAAGGATTTTGATCCTTCAGGCAAGGATTAAGATCTAGAGATGTGTGAAAGAGAAGAACTTTTTTTTCAGATTGATTGATTTTGACTTGGTCTCATCACCGTCATGGAAGAAGCGAGGGAGAGAGAGAGAGGAGTGTTT
This sequence comes from Schrenkiella parvula, assembly GCA_000218505.1. Lineage (NCBI taxonomy): Eukaryota > Viridiplantae > Streptophyta > Magnoliopsida > Brassicales > Brassicaceae > Schrenkiella > Schrenkiella parvula. The sequence continues at coordinate 13,818,203 of CM001189.1, forward strand.
ATGTAATTGAGAGCGCACGTTAGCCAGACAGCTAAATCTGCGCCGTCAGTTCTTCTTCTAGTTGTCGGTGACCAGTGGGACCTTGCCACGTATGATATTTTTATGCTGACATGTCGGCTATTTGGGTCGATGAGGTCAGCTTTGTAACTCTCTTTGGACCTCTTTGACTCAAACTTCGCTCGTAAATTCTGTGGGAATGACTCCACGTGTAATTATGTGAGTGGCTGATTTATTGCGTAATCATAGAAACTAAACCGATACACGTTGAAACATGATTACTTCAAAGTTAAAGCACATCATTTAACTTTTCCCCGCTAATTAAGTATTTTAATGTGTATATAATTCTTGATCATTTCTATAATTTTGTGTTTTTTTATTAACAATTCAATAATAAACATTAAACTGTATTCAAATCTAAACAGTAATACTAAATGACACTAGCACAAACCGGTAGATTACAAATCATAATTGTGTTATTGTATATATTATTTAAATTTATAAAATAGTTTAGCAGGAATCCTTTTTTCATTGAAACCAAATAGATATTTATCATAATATCCAACTAAATGATGATAGTAACCACATCAAAAGTTCTCCAAAAACTAAATCAAATAAATAATTAGGTTGAAACTAAAATGAAAATACTCTGAAACTAAATGTTTGTGTATATGTAATTTGAAATGTAAGAGAAATTTGCTTGCTAATTAATTATTTTGAATTAAATTATTTTTGAAAATAGATAATAAACAATAATATTTTAAAAAAATGATATTATAAAATTAGGATTTTTGAAACTTTTATTAGTTAATTGAAGTTTTGAGTTTTGTTTTTGTATGAATCTTTTTTTTCATTAGCGTGTAGTTAGAGTGGTAGAATATGTACGTTTAAAGACTTTAAGGGACAAACGTTGCCAGTGGGAGTGGGGAAGTTTGTGCTCCCCAATGAACAAGTCACATGGATAGCACCAAGTTACTTGCAAGAAACATAGTTCTTTCTTTTTATTAAATTGAGTAATGGCCTAGCATTAAGTTTCTTCCTACTATAAAAAGAAAAAAAAATGTAAACTTTTGATGCCTCAATTATTTGTTACAATTGGTGGACATGCAAGGGTGATTTGCAAAAGTAGGGATTGAATATTGGACAATTTCATAATTGAACCAAAATATTTTTCTTGAAAGATTCTCGAATACATTAAACAAATGAAATGGTCCTCTCATCATCCAATGGGTGAATGGGCAAATGCCTATCTAGGAAAGATATATTTTAAATTGATAATTACAGTTTTTAAATGGGCAATTAAGTAGCACAAAACATGTTTTAGTCACAAAATAGCATAATTATCTTAAACAATACTTAAAACAGTCATAATACGGTAGCTGAGATTGTGATTGGTATGTATTTAGAACTTAAATCTTGGTAGATCCGTCCCGCATTATCCGCCCCGTCGCGGGTTTGAGTTAAAATTTTTCATTTAAAATCTAACCGCTAGATCCGCTAAACTGAAAATCCAGGATCCGCATCCGCCCCACGAAAATCATGCAGATCTGGCGAATACGACAAATTACCCATAAAAAATTGAAAAACCAGAATGACAGACAATTTTAGTCTATTAAAAACAACCCACACTAATAACCTACAATATCAAAACGATAATCATTTATATGTAAAAAGCGATACAATGTTTTAAAAATGCGGATATCCGCATACCCATTAAAAAGAAAAAGACAGAACCCGCATCCGCCCCGCAAAATATATACAAGACCACACCCATCCCGCAGATTTGTAACATTTTATTTTTTTAACCCGCACCCGTCCCGCAGATTTGTAAAATTTTATTTTTTTAACCCACACCCGTCCCGCGGGTTTTGAACCACACCTACGTTTGCTCCACTAAACTATTACAGAATTTACATGATCGGCATATAACATTCCTTCGATTCAATCTAGAAAAATTGTAAAAAAAATAATAATACTGCAACATAATGTGTTCTTTTTACTCTTATGAAATATCAACGTTTCAGAATAATCTAGAACTTAGATCTTAGTTAGATAAGGGACTATTCGATGAAACAATTACGGACGTGATCGTTCTTACGATGAACATCGGTTGATGGGGAGATCTATACGGAACCGGTTTTCGTACGGACCCAAGAGGAGAGCAAGAGAAAGAGTCCTAGAAAGACGTTAAAGAGACAGACCAAACATAACCCAATTTTAATCAACCTCATCTCCTTCTGTCTAGATCCGTCGTCTCGAGTCATTTTAACGTCTTCGATATGGAGATGAACACCAGGATCTCTTAGCTTAACCTTGCTACCGAACAGAGCCGAACCACAAGTCCCTTGAACGTTGCTGTTCACGTAGATGTTGATCCTGCAACCACTCTGACTTGCTACGTCTACATCCCTAGGCGCCACCATCACGCCCCCAACATTTCTGCCGTTCAAGTTGATTCCACCAATGCCAGACTCAGGCCCAGGATAATCTTCTTCCTCGCCCTCCATACTTTTTTTTGGATAGTTCAAAATGAGTCTATCCTATTCCTTTGGTGACATGATATACTTCTATATGCTTTGCTTGGTTTTTGGGATTTCCTAAAGTTCTTTACTTTTTTTCTCCAGCTACAAGCAAAGTACTATATTCTACGATTTGCATAACTAGATTCATTACTCACCCTAAAAAGTAAGGGTACCGAAGGCCTTAAGATCGGTAAATAGGTGTACTACAAATTTCTCAGGGTTTAACTTCTATTGCACACATATACAAGTAAAACATGCAACGCTGAGCTATATGGAATGCAAAGACGAAAGCACATGGCATTAGTTAGACTGCAGAGCAAAGTAGCACATGAAGTTTGAAAGGAACCAGTAACTGTATAATCCCTACGGGACCAAATCGCCCCATCATGAAAGATAACTTCCCCTCTCTAACTTATGATCATGTTGATGGGTTATACATTTTTCCAGAACGCAACAAAGAGGAGAACCATTTTATTATTGACAGAAGCAAATGAAAGGCATCAACAAACCAAATCTAGTTTTCTGCGATTTCATTGTGGCACTTGCATGAAAAAAATTAGTCCAGGAAACGACCTTTGAGCAGAAGCAGCATCAATTGTAGAAGTCTGTTGGTATCTTTTCACTGACTGTAGAACCAAAATTAGGACCACCCTTGCGATATTGGATAAGAAACTCAACCGGATATCCCTTCAATTTATGAGGGACAAGGTCCAAATCCTGAAACGTCAAGGCTGAAATAGCCATTGTCGAATAATGAAGGAGTAAGACTCAAACAGCTCATGGAAAAAAATTCTTTTTACTTCTGTGAGAAAATGACTAACCCTTGTCAGATACAAGTGTATCAGTTGTAAGCGCATTGATTTGATCTAGATTGAAGATCTGCGGAGAGGGTAGAGGGAACGGGACTTTGTTCACCATGAAATCCCGAGGACCCGACATTGCCTAGAACAGATTGTGACATATGTGAAATTACTATGATTTGAAAAAAAAAACAAAGAATCCATAATAATTTAGGCTTCTAAAGTTCTAATTAGTTTCAGATACGCATTGTCTGACAAAGGAACACATAAAAAATCATTGGAGTTTCTACCATAAACGGTGAACAATTTGATCAGTTACCTTAGCAATTGGAAATGGAAGCTTCACATATCGAGGCCATTCACGAATCATATCAAACATGATCTCTGCCTGCAAGGAAAAACTTGAAAATCAAGCCCATTGAGCTGCCAGTGACAGAGAGAATGAAGGACCATATGAATTTACCAAATCATGAGGGGTAAAGACATCTGGACCACCCAATTCGTAGGTTTTCCCCATGCTGGAGCCATCATCCTTTAGAGCTGCAACGATTGCAGCGGCGACATCAACCACATATACGGGCTGGAATCTGCAATGAAGTTAGAGTCAGGGAAAAAAAAATAGATTTACACTGTAAGTTGCTATGAACCAGTGAAACAAATTAGACAACGGTTTAGGACATACTTGTTGGTCCCACCACCTATGAGCGGGAGGAAACCATATTTTTTAACGAACATTGCCCAGGGGTTCAAGATTCTGTCCTCTGTACCAATCATGGTCGCCGGTCTCATGACTGTCGCCTAGTATACAAATAAATATCAAGAACTGACTAGAAGCAGCAAGCTGATGACAAAATGAATATGTAAGCCATACCAGGTGCATTGTTCCTTTAAAAATTTACGAGATTTTAGAGTTTAATAGTAACATTATATACGGCTTTTCCAGTTCTACACAAGAAAAAAAGACTAAAGGATCTAACTTATATCTGAAAATAAATAGAATCATACCAATAGTGAATCAAATATTAGGATGATAATTACAGAAGAGAGCCTGTGGGCCGAAAGTTGGGATAAGTTTACCTCAGGGAGCGCTCTCAAGACAGCTTCCTCAGCAGCAGCCTTTGCCCTCTGCATTCTTGAAGGAGATGACTCAGAAGCTCCCAGACAAGAAACTTGAATAAATCTCATGATCCCACCATGTTCCTTGGCCACCTGAAACAACAAATCCACCAATCCCCAACCTAATTAGACATAACCAAAAGAGCATGCCATAGCAGATCGTATCATCCTGAAGGTTAAAAATGTGTAGCTCATTTCAGAAGTTCACAACAATCTGAGGAGTAAAAAAAAGGAAACATCTTCACCAGAGTTTCCTGGGTCAACAGTCAGGATTCAAACACATACCAATGCAAGTTTCTCCGCCATGTGATGATTCACTTCTTCGAAACTGAAATTTCTGGTCTCGTACTCTCTTCCTGAGGATTAGAATAAATACCATCCAAAAATTAAAAGAACAGTTTGCTTTTTAGAAGATCTAATAATATAGACAATATAAGTACCAATTAGATTGATAACGACATTAGCCTTTGCCATGACAGCCTTAATCGAGTCTTCATCTCTTGGATCAAATTTCATCGGTACTACCTGGAATATACAGGCAACAAACAAAAACACATTTGATCCAACGCATAATATTCCAAAAAATGTATGTTTGTGACATGCCTGTGAAAGCATTGTGTTAAACAAAAGAACATATTACCTGTCCTAAATCTCCCATCAACTTGAGATGTCGAGGAGAGTCCTCTGAACCTCGGAAAGGAACTAGCACTTGTGATCCCATTTTAGCTGGAAGAAGTAATTCATTGGCAAGTAATAAGGAAACCAAAAAATGTAAAGGAAGAACAAGATTGGTTTATCCGGCTGAGTAATAGCAATGTTAAACTCACCTAGCTGTTGCACAAGATAACGACCCAGAAATCCCGTGGCTCCAAATACCGTAGCTACAATGCCACTGGCAAAGCAAAGGAGAAATCAAGATTTTCATTGACCAACCCATATATTCCTTTTTCTTTTCTGTAAAAGTAAATTCGCTATACTGAAGCTACTGAAAACCCCTAAAAGATGATACATTTTCTTCTTAGAGCCAATAAAGTTCATATAAAGGTATCTTTTAAGCTCAAAACTACACAAAGATGTCCAATAACATTTCTTCTTCCGATGAGAATTTTCCAGCATTTTTTAAGGAACCAAAACCCCTAAAAGAGATAACGCAGAGAGTAAATGACATACCTCACGGAAGATCTCCCACCAGTACCCTTGCGAGCGAGATGTCCCACGCCCTTAGTAGCTAGGGAAGACGAGTAGCGACGATTATCAGTTCCATTAACTGAGGATCACCAGAAGAAAACCATATGTACATATCTCATTAGCACGGGTCTCATAAGCAACCTAGAAATGCGAATCGAAGAAAATCAGTCGCAGAAACTTAACGGTGATCTGAGACTCCATAGAGCGATCTGAGAGAATACGATGAATAGATCGAAGCTCCTCCGGCGAGAGGCCGTTGGACTAATCTCCTGGAAACTGCCTGCATCCTCGTCCTCAGTGACACGATCGATAGAGAGACAAGACAACAAACACAGATGAGAGAGAGAAATGGAGAAGAGACGGATTTGCTGCCGCGGCGAGGATACACATGTAGATGGGCCGGGCCTAACACAAGATCTTAGTCTCTTAATTGTAGTAAGCCCATGTGCTTCACAATGGCGATAACACGTTTGATATGAAACCACGTCGTTTTGTGTTGAATAGTATCACGTACGCCCTATGTGAGACTACGACGTCGTCCAAGGCCAAGAGATTGTTCTTAAATGAAACGAAATCGTCTGGTTTGACACCGTAACCTAAGCTGATTTAAACATGTAGTAACCTCATGGAATGCATAACTCATCAAATTGGCTCAGTGTATCCCTTGCTTCTACGACAAGAAAGAAGCCGTTTCTAAAACAATTGATACAGCTTACAACAAAAACCTAAACTAAACAACTTTAAACCGAACAAAAATGCATGCAAACTTGATCTTTAAATCTGCCGCTCGGTCCCGAGAACACTGGTTTTCGCCACCAGTGTCCTTGAATCTCTGGTCTTTATTAGTCGTCTTGACTGGATCTTGGGTCCTGTGTGTTCTCCAGACAGCTTTTCTGATCTGTCTAAGATTTGCAGCGAGAACAGCATTGTCCCAGCAGCCCTGAGAAGAAGATTCCCTTCACTTATGGTCGTGACCTTGACTGATCAGAAGTCAGGTATGCCACTTGATCTTGAGGAGTATTCTGTGACTAGCTTAAGAAACATCGATGATTTATCCTCTAGAAGTCGTGTTGGTGTGTCGAATTCCGCAACAAGACCTGCAAAATCATCACCGAAGTTTTTAGGATGGCCTAAACGGAGAACCATATTATGAGAATCTAAGAAATAAGAGGGTCTTCTTTTTCTGCGTATGTATGTATGTATGTATGTATGTATGTATGTATGTATGTACCATCACTTAGAACCAGAACCATGTCACTATCGATCACAGTCGGAATCCGATGTGCGATAGTGCAGACAGTGCAGTCTCCAAACTCTGTTCTTAGAATCTTTTGGATGAGATTATCAGTGGCTGAATCAACCGAAGCAGTTGCTTCATCAAGCACAAGAATTCTCGCTTGTTTAAGCAATGCACGCCCAAGAGATACGAGCTGCCTCTGTCCGACACTCCAGTTATCTCCATTTTCTAACACTGCAGCAACAGTTCAAATCAACGAATCAAACCAGCCTTTTAAAAAAAAAACATTTCCTCCAAAATTTATGGTGGAAGCATCACTGCAGTATTAGCTATATACCTGGAGCGTCGAGCTTCGGGTCTTTCGCACGAACTATGTCCCCCAATTGTGACTTATCTAGAGCCTGACAAAAAAAATGCAGTATCTCAACACATTAAGATCAAATGGTTTTGAATACAGAATGCAACATCAGAAGATTAATAACATTCTACCTGCCAAACTTCTTGATCAGCATGTTCTTCGAGAGGGTCGAGGTTTCCCCGGATAGTGCCTTCAAACAAGGTCGGGTCTTGGGGAATGATACTGAGACGGCCACGGAGATCATGAAGGCCAATGGAAGATATATCGATCCCATCAATGATTATTTGCCCTGCATAGGGCTCTATCAGCCTGAATAGCGCTTGGATCAGAGTTGATTTGCCACTTCCCGTGCGCCCCACAATCCCAATCTTCTTGCCACCAGGGAAGACACAGTTGATTCCGTGAAGTACAGTTGGTAAATTCTCTCCATAGCGAACCTTTAAACAGAGAAGGAGGGGGATGAATAAACGCTCTGAGAACAGCTCAACTGAAGAACAACCCGATGTACCTTCAAATTTTTTATTTCAATGGTTCCATTCTCTGGCCACGAGGGAGGAGGGTGAGCGTCCTCGAGGAACGTAGGGGCTTCACTGGGAATTTGACTATACTGATAGATTCTTTCGATGGAGATGATCTTGTTCTCGAGCTTACAAAAGCTAAGTATCCACCGGGAAAGGCGAGCGTTCAAATTAAGGCCATAGGTTACTGCAAGGCCAGCCATGCCTATAAACAGACAAATTATGAACTCAGTAAACTTGATAGATAGGTTTCTAACAAGCTTCTAAAATTGCGAGAAATGCAGACCATGATCTACAGAGGAAAGAGAGAGGATGAGAGAACTTGCTTGGATCAATTGTTCCATGTGGAAAGCTGACAAGCAGGATCATGCAGAAGGCAAAGACGAAAGTGGAAAGCAGTTCCATGCGTAAACAGAGCCACTCTATTGCAGCGATGCTGCAAAAGAAAGGGCGGGCAAAGCAGTCCAGTAAATACAGGTTTCTCTTCATGAAACGCTTTTCTTGGCCAAACCCTCTGATTGTTGCTGCACCCGCGATTGACTCACCAAAAAGATGGATAATTGGAGATTTCTGTATGCTGACAATCCGAACCAGCTCTCTAGACGAAGCCATGTAGTATTTCTGCATTTTTAAGAGAATGAAGTCATAATTTTCTCATACTGAATTTGTTTTGTGAAAACACCATTAAAAAAATCTTCAGAAATTAACAGAAATCACCTGCATCCACAAGCAAGCAATGCCAGTTGGAATTACAAGAAGAAACACTTGCCATGTAACGTTTGTCATCACACCAACAATGCCGATAAGCTGTATTGTTGTTGAAGCAAATCCTCCGAGCCTAAAAGGAATATCAAGATCCACAACGCTTTGATCAATGGACACCTGAAAGGTACATAATAGCAAATGAGAAATACCACAGCATGAAGAGAAGACGTCATAGTCATAGTTTAATAATTTAAAAAAAGAACCAACCCGATTTAAGATTCTTCCAGCAGGAGTCGAGTCGAAAAACGACATTGGCGCGCGGAAAACACTCCTGAGCATGTTCAGAAACAGCTTTTGGGCGGCTGCAAGGCCGAATGTGGCGACCAGAATAGCTCGGACAAAGATAAATACTGAGCTACCAAATGCTAGCGCAATAAATACAAGGAGAAGGACCATGGAGCTCACTTTGGCTTGGTCTCCCTCTGTTTGCGGGTTCGCCCAGGCCATCCACCAGTTACTTGCAATCTGAAGGAACTGAAACAGCGATTGGGCAATGATTATGAGTGGAATCAACAACCCTTTATAGGCTGCAGCCATATATGACCAGTACACCTTCAAACTGACTCGTCCCCGCACACGTTCCTCTTCCTGAACCAGCTGTTTCTTTCTCAGCCGTTTGGCTTTCTTTTTCTCTTTGATGGCTTTCTGGTTAGACCCTGATGGCCCTTCTTGGACCTCCTTGGCAAGAATCTCAATGTTGCTTGAGGAAGCGTTGGATTTTGGATTGTGTGGCAATGACTGGTCTAGCACCTGATTGCTGTCAGAGTCCTCTGATGAATGGCTGGGAATGTCCATTGCTTCAATAGCTTCATGATGAGCAGACACAAGAGATAGGAAATCCGTTCCTGCTTGTAGCAATTCTTCATACTTACCTGACTGTATAATTTGGCCATCCCTAAGGACCTGCAGATAAACATGAAATTTCATGAAGCCCTTTCTTGGTGTTAAATACTTTTCTCTGTGTCTTAACATGAATACAGCTCGTGGTATAAGAATTTAGCAGAAGGGCCATCCATCCAAAGAAGTCCTCACCAATATAAGATCCGTGGCAGGAAGAAACTCGACCTGATGAGTTACAAATATCACAGTCTTTTCTGCCAGAGCTGTCAATATGTATTCCTGTAGAAACGCAAATTCAAGCTTTTAACTAAAGCTTGTGATGTAAGGAGACATTTCATACAAGCCAGTGTTTAAAAAAGATAATTGTTTGTATATTTGGAAAAATCATAGAAGAAAAAGTGCACCTTGAAGAGTTCGGAGCCAGTGTGAGCATCAACAGCGCTAAAAGGGTCGTCGAGCAGATATACATCAGCATCCTGGTAAAGCGCTCTTGCTAGCTGAACTCTCTGCTTCTGACCACCGCTGAGGTTTATGCCTCTGTCACCAATAATGGTCTGATCGCCATGTGAGAAGAGCTCTAAGTCCCGTTTCAGTGAACAAGCGTGTATAACGTTCTTGTACTTAGCCTTATCCATTGGACTGCCAAAGAGAATATTTTCTTCTATATTCCCAGACTGAATCCAAGCGGATTGTGAAACATAAGCAGCACTACCGCATATTCTGACCTGTGTATTTCAGTATACAAGTGGTGAAATTTGCTGAGGAAAGATTTTAGGCCTGAAAAAAATGAAGACAGAAGCATGTTTTGAAAGTTGTTGAAGTGTTTCACTTACTTCACCCGAGATTTTAGGGATTTCTCCAAGTATACAAGAAAGAAAACTTGATTTGCCAGAACCAACAACTCCGCAGACAGCTACTCGCATTCCTCTCTTAACTTTCAAATGAATTCCAAACAAAGTTGGCCTTACCCACGAAGGATCCCAAGAGAAACAACCATCATTGATCTCCACAGATGTTTCTGACATACCTTGAGAAAGGATTATCGTAGCATCTTCCTGAAGCTCTTCCTCCTGCAGAAATCCAGATATTCGATCAAGAGATACTTTAGTCTGAGCCATCATAGACACCAGATCAGGAAAATTCCTTAGCGGCTCCTGAAGAATCCTGAATGTCGCAAGCGCAGAAAGAACACCTCCTGCAGTGAGCTGAGTTCCTAAGCCTATAGCCGTAGCAAACGTGATTGCAGCTACGAATATGGGCGAACTCCAGAATACAAATGTGATAAAAGCTTGGGAGTATAAAGCCTTTCGAAGCCATTTGAACTCTGTATTCCTCATTCCCTCCAGTACAACCCGGTACCTATCCTCCCAAGCCTGCAGTTTTAGAATCCTCATGTTCCTCAAACATTCTGAAGTCTTCCTCATTCTCTCATCTTTAGCAGACATCAATTTGTCTTGATAATCCTCTTGAATTTTGGCCAAAGGGATAGTGGCGATAATAGAGAACACTGTGGCTACCAACGTGGCTACAGCCGCCAATCCCACACTCCTGTACAAAATCCCGAGAGCAAGTACAATCTGTAGAGGAAGCATCCACATATCATGAAGGTACCACGAGTAATCACCTACTCTCTGGACATCAACGGCCATGTAGTTTACAATTTCGCCGCTCGTGTGGTTCTGTTTAGTTAAACTAGAGAGTTTCAGTCCTTTTCTGTACACCATAGCCGTTAGAGCTGATCTCACATGCATACCCAAGATATCCACACCAAGATACCACTGTCGAGTTGTTAGAGTCTCTGCGAGCTTGGCCACAAAGAAGATCCCAGCGAGGATGTAACCCTCATGAGGGTAAGTCTCTTTCCCACCCAGATAATTAACAAAATCATTCACCAAATAAGGACCCACATAAGACACAAGAGTGTTTAAACCGGCAAAGACTGCATTACAAGCTGCTTCTTTCCAGAACGACTTTAAGATCGCCCAAGCAAGAGAAGGTGACTTCGAGGGATTCTCAGCCTTTGACTTCTCCCAGTTGAAGTTCAAGACTTTGTAGTTCGTCTTTGCCCGGTCTTTTGGAGCGAGCAGCGGAATGTCCCTGAGATCCAATGGCCTCTTGGCGCCAAGGGAGAGAAGAGGATTCAGCCACGAAAGCGTAGCAAGGCTAAACAACCCAGCGTCACTATAAGAAGTAACATTGAGACACCCAGCTTCTTCTTCTTCGACAAGCAAAGGGTCAAGAAGATGTAAATTCGTAACAACTCGAAGACCTGATACACCTCTGAGAGCAAGGAAGCAGAGGAAAGCCAGAGCCGGAGCTGCAACAAAGTTCCCAACGACGTGTGAAGACAAATGGTTTGAACCGTTTACAACAAGCTCTCTCGAGTCTATGAACAAAGCCCATAAACAGATGAAGAATTCCACAACCCACCATAGCCTTAACAGGAAAGGAAATTTTTCCGCAGAGGTGTAATTGCAGCGAACAACTAATGCGCATAACACTAACCAAGCTAGAATCTGTGTAACCGGCGAAAGAAGAACATAAATCTCGTTTCTTTCCTTACTTACTCCAATAATATCGAACACTAAAACCGAAACTTGCACGATTAAGACATAGAAACAGCAGATCACCGAGAATTTGTAGCCAATGGTGATTTCAACCTCATGGGTTTCTCCGCCAACACCAACATTGTCGGAGCTCGAGTTTCCCACAGAATCATGTTTGAAGAACCGACCTCGACGTAGACAGAGAAGTAAGCGTCTTGCGGAGATATCGAGGATAAATACTAAAAAAAGAGTCAAATTGATGCAGATCGAAGACACTTCCACTACTGGTAAATCACGAAGAGCTCTCAAGAGGGTGAGACCCATAATCGATTAGCGAGATTGAGCTTCTGAGCTAAAGAGCATTGACGAGACGAAGAAAGAGCAATTCACCACCATCTAGGGGTTTATTATGGAAGAGCTAGAGAAGCACGAGAACATGTATATGAGCAGAGTCACGATGGCGGTAGAGAGAAACGCAGAATCTGAAAGACACATCGCACATGGAAACAAAACGACTTTTCGTCACAGTCTAACACGTTGAAGAACACATCAGAAAAAAAGGTATTATAAAAATTGAGACTTTTGTTCTGTTCCCAAACACCATCGATGTTATCTAGAGAAAGACAGAAGAAGACAAAAGAAACATGAAAACTTAAAATTCAAAAACAAACCTGTGAGTGATCAAGGACAATGTCGCTTCTCTTTCTTTCTTTCTTTTCTCTCTCTCCTCGCCGAGAAGAGAGGGAGAGAGAGAGAGAAGAGGTTTCCAACTGTGTGTGATAATGGCGTTTACAACAGAAAGATTGAGACAAGAGTAGATTGAATCGCAAAATGTAGGAGGAATTTGGCTTTGCTTTGTCCTCTTCTTCGTCTTACATGTAAATCTGAAACTCTCTCTCCCTGTCTCACACAGACACACTGACCAGATTATACATGTCGATGCAGTCGAGGCTTTTGATCTTCAGACAATTTAATGATATATATGGCTTTTGTTTCTGTCCAATTATTGTTAATCCATTCAAATAGTTCTCTTTTTATAAAATAAGAACAATTCCTTCTTTGAAAAGAAGAAGAAGAAGAAGAAGAAGATGAACAACGTCAAAAGGAAAGGAACAGAACATACAATATGTTCTCAATTTTCATCCGAGTGAAATATTTCGATATTTCTTTTGGTTTCTTCGGTACTTACAAAGTCTTCTTTTTTTTTTTTGCTAACAATTACTCACAAAGTGACCATTCAAGATGTGTGTGAATGGTAACTTTGTGATTATCTGGATATCGCTTTTCTCCAATAAAAATATAACAAAAAATGGTAAATTAAGAAAATTATTACAATGATCAGTTTAAACTGGATAAAACATAACGATAACACTACTACAAACTAACAACTTACATGTTTGAGTTATAATAGTAAAATATTTGATAAATTTTGATAGATAAGTTTAGTGTCACTGGTTACATATAGTTGACCACAACAAAACCAAACCAAACCAAACCAAATAGATAAAATACACACAATTGGGAGAAAAATAAAAATATACACAATCACACAAGATTAGCTTACCGAAGTTCACAAGTCCAGCTTTGGTAAGTTTATCCTTTATTTTCTTTTATATAATTATATTATATCAAATTAAACCAAACCAAACCAGTGCTTCGGTTTGTTGGCAAAAACAGGTTTTATCATATAGTCTTTTCTTTTTTTATCTTGTTTACTTGCGAAGCAAGTATGATGCTTCGTCCTGGATAACCTTCCATGCCTCCTTCACGTGCTTCTCCTCTGTCAATGGTGCTCCTATGGCGCAACGTAGTACGATTTTTCCAGACAGAGCCTGTTTCCCACGCAAACCAGTACGTATATCTTAGTTTAAGAACATTATCCAACAAGAACAAATTAAAGACAGGTGTCACTTACAGTGTGAGAAATGAAGAGTTTCCCTGAAGAGTTCACTGCGTCTAGGAGGCTGCGGTTTCGGTTATTACACTTCTTTTCATCGTTTTCCGCAGGCACTATGCGGAAACAGACGAGGGAAAAGATCCGAGGAGTGACAATCTGCAAACAAGAATAATTAGAATCACCTTATTGTCAAGAATCTTGTCCCGGGAAGTTTGTGAGCATTATTAATTTTACAGTTACCTCAAAGTTAGGATCTTGAGACACAAGTTGTTCGAAATCATTAGCCAGTTTGATATGGTTTCTTATATAGCTCTTCAAGCTCTCAGCTCCGTAGAGCCGTAAAACCATCCATAGTTTCAATGATCTGTTAGACAAAAAAAGAACACAAAAACTCAGAAGGTATGTATGCAAATGTTCCTACAAAACTTTGAGTTTAGTTTCTGCGAAAGCAAAGAACCTGAATCTTCGTCCGAGAGGGATCTGCCAATCTTTGTAATCAACAACCAAGTTTGCCTGAGAGGCCTGCCAAAAATAAAAAAGTGGATAATAAGACTACTATCTAATAGATTCGAAGAAGAAAGATTGTGGCTTTATGTGAAGATTATCAAAATCTTGATTACCTTGTTTTTCAGAAACTCTGGATTTGTTGAAAGAGCTTCAGTGAGAGCATACTGATCCTGTTTATCAAACATCAACAATATATGAATAAGCGAAGAGCAGGAAAGGAGAAATTGAGACCAGAAAAGGCATTTGTACCTTCACCCAAAGTAGGGAACAATCGAAATTAGTGAGGAACCATTTGTGAGCATTCATGTTAAAAGAGTCTGCAGTTTCTACCCCGTCAATGTACTGTCGATACTCTGGACATATACAAGCACTTCCAGCGTACGCGGCATCCACGTGAAACCACATCTCATTGCTCTGAGAATTCAGTGAAGAGAAATAGAAATAGCATCAGTCTCTATGCTATTGAATTCTCTATGAGGCTTGTCGACAAAGTGAAGTACATAACCTGTGCGATCTTTCCTAGTGCAGCTAATGGATCAACTGCGGTCGAAGAAGTTGTTCCAACCTGCAAATAGCAAAAGAATCTTTCAGAGAACATGCTTCAAGAGGGTAAGTAAGTAGCAGGTTAGCTAGTGCTTACATTAGCACATAAAAAGAATGGAATCAATCCAGCTTCAAGATCCTGAGAAACAGCTTTTTGAAGCAATTCTGGACGCAGAGCGTAATTCGTAGAAGAATCAGCTTTCAGAACCCTGCAATTCTCTGGATGGATTCCGGATATCTGTCAACAAAAAGAAAAACAGCAGAAACAAATTTAGCTTCTTTGAACAAAATTTCTTTGATCAAATCTGCAAAAATTTCACCTGGCAAGCTTTCTGTAAAGCTGAATGTGTCTGGTCAGAGGAGTAGACAACGAGCTTCTCAAGGGCGTTCTTGCCAACGCTTCTTAAGACCTTATCGCGGGCAGCAATCATAACAACAAGAATAGCTTCACTAGCCGAACCTTGGATGACTCCACCTCCATTTCCTACAATACAGGTTAAACAACACTTAGCTAAGTAGGTCTTAAGCAAAAGGATTCTTCTGAAAAGATTCCATGTTTTATAGTTATATAACCTTTGGAGAGAAACTGCTCGGGTAGGTTGAGTAGCTTTGCAAGCCAATCAAGAACGATCATTTCGAGCTCGGTGGCAGCAGGAGAAGTAACCCAACTAAAACCAACGATTCCGAGACCAGCACTCAACATCTCACCCAAGAACCCGGCGACACTGCTGTTAGAAGGGTAATAAGCAAAGAAACTGGGGCTTTGCCAATGCGTTACTCCAGGCAATATCTTGGCCTTAACATCTGCAAAACAAAACTCACATTCTAAGCACAACCAACAAGCATCAGAAAAAAACTGGAAAGTGGGTATTCAGTTATTTCACCATCGAGAACTTGTTCCAGCGTTTCAGGGTGGTCTGGTGCTGAATCAGGCAAAAGGTTGTGAAGATAACCAGGCTGTATCAGACAAGTAGATACCATCAACATTGTGAATAAACAAGAGAGATTCAAAACCAAAGCCTAATGCCAACCTAGACATAGAAAAATATAGCAAAATTCACACGGAAAGTATGAAACTTTTTTTCAAAGCCGAAGTCTCACAATCACACAAACACTGAACAGATTGAATAAAACCCACATCAAATTGATTTTCCGAGGGAAACATAAAAAAAAAAGGTGACCTGAACTTGGCTAAGAACAGGGAAACTCTCGATGGTTTTGTAATAATCGGCAATGAAATCGACCATTCGATGTCCGTACTCTCTCAGTTGCTCAGAGTCCATCGGCTTCAACACGTTCCTACTTCCACCATTTTCCCTGTTCCGTAAGAGAAAATACAATTCAAAACAAAAATTACAAATCACAAAATGGGATTTCCCAAACTTTCAAGAACTTACATTTTTTTTTCTTTTGCTTTGAATTCGAGTTTTATGTCTCAGAAGCTTTTCTGAATGGTTTGGGTTTCAGCAGGCGTAGATATCTCTTATTTATAGGACCGGGTTGGTGTGTTTTTTTTTCTTTTTTCTTTTTTCTTCTAATTTAAAATGTTTTTTACAGAATTTAACATGTTTTTCATAAAGATAAAAAAAATAGTACAGAACGCACTCTCTCCAAAGTTTTTTTGTTGGCCAACCAAATCGTTATCAAGAGAGCAACGAGAAACAATTGTTTATGTGTGCTTCAACGTGCAATGGTTAGATTTTCAGGTACTGTTTGTTCATCTTTTTTTTTTCTCATACTCTGAACTCTGTACTGTACCATTTTTCGTTAAACTGTTTGGGAGGAAACTTTTTAAGTTCGTTAGACTATTGATTTTTCTTTTTGCTAACGATCTATTTTAATTAAAAGACTACTCAGTATTGTTGTTTATTTATGACTGATTGTGAATCTGGAGAAACATAATTTACAAACTAGGAATCCAAAAATCGGTTTCTAGACATGTAAGATAAACAATCAGTTATGTTATTAGGAAAAGTTATCTTTGTGATGGCATATACTTTTTTTGAAACAGTTTGGTTTTAGGTTTGGTTTAAAGCATTAGAGTGGTTTTTAGTCTATAATGGTTTAAACCAAACCTAAAACCAAACGGTTTCAAAAATCTCACCCAAATCGTCTTTCAAATTATTTTTAGTCTGTAAATGGCTGGGATTTATTAGATATTATTCGTAAAAGTTCGCATTTCTTACCAAATGATTCGACTTATGAAAAACAAACATAGACTAAAAGCCAACGAATCAATATAGTAAATAGAAAGAATTCACTCGAGACCATCCAAAAACATTAAGGCACTATGTAAACATCAGTGCTTTGTTTGGTATTATTATATTTTAAAAAGTTTTTTACTGGACTAAGATCACTTCTAGCATTATGGATTCAATTGGTTAGTGTTATTAAAAAATCTTAAAATTGTTGTAAACTATGATATACTCCTCTAAAGTTTTCATTATCAATGTGGTTGAGTATGTATATGTTTCCGAGAGGATAAATTGATAATTTTGCTTAGTTCCTTGTCCTCTTACATCTCGTTTTGGCCATCTAAATGTTCATTATTCTTATATAGATGTGTTACTTGACTTGGGGAGGTTGATGAGCCAGGTTACATGTCTCACAAGTCAAGTCATACTTGTCGTAGGACCTAGGAAGCTGACGATTGTGTGGTTCCGATGATAAGTGTGATCATACTGCTTTGTCTTTTGATTTACTACAGCTATGGTCAGATGAGTGTGCACTGCATCGATAAGATCCTTTGAACAAAACAGTGTGGGACGAACCGAATAGTATCAGTATGACATGTCTTCTGCCTTGTATTGCACCTACCTAGTCCCGTCACGCAAGTCACCGAAGCTTAATTACTAATATCTAAAGTAGATCAAACATCATATTTGTAAGACTAATGATGTAAAACTTTACCAGTTTCTTCTATTGTTTCTAATTATAGTAACAATATTATAGTACAATTTAAAAAGGAGCAAAAATTACTTTGAATAGAAAACTAAAACTTAAATGACAGATATATGTGAACACCAGCTCTTATCTTTGGGTATATTGGCGGACAAAGCAACTGATAGCACCGAATTATAATGATCTTTTATTTTCACCTAATTTTTTGGCCATTTTCGTTTTTTTCCTTCGACTCATTTTCATTATTAATTATCTCATCTCAATTAATTACGACCAAATTGTGATATCTGATTCTTTATATTATAATAAAAATGTAACCACCATCAAAGCCTAGTCACAAAACTAATTAAGTCATATAATGAAATTTTGATTTATATACCGTTTTATTTAAATCAAGTCAAATGCAACATTTGTTTATGAGATTTTGAATTTATGAAGTATATAAAATTTAATTAGTAGTTAAAAAAAATTGACTAGAATAATTGATCTATAAAGTATATTATTTTAAATTATAATTGAGTAAATTTTAGGTAAATTTTTTATTTCTTTGTAGATTAAACACACATAGAATCACTTTACATCTTTTTGATAAAAATGTAAATATTTTTGATAAACTAGGTCCAAGCTGATTCCAATCATTATAGTATTTTTTCTCCGAGTAGTTTATAAGTTATGAAAAACAAATGATTTCTCGATTCCTCTACATTCCTGCATGAAAATGAAATTTATTAGAGATTATGTAAAAATTATTGTGCCATGAAGCAATAATTTTTAGAGGGCATATGAAAAAAAGCTTGCATCGATAGTTACAAGGGGCCTTAGTAACGTAGAAAACTTAAAAAAAATCTTTGATATGAAAAATTATTCATAACAATGCAGAGCATTAGGTTCTGTTCAAAAAGCAGAACCTGGATAGTAAAACGGGCTTAAATGGGTATTATTAGGCCTTTATTCTCAGGCCCAATATGTATATTTTATGTTTATGGACTTCACCGTCGCCGTCTTTCCTCACCGGTACAGCAACGGGAATGTCCATGGCGGCGAGGTCACTGGATGTTACATAAGATGATTCCCAAATCAATATTCTGAGAAGATTTCAATTTGCAGAAGAAGAAGATATTAGCAATGGAGGATGAATTAGAAGGTATGCGAGCTCATTTTCCTCTTTCGTTTGGTAAGACGTCGAAGGTTTCGGTGCCAATCGAAGCCATCCACAGCGCAACTCGCCGGGCGGATGCAGGGACAGACGCCGGATTTTCGTCGGATTTCTCCACGAAGAAACCTAATTCCGGTAAAGATGAATCCGGATTCCCGTCTCTGTCTTCCTCTTCTAAATCTTGGCTCCGAACTGTTCGCGGTCCCAATCGTAACCCTAATAGCAGCGATGGTGCTAAATCTAGTCTAGCTCCTTCCGAAGATGATGTAGCCGTAGGACCGCCGCCGCCTCCGACGCGAGAGGAAGAGGAGGAGGATGAAGGAGTTATGATGGGACCACCACCGCCGCCACCAAAGGGAACCGGAATCGGTAATGATTTTGATGATGAAGAGGATATGATCGGTCCTCCGCCACCGCCTCCTGCTGCTACCTCTGACGTAGATTCCGATGAAGATGAGGATGACGACGATGTTGATGACAATGAGGAGAATCGGTACAAGATCCCATTGAGCAACGAGATTCAGCTCAAGGGACATACTAAGGTTTACTAAGCAATCTAAATGCATAGTACTTGGTTTTTCGATGCTTTCCTTTGAAGTACTTTCATGAAGAATCTTTGAATTACGAAAATTGAATGTTTCTTGGAACAGATTGTTTCCTCTCTCGCTGTTGATAGTGCCGGAGCTAGGGTTCTTTCTGGTAGCTATGACTACACTGTTCGTATGTACGATTTTCAAGGCATGAATTCCAGACTTCAGTCTTTTAGGCAGATCGAGCCATCTGAAGGTCACCAAGTTCGCAGCTTGAGCTGGAGTCCCACTTCTGGTCAGTTTCTATGCGTTACTGGCTCTGCACAAGCTAAGGTGTGTGTCATGAAAATGTGTCTCTAGAGTCTCTTCGACTTGTCGTATCATTCGTTTGCTCACATTCGTTTGTTCGTTCTCTATCTCAGATTTATGATCGAGATGGTCTTACCCTTGGTGAGTTCATGAAAGGGGATATGTATATCCGTGATCTGAAGAACACTAAGGGCCACATTTGTGGGTTGACTTGCGGAGAATGGCATCCGAGGACTAAGGAAACGATTCTGACGTCTTCAGAAGACGGGTCTTTGCGTATATGGGATGTTAATAACTTCCTAAGCCAAACGCAGGTACGGTTTTCCTGTCAATGAATATCTTGGTTTGATTATAGCATGCATGGGACATCAATGTAACTGTTTCTTGGACAGGTTATTAAGCCCAAGCTTGCTAGACCGGGGAGGATTCCAGTTACAACCTGTGCTTGGGATCGTGAAGGAAAGCGTATCGCTGGTGGCATAGGAGATGGATCTATACAGGTAATGATTATATTCCATCTCTTTCTCTTTTTCTTTTTTTTTATGCGCAAAGGCTTTCTATGATCTCCTGAATGTGTTTAATCTAGTTTAAAACGAACTTTGAATAATATGATAGTAATTTCCGTATATGAATGGTCTTTTTTCCCCTTCTTTTAGATGAATTGTCTTATAGCTTTGTTGTTTGTCGATCCAGATTTGGAGTCTCAAGCCGGGATGGGGAAGCCGGCCCGATATATACGTTGGGAAAGCCCACACTGATGATATAACCTCTGTTAAGTTCTCTAGCGACGGGAGAATTCTGTTGTCAAGGAGTTTCGATGGTTCTCTAAAGGTAAACCTTAAAACACATCCTGTTTTTGACCAGATTGCTCAGAGCTATATCAACTGAACTCTTTCTTGATCAGGTCTGGGACTTGCGGCAGATGAAAGAAGCCCTAAAGGCTTTTGACGGTCTCCCTAATAATTATGCTCAAACCAACGTTGCCTTTAGTCCAGATGAACAAATCATCCTGACTGGAACATCCGTTGAGAAGGACAGTACAACGGGAGGCTTGCTCTGCTTTTACGACCGAACCAAACTTGAGATCGTTCAAAAAGTCGGAATATCTCCAACTTGCAGCGTGGTGCAATGCGCTTGGCACCCGAGGTTGAATCAGGTAAACAACAACAACAAAGTTCCGTTCCTCTGAAATCTGTTTTCCGACTTCACATTGAGAGCTTTCTATTGTCTGTAGATATTTGCAACATCTGGAGACAAAAGCCAAGGAGGAACTCACATTCTTTACGACCCAACTCAGAGCGAGAGAGGGGCGTGTGTCTGCGTTGCACGTGCACCAAGGAAGAAATCTGTAGACGATTACCAACCAGAACCAGTAATACACAATCCTCATGCATTACCGTTGTTCAGAGACCCACCAAGCCGTAAACGACAAAGAGAGAAAACACTGAAGGATCCTGCCAAAGCCCATAAGCCTGAGCTTCCCATGAGTGGTCCTGGTCATGGTGGAAGAGTTGGGACTACTGGAAGCAGCTTATTAACGCAGTATCTTCTCAAGGTAAGGCGCTTCGATATTTTCATCGATTTTTTCGACTCAGGTTGTTAATATTTTGAAAATCTTGTGTGTGTGTGTGTGTGTTTTTGCAGCAAGGTGGGATGATAAAAGAGACGTGGATGGAGGAAGATCCAAGAGAAGCGATATTGAAATACGCAGAGGTTGCTGTTAAAGATCCGAAGTTTATTGCACCTGCTTACTCTCAGACCCAGCCTAAGACCATCTTCGCTAAATCGGATGATGAAGAAGAAGAAGAAGGTGACGTCAAAAAATAACTAGAGAGTTTCCAAGATACTTCACTTTTCTTCAACGACCATTTCCTTATATTCTGTATAATGATCAAGTTGTCAAAAAACAAAAGACCATATCATGGCACATTAAGGATAACGGAAACAACATAGTTATTTATTCCGGAATTGCATTTTCGGTGCGTTGTGATCTCAAAATTCAGACGCGTTTGCATCCAGAGTGTCTTATAGACGAACACAATTGCATCCAAATGCAGCATTTAGATGCAAAAACCAATTTTAGAAAACGAGCTAACATAATCCAAATCATAGCATGTCTATATATAAAGAAAAACAGTAAGAGAGCATAATAGTGTATATTTCTCTTGTGAGAATTATTTGTGAAACATCAAATCAAGCACTTGAATTAAGCAAAAGGGTTTTCAAGCGTCCTTCCTGTACAACTTTGACAAACAAAAGCTCCTAATGATTATTTTACAAGAGTACGAAACAAGTTTCGTTTAGTTTGTTAATGATAACAGGGATCAGATCAGAGATCCAGACACGATAAGCATGTCGCATGTCTCTGTTTTTTTTCCCCTTGGTTTCTTACTTTTTTCTACTGCTGTAAACTCATCACCTGTAAAGTCTTCCGAGTGTAAAGGGTAGTAAAAGGTACCCTCTTTTGCTTCTTCTTTCGTTTTCATATGATTTGACTTTGGTTTGTTTCTTCAGTTTGTATTGTATAAGTTGATGATAAAATGAGCTTTAGAGACCCCCGTTCTCAAAGCTCGATAGCCGTGAGTCTGATAGAACGCTAAACAGTTGTGTATCTACAAATAACTACAAAACCCAAAACGAAAAAACTTGTAAGCCTCTGGATTCCAACGAGAATATCAGAAACTGAAGCCCATATCAGGATTAAGATTTTGTACCTTAATGAAGGATTGGTCTCTACCAGGAAATGAATCGATAAAACTGTCCTTTAGAAGTAGAGAAACCTGAGAAAGAAAGATTCAGATATAGTTATCGAGAGATAGGAGTGGAAGTAGTTCTTGTTACGCTTTTAGGAGAATCACTATATAAGTAAGTACCCTGTCGCTATTGGATTGAACGCTTGTTATGGTGTGAGAGTGTAAATCTGAGCAAAGAGACTCCATGTAATCTCTCATTACTTTCAAGAATTTAGTCGCAGCTTCTGCCTGATAACATTCGGTCATATGAAATTGGGTTCAAGTAATACAATTTTAGGCCATGCATTGGTAACTACTTACCTGTACTTCATTGCATTTATAAACCGGGTGTCTTCTAGCAGTCGAGCTATGATGAGCCAGTGTGGCATGGATTGGAGTCAACTGAGCCATGAGTTCTTTACACTGAGGCAGTGCTGGCATGTTACATATTTTCATCTGAAGAAAAACAGTTAACGTTACATGCCTTGAGAATTGTTTTATCAGTTTTCGATACTTGACAGAAAGAAAAAATAAGAGATTTTCATGATATGGCCACCAAACCTGATTGTTAAGGATGTTAATTAGAATAAGATTAGACGTCTTGACCTTCCAATCAGTAGGTTTACTGTGTATACCAACCTGCCAGGTGGCGTAAACACAGACCGTGTGAACAACAAGAAACATATATAGTTCATGATTTACGATCCAAACAACATCCACTAGACTGATAGTGAGCATCTACCTATTAAAAACACGGCATGAGTTACTTCATATGAAAAATAAACTTACAAGGAACGGAACAGGTGCCTCGAGGAAATCAGACATCCTTCCGGGCAGAACCTGAAGACAACAGAGAGAAGTTACGACAAGGAAAACTCCCATTCTGATTGGTCGATTGTTTTTCTAGTGATGCCATACTTACTGGAAGCAATAAACTCTGCCACTGAAACGGCCGAATCATTGGGACAAGAGACAGCACTATTGCTGACAAAACACCCTGCAGTTAGTCGTCGGTTAGTTCAAGTGACAATTTCCATTTAAATATCCACAAGGGACTGAAGATGAATAACGATCAGAGGACAGATTTAACTAACCAGATTCGGGCAGATTACCACAATTTGCTTCTCTAATAAAACTCCAGCAAGGAGTGACATAATCTGGAAGGAGAAGAATTCTTTGTAACTTCAGATATTTGTTACTTAAGAAACACACTAACTCAAGGCATAAAGAAGAGATGGACATTGCATCCAACGCAAAAATAGTACAATTTTAACAATATGTTGGCTCCAAAATCGACACTGAACTTTCAGTAGAAAAGAAAGGATGTTGAGAAGAGGCCGTACAGTTTCA
Organism: Schrenkiella parvula; assembly: GCA_000218505.1. Classification (NCBI taxonomy): domain Eukaryota; kingdom Viridiplantae; phylum Streptophyta; class Magnoliopsida; order Brassicales; family Brassicaceae; genus Schrenkiella; species Schrenkiella parvula. The sequence continues at coordinate 13,842,015 of CM001189.1, forward strand.
AGAGAGAGGATACGGCAAACTGTTGCCGTTGTCCACATTGAGAGACCCATGGCCTCCTCAGCAGCTGCCAACCTCGCATTTATCTTTGGCAAAGAAAAAAAATGTAACTGAGATGAGATTACGAATTAGAGGCAAGACTATAAAAGGATGATTCCGACATAAAGCATACCCCGGAAGTATCGGAGGAGCAGATATATTCTTCTGACAATCCTAGAGCTGAAAGAGGGGGTCGTGTATACTCAATGGATTGTAAATGTTCCAGCGGCTGGAAAACTACTTCACTTCCACGGGAAGGAATTGCCAATGAATGGTAGCCGCAAATTAACTGTAACGAATCATTGTTGTGTTCCTACCAAGGGAGATACCATATAACAGTATATGAGAACAATGAGATAATAGAGCAACTAAATGGTAACCTGCTAGTGACCTCCTTACCTTTGCCCATTCCAGAATTAAATCATCTCCGAAATCATTTTCGCTGTTCGATAAATCATCAACCTCATCTGACAACACACTTCTAGTTGAACTGCCATATATAAAAAAGGTAAATCTGAGATTATACTGGTAAACAACTGAATCATAACATTACTAGGAAAAACATTCCTGCAGATAAGAAGTGGTTAGATCAAGTTTTGGTGTATAACAATTGTGTTAACTTACCTGAATACGGACTCACAGCTTTCAATACGCTCTATCGGTTGGGTCCTAGGATCGATACATGTAACCTCTGGAGAAGTGTGGCCATTCTCAAAGCTTTGGGCCGTTCTTTCAGGGGTATCCAAGTGGTTCTCAAATACTTCAGAAGAATTATCGTCGTAACAATGGAAAACTTTTCTCCCATCTCTTTCTATTTCCTTGATCTGACTTACATCTGAAGTATCACTGGTGACAACACTATCTGGAGATTGTGGTTCTGCAAAGTTCGCAATGTCAGTATCAGATATCAATCCTGCAGCAGCGGCCGTGAGTGCCATGACTCCATCCACAGGTATTGCAGAAGCCATCCAATCATCAGGGTTGCTACGAGGTGAAGAAACACCGCCATTCATTCTTGAAATTGATGGGGCATGGCATGCAGCAGCAAGAGACATCTCGCTAACAAATTCAGTTATCCGTTTTAGACGCTCCTGTGCAATCATACTGCATCAACATGTAAAAAACACCATCAGTTCAAGTTTTTTGATCTCTAGTCAATGTAAGGAAAAGTCACTACTAAGAGTAGGGGCATGTTTGTACCTGTTTAACATCTCAAAGTGTAGCTCAAAAAAAGGAACTCTGGTCAGCAAGCAATAGCATCGAGGTGCAGAAACCAAAAACCGACTGCCTCCTCCAGATGAATGCAAGGGTGACGCAGTGCTTAAGACACCAGGGGGTCTCTGAACAATCTCCGAGACATGTAAACAAACACCATACAATGTCGCATCATCTGCGACCTGAAAAAGAGAATTTTGAGAGCCTCATGTAAGTTTTTACATGGCTAGTGGATGTCTGACACTAAAACAATCAAGGGGCATGAAGAAAAGATAGATTACCTTGAATGAAAATATGAAAGACGAATTATCTGTGCCTAAATGTTCCTGCAGTAAACTCAAAAGTATCGTGATATGTTCTACGTAGCATAGATGAACTAGAGCAGCTCAGAGAGATATTTTATTCAGAATATTTCCGCACCTGTCCATACACAAGCTCATTTAGATCACTAAGAGATGGGGTCCTCTCCAAAAGTCGTGCCTGTTAAGAAAAGTCATGTTTTAACAGTCTTAGTTGCAGCATATTTCACAGTATAATGATGCCAACTAACATGACGTATATTGTTACCAGCAGTATGAATCAATTGTGGGTAAATTTTCTAAGTAAGTCATGTGGCTCAAAACTATTAATATACCAAATGCACATTGGCGGTCATTAAATAACCATAAAGAGACACAGACCATACATATCATACCTTGACACCACCAGGAAAGCAGAAAGTTGCTAGATCTTTTGGACGCATTGCCACCTTCTTCCCAGGAGGGTATTTAAAAAGTATCTGTGCGTAAAAGAAAACTTGATAAAGAAAGAAAAAACCAACTAAATCATCTAAATAATAGAAGCGGCAAGCGAGAATGCATTAAACAAGATATAAAGAGTGGCAAACAAACTAGACAATGAGGGTGGGAAAAAAAAACCAATCAGAATACGTGTCTGTCTCATTTTACATCTATAAGCATGCCCAAAACTATGAGAACTCAAATTAAAAACCAACTTAGCACAAACCTGTGGCTCCAAAATTGGAAATTGAGGCCCACGGTGACGGAGTATTCTGTAGTCTGCTACTTCATACCTAGACATCTCCATCTCCCATTTCTTCCTTCTACGGAAGGCCTCCTCAACTGGCTTCAAATTCGTTTCCGGATGAAGCCCCACAATGATGAAATGTTCAAATAGCGAGGTTGGTTCCTTATATTTCATTTGATCCTAGAGGGTTTATCAAATGGAAAACATTAGTCAGCTAATGTGCTATGCCAGACCAGAATTTTTTAGACGATTGAGGGGAAGACGAACGACGTAGCCAAAAATTTGTTTTAAAGGTTTGATAGGACACCTAGAGAGATTAAATACCAGGGCTTTTGAAGAGTGGAGCTGGTACCACTGTCTTTTTTGGTTTGCTAAGACCTCAGGATTGAAAGTGGGCCGATTGTCCTCACGTAGATTGCTAACCCCACGCCAAGCCTTCTGCATCTGTGTTTTTAATCTCTGGAAACTGTTTGTGCGCCTGTGTCCTGGAGTCCCTATCTCACTTTGGGTGCGCCTATGTCCTAGTGATGGTGACTGTGGTAAGACTGGTCCATTGAAGTATACATTTTGAAATGTCTCTCCAGCTGCTTTAGCTGCATCCGGAATACATGAGGGAGAGTCTTGCTCTCCTGTAACTTCTCTCATTTCCATCTTTCTAACACAATCAACTTGTGTTTCACATCTTAGACTCTGTGGTTCATCATCTTTTTCCCTCAGCATCAAACTCGAATTGTCTTCATCATCCTTTCCCAACACCCTCTTCTCATCCCTATTTTCACATCTATTACCTGTTCCATCCACCTTCACATGACCATTTGCCACTTCTGTATCCAGTTCTTTAATCTCTCTACTAAGAGTAGTTGGGCCGTCTTTCATGTCATCCCTTTCTGGTGAACCTGTACTAGATTCTTCATTACCCCTTGATACAAAACCGAGTACCTTTTCATCTCTCTCCAACACAGCTTGTCCTTCATCCCCATTTACCCTTTCCAAAGGCTCATACTGCTTAAGAGACTCATGTCCATCTTCTTTTTCACTCCTAGCTACCAAACTGTTAGTTTTATCTTCCAATGTGTCTACTTTCGGAGAACAGCTATCATTTTTCGTAGATGTAATTTGTTCATTCCCTTTATCACTCAACATATCTCTTTCGGTTTTCCGTTCATCATTTTCTCTATCCTTCAACGATGCAAGAGTCCTCTCACCATCTCTTTCCACCACAATATGTAGTTGACCTATTTCATTCCTCCTCGGGGTACCCACTTCTTGTCTACTTATCGATGCCCTCTCATCGCAAGATGTATTCACTTGCTCTTCTTCGTCTTCTTCACTTCTCTTTGACGACCTACCTTCCTGAATCATGTCCAATGTATTCTGCTCATGTTCTACTTCACCTCTACTCGATGCTCTCCATCCATCTTCATGTCCATCCCTAAAGGCCTCACTTCCACGTTCATCTTCCACATCCGTCTTCGTCGGGTATCTTAAAACATCATCACCATTTCTACCTCCCCGATGAATTGCCAATACGTCTCCCTGCATATCCGTATAAAACAAAGCTTCTCCCTCAAACAACACCAGCAAAATCAATAACTAGCAGCATACCCCCAAATTCCTGCTTAAACACACAAAAAAAATACAATAAAATCAACAAACTAGGAAGAAGAAAAGCTTCCATCAGAGAACAATATTATAGTCAACAACAAAGAAGATGAGCTTGAAAAAAATTAAAAAACAAAAAGATGAATCGCAATTCCTAAAAACTAAGAAAAAACACCTTAAAAATTCTAACGGATTTGAAGTATCTAACGATCTGCAGAAATCGCCTTCTCGTTTTTTTTTGTTCCTCGAATCACAAAGCCTAGTTTATAACGAAACCCTAATTTTCGAATGAGTTGAAATCACTAAACAGAACAAAAAAAACGAGTTATATGTACGAATTCAACGTTTCAGCTACACGAATTGAAAAGCTAAAATCAAAAGAAGATGATCACAAGAATAGAGAATTAAGAACGAGATACCTCCAGCAAAATCAATGCTCCTGGAGAATTTCTTTTTTTGTTTAATTTTATGAAAGTTCAAAACATGAAAATCCCAAAAAAAAAAAACTTTTAGTAACGGAAGCTTAGGCTTATGATTTATGGAGGGAACGAAATGAATCCGCGGCGTGAGAGGATTAGGGAGAGAGAGAGATTAATTGAGAAACCAAAAAAAAGGAATTGAATCTTCTTTCTTTCTTCTTTCTTCTTTCTTCTTTTCCGTTGTCTGTTGGGAGGGACGAAAAAGACAGGTAAATAAAAGTTTGTACTAAAAATAGAATTTTACGTAAAAGGGGAGGTTATACTTGAGACCAGGAGAATAACAGCTCAGGTGCAAAAATCTTTTCTTAAGTTTATTTCCCTTTTACCCCCTCACCTTTTCCTTTACTTCTACTTATAAACGTTGCTTTCAAGTTATCTACCAAAAACACCCAAAACTTATTTTTTTTGTCGGCAATACCCAAAACTTATTAAATTGAGATTTTGACTTTTGACGACCAAAAAAGAAAAAAACGTGAAATTTTAATTTTTATTTACCTAAAACATAATGAATTCTTAAAATCTACTTACTCACATACAATACCAAAAGAAATGTTAATTAAGTAAATAGTACAATTAAGTAAGTGACAATTGCTTAGAATACATATTAAAAAAAAAGTAGCAAAATATTATCAGTAAAAATATGGACCGATATATTATTATTAGACCAAAAAAAAGATTTAAAATATATTTATTTGGTAATATCTAACTCATTACAAAAATATATTGAGCATACAGCATAATAAATCTCACATTGGCATAACAGGAATATAAATACATTCACTAAAATAGATGTTTTCATACCAAAATAAAATAATCTGAAAACAATCGTAAATTTTACAACACTTAGATCATATAGGTTAACTATATAAAAAATTCACATACAAAATCCGTTACTCATCTCGTAATAGTTAAATAAATTGAATATAAATTCATCTAAAATTTTCAAAATTTTTATTACTCAATTAGATAAAAACTCAATATATTATCAATTACTTGATTGTTCTCCCAATTATTTTTTGTTTCGTGAAATTACTCAAATATATATATAATCAAATATTTTTGTATAGATATTTTAATCATCTTTAGCCATAATTCATTATTTAAAATAAATAAATAAACTTTATAAAGTAATTCAAAAATCATAAACAATATGTTACTAGTATGTACTTGATATTATCGTACTCTTACTCCATTTACTCCAATAAATATTAAATATTTAGATAGATCTATTTTAGGTATGATATATTTTTTTAATAATAGTAGTAGAAATTTTGGTAATATTTACTTTTTTGTCAAAAAAAGATCTGCTAATATTTATAATCTGTTATCCAAATTTAAAAAAAGATTTATGTCCACAAATATTTATATTCATCAAAATAATGGTATAATAAATATGAAAAGATTTTGATATATTTCCATAATTTTTTAATGAATATGTAATGATATGAGAAGCACATTGGACTCTGAATTTATGATATATTCGATAGAAAAAATAGTTTGAGGTATAAGTGAAAATCTAATAATATTTTTATCAAGTTGGATATAAAAAATAACAATAAATCAAAAGATCATTTGTAGATAAATGGATAGCAAATCCATAATTAACACCACAAAAAAATTATTAGTTTATAAAATTTGGATTATGCATGTATGTATTTTATTATGCATATATGTCTTCACAAATTGATTTATTAATAAAAATATACAAAATATTATACAAATGGATAAATTATAAGATACTTTTTAACATAAATTATTTTGGTCTTATATACCTATTTGTAAAAAATTCAATCACAAAATTAGGACTCAGCTGTACGCCAATTTTCAATTTTTTATTAATAACATTTCAGTTTAAATTATTTAAAACTGTCTATCAATATTTTGTTTTTCCGTTCATATACTTCATCTTTTGTTGAGCAACAAGATATAAAGTTTGTTTTAGTCTACTAAAAAATTAAGGTGTCTGAGGCATGATTCTTCGACGATGTATCAATTCTGGACAAAACTGAAACGATGAAAACTTGGTCACTAATTAGCGAAAACCTAAAAGTTAAAGGTGCTGTGTATAAACGTTGAAAACATGAATTGACTTTGAACGTGCGATGACACTCTACCGAACCGAACGGTTGAAGATCCATTAAATGTCTCTCACGCGCCACATTCTTCCTTCGATGTCAGCCGTTGGATTTGACTGGTTACCAAAGATCCCTTTGACTTGAATAAAGAAAGATTGAAACAGCTATTATAAATACTGATAATTTAGTCAAGTTTTATGTTTTTAATAACTTTCGAGTGCAATAAACCCTCATAAACTAATCAAATGTATAAAGCTAAAAAGAATATACCGACAAAAATAGAACGCAACGAATAAATTTCAAAACCTTAATTTTGTTATTTAGTTTAATGATATTTTTTTAAATCTATATTATCATCATAAAACTATAAATCTTTTAAAATGCAGAAACTATTAATCCGATAAAATAGTTTTACCTTTCCAAGGTTGAATGACCAAAATCAAACAAACATTTGGAACAATTGAAATAGTAACCATTTTATATTTTTTTAAGAAATTTTTTATTTATCAACATATTTTTAATGAATTTGATTAATTCTATTTTAATGAAACTGAAAAATAAATTTTTAATTTTAATTTGATTGCAATATTTAGAGATATTCTTTTTAACTCTAATCAAATTTGGATTAAACATCTCAAATATGTTTTGATGACATATATAATCTTTCAATTTAAATAAAGTTAATAGACATAAACTTTATATAATTATTCATTTATTTTTATTTTCAGTTATAAATATATTTTTGGGATGGATTTTATTTAAACATTTTTTTGATCAAGACCAACTGCCTAGGAGTCACCTAATTTGTAAAATGAACCCAACACAGAAAAAATGACATAGAAATTTCATATTATGGATTCAAATTCGGCTTTTAATTATTAACCAATGATGGACGATAGAACGTATATGAAAAAAATGAGTCAATTTTTAAATAAAATATCGATTTTTTTCCATAAATAGATAGTGAACAACCGGACCAAATAGTACAAATAAATAGTTCTTTTATAAATCGGCTTGAAATGTACTTACAGCAGTTTAAAGAAAAACAATATATCTTTAATTGAACACTTTATAATATACAAAAGTCAGGTTATTTGAGAAGACTCCTCATTTAATTCCCACTCATTTCCCGAATATATAATTATCCATTTATTTTCATTAACAATTGTAAGCAAATATTTCAAAAAGATATTACTAAATGTTTCACCATTTTTTTTATTAAGTTGACGAAATGACAAAAGTCCACTATATAATTTTAATGTAAAAGTAAAACATGCAAATTTTCAAATTTGCATGAATGTGCATTCAACGCGCTAAACAGTAAATGCGAAAGGTCATGCATTTTAAACCTATGAAGTGAACAAGCCCGAGGTCGCACGACGCACATTATCTTTGCCCACCACTTTGGTCTTTGGGAATTGTGTATCTTACAAAAATGTTTCATTTGTTTTGGTAAAGCAAATTACTAATTTCAGTACAATAATTATGTTCTCTTTTTAAATTAAAATTTGTTTTTTTCTCAATAAGTAAATACTTTTTAGAAATACTTTTTTTGCATTTTATAAATAATGATTAGTTTATTCAAAAATATCAAGCTCGTTATTATAATAAAAAGAAAAAAATGAGAACAATCGAATGAACTTTAAATGTGTTTTTGTTTCTCCAGTAGATTTGTCGACAAATTAAAAGAAAGAAACTTGGACATTTTGTTTTTGTTTGGTATAGTTTAGTTAGATTTTGATTTGCTACTATTTTTTTTTCTTGTATGGGCTTAGACGCTCAGGCCCATGGATATTTAACCTCACTTCGGTCAGCAAAATTCTAGTGAGGCCCATATATTTAATAATCAGCCCAATAAGACTCGGAGTCAGACGACTAACGCCCAAAAAAAGAAACGGTTTTGTCGATGTGACGGTGGCAAACGGCCACCAGTTTTGTCGTTTCGAGGAGTATAGAGTCCACGCGCGTGAGAGAGCGCGTTTGTGTGTTGCTGATACATCATCATCGCTTTTTTTCCTTTCTCTGAAAGCAGTCTCACTACGGCAACACACTACCCTACGCCCTTCCCACCATCAGCATTAAAGTCTCTCTCTCTCTTCGCTTCTTCTGGTTCGAAATTACTTTACTCTCTTCTCTCTATCACTCTGTTACCTTCGCCGGAGAAGCTCTCCTTCGTTCTCTCTATCCCCAACCTAACTCTCAACGTTCGTCTCTGCTTCCCGCTGCTGTGTGCAGATCTCGAGCCGCATTTCGTGGATCTGTGTAAATCGCGTTAAACCCAGTCGCTTTTGTGTCTTACCTTAGGGTTTTGATTTTTTTTTTGTTCGGTCAATGTCTGCGAAGCTTTGAGGAAGTTATGGTTAGACGTCTGATTCTGGAGAGGCTTCGTTTTGATTATTTGAATATTCGGAGAGTGTCCGGCGAGGACGCGGAGGTTCGGTGTCTCCGTTGCTGACGAATGTTGGTTTTAAAGTATCGTCTGCTGAAATAAGATGCGGAACTTTGCGATGCTTCTGCTGCTATTTCTCCTTCTTCATTCTCTCGGCTCGTTTCCCGTATGCTTTGGTATGAATCAGTAAACAGATTTGTTTCCCCTTTCGATGTGTTTTGCTTAGTGAAAAACAAAAGTTAGGAAGCGATTGAGAAAGCAAACAAATTAACCTAGCTAAGGTTTTTTTTTTGCTCTTACTTGACAGCTCAAGATGAGCTATATTTAGAATTGTTTATTGGGTATAATTAGAAGCTAACTTTATTATGTACAAAGTAAGCAAAAGGGTTTTAGTTGTACGATTTTGATTCATTAAGTTTGGAATCTGGGATTGTGAAGCGTGAGAGTGACGATAATTTCACACCTTTTGTGCCTTATTTGGCACTCTACTTTAATTAGTTAGATAATGGCAAATAGAGTTTACTTTCTCTCTTATGAGTATCATGAGGAAATATCAATTTCGCGAGACATGCTCTTGGCGAACAATTTAGTCTTTAACGTAGGCTTGGTGCTTTCATTTAAATTATGTATACTTTTATAGACATTCTGTTTTTTCGAAAATTATTTGCTGCTACGGACATCCTGACATGTATAAAAAGAAATGGTCTGTGGATGACTTATCAGCTTGCTCTTTCAATTGCAGCGAGGCTATTTCCTATGAGCTTGCCATTTACCCGATCAAAATCGAATCAAATGTATTTTTTTCATCCTCATCTTAATCCATCTGCTGCTCCTGCACCTTCACCAGGTCAGCAAGGGAATCCTTTTAGTCGCATAGTCTGGACAAGTGTTTTAGTGCAGTTATGTTTGTGCCAAGGAGTATTCAATGGTCTTTTCTTTTTTCATTTTTAGCTTTTTCCCCAAACCCAAGCCGCATTCCACCGCCAAAACACAGGGGTCATCACCATCATCGTCGTTGGCATTTAAGACGCAATGTGACTGCAGTTTCACCTTCCTCACATGGTAATCCTTTTGCTAGTTGTTATCCAGCGTCCTATTGCTAGTGGCAAGGCAAATCTTTTGTATGCATACTTTTTTCTTCTTTGACTAAGATCTAGTGTTATTACTTCGGACTTCATTGATAGATAAAAAGTGGTAATTACTCCTTTCTGTGTCTTTCTCTTTGTCCTTTTCGATAGACTGCCAACAGACATGCGTTGAGCCTCTTACTTCAACTCCCTTTGGTTCACCTTGTGGTTGTGTTTTCCCCATGAAAGTTCAGCTTCTGCTAAGTGTCGCACCCTTTTCTATTTTCCCCGTGACCAACGAGTTAGAAATTGAGGTTGCTGCTGGAACATACTTGGAACAAAGCCAAGTGAAAATAATGGGTGCCAGCGCCGACAGTGAAAATCAAGGGAAAACAGTGGTGGATATTAATCTTGTTCCACTTGGGGAAAAATTCGACAATACTACAGCGACCCTTATTTATCAAAGGTTCAGGCACAGGAAAGTGCCTCTAAATGAGTCTGTTTTTGGTGATTATGAGGTTACACACATAAGTTATCCAGGTAAACTGATCTATTTGTAATACAAGTTTCTACCCTTTCTTTTGTTTTCCATTCTGTTTGAATTTATTAATTTTGCTTCAGGAATTCCTTCTTCACCACCAAATGGAGACTTCATGGATGGTGCTCCAAGTGCAAGTACTGGAGGGCTTCCACTCACTGCAAACTTTGCCAACAAAAGCCAGGGAATAGGTTTTAGAACGATTGCAGTCATTGTCTTGTCAGGTTTCGTGCTCGCTCTGGTTTTGTCTGGAGCTGCATTTATAGTCAGGAAATGGAATAAAGTTGGGAAGTCATCTACTGCTGTTGGCCCTGCATTGGCTCCATCGATGAACAAAAGGCTTGGTAAACTTCTCCCTCTAACTTTGTAACAGCTACTTTCACTTGTAGCTTTAAACGAGAGGGTGAATTCCCTGCATAAATCTGTTTCTGAATCTTTTCACACCTTGCAGGTACTGGATCTATGTTTTCCAGTAGCGCCAGAAGCTCGGGATCAGATTCTTTGATGTCGTCGATGGCTACATGTGCTTTATCCGTTAAGACCTTCACACTGTCCGAGCTCGAGAAGGCAACTGATAAATTCAGTGCCAAGAGGGTTTTAGGCGAGGGAGGATTTGGTCGTGTTTATCAGGGCAGCATGGAAGATGGAACGGAGATTGCAGTTAAACTGCTAACTAGGGACAATCAGAATCGAGACCGTGAATTTATTGCAGAAGTCGAGATGCTAAGCCGTTTGCACCACCGCAATCTTGTGAAACTGATCGGAATATGCATTGAAGGCCGTACACGGTGCTTGATTTACGAGCTGGTCCACAATGGGAGCGTCGAGTCCCACTTGCACGGTGACATAATATATCCTCTGCACTTTTCAGTAACATATTTTCCAACTTATCTGTTACTTCACGTTGTACCACCTTCTAAAGCCTGGTTTCCCGGTGTTAACAAAACAGAAGGAACGCTTGACTGGGATGCGCGGTTGAAGATTGCACTCGGAGCAGCGAGAGGACTGGCTTATCTCCATGAAGATTCAAATCCCCGGGTAATCCACCGGGATTTCAAGGCCAGCAATGTTCTCTTAGAAGATGACTTTACCCCAAAGGTCTCAGACTTTGGACTGGCCAGAGAAGCTACCGAAGGAAGTCAACACATTTCCACTCGAGTCATGGGGACTTTTGGGTAAAGCTTCTTTCTACTTGTCTTGCTGTGAATACCCAGTCCCATGCTTATATGATGAATACAGATACTCTGGTTAAATGTTGTGCTTACAATGGAAATAATTGCAGGTATGTGGCCCCTGAATATGCAATGACGGGGCATCTCCTTGTGAAAAGTGATGTCTATAGTTACGGTGTAGTTCTACTCGAGCTTCTCACTGGTAGAAAACCAGTAGACATGTCTCAACCTTCGGGAGAAGAAAACCTTGTGACGTGGGCGAGACCCTTGCTAGCCAACAGAGAGGGCCTGGAGCAACTGGTGGACCCCACATTGGCTGGAACCTACGACTTTGATGACATGGCGAAAGTGGCTGCGATTGCCTCCATGTGCGTCCACCAAGAGGTCTCCCACAGACCGTTCATGGGTGAAGTGGTGCAGGCACTGAAACTTATTTACAACGACGCAGATGAGACCTGTGGGGACTATTGCAGCCAGAAGGAGTCCTCAGTGCCGGACTCTGCAGATTTCAAAGGCGATCTGGGTCCCTCGGATAGCAGCTGGTGGAATTTGACACCTCGGTTAAGGTATGGTCAAGCGTCTTCGTTCATAACCATGGATTATAGCTCAGGACCGCTTGAGAACATGGAGAATCGGCCTCACTCTGCATCTAGCATTCCTAGAGAAGGAGGCCTGTTTCTAGCAAACAGGTCGGGTCCGTTACGGCCAGTTCGAAGTAGAAGAAATTTCTTTAGATTGAGAGGAAGCATGAGCGAACACGGTGGACCATCATCATCGAGACATCTCTGGTCCGGGAATGGGGAGTGGTTCTGAGAAACGAGAAAATGTACAGTGAAGAAACGGGTTAAAAGGAAAGGAAAGGGCTCACAACTCTTGAGCTGCACGGTTAGGTTTGGTTTAATCCAGTTTGTTCGGTTCATCTGGGTAAAGACATTCCGGTTAGGAGTTTCTTTTGTTTTTGTTTTTCACTTTTCACATTTTCAGCAAATAGATTTAATTGTTTGTTTTTGCGAGGATGCAAAAGCAACAGCACAGAGAGGTAGGGTTGTATGTTGAAAGACGTCTGTATCTATTTCTCTATTTTCTTCTTCCCCACAAAAAAAAAAACTTCTTATTTTTTAGTATTGAGGTTATGTTTTGCCTAATTTTATATCATTCATGTTCGAATTAATCCCACAGTCTAAAACTTTATTCAATCCAAAAAACATTTTGTCAACATTCTAAACTTAAAATATGATTTAAAAATCTAAACGGGTTGTATAATGTTTATATATACAACGTCTTAGTATCCTCTCTACCATTTTCTTTCTCTTGTAATTTCATAAACAATGACACGTATTACATATTCTATATATCTACTTTAAGTTTTTGCAAAAGCTTCTTCTTCTTTTTTTCATTTTAATGAAGTTAGTAAATTACCTAATTTTGTAGTCTTTATTTTAGTTTATAAAGTGTCCAGTTAGGTTCTTTGAATCTTGGCTTTTGGTTATGGTTGTTTAGTTTCGGTTCCCTTAATTTAATGAGATTTGAAATGTTTGTTGGTTAACTTGTTTTTTCTTGGGTTTGGGAGACTCATTCGCTCTTGAATGATATAAAATCTCAGAATAAAAATTATATTTTTATATTTGACATTTTAAACTATTTTTAAGTATTTTAAGAGATGATGGTTGATCAAGAATGTGTAACCCGACTCAATTTTACTAATCGTAAAAAAGGGTGTAATAAATTTTAAGGATATTAAATTTGTTACCAGATTCAATTCTTACGATTAGTAAATTTTAGTATCTAATCTGAATTTGAAAGATCACAGGCTACAAGCTGAGTAGACAACTTATAAAAATTAATACCTAACTTATAGAAAATGAAGAGAAAAATATCTATTTCGACCCGAATATTTTTCATCATGTTTTTTAATATCTGTATTCAGGCCAGTGCTTATTTCAATCCAAATGATATTAAAATTTGAATTTCATACCCAAATTTAACACCGCGTCTTTTATTCCTATTTTGACTAACGCTCGGTTAGTCAACCGTTAAATCTTAATTTCAGAAACCCGCCAAAACACAAAATGACGTCATTTTGCTTACTAAATCAAAACGACATCATTTTGTGTTTGGAGATAAAATTAGGATTTCACCAAAACACAAAATGACAACGTTTTGCTCATTAAACCAAAACGGCGTCGTTTTATGTTTGGAGATAAAATTAGGGTTTTCAGCCTTCTTCTCCAAAATCGCTTTTGCATCAGGTTTGGAAACATGACACTATGAAGTGTTTATGGAGTCACACGACGTTGGTCGAACCTTCGACCTTTCATTTCTTGGCTCATACGAATGGAGCCGGAAACTCTCTGACATGTCTGGTATTGAAAAGTCTGAGATGTTGAATTATGTTCTCTATATGTTCTTTTGCTGTCTCACATCAATTAATATACCACTCCCAGGCCTAATCGCTTTTGCTTGAAAAAGTTGGAGGATGAAAATCCTAATTTTATCTTTAAACACAAAACGACGTCGTTTGAGTTTAATTAGCAAAACGACATCGTTTTGTGTTTTGATGAAATCCTTGATTTTATGTTCAAACACAAACGACGTCGTTTTTGTTAATGAGCAAAATGATGTCGTTTTGTGTTTTGGTCAAATCCTAATTCTATCTCTAAACACAAAACGACATCGTTTTAGTTTAATGAGCAAAACAACTGTCGTTTTGTGTTTTGGCGGTATTCTAAATTTAGGATTTAATGGTTAACTAACCGAGCGTTAGTCAAAGTAGGAATAAATGACGCGGTGTTAAGTTTATATACGAATTCAAAATTTAATTTCATTCGGGTTGAAATAAGCATTATCCTAAATACATCGATTAAAAAGCACAACAGAAAATATTTAGATTGAAATAGACATTTTTCCCATAAAATGAAACCAAAAGATTGTATAGACAATTTAGTTCTCATTAGTGGTGAATTACTTCTCTTATTATTAGTCGTTCTTAAAAGTGAATCTCCGTTTAAATCCCGAGACGATGCGTCTAATTGGCTGATTTTGTGGGCCCCATCGGTCATCTTAATGATTATGAGTGAGTGAACCGTTAAAGCACCAAATGTCGTGATTTTAATACAAAACAGTCAAACTGTATACGGACAACAGTCCATATAGAGACACGTGGCGTCCTCCTATGGGCTGATTAGCATATTATCCCCGAGCTTCTCACACGACCACAAGCATAAGTATTATTAGCAGTTGTGATAATTTCATAATTATAAGTATAGAATGTGGGCTTAGTGGACTAAGTTAAACCACCTTGACCAGACACTTTGGCACCTGACGTTCAAAAATTCTTCATCTTTTCTATTATGAAATCAAATGTTTAGTTCTTTCAAATAGCGAAAATTAGATAGATGGTAAAATATTCATTTAATCTCATTTTTTTGATAAATAAAGTTTTCTTGAGTGAATTGAAATTTTTAAAGATCTAATCAAAAACAAAGAATGAGAATATTTATTTTAATGCTTTAAAAAATATTTTGTTTCAAATTATAAAATTAATAATTAAATATAACACGATATCTAAACGACTATTTATAATAAAATTAAAAAACCTTTAAAAATTAAATTAAATTAAATTAGAAACAATATTTATTTATCTTAATAACAATAATGTTAATTATACGATACATCACATTTCTAGAAAAAAAAGAAGAAGATACGACACTTATTTATGAATATTAAAAATGAATAGACATGTATCTTTGCTACAAGTTAAAATTCAGTAAACAATATCAACAATCTATCCAAAGAAATTATTGATCAATAAATGTAAGTCACATAAGTACAAAATAATTTAATTGCATTTGTTATTTTGAAAAAGTTAAAAAATCTAGCTCAATTTAATGTCACTAACGTGGAAAATCAATTAATTCAAGATAAAATTAACAGCCACCTCATAAGCTATTACCATTAAATGCTTGTTAGCTTTAACTTGAAATTCATTGTTTTTCACTATAATTAACTGATAATTTAAAATCACTTGAGTGCTCATGATTTTATGTAAAAGTTGAACATATTAGAAACAATTATTAAAAAATTAATTTATAATTTAAATAGAAATTTCCAATATGATAATGTATCTCTTTTTTAACAAACATTGCCTAACATTTTAAGAAAACAGCAAACATTTCTGTTATTAGATGGTTTAAAACTTAAAACTAAGTCACATCTAATCATGTAATTGGTTCACTAATATTTTTACTAAAAATATATGTCCTAGATTTGCTTTCAAATCACATTTATGGTATTTAAAAATTCACATCCAGTTAATATGTATTTAGAAATTTGTTTAATAAAAAAATATATTATAATAATGTGACTATGACGTTTCACATAGAGAGTTTAGAGAGAATAATTTGATAAGCTTGAGTGTAAAAAGGGAAAAGTTGGCAACTTTAAGTAAAATATGCAATAGAGGGGAAAAAAGAATTTGATATTTTCCTATTTTATTTATAGAAGAAAACAAAAAAGAGATAGTAATTTGTAAGAAGCAAAAAGGGTTTTTTCGGAATTTACAATTTGTTAATTAACGCTTAACCCCTTATACTGAAAGACTTTTATAAATGTAGACTGTTTCACATGAGTAGAAAGAGAGAAAGAGAGAGGACGACAAAAAAAGAAAGAGAGAAGAAATTAAAAGAAAAACGAAAATATAGGTAAAAAAAACAAAGGACAGATAAAAGAGGAAGATTTATGATTTCTTCTGGAGCAATGTTTTCCCCAAATTTGCTTAAATGGCTTTAAGCTTTCTCACATATTCACTCTATAAGATACACTCCCTTCCCTGAGATTTTCTATTTTGCTGGGGAATCTATTCTTTGCATTCGTTCTGAGTCACAGAACTCGTCTCCAGCTTGAGCAAGTGAATGATCCTTTGTTCCTGGACGAATCTCTTTCGCTTAGAGGAAAAGGGTTTCTGATTTGATTAATCTCCGATGAAAATGGTACTCTAATTTCTGGGTTTTACCACCGTTTCAATTCCATTTGGGCGTTTCTTTCGTTTGTTTTACACATTTCGATTTCAAAGTTTTGATTTTTTTTTTTATTTCTAACGGCAAATGTCTAAACTTTTGTTTGTGCAAGTTGAATGATCTTCATTTGATATTTTCTTCCGATTCTTTGTTGTATTGATTTCAATGTATTTTGCTTTTTTCTTTCTGGGCTTGGTTTAACTGTGCTCTGTTGTTACCTGGAAAAGTAATAATTGTGCAGTGATGAACATCATCGTTGAAACAGGTTTCTGATGTTTAAGGTTTTATCATTTTTTTTTTGTGGGGTCTAGTTCTTGTACATTAAGCCTCTAAACTAGACTATTGAATGCTGTTTGTGTCTTCTCTTTTCGTAAAATGTATGTTTTTGTAACGATTACGAGGTTTTTTTTTTTTTTTTCCAATCTTGTTTTATTGTAGACTGGTTTCGTCACATAGATTGAAGGTTTTTATATTCTCAAATTATTTGTTGACAGCTTTTATTTTTTCAATTATTGGTTCTTCAGGCTTCTTCGACAGTTACGGTTGGGTCGTTCGTATGGGTGGAAGATCCGGAAGAGGCATGGATAGATGGTGAAGTTATTGAGGTTAATGGAGAAGATATAAAGGTCCAATGTACCTCCGGGAAGACGGTATGTATAACTGACTTTAGTTTCACTTTTACTATGCTTAAGGATGGAATCAGTTTATGTTTGTCCTGGCATGTTAATGGGATTGTTTCTCTCACTTCTGTTGAATGTTTTCAGGTCGTTGTCAAAGTTGCAAATACACATCCTAAAGATATGGAAGTTCCACCTTCTGGAGTGGCGGACATGACAACGCTAGCCTATTTACATGAACCAGGGGTCCTACAAAATTTGAAATCAAGATATTATATAGACGAAATATATGTGAGCTTCCTTTTGTTTGTCCTTTCTCTTTTGTTGGCTCTGTAAGACATTTGGACTAAATTTTTTTTCTTGTCTTTCTAGACTTACACAGGAGATATTTTGATTGCGGTGAACCCTTTTAAACAACTAGAGAACCTTTACAATGACCATATGATTGCACACTATAAAGGAGTCCCCTTTGGAGCATTGAGGCCCCAT
The DNA here is from genome assembly GCA_000218505.1 of Schrenkiella parvula. Taxonomy (NCBI): domain Eukaryota; kingdom Viridiplantae; phylum Streptophyta; class Magnoliopsida; order Brassicales; family Brassicaceae; genus Schrenkiella; species Schrenkiella parvula. Next base: position 13,859,735 of record CM001189.1, read on the forward strand.
CCGTTTGCAGTTGCGGATGCAGCTTACAGGTACCTGCCATTTCAACTTTGAAGTTTTTTCTCTCTCTTGTTTTGTTCATCATTGGTTCTTTCCTGCTTCACATTTTTTTCTTCTTGGTTGGGTGTAGACAAATGATTAATGACGGAATCAGTCAATCAATCTTGGTCAGTGGTGAAAGTGGAGCAGGGAAGACAGAGACTGCTAAAACGCTAATGAAATATCTGGCGAAAATGGGAGGTCGAGCTGTTTTTGACAGAAGGACTGTCGAAGATCAAGTTTTGGAGGTAACTTAGACCAAAGATTTTATTATAGACCTTGTGGATTGTCAAAGACAGGATTTGAAAAGATCATTCTTCGATATGAATGGTTTATGTTCTTTGTGCAGTCCAATCCTGTTTTAGAAGCATTTGGGAATGCAAAAACCGTCAGGAACAACAATTCAAGGTGAATGGAACTGAACACACACGTTTCATCACTCTTTTATACTGAATATTCGTTGTCTAAATTTTCATCTCTATCATCATCATTATTATGTTGCAGTCGATTTGGTAAATTTGTGGAGATTCAGTTCGATCAAAGGGGAAGGATATCAGGAGCTGCTATCAAGACTTATTTGCTAGAGAGATCAAGGGTTTGCCAAGTCTCAGAGTCTGAGAGAAACTATCACTGTTTTTATATGCTTTGTGCTGCACCACAAGAGGTACATATGGCTTTTCTTTTTTGTCTAATATGCCAGAGTTCTTAGAATTCTTCTAGCTCGAGTAAAAAACAAATTCCCTTGTTCCCATTTACAGAAAGTTTGAAATTTCTAGTCTATTCTAAGCCCATGTCTCTGAAATTATTGTCCTGTTGTTTCTCATTTTACCTTTTATTATTTAACAGGACATTAGAAAACTGAAATTAGAGGATCCAACAACATACCGTTATCTGAATCAATCTCGTTGTATTAAGTTAGAGGGGATGGATGATTCAAAGGAGTATGCTAAAACCCGAGAAGCAATGGGTATTGTCGGGATAAGCTTAGAGGAGCAGGTAGTTATTTTCCCTTCTTCTAGTAAAAATGGCCATATATCGGTATGTGAGTGTATTTGATATCACTTTCTTTTCAGGAAGCCATATTTCGAGTTTTGGCAGCTATTCTTCATCTAGGTAACATAGAATTTACAAACGGAGAAGAAGCAGATTCGTCAGTTCCAAAAGACAAGAAGTCACTGAAGATTGCAGCTGAGCTTTTCATGTACGTTGCTAATTGACTTGATGACTTTGAATTTGAAAGGCACCCTTTTAGAAACATGGTTTATTGAATAGTTGATCATGTGAAAAGAAACTATTCCTGACTCCTTGAATTTCGGCAGGTGTGATGAGCAGGCACTGGAAGATTCTCTTTGCAAACGTGTAATGGTGACACCTGAAGAAACAATTTCCAGATGTCTGGATCCTGAATCTGCAGCATTCAGCAGAGATGCTTTGGCAAAATTTGTGTACGCAAGATTGTTTGATTGGTATGTATAGTATCTCCAAGCACATCATTATCTTTCTAGTTTCCCAAAAGTTTCTTTCGTTACTCTTTGCCAACTTTGCTTCTGCTCTTGTAGGATCGTAAACAAGATCAATAATTCAATTGGGCAAGATCCTGACTCAAAAAACATGATTGGAGTGCTGGATATTTATGGTTTCGAGAGTTTCAAGACAAACAGGTGCTTAAGCAGGAAACCGGTTTAGTAAAATCTTATGGAACAGGCTCACATGAAACATCAGACACATGAAATGAATCGAATTCTAGGAAGCAATGGATATATTAAAAGTCACTATTCTCCTTGAATATTTCTGGAACGTCGAGTAAATAGAAAGTGGGGGACTTTGGACATTTGGAATATTTATTCATAAGATATCGTTTAGCACTTATTAAGAAGATACATAGATTCTGTTATGGAAGAGAGGTGAAAAGTTTCAAGTGGATGTTGCTTGTGATGCTGACTAATGCATGGTTTTTGCAGTTTTGAGCAATTCTGCATCAATTTGACCAATGAGAAACTTCAGCACCACTTTAATGAGGTTTGTCTGCTCTCTCTTCTGGTAGTTGCCTTTTATGGAGCCTTACTCCTTGACCCATGATTCTTTTCCTTGGGCAGCACGTCTTAAAAATGGAACAAGATGAGTACAAGAAAGAAGGAATTGAGTGGAACCACATCGAGTTCCCAGATAACCGAAAAGTTTTGGAACTTATTGAGAAGGTAACTACATTTACAACGTTTTACTGCGAACTCTTCATAACATAGTTTCCACTTTAACTCAAAGTCGCATGTTCATCACTCTTTTCTCACGTTTCAGAAACCTGGTGGTATTATTGCTCTTCTGGACGAGGCTTGGTAAGGCTAAGAGCTTTCAGCTGCTATTATTCCGCATGTGTTGTCTCTGCTTTGATATTGACGTTTTATACCTCTATCTTGCAGCATGTTCCCAAGATCAACACATGAAACATTTTCTCAAAAGCTGTACGAAACATTAAAAACGAACACGTACTTCAGCAAGCCAAAGTTAGCTCGTACTGACTTCACAGTTTGCCACTATGCTGGTGATGTGAGTAGAAAGCCTGCTTTAGCATTCTGAAATTTTTAATAATGCAATCAATGTCCTAAAATACTAAAATTACTGAGTTTTGTTTTCAGGTCACTTATCAGACCGAGCAGTTTTTGGAAAAGAACAAAGACTATGTTGTCGCTGAGCATCAGGCTCTGCTAGGTGCTTCTAGGTGCACTTTTATTGCAGGTCTATTTCCTACACTAGTGGAAGATGCTAGCAAACAGTCAAAGTTCTCTTCTGTAGCTTCACAATTTAAGGTGCAGTAAAATGAGGTATTATTTATGTTCGGTTTCATCACAGGATTACTGAAGTCATTGTCTTACTTTATGCAGCAACAATTAGCATTATTGATTGAACGTCTTAGTACTACCGAGCCTCGCTATATTCGTTGCGTGAAACCCAATAATCTTCTGAAGCCTTCTATCTTTGAGAACCAAAATGTTTTGCAACAGCTACGTTGTGGGGTGAGATTTAGTTACATTTTTGATTTGTTATTATTCCGTGCGAGTTTTAAAATTCTGTATAAGCATATTTTCAGGGTATGATGGAGGCAATCGAGATATGTCGTGCTGGATATCCTACACGAAAACAATTTGATGAATTCCTGGACAGATTTAGTATCCTAGCTTCTTTTACTATGGATAAGAGGTTGGACTCTCTCAATTCAGAGGTTGAAAGTTTACCTAGATATTGAAAACGTTCTAACTTTTAGCTTGTTCCTACTAGTTCTGATGAGAAAGCAGCCTGCAAGAAACTTCTGGAGTCAGTTGGACTCGAAGGATACCAGGTATTCATTTTGTGCATGTCGAGCTTGAGAACTTTGACGAATGCTTGTTTGATTTATCCTGCTTTAACTGGAGCTTAACATTCTTGTTTTTGCAGATTGGAAAGACGAAGGTTCTCCTCATGTCTGGGCAGATGGCTGAATTAGATGCTCGGAGAACCGAGGTCTTAGGAAGAGCAGCCAGAATTATACAGTGGAAATTCCGCTCCTACCTTCTCCTCAAGGCTGCAATAAATATGCAGGCTGTGTGCAGAGGTATCTAAAAATTGTAGCGGATATTACTAATTTAACTATTCAGTTTGTTAGAGAACAAATGCGACTATTGCATTTATTATTTGCTTTGTTATCCATCATTTACAGGTCAACTTGCTCGACATAGATTTGAGGACTTGCGCAGAAAAGAAGCAGCTGCTTTGAAGATCCAGAGAGCTTTGCGGATCTACCTTGATAGACGGTCTTACATAGAAGCTGTTGTTACAATTCAGTCGGGTTTGCGCGGTATAGCCGCTCGCATTGTACTACGAAGGAAGACGGAGGCCGCACTTGTTATTCAGGTGGCAAAATCTCTTTTCTTTTTCTTTTTATCTTTGAGCTTTGCAGGCTTTTCTCATCCCTCTAAATTTTTCATTGCATATACCAGACCCATTGCCGTAGGTTCCTGGCCGAGTTGCACTACAAGAAGCTGAAGAAAGCAGCGATTACTACACAAAATGCATGGAGAGCAAGGCTAGCCCGTAAAGAACTGCGAGAGCTTAAGATGGTGAGCCTTTATTTCTTTTACATTTCAGTTTTAAGCAATTCAGATGGAAGTTGAGCTTAAACAATGTGGTTAGATGAGTTTAGATAATGGAGCTAGCATCTGGAAACTGCCCTTTCCATTGATTGTCTTGAACACAGAGACAACATGCTCTCTTTTCCCCAAATTGAAAAACTGCAGCAGTGATGCCTTCACATTTCCTGCAGGCTGCAAGGGAAACTGGAGCCCTACAAGCTGCCAAGAGTAAGCTTGAAAATCAAGTGGAAGATCTCACGTTGAGACTGCAGCTAGAGAAACGCATGAGGGTCAGATAAAACATGGCCCTTTATCTTTTCTAGAAACCTTTCTCTGGATGCTAATTCAACACATCCTTAACCTGTTATTGTGGCTTTGACTTTGTAGGTGGATGTGGAAGAAAGTAAAACACAAGAAAATGCGAAACTGCAATTAGCATTGGAAGAAATACAACTCCAGTTTAAGGAAACCAAAATGTCTCTCTTAAAGGAAGTGGAAGCTGCGAAAAAGACTGCAGAAATTGTTCCGGTAGTAAAGGAGGTTCCTATTGTTGACACCGAGCTAGTGGAGAAACTCAAGAGTGAAAATGAAAACCTCAAGGTAGGAAATTTGCTCTATTGTTTTCTATACTTTTTGTTTTTAGTAAGGATTATAAAGCTGTAGAAACCAAAGCAATGTTTGGAATTTCATCTCTCTTTCATATGCAGTCCATGGTAACTTCGCTGGAGCAAAAGATTGATGAAACAGAGAAAAAATTCAAGGAGACAAGCAAAATTAGCGAGGAGAGGTTGAACCAGGCTTTAGAAGCTGAAAAGAAAATTTTTAATTTGAAGACCGCCATGCACAAGTATTCATATTGGTCTCTTAGCTATTGAGTTTCCACAGAGATTTTAAGGTTTTCATAACTCACTGACAGTCAACATATGTGCTTTATCTTCATTTGCAGACTCACAGAAACATTAGAGGATGTGAAATACGAAAATCAACTTTTGAAGCAATCTGTCTTAAGCACACCTGTTAAGACAGCATCAGGAGATTTCCCTTCTACTCCAGTAAAGGTAGAGATATCTAGAGAAATATTTGAAATGACTACATCTGACTCTCTCAATCATCCAAATTACAATACTGCTCTTGTTCACGCAGAACTTACAAAATGGCCACCATCCTAGCGAAGAAAATCAACTCAATGTAAATGATGTCTTTTGCTTTACCGTCTTCTTTGATCTGATAGTCTGCTCCATCTCTTTGTATATCCTTAAAATCCGTCTCTGCAGGGAACTATGTTTACCACACCAGCAAGGATACCAGAATCAAGGGGATCCCATATTGATCCTCAACAAGTATGTTATTTAGTTAAATTACTCGATTATGTGCTTCCAATCTTTAATATATCCCCGTCTTTGGTTGAAGAGACTGTCTCTATTTCTTGGTACAGGAGGATGTGGATGCCCTAATCAACTGTGTCACAAAAAGTGTTGGATTTAGTCAGGGGAAGCCTGTAGCGGCATTTACCATCTACAAATGCCTTCTTCATTGGAAATCCTTTGAAGCGGAAAGAACCAATTTGTTTGATCGTCTTGTTCAAATGATTGGTTCTGCTATTAAGGTACATAAATTGGGAGGCTGCCTTGTTCACTTCCGTAGAAATATGTTTCTGTCTATCAAAATAAAAATGACTAATGGTTCTTACTATCAGAATGAAGACGACAATGCTAATTTGGCATATTGGTTATCCAATACTTCGACCTTATTATTCATGCTCCAACAAAGCCTGAAATCTGGTGGAACCGGGGCCACTCCACTCCGAAAGTCACCTTCCTTGGTCCGGTGGATGACCAAGGTCAATACACTCTTCGTTTTTTTTCTTTTTTTGTCTTGCGTTGATGAGTTTCTGCTCCAAAAACTAAAAAATCCTTACCTTTTGTTTACCAGGGTTTCCGTTCTCCAGCAGCTGAAGCGATTCGACCAGTTGATGCCAAGGATCCGGCTCTGCATTTCAAGCAGCAGCTTGCAGCATATGTTGAAAAGATTATTGGGATTATCTGGGATAACCTGAAGAAGGAGTTGAACACTTTCCTTTCTCTCTGCATCCAGGTGCTGTGATCCACAATGCTTTTCTACTTTTCATCTTGCCTTTGTATGTATGTGTTGTGAGCTGACATGAGAGAATCTCTCTCTAGGCCCCAAAAACATTTAAGGGGACTGCGCTGATATCTGACAGCACTGCTAAATACTGGCAAGGGATTACTGAAGGCCTAGATACACTGCTTAGCACTCTTAAAGAGAACTTTGTATGTGAAACTCATTTCCACTCACTGATCTTCTCTCTCTAAATTTCAAGAGATTCTTATTAGCTTATTCTTGTTACAGGTTCCTCTGGTTCTTATCCAGAAGATATTTTCTCAGGCTTTCTCGCTCATCAATGTCCAACTATGTAACAGGTGAGAGATTGTTTATTTGTCTATTTTGGAATATGATTCTCTATGATAAGCAGACTTTAATTGACCTCTTCTTTCTGATATGCAGCCTTGTCACACGACCAGATAGCTGTTCATTTATCAATGGAGAATATGTAAAATCTGGTTTAGAAAAGTTAGAGAAATGGTGCTCCGAAACAAATAAAGAGGTATTCCCGAAAGCAAAGTTTCCTTTTTCTTCTTTTGTTGGCCTCAATTGATTTATTACATAAACATAATATCTCACCTATGCTACTCGTCTTTGATAGTATGTTGGCTCATCCTGGGATGAACTCAGACATACCAGACAGGCTGTTGGATTCTTGGTATGTTCTAAACTTGTTTTTGAATTTGAGAAATATCGTCTAAGCAAATCAACTTTAACTGTACTTGAATCTAAGTAAGAGTTTGCATTTCTCACATCTTTCCCCCTTGAATTCACATCTACAACAGCTCATCCATAAGAAATACAATATCTCATACGATGAGATTGCAAATGATCTTTGTCCAGTAAGTCTCTCTATCAACCAACTCTTTTGATGAACTTTAACTTTGTGGTTATTCTGACACCATTCCTTCACTCAGATCCTTAGAATACAGCAGCATTTCAAATTATGTACTCTGTACAAGGATGAAATCTACAACACAAAAAGTGTTTCGCAAGATGTAAGGCTTCTGAGGAAATACTTCTCTAATTTTTATCCTTTGCTCTAATAGTTTAATCCTCTGACGATCGATCAAACAGGTCATCTCAAGCATGACAGGAATTATGACAGACAGCAGCGACTTCTTGTTAAAAGATGATTCTAGGTAAGTATGGCTTTGCATCTATCTTCTTACCGTGAAAGCCAATATAGGAAGGAAGAAGAAACTTTGAATCTCTTTTGCTGCTACGAATATCAAAGTCATGATGAACTTTTGTTTCTTTCTGGAAACTAAACAATATCGTTCGCTTTGGCTTTGCGCAGCAACAGCATTTCCTCCTTGATCGATGACTTGTCCAGTTCAATGCAAGATAAGGACTTTGCCCAAGTGAAACCTGCTGAGGAACTTGTGGAAAATCCAGCTTTCTTTTTCTTGCAATAGAGTAAGTCTGAGAAACAAAAACTGCCACCTTCAAGAACACCATCCAAGAAACAGGAGGAAAGAATCTCAGACAAAATCGCCGCGAAAGAATCTTTTTTTTGATTCGCCGATTTGTTTATTCGTTTCTCATTGCATCTCTCTAATTATCTCAGAAAACAAAAGACTTTTATTATTTATGGTCAGTTCTTGTTGGTGTTGTGCAGTTTTTTTAATTTAATAAATTTTATTTTAATTCTGAAGTTAAATGCATCAGTAGTTAGCTGTGTCGGGTCTGAGAAGATGTTGTCCATATTGTACAAAACAAAAAACATGTTTCATTCAGAAAAAAAAGAAAACGATAATTATTATTTTTTGGTCATAAATTGACATGCATTTAGCTGTGCTTATTATAATTTTGCTCTATCGAATTATTTGAAATCAAAAGAATGTTGTTCAGTGACTCTAGTTGACCGATGAACGACCTTGCGCGCCGGAGAAGACCGTTAAAAGTTAAAACCTTAATAGGCCCACTAATATATAGGCAGGCCCACTAATATATAGGCAGGCCCACTAATATATAGGCAGGCCCAATAATATATTGGCGAGCCTTTTAAAGGCCCAAATATCGTAAAAGCTCTATTGTGTTTGTGGAGTAGACATATGGCTTGCTATATCAGGCAAATGTTGTTCCATTGTCTCATCTCTTTTTGCTCCGACCTATCTCCATCGGTAATTAGTCATTAGGGTCTCTGCTTCTGGGAAAATTTCAGAATCTCCGCCGTTTAGGTTCGATACAGATTCTGGGTCTTTTTTTTTTAACGATTTAAATTGGGTTTTTTTTTCACTCACGTTAAAAACCCTAATTTTGATACATTAGCTTTAGAACCTTGTCCGAAAGATCCTTCCATCGATCCGTGTACATTAAGGAAGTTTGTGTCTTTTTGGATTGATTTGAAGATGCCTCCAAAGCAACAACCGAAGGCCGATTTGGCGAAAAAGCAGAAGCAAGTGGAAGACAAAACTTTCGGGCTGAAAAATAAGAACAAGAGTAAGAATGTTCAGAAGTATGTTCAGAGTCTCAAGCAATCTGTTCAGCCTAAACCCGATGCGTCTAAGGCTGCAGCCAAGGTAACGTGTCACTCCTTGAGAATCTGTTTAATGGGTTTTGAGTTTCTTGATGATTGGAGTTAGCTCGATAGTGGCGTAGATGTTTTATATCTTTATCCGACGAGTGAGAGAGAGAGAGATAGTTTTTCATTCTTCGGTTAAATTCTTACAAAAAGAAAATGGTTTTTGTCCTTTTTTGAGAGGACAGAAAAAGAAAGAGGAAGAGAAAGCGAGAGAACAGGAATTGAATGAGTTGTTCAAGGTAGCAATTAGTCAGCCGAAAGTTCCTGTAGGTATGTATGTATGTTTTTTCATGAACAAGTGCTCTGATGAAAAAATTAATCTTCCTTGTGTTGTTTTAATGTTGTTTCGATGTATTTTATAGAGTATGTTGGTGGTTTTGGTGATGTTTCTTGGCAGGTGTGGATCCTAAGTCCATCCTTTGTGAGTTTTTCAAGGCGGGGCAATGTCAAAAGGGATTCAAGTGCAAATTCTCTCATGATTTGAACATTCAAAGGAAGGGTGAGAAGATCGATATTTACAGCGATAAGCGTGATGAAGGTAAAAGCACAAGTTTAGCAAACAAAGTGCCTTATATTTCCATCATTTCCGTCTCTTGAACCATGGTCTTATGTTGCTTTTTTTCTTCTTTATATTGTTTTTAGATGGAACGATGGAGGAGTGGGATCAAGAGACCCTTGAAAAGGTCGTGGAATCAAAGAAAAATGAATATAACCAGAATAAGCCAACAGATATTGTAAGTGGTTTCTTTATCTCTGTGTATCTCAAACTTGTTATTGGGTGCTTGTTGGGACATGTTGATTAAGGGCTTCTGGTTTCATAATATATGCCTATCACTAGAGTTTCTCTTGTTGATGCACTACGCAAAAGTCTGAAGTGATATTTTGTACAAATATTCAGCCGTCAGCGTCGGTTGCGTTTGTTTTTTTTTACTGTGATCAACTTTTAGCTGATATTGGGGGGTTTATGTTCAGCTTCTAAATATGTTGCCTTCAGCTAATAGCATGGTTCATCTTAGGAGCTATTTGGGTCCTACACGTTCTTTTTTCAACTGTTGTTCCTTTTTGCTTTCTCCTCATTTGGATCTTGCGTGACAAGAAGAACTCGTGCTTCTGGTGATGCAGTGCTTTAAACGACATTTTTATCATTATGCGACTGTTTCTTAACAATATAGTTAGCTAGTTCTTTACTAAGAGAAGTAATTATTCCTAAAAAATGTTTTGTAAAAAAAAACTATCGCAAACACATGGTGAATTTTCATTGTCTTGCATGACTTCATATAATAGGTTTTTTGTGTTTACCGATATATAAATAGGTTTGCAAGTATTTTCTGGACGCGGTGGAAAAGAAACAGTATGGGTGGTTCTGGGCTTGCCCCAATGGTGCGAAAGAGTGTCATTACAGACACGCTCTTCCTCCTGGATATATCCTTAAATCTCAAATGAAGGCACTCTTGGAAGAGGAGTCACAAAAGATGCCAGTTGAAGAAGAAATCGAAAATGAGGTGTAATACTCTTCCAGTTTTCCCAATCTGCTCATAGCTGGTCCCTGAAGTTTTGATTCGTGAGACTCAACTCGGGAAAATTGTTTTCTTGTTTTATGTTTCAGCGTGCAAAACTGAAAACAGCAACACAAATGACTCCTGCGCTATTTATGGAATGGAAGAGGAAGAAAATAGCTGAGAGAGATGCAGGTTTGGCTGCTTCTCAAGCGGAGAGAGCTAAGAACGACCGTATGAGGTAATCCCATTCAACATTTTGTTTCCTATCCACCTCTAGTGTGACTCTGTTTTGTTCCTCGTAAGCTGATTCATTGTGTGGATATGTAATCTCAGTGGTCGGGAGCTGTTTCTGTCGAATGCAAGCTTGTTTGTGGATGATGCTGAGGCTTTTGAAGAATACCAGAGGGAAAAGGAAGAGGAAGAGATTGAACAGAAGGTGAACTCCCTCTCTCTCTCTGTCTCTCACTCATCATTTAAACCAACCAAGTCGTGTTAATGGAATCTTGAGTTTTTTGCTTCTCAGGCAAAGAACAAAGAAACAGAGGCAGGGACAAGCAAGAGCAGTGGGGATACTAAACAGAGTTCGAAAGAAGTGGATGAAGAAGATGATGATGATGATGATGATTTGGACATGGATGAGCTTGATGAATTGGAAGCAAGCTTATCGAAAACATCGATCCAGATTCGTGAGCCAAACAACGGATAATCATCTTGAGATGAAAATATTTTGTGAGAGGTGGAGGAGAGAAAGCACATGTTTTGCTTTGTGTACTTTCGATAGATTGGATTTTACAGACACAAAACCTATTTCAGGTGTTTGAATGAATAATCTGTTACTGTCTTAATGTATCATCAAGGACTAGTAGTGTCTTTTTTCTTTTTCTTTGTTCGTAATGTTGTTTTATGTAAAATGATATATGTCTTCTTACTAAAACTTATCAATATTTGTGAGAGGTGGAGAAGAGAAACCGAAATTATTTGCTAAGTTACAAAAAAGAAAAAAAAAAGAAGGAACAAATCAAAGACGATCCAAATAAAAAAAGGAAGAATCGCTATGGTAGTCGCATCAGCCAACCTCGCGAGCCTGACATCGACGTCGTCGCTGTTTTCAAATCGGCCACTCTCTTTCTCCATGTTAAGCGGAATCAGAAACTCCCTCGTCTTACCCTTCAAGACATGTCTAAAGCCCACACCTCTCCGAGTCGCTTCGTGGCCACCACACGGTTCTTCTGTTAGAGCCATGTCATCGTCTTCCTCCGGGTCGACACTGGAGGACACCGTTAAAACGACGGTGGCAGAAAACCCCGTCGTTGTTTACTCCAAATCCTGGTGCTCGTAGGTTCACTTGTCTCTTACTATTCTTCTCTATATCACAAATCCGTTTGTTCAAATAGACAATTTTTTCTTTTTTTGTGGTGAAGATACTCGTCTGAAGTGAAGACGTTGTTCAAGAGGCTTCAAGTTAAGCCACTGGTTATTGAAATGGATGAACTTGGTATGCTTAATTTACTCTACATTTAAAATATATGTCTGATCAGTTTGCTAATTTGGTTTTGATTGTGTATGTGATATTGTTATTTGAACAAAACTTGTTAGAATTACTCATTGTTTCATTAGACTGGATCTAGTTATGATTCTTGTTCGTCTTCCAATTGATTTTTTCCAAGTAGAGGAGAAACTTAGTTCATAACTTTAAGATTGTGATGTAGGATTAATGCTTAGAGGGGTTTGTAATGGTTCGAGACGGCGTCTACACTTTTTGGAAATTCTGTGTTTTGTTTCTTTAGGAAGTTACTTGGACAATATATTGACTGGCTTGTTGATGAAGAAGAATCACAGTTAAAGGATTTCTAATGTCTTAAACCTTTCTTGCCTGTCTTTGGATCTTACACAGTGTGCTTCTGTTTCCTGCAAACTATTATCCCATTGCTATCTTCTCAGTAATCTTATGCCTTGTCAAGATTTTGTGTCTTTCCGAAAACATTTGTTCTTTGTTATCTTACTTAATTTATGGCCAAACCATTTTCTCCCTTACCGTATCGGTCTGAAGCGTTTGAGTTGCTGTCATGATTTTTGTGATGTTTTCCGACATTTCCAGGTGCAGAGGGATCGCAGCTGCAGAATGTGTTGGAGAGACTTACTGGACAATACACTGTTCCCAATGTTTTCATCGGTTAGTTGTGTCACCATTTGGCAACAATTACCTACTCTGATCATATGTCCTTGATTCTTTGCCTGAAAACAGAACATTCTCAAACACAAATTGAGATCTTAATCACTGCATCTACATTGTTCGTCACTTAACAAATCTAACTTTATATTTCATGACCAGGAGGCAAGCACATTGGTGGCTGCTCAGGTACACTCTCTCAAGTTCTTGCTCTATGTCTTGTGTTCTTTTTGTTTGTTCTGATAACATGATCTCCATATCTTTATTGTTGCACAGATACTTTGCAGCTGTACGATAAAGGAGAGCTAGAGCCAATGTTAGCTGAGGCCAATGAAAAAACCAGTCAGACCTAGAGAGATTTAGAGATGAAACTGCTTGGAGAATTTCTTCTTTTTTTCCTTTTTTGTTTAATCATAACCTCTGAATAAAAGTTCTTCAAGTCGAGATGATTTCATAAGAACCTATTGTGCGTCTTTCCAACCGGTTCCTGTTACTTAACCGGGAATTTGATCGAGTCACTACCTACTTGGAATTTGCAATCAATTTTTGGTCCGGTAAAATGCACATGGTCTGACTGCATATATATGGAATTGGAGATTCAAAAAGGGGAAAGATAAAAAGATGAATTGTTGGTAAACTTTTTTGGTACATACGGTTTGGTTCAAAGATTACAAATAGACGAACCGGGTTATAGACATCTCATTTCACTTCTTCGATCTCGTCCAGTGCGTAGTTGTTGGTTGATATATTCGCGTAATTCACCTTTGAGAACCGGACAACAACCGGATATCGGGTCTTGGGGTCCTACCAATTTAAACCGGAATATATGATGAAACGATATACAGTATACTACAGATCGTTAACTCAGAAAGTAGATGCATTACCTGATCAACGGCCACAACTGATCCAACGTTCTTGTACCAGTATGATTCTTTCCTTAGAATCTTGACCTGTAAATCCCCAAAATTTCATACAATTTTCACATTAGCCCCATAAGTTATAGGACTAGTTATGCTGAAACAAATATAAGAAGAACTAGAACCCAAAAATTTGAGTTTTTCATGTTTATGCATTGTATAGGTTTTGTATTTAGATACATTACTAAACCGATGAAGAACTTATTGCAGATTCATAATTTAGCTAAAACATAATCCATCAAGCACTTTTTTAAGTTGAATTTTCCTATAGCAGTAGGATTCTTCATTCTTTCCTTAAAATCTATACCTAGAAGTCCCAAAATTTCATAAAATTTCGAATTAACCCATAACTCTTTAAGTATCTTACATAGACCAAGAACTTATCGAAGATACGTAATTTTGCTCAAACATTAGTTCAAATTTCTCTAATCACATCTGTATAAAATGCGGATTTTTCTAAGTTCTGAGCCTATACAATGCATAAACATTTATCATAGATTATACAGATCATTAATTTATCATAGATTATACAGATCATTAATTTATCATAGATTATATAGATTGATATGTATATGAGCTAAAGTCTAAAGAAGAGCTGACCTTGGATCCTCTCTTGGGCCCAATCGGAGGAGGTTTAGCCTTGGCGGCAGGAGCTTCCGCCGGAGCAGCAGCGGCGGTTTTCGAAGAATCCTCCGACGAAGCGGTTGCCGGAGCTGCTTCCTCCGCCGCTCTGACTACTAGCCTCGAACCGAAGCTTCTCATCGGCAAGAAAGACACGGCGGCATTCTTTAAAGACGCCGAAGAACCGCCGTTTACAGTCGCCGTGACGTTGGCCGTCAGAATAAATGCGGTAGATGCTGACGTCATCGCCATCTGTGTGGTTTTGCGGGAGTACGGAGAGATTTTGTTGTGTGTGTGATCCAAAACGGCTAAAGAAAAAGAGGAAATGAGGACAAAGATTGAGATGTTTTGGGGTTAAAACGAATCGTTTTCACCCATTTGTGATATGACACGTGTGATCACATCTTGGTTTTTCAAGATAATGCGATGACATGGCAACCTTAAAATTAAAAAAAAACAATAAATAAAAAAATGATTTTTATTCGAGAGCAGATCTGTAAATTAGGGTTGAGTTGCCGCCAAATTTCATTTTTCTTCCCCAATTTCAAATTCTTATGGAAGCGTGAAATCTCTCCTTCATCCTTCATCGCCTTCCTCAATTACCTCGAGTGATCAACTTATTTAGCTGAATGATTTTCAGTTAATCCGTGATGAGAAGAACGAATCACCGAACGAGAGCGGCCGAAACCTTAAAGAAGAAGACCAATCCGCAATTTGGGTTCACGAATCCTGATCCATCGAGCTCTCGAGCACATTCAGGTATCGATTTCGGTTTTTTGGGTGTGTATGTTTGTGTTTTTTTTATTGAATTTTTTCGTTCCTATTGGTTTAGATTTGAAACGCAGGAGAAGTGTGACTTTCGTCGATGTTAATCATCATCGGAGTCCCTCGAACGATTCTCCAGAAGCACAAACCGGACGATGTGAGTTCGTGTCTCGCTTATATTCCTCTGTAATTCAGAATAGTCTCAGATTCGAATGTTGAATCTGATTTTCATTTTGCAGCGATTGATGCCAAGACATCGGAGTTTGCGTTCTTTAAGAAGTTAAAGTCTGGTTTTGGTCTCTGCTCTGAATCTTCTGACTCTAAATTTTCAAATAAAGTGAAACAAAATCCGAAAACTTTTGAATCCAGAAGCAAACCAGGAGGTATGAAATCCACAATTGTTTGGAGTTTCTCATTTCCTCTTGTGATGATGATACATTGATAGTGTCTGCTTGGCTTTCCCTTGGATTTTCAATTTCATCTCTACTGTTTTAAAGAACCAGGAACGGACCGAGTAGCTAAAGATAGATGCAATACTACTTGTAGCTTCTCCACACCCATTTATAACGCGGGACATGGTTCATGTGACTTGTCTATGTCACCTGTCAACTTCAGTCGAAAGGATAAAGGTCGTTACTTTGCCAGATGATATGCTCTCTTCTCTACCGGGATCAATTTTTGATCAATTACATGCTTATACTTCTCTTGAATCTATTGTTCTTAGAGAAAGATCCTCGGAAATCTTCTTCAAAATTCAATAGAGATAAGGACACAGGTCGAGGTGGTGACAACCTGAGATGTGGAGGTAGATTTTGGATATGCTAGTTCTTAGATTGATCTACATTACAAAAGAAGCCAAACATACATACAATAGTTAAGAAAACATGATTATATAGTTTGAATTATCAGGAAGCAGTAATGAGAACGAAGACTTATTCTCTGTGAAGAGGAAGAGACTGAATCAGTGGGTCAAAGATACATGGTTTCCTGCAATACCTGAGTTTACCTCGAACGGGTACACAATAGATTATTTCATTTACTTATATCTTAACTCTTGTATCTGTAGTGTGCTCTGAAGAAAATCATTTTTCAGGGGCGATTTAGTTTCTGTTCTCCTAACTCGGCTGTTCCCTGGAACCGAGGAGAGACATGTAAGCTTGATAGAATCCTGGACTACATGTTAATTGCTTATCTTGATGAATTCTAAGCACTTTTTGATTGCCTCTCAGCCTTCTGTGTTCTCCAAGGAGAGGCCAGATAGAGTCAGCAGAAGAACGTTTCTTGATTCTCCTAGATCAAAGTTTCCCAAGAGGTCCCATGAAAGCTATACAGAAGTTGACCATAGTCTGCAAATGGAAAGGGACAGATCGATCTCTTGGCGGGGATGGCTGGAAAATAGCATTGCACCGGGCCTGCAGTTTGCAACAAATCATGTTCACACCACTTTCGTCCCAAGAGATCCAGAGGACTTTAGCTTTTCAATCTCATATCCTAAGGAATTGAATTATAGACCTCCGCTGTTGACACAGAAGGCGTCCCTGTCATTTCCTGTTGAAGAATCTCTGGACTGTTCTCCCGTGTCTAGCCTCCATTTCAGAAACTACAAGCCTCTTTCACTGGGTTATCACAGAGAACAAAATGATTACAGCTTAGAGGACTTATCACATGATCATAGAGAGCATTCATCTGCATTACTTCTCGAGTGGAACACCGAAAACGCAAGCACCAGAAAGACAGATGATTTGCCACTAAGTTATCATACAAATATCATCACATATCCAAATGCATCATCCTCATCTTTGACTGAAGATCCATGGAGCTCTGACTATCCTTCATCCCATGATTTCATTACAAGGGAGCTGTACCCTTTACCTCTGCTCTCTCATTATACTTCAGGCAGTTTCCTCTTACCAACAACAAACCAAACCAGCCATTTTGAGCATGAATTCGAGAAGCATATTGCTGATGACGAAGATGTGGTTGCTGCAAACCAGAATCTCCAGACATTTCATCACGCAAATAGCTCATCAGATTGTTTAACCAGAGACTACAGATGCTATCATAATCTTTCCAACTCTCCAGTGGATAATTGCCCTATTAAATCCCCTGGATGTGAAATAGTATCATTTCCATTTTCCAGCATCAGCAATTCAAATCTGTTGGAAACGTCAATTCCAACAGAAAGCGACCGTTTTAAGTCTCATGGTTGGAGACCCTTTAAGTTTCAGTCACCTCAAGCTTGGATTGATTTATAGAAGTAAAATCGCCGGTGGTGGATATGAGCTTAAAGCAGCTGCTGAAGAACTAATTGAAACGAGGTTGGTTGCCACAGGTCAGTAACTCTCTTACTCGCACTATTCTGATAATTTGGTGTCATGTCGTTGTTTCTGCATTCGTATAGATAACACATTTAAGTTCAGAAGACATAAGGATCAATGATTTTAGATCTTGTCCTAACCACACTACTGATGAATTAATTGAAGGAGATGTCGATGATGATCGATATAATTCGATCCGACATAGACTGATATATAGTTGAGATGTTAAAAGATCTTCAGTCCAGAGTTATTCATGGGGACATTAGTAATTGGTCACCATTCTTTGACAATTTCTTTGTTTTTTTGATGAATGAGCCTCTTAGACTCTTCTCAACCACCAAAGTATTTGGAACTCATCCTCTAAACAAAATCATTAACCAGATTGAGAGAGCTGGAATTAACAAAAATGAATAATAGAAGGAATGTAATATGTAATATGTAATTGCAGATATGTATTGGTTGGTTCTTTGATGATTGCTTGCTTCTTCCCCATTCAATTTGATGGTACTTCATTTCCCATCAATCGTCATTACTCTCCCGCATTAAATTTTGTAATTATGAAGTTTTTGTGTGAATGGTCAGCTGAAAAACTGTCATGTTCAAAGTTTGTGTCTAGTGGAAGTCGAATTTTGGACTAGTTAATAGACTTATTAGACAATATTACTAGACTTACACAACAATTTTGGTAGTCTTGTTTTTGTTTTTCTATTTAAACGATCAAATGCATATTTAACAACAAGAAGCTTCATATTCTTAAACTAGATTCCCTTAAGCCTCTTGAAAAACGTTTCTTGAGTTTCATATGTTTCATGCTTTTGC
This sequence comes from Schrenkiella parvula, assembly GCA_000218505.1. NCBI lineage: Eukaryota > Viridiplantae > Streptophyta > Magnoliopsida > Brassicales > Brassicaceae > Schrenkiella > Schrenkiella parvula. The sequence goes on from CM001189.1 coordinate 13,877,634, forward strand.
AAAACTGTTGTAAGACATATAAACCCATCTATAATATTTATAATTTTGTCACAACAATCTTCAATGTTCAAACCAAGAGAAGAATAGAAATGTATTGAAGAAAAACGTAATTAGAAATGTATTCAGGTACAAACAGCTAGTTTCTTAAACTAAGTTCGTGTGAATCGTTGCTGACATCTTTCTGACCCCGATCAGTTTATTTATATTTATTTCCTACAATTATATGCTCATCATTTCCATAATTACAAACACCTATAAGTCTATAACCATGACAAATAAACAGAAAAAAAAACCAAACAAACACATGCATATAACTAAACTAACTGTTAGTTTGAGCAGACAAGCGGACATAAAAACTGGGTCCAAAAGTTAGTTCGTAGCTAATGCAATGGAACCGAAGTTCTACGAACCGGTTCAAAAAGTTGAAAGTTTGATGGTCTTTATGAGAGCCGGTTCATGACATGAAGTGTACCCAGAGAAACAAAAATTAAACCGTAGAAACGTGTCCACGTGGATATTGGAGATTTGGAGGTTTGAGAAAAGTTTTTTTTTTAAATCTTTAGTAAGACGGTCAAAATGTTGCATCTCAAAATTTTAATTTTAATTTTTTTTTTGACGTTCAATTTTTACAAAAAAAGACATTAAGATAATAAGTTAGTTGGTATATTTAAGATATTTCTGGTCCCAATTATATTCGGTCTATGAAATACAGATTAGAGTAGATTATGATTATTCTTTCATATTTGCTTGCATATATATGATAAAACATATAACATGCTACTGTTTTATCGATTCTTGTATCATTTATTAGCAACTGCAATATTTCATATAATGCCAAATGTTCTTCTACATTTTTTTTTTGTTTACTAGAGTAATTGATCAATGGAGTATTTGAAATTAAGAAAATATACAAAACAAGCCTCATACATAAGTTTTACTGATTAAAAATAATTTTAGTTCGGTTTAAACCAGCTAAATAGATTTTTAACAACATTATTACAATTACAGTACAAATCAAATATAGAAAATGAATAATATTTTAGGGAGAAATATTTTGAATTACCATATTCCATGTGTTTTACAAAATTACAACTAAAATATTTGTTTCGAGTTAAAATACCTTAGAAATTTAATATTGTTGGAGGTGGGCTTCGCCCGCCACGATCTGGTCCGGATTGAGGTCAATGATTAATATTCATGAGGCCCAAGGCCCACGAACAATCCGTTTGTCATCATGTGGCCCGCGAGTTACCCGGCTCAAGACGACACGAACAAGCACCGGATCCACCAGGCGTTTCACTGTAGCTCGGCTTTGATCAGCATTAAATGACGAACATGCGCAGTAGGTGGAGGAGTGCGGCGAACTCACCTACCGAAGTTATGATTGCCTAGCTCGTAGATGCCGACCTGCCGAGCAGCTCGAACGTATCATCACGCGTCCGCCAGTTTCGGCCATACAGTTGCGTTGCGACGAATGACAAGGAAACACGTGCAGAGTGGTTGAGCTCATGATCACCTATGGAGCTATAAGCGGCAACCTAAAAAAAGCTAGGTCGGGGAGCTTATAAATAGGGAGGTCGCATTTGCTAAGAAAGGGGAGAAAAATTCAGAGAGAGAAAGCTATAGGAAAAACCACTATTTATATCTTGAATCGAAAATTGTTATCATAATCAATAAAATCACTACTCTTTAAACATTGAAACCTTCGAATCATTCAATACCGATCTCCACTCAAAGATACTTCAAAACAGTATTAAGCTTAATAATGTCTCCTAAATGATTTTGGAGTTTTTCCTAAACTTTTCCTTACACTTTTTAATAAACAAACCCAACTTATTTTTGGACTATTTTTTTTAATGTAAGAAATATTTACTACAGAAAACTAAAAAATCTTGTTTTTGACAATGTCCATTTTTATATACTAACTTAATTGATTTAGTTGCCAAAAAAATGGTTAATCCATTTATAGAATGGTTGAGAGAAATTAATCAAAGAAGATAGGAAGAATTATCAATTGCGGTAATGAAATCAAACTAAGTAAAAAAAACATTAGGTTATACGATCATATCAAAGTTTTAGTAAAGCATCCAATTTCAAATTCCATCTATAAGTTGAGACAAACCATGATGCATACATACCAACAAACATAGCAATATATACCTATAATCGTTATAGAAACCATAGATTATTTAATGTTTATTTATCATAGTAAAAAAGTAACAAAATTTATTTATTTAAATTATAAAGTAAAGCCATGGAAAAGGTCATTTGCAGCTTTCCCTCTAATAAAAGCCCTTTTGTATCAGAGGTCATCCCCAAATAGCTGTGACTGTTAGATTCAGAGCTAAAACTTCTCCGGCGAACTTAACTCTCCGGCGAACCTAACTCTCCGGTGGAGTCTAGAGATGTTTCTTACTCGAGCTAGCTTCTGACAGGTCATTTACCTCTCTCTCTCCCTCTCTCTCTGAGTAATGAAGAAAATGTCTGACTTAAGCTCCGATCTCACTCTCCGATGCTTTTTCATCTCTTTTATGCTCGTCGGGAGGCTTCGTACTCGGAATAGAGTCTACTCTCTGCTCTCTTTATGTGCAGATTAGCTTCTTTTTTTTTCTTTCTTTCTTCCCATTTCTGATATGGTCGAGTTGATTTATCAGGATTCGTAACCCATTTGCTTACTGTTTCAATTGGTGGGGAATGAATTTGATTCACATTATTTACGAATTCGTCTATCTTATTCACTGTAATTGTTGTTTTACTGATTCTCAGTTTCACGATGCCGAAATCTGGTAAATGCAGATCCAGCGAGGCCAAGCATTTTGTAATTGTCGTTGCTAAAACTTTTTAAGTGTTTCTTCTCCACAGTTTATGGCTGACTTAAGGAAAGCCAAGGATACAACTCTTTATCTATGAGAAAAATCGTTGCTGGAGAAATGTCGAAAGAGGTTGAAGATAGACAGGGTTCTTCTAGTAACGTGGTTGCTAAATTAATGGGTCTAGAGACAGCTGCACCACGGAGCAGATCCAGAAGCTATTCGCGCTGTTCGTTGAGTTCTGCTGATAATCATGAAGCTCGAAAGTTGCATAGAGAATTCGAAGATGGATATGAAATGTGGGTATCACTGCCTCAGAAGGCGAACCTTTCAAGGAAAGGAAACTGTGATGGAAGTATGAGTGATAACAAAAAGTTGGACCTTGTTCGTCGAAAGTTCATGGAAGCGAAACGCCTTGTAACAGATGACAAGGTTCACAGGTCCAAAGAGTTCCAAGAAGCACTTGAAGTTTTAAGTTCCAACAAAGATTTATTAGTTGAGTTTCTACAGGAATCAAATTCCTTGTTTTCTCAAAATATTTCTGACTTTCAGCCTGTTTCTCCTCATCCAGAGGCTAACCGCATTACAGTATTGAGACCTTCAAAGGCTGTTGATGCTCAGAAATGTGTTGTTCAAAATAGCAGAAGCAAACAGATTAAAAAGACGCAGGAAACTGAATGGATTGATGCTGCGCAGCCAACTCGAATCGTGGTCTTGAAGCCTAGTCCAGGGAAGGCTCTAGATATAAAGGCTATTGCTTCTTCATCGCCTCCTTCCTATTTTGATGAGGCTGGAGAGGCTGAGACTAGAAAAATGGCAAAGGAAATTACACGCCAAATACGTGAAACTTTCAGAGGGGATTGCAGGAACGAGACTCTTTCTTCTTCTTCTTATTCCGTCTTGTCCAATGGCTATATGGGTGATGATGGTTCGTTGAACAGGTCGACTAGCGAATATCCAGTAGGAAACAATGATATCGTGTCACCATCCTCTAGGCATTCATGGGACTGTGCGAATAGGTTTGAGAGTCCTTTCTCTTCCTCTTCATTCAGCCAAGTCTCGTTTTCTCCAGAGTCATCTGTCTACAAAGAGGCAAAGAAACGGCTTTCTGAAAGATGGGCAATGATGTCACTAAACGGAGACACACATCAACAAATAAACCTCCCAAAGGCCTCAACGGCCTTAGGCGACATGCTTGCACTTTCAGAGACAAAAGTACCAATCAGATCCAGTGCAGAGAGCAACAAAGCGAAGCAAGAATCAAGAAGATCAATTTCATGCATAGGCACTGGTCTAGATCAAGTAGAAAGCGCAAGCGATTCTCCTCTGAGTACCCTTGAAAGGTCAAAATCAGTCCCTGAGATTAGACTCAGTGGTGGAGCATCTGTTTCTGGAACTTCAAAAGCACAAGCTCACCGAGAGCTTACCGAGTCAAGAAGCTTAAAATCGTCATGGAAAGTTTCAAGCTTGTTCTTCTTCAAGAATAAGAAAGCAAACAAGGAGAAAACTAGTGCACTATCTCAACTGGCTATGCCCACTGATGCATTACAACGACAAAGTATTTTTACAAGCGAGGTAATTCACAATCTAAAACTGGTTGTGAATTCACAGTCTGAAACCATTCTTGTTTTGAATCATCCGCCATTGGTTTGTTTGCAGGGAGAAGTGACTGCACCAAATGAAAACCAGGACCAGCCGAGTCCAGTTTCGGTTTTACAGCAACCTTTCAAAGAGGAAGATGTTGGACATCCTGAATGTTCTGGGTCAACAAAGCCATGGATCTGTCAAGGTTAATTTAGCTCTCTGTCTCTCTCTCTGCCGTTAAACTTTCTAAAGAGTTATTATCAAATTTGTAACAAATATGATATCTCACAGGAGAAGAAATGTCTCTGAAATATAATCTGATCGACAAATCACCTCCAATCGGATCAATCGCTCGGGTTTTCTCATGGGAAGATGAGTCATACACAGACATGACTAAACCCGGAATTGGAATCAAGGAAGATGAAGACTGGTATTACTTCATCAAAACACTCTTAAACGCATCCGGTTTCAGCGGCAGTGATCCGCTTATGACCCGGTGGCACTCACCAGATAGCCCTTTGGAGCCATTATTAAGAAACAAATTTGCCAACAAGGAACTCATCAAACGCAGGAAACAGCAATCGAACCGCAAGCTTGTGTTTGACTGCGTCAATGCCATCATAACAGAGACAACATCAACAGCTGCACGCACTGGCACGACCGAAGGATTTGACATGGTGGAACATGTTTGGACAGAGTTTAAGGACTTGGCGGTTCAGGACTCTAACAGCTTGGAAGGGGAAAATTTGGTGAGGGACGAGGTTGTCGGAAAAATGTGGAGTCATAATCAGCAAGTGGAAGTGAACAACTTGGGGATTGAAATTGAATTGATATTGTTCCATGACCTTGTTGAAGAGGCAGTCTTCGATCTTACTCTGTGAAACAATGTATATATGCATTCCTATAATTTATTATATATGCAAAGTATTTTGCATTCATGAAACACATGTATAAGATTATAGATAGTTTAACCAATATATGCATTTATATCCTATTCGGATGCCCCCGTTCAAATAGTAATTTACATTTTGCATTTTGATTGTTATAAATTATAAATGATCCGAAACCAGCAAAAGATTTGTAAAAACTTTATCGTGGAAAGGATAATTTCAAACTGTTGATATGAGAAGAGGGGATTGTACAGGCAAACACACAAATAGCGAGCTGTTTATGCAGTTCGTGTGACACACATTACGACACTTTTTCGAGTTAAATATTTATGCACACTCAGAGAAAGTAACAGAGAGCAAAACATAGAGAAAGAACTCCACAGAGACCCATATGGACGCATGCAGTTTCAGAATCATGGTTATTTGGCTTCTTCAGCCTTTCGGGTTCACCGCCTGACTCTGGTTCAATCCATACTGCGAAAGAAACCGTTTTAATCAGCAACAGATTCCAAAGCCTGAGCTGATCTGTAAAGTATTAAGAAAACTGAGAAAAAGTGATCAGTGTTAACCTTTTCTCTGATTCGCGAGCTCCAGTTTTCAATCTTGCTTGGCCCAGCAGAGGCTTGGTTTGCTTGAGAACCAAGAAGTGGGTCCCAAGCTCTACTCCTCGGGTTCTCATAGTCTTCTTCATCGTCAAGCTCGGGTCTAGGTGAAACCATAGCTCTGAGAACCATGGCTAGTAGCAGTGACAGTAGCTGAAAAACAGGACTCGCGTGTTTACAATTAGAAAACACAAAGAAAAGATTTGTGTTTTGTCTTTGTGGTAAATAGGACAGATTTGAGTTTACCTGGACTGCTAGCACAGCAATTCCGACCCATTTGCATATATCGATGTTTTCCTCAATAAAAGCTCGAAGACTATTGAGTTCTCCAGTTGGATCATTTGGAAGATCCTACGCAACGCAGATATTAAACAGTTAGAAACAAGCCAAGAACACAAGAAACAGTATTCAAATATACAAAAGATCTCACCCTTTCCCAGTGACGGTCAATAGCGATGAATGCAACAAGGGCAGCTTCAAGTAGAATGAGAAGAGTTTTGAGAATAGAGTACTTTAAAACCGTCAAGGGAAAAAACGAAATAAACCCATTCTAATAACGGTTTAATATACTCAATCTATTAACAGAGGTAGAAAAAGTGAAGGAAGGTCTCTGTATAAGGATACGAAACACAAGCAACAGCCATTGATAGCTTCAGCTGCTATGAAACCAATGATGGTAACAATGCAGACCAAAATACCAACCGCCATAAAAGAGTAGATGAACCTGCACGAACAAGCAATGACAACAACACAAGTCAGGAAACCTGACTGGGCCTAAGAAACAGACAAGAGTCTTGATTACACTGCAAGAAGAGGAAACTAAACATATTCACTCTAGCTAAAGTTTATATTCTCAAGTTTTGTCAGCAAAAAACTGTAGCTGAGCTAGAAACCAATCATCTTGAAGCATTTAAAGCTTACACACTTTTGTTTATCTACTTAATTAGTAATGGAGAAGAGAATAAAACAACACAAGCTTGAGCTGAAACAATCTACAAGTAGAAGCAATTTCTCAGAAATTAAATCCACATTTATCCCAACACTCCATTTCTGAATCTCAGCTGAATAAAATTGGAAACTTTCAAGTAAAACCCTCAAATTGGAAACTAGCTAAGTGAATTAACATGAATCTAAGTGAAACCCTAAGATTGAGAAGGAAATAGTACCATGGAGCAGGAAGGTCCAACGAACGGAGGTTAAACCCATGATCACCACTAGACCCAAGAATGACGTTCGCCATGAGACCAACATGATTCTTCAAGGGCTCAGAAACCCTAGCAATCTCGATTCCGGAGCTCGATGTCGGAGGGTCGACGGGAACGTGACGGTGGTATTGATCGAGCATCCATATGGAGTAGATTATGATCGAAATACCGAAGAAAGCTTGAACAAAATTGAGGATCTTGAGAGTAGAAGCGAACGAAACATGGCAGCAATTACGCCGCATTTTTTCTCAGAGATTATCGATTTTCAGCAGGATTTCGAAGAGATGATTGATGGATAAACCCGGAAGCTTTTTCAATGGTCGTCTTGTCTGTAAAGGTGTCTCCTTTTTTTCTTCTTCTTTTTGTTAATTCTTATAAAAATATTTCATTTCTTTTTCAATTAGTCGTCGCTTGCAGTCAGGCAAAAACGGCCTGATGATGTCTTGTCATTTCGATTGTAATTTGTTTAGCTCTTATCTGCTGACTTGCCTTATTGCAAGTTTTTTAAAAGAAATTCAAATGGTTGTGATATCTTCGGACTTTCGGATTTTTCGTACCTGTATTATACCAAAAAGGCCGGATCATATCCCAATTCAAGTGACGGGCTTGCAAATAGCTGAATAAATTTTTTTATGCTAAATCATACCACAACAAGTTATTTTTGGTCAATTCATACTTAGCCGTAACAGTGTTTATTTTGCCGTTAACGTCTCATGACGTGGATGCCGTCAATGGAATGCTACATCATCAGAGCTGAAACAAAGAGAAAAAAAATTATAAAATTTGAAAACTCTCTCAGACATTATATCGAACACTTGGTGTTCAAATAATTTAGTACCTTCTACTCTATCAAAATTGCTATAATTCATACAATCACAGGCACTAATTTCATAAAAAGGACACAAAAATGAACACTTTATAAAGAGATATAAGATTTCCTAACAAATAACATACATTATAACTACATGATTTTCGAGATACACTTCTGATTTAACATCGATATACACTTCTGTTTTATGTAAATTGCAGCAACTTACCTCATTTTTTATGCTAAATCATACCTCAACAAGTTATTTTTGGCCAATTCATACTTAGCCGTAACAGTGTTTATTTTGCCGTTAACGTCTCATGACGTGGATGCCACATAAGCGACGACGTCATTTTATGTAAAACGCAGAGATAAAAATAACTTGTTGAGGTATGATTTAGCATAAAAAATTTATTCAGTTATTTGCAAGCCCGTCACTTGAATTGGGGTATGATCCGGCCTTTCTGGTATAATACAGGTATGAAAAATCCGAAAGTCCTGATATCTTCAAATATATTATAAAAAGCTTTACATATTAAATCACTTTCCAAGTTTCCTTTTCATTTTAAGACATTTTTTTACATCAAGACAATTTCTATAAGGGAAAACTCCATTATATCATTGAATTAAGTTTTTTGGTGTTTAATACCTCTTAAAAAAACCAATAAATCACAATCAATCTCAGCCACTCATTTAAAATTTAAAAATTTTAAGAAATTATGATTAAATCATAGCCATTCGTTTTAAAAGTCACACTTTTTAACATTTTTCATCTTATTTACTCTCTCTTTCCTTTATTTATCATCTCTATAAAAGTTTAAAAACAGGAAAAAATTGTGAAAATGAATAGTAACCGGCGTTTCATCGAAGCTCATGAACCGTCTATGGGAGAAACGTCATTGGTAGAAACCCTGTTTGCTGATTCTGAAAGGAGTGTTATTGCGTGATGGCCGATAGTAGGAAGAACACATGGGTGATAAGCATTGGAGTTCACCGTCAGTGGGAAAAACACATCGGTGAGAAGCATTGGAATTCGTTGTTAGTGGGAAGAACAAGGCTTTCAGAGAATTGGAAAGCACTACTGCCGGGTGGATATGTGGATATAGATGATGAAATATGTACTTTGAGTAAGGTGAACCTGCCCACGTGGATGACGTGTCTTGGGTGGAGTATGTATGTCTATGTGAACATGTAGATATGTATGACAATATATGTATTTTGAGACCATGTACAAGTGGACATGTACATGTAGATGGTGTGCGCAAATATTCTGTTTTTAATTTATGAATGATGAAATTACTATTTTGTCATCTTTTTCTTCATAAGGTCACAACCTCTCTTAACCCTAATATGCCGCTTCCATTGTTGTTTTTCTGATTTTCATAATTTTTTCTTGCCTTGAATTGAACAAAATTTATGAAGATTGTGATATGTGGATATGGATGGTGAAATATGTACTTTGAGTAAGGTGAACCTGTCCACGTGGACAATGTGTCTTAGGTGGAGTATGTATGTCCAGATGGACATGTGGATATGGATGACAAAATATGTACTTTGAGACCATGTACCCGTGGATATGTACATGTGGATGGTGTGCGCAAATATTCTGAATTGCAATTTTTTTTTAATTTATGCATGATGAAATTACAATTTATCCTTTTTTTCTTCATAAGGTCAAGACCTCTATTAACCCTAATCTACCGCTTCTATGGTTTTTTCTGACTTTCATGATTTTTTCTTGTTTTTCTTATTGTTTTATATGCATATATGATATCTATATCAAATTAATATGGATCAAGACCTTAAATTGAACAAAATTTATGAAGATTGCATTTTTGAACAAGGATGCAGATCTATGAAACATAGAATATAAAAGAGATGAATCTGTACAAATCTCAACATTTATACCAAACAAATCTAAGCCGTTGATTTTGGAAGAATTGTTGTTAAGATCAGTGGCTGAGATTGGCTTGGTAGATATTAGCCATATTAATGGCTGAGATTTTATTATTCTCTAGTCAAAATATCTGGTTTGTTTTAAAATAAAAGGGAAAAACTAAAAGGACAAAAATAGAAATTTCCAAAACAACCTAAATAGAAAATTGAGAAGCAAAATGCTTTAGTAGCAAAAAGTGTCTAAAAATGAAAGCAATTCGAGAAAAGTGTCTTATTATGTAATTCTCTCTATATTATAAGTAAATTTTATTTTCGAATATCTTATTAATATTGGACAAATTATCCAAAACCAACAAATACCTGAACAATTTATATATCTATGTATCCAAAGAAATATTAAAATTCCGAACATATATTAGAATGTCAAAACCTACACCTAATAATATTAATATTTATTAAAATTTGTAAGTTCATCTACTTTGAATAAATCTAATGTTTTTATTATTATTTTCTTTCATATAAAAATAGTATTGCTCATCAAAATATACTTATTAAAAAATTTAGAATATTAAATAATCGAGGAAATATTGTGTCTGTATAAATATTTTTAAAATAGTGTAGTTTTTTTTTTGTTACAAGTGATTTGTAATTTATTGCAAAAGTAATTACTAGTGTGGAAAGGGCCCATTTATTAAATGAATTGGGCTATACTAAACGGCCCATTAAGAAGATAGCCCGTAACGACTTGAGAGAATTGGTCTTTCCTTCTTCCTCTTTCGAAGAGACAGCGAGAGCAGCTGCAGCGGGAGATTTGGAGTTGCGTAGCGATTAGCTCTCAGAATGACGAAAGCTCCATCTCTCGCGTTTCTCTGCATCCAATCCCTCAAACTTGAGCTTCTACAAGGTAATCATGTGATACTGGAGATATATTTAGAGATAGAGAGAGAGAGATTCAAACAAAGCTCACGTGTTCTTGGTACTGATTTGAGTTGGGTTTTGTGTATTCTCAGGCGATAATCCAATTTCGGATGTATACGAGCTTCCATCGGAGTTGATTGATGGTGTTGTCGCTCACTTGCCTGCACTAGCGTTGCACAATTTCCAGACCCACATGTGAGTGACTTAGTACCCAGGTTTCTGTTTAAGTGACTTAGTAAATCACTTTCTGAAGATTTCGGGTTTTGAATTTGATGCATGAAGATGGTTGATCAAAATTGAATTGGTATAGGCCGTTCAAGTGTTGGGATAATTATGAAACTGGCGATGATTGCTTGACTAGTGGGAGAAAACGCGCAAGGTTAGATCAATTTTCGTTTTTTTTCTCCCCCTTTTTATTTGTTATTCCAGACTGAGAAATGAGTTTAAGCTGCAGAAATGATAAACTCGGTAGCTCCTGGAAGTTGCTGTTTAAGCTGCGGTGGCCTGAGCTCATTAACCGTGTGGAACCACCAGCTGACTGGCAACAGCTTTACTGGGAAAAGCATCTGCAAAAGTATGAAATGGCTGATTATTTGTTGTTTTACTCTTTTTGTTTTCTTTTTCTTGCTTTTGAGTTTTGCGTTAATCCGAGTAACAGTTGTGTTGATGAAGCAGCTGAGGTAGCTATGCGTCCGACATTTAGTGGTCGGATAAGTTCCATTAACGTATCAGGCAAGTGTTCTCGTCTTCAGATTAATTCGTGAGTTGCATAATATTCATTATTCAGTTAGTTTTAGTTTCTGTCGCAGATAAGATATTGAGATACATTTGCCATGAAGATCACTCGAATTGTCAAAAATGTGTCTGCAAGGAACTATCTTTTCATTTCCAGACATTTGGACCGTATCTTAGGTTAAGTTACATTTCATGTTTATCTGATGATTACGAGCATGCTGTAGCACTTTCAGCTTGTCTGAGTTTTATATCACTCATGCTTCTTTATGTTTGTTTCTTACCTTTTGCAGGTGCCTGAGGCTTCTGAATGTGCTCTGCGTTACTGAAATTGGTGTAAGTAGCTAATATATGCTCTGACATTTTCAAGCGTTTCTGGGCTTGTAAATAGAGTCATCTTTGCTTTAATTTTTATCAGTGTCACTGGTCGAGGCACTATTTTATATTGTTTTTGGTGTCTCTTAGAACTTCGAATTTGTATCTTGTAGATGAATCAATCATTCAACCTCTAGAGGAAGGACATAAATAATGTCTAGGCTTTTGTAATTGTAGGAATTATTGAGGACAAGTAAATTGCAAACTTTGGTTCTACGTTGGATCCGATCCGAGAAACATGTAAGAAAATTAGTTTCATATGTTTAGTTAGCTGGAATTATATTGCTGATTATCCATGATTTGACAGGTTGATCCCTTGTGCAAGCTCTTGATCCAGAGCCGAGAAACATTAACTTCGCTTGAATTCATTCATTGTAAGCTTTCTTCGAGTTTCCTCAGTTCAATCTGCGCTTCTCTTCATGAAAAGGGCATTCCCACAAATGGGATTCAACGCTTCTGTATAAAGACATCTAGCATTGACATAGATCCACTTGCTGCGCCTTCCGCTTTCATTTCATTCCTGAATTCAGTGAGGTATAATATGAACTGATGCCAAAGCGTGCCTTCAAAAAGTGTTTGCTCTTTTGGCTGTCAAACTCTCTTTCTTGATTATATTTTTTCGTTTCTTTATGCACTTCTTTATCTGTCTTCGTAGTGACCATCTTTTTTTCTTTCAGGTCCTTACGTTCCTTACATTTTTGTGATAGCCACCTCGATAGGCATATGGCAAGGATGGTTTTCTCTACACTACTTGATTCTTCCTCAGATCTTTCGTCTCTTGACCTCTCTGAAAACAACGTATGTACCACCGTGGTTCTTCTTGTTTAAACCGATACATGGTTTGCTTTTCATAGCTGACCAACATACAATATATAGATTTCAGGATGGCTTTCTACTTTCAGCTGGAGATCTGTTGTTGGTTCTCTGTCATCTGGAAAGTCTTTACAATCGCTGTGCAAGCTCAACTTAAGGTACTTTTTGGTAAAGCGGCAGTTGATTTGGTTTTAAGCCTTGAAACCTTGTGAGTTGGAAATGTGTTTCTAGGGGGAATGAACTCAATAAATACGATGCAGAGAATCTTGCACATGCTCTTCTTCATATGCCCAGCTTGGAGTCTCTTGACCTGAGCGGGAACGCCATTGAAGACGGTGGGATCAGGTTCGTCCTTTAAGTTCCTGCATTTGTAACCTTGGAGAAAATCAACAGAGTTACATTTCTCTTACATATTTTTCATGAGGTACAGAAGCTTAATATCTTACTTCACAAAGAATCCGGATTCTCCTTTAGTTGATTTGAATTTGGAGAACTGTGAGCTATCATGTTGTGGAGTTATCGAGTTTCTTGATGCCCTCTCAACGCTAGAGAAACCTTTAAAATTCCTATCTGTTGCGGATAATGCCCTGGGAAGGTATTCATATAATTACAAACTCTATATCACTTTACAATGATATAATGTGTGTCTTATTTGTTTAATTGCTCTTGTTATTCAGCGAGGTTGCGGAGGCTATAATAAAGTCCTTGACAGTCTCCATTGAGTCTCTCGACATTTCGAGTATAGGGCTAGGTCCTGTTGGGTTTCTTGAGCTAGGCAGAAAACTTGTAAAAGGGTTGAAGAAGCTGCTAAGTATCAATATAAGGTTCTAAGCAAAATCCATCTCCTCTGCTTTCTGTATGCATTGCATTGCTTCGCCTTCTGTTTCCTCATGTTCTTTTTGTGGTTTCATGCTAAAGCAAAAATCGTGGAGGACTAGAGACAGCTAGATTTCTGTCAAAGCTCATACCCTTGGCACCAAAACTCGTCACAGTCGACGCATCCTACAATCTTATGCCACCCGAATCCTTGCTCATGCTATGTGATTCCCTGAGAAGTGCAAAAGGTAATATAACTTTCTGGGATCGGTTTTGACATGCAATTCCTCAGCTTGAATCTTGGCCCACTTTGCTGATTTTTTTGTAACTATTATGTATGATGATTTTGTTTCAGGTGATATCAAACGTCTTGACTTGACCGGAAATAGCTGCATCAGCCACGAACCTGACCAATCTTCTCTACTTAGTGAATTTCAACACAAGGGAGAGCCCATCTTCGTTTTATCATCATCCACGGCTTTACACGTCCCTTACGATGATGAGCCCTAGAGAATTCCTCTATAGTCTGGTCTGGTTCTCTGGTGAATCCCATTGGTTTGGTATGTGCATTAGTTTTACTGTGTGACTTATAAATATGTTTTTGTTTAATTGTGATAAAATAATATGACGTAGTCTGCTTTTAGTTCCTACTCCAACAATTGTAAGTAACTTTGTGTTGTAACCATTTTAGATATCCACTAGCAAAATCTCCAAACCTATACTTAAACCAAACATAACAAGGAAGATGATTGGGGAAACAAGTGTAAAAGCCCTGCTTGGCCATAGTGTTTGCTTGCTTCCGTCTCTTAAAATTGATTTTAGTTGATAAACCTGAAAAATTGAGTGACTACTTGGGTGGTGACGAAGTGTCATAAATATATATACATATATATATTTTTACCATTAAATGTTTGAACACAAATCATTTGACTATAAGTTAATGTATACGATATATAAATATGGAAGTTCATTAATGTCATGTTGAATACATTAGTTTTGGGAGGTCATTAAAATATTTTTCATATATAACTTTTGTATAAACCTTTTTTTCTTGTCCAATATATTGAAAAAGTTTGTTTTTTGTTAAACCCTTCACTAGTGTATAGAACAATAAAGACTCTCTTCATTGGCATTGCGTTGATGGAATTTTGGAGAATAGGCAGAGTAAGAGAAGAGAGATGTATCAAATTCAAGAACATTAACATATAACATAACACATACACGTTTCCATCACAAATGGGTCTGATGAGGCGGACAAGGGTAGACACAAACACATTCTCCAGCTCCACCAGTGCTACGGTCAAAGAAGCCACTAGCCATTTTTCCAAACGTAACATTGCACTTGGCAGTACAGTCTTTACCTATTTCACACGGTCCCATACTTGCTGTGCATCCCATATTCTCCTCAACTATATCCAACATAACAATTTTCATACATAGGCAAATCTTTTACTATTAAACATGATGAAGATAATTATTGTATACCTAAGGCAAACATAACAAGAAAAATGATGGGGAGAACAAGTGTAGAAGCTGTCTTGGCCATATTTGTTTGTTTCCTTCTCGTAAAACTATTGCAAATAGTGATTTTAGTTGGTATAATCTCAATAATTGGCTGACTGCAAAAAGATATTTATAGAATTCTAAAATGACCCAGTTTCAGAAATATATTTATGTACCATTATATATTTGAACACAAAATCTTTGACTGTAATATTATGTATTATGAATATGAAAGTTCATAAAGTCATTTTGAATACAATCGTTTTATATATTCTTCTTCAATATAGATTAATCTTATGATATAATACAATGTACAAGATGAAAATTCCTAAGAACCAATTTTCCTGGATAATTTGGTATATTTAGAGATGCAAAAATGAAAAAATATATAGAAATATTGATAGGGACCCAAGAGAAATCATTAAATTGACAGAGTCTGAATCATTATTATGAACCAAAACCCACAACTCATTACATGCGGAAAAGGTGCGCACCGGCATAAATATCCCCAGTGACACTCAAAGGGACACATGGTGTTATTTTGATGGATCTTGGAAACAAGGTGGCCAATGGTCAAGACAAGGTTGGATAAGCAGCTATGACGAGAATGAAGGTGTAATGGAGGCGAGAAGCATTTGCAGTAGCATCTCGCCTCTGCATGCGGAATTTGAAACACTTATCTGGACAATGGAGTGAATGACTGCATTTCAGCAAAAAGATGTTAGGTTCGCAAAAAACAGCGCGAAACTGATCAAGATGTTAACTGAACCAAAAGAATGGTCTAGCTTCTCTATTCACTTAGAAGAATTCTACAGACGTCAAACATTTTTTGATTGCTGCATAATAGTCTCGAAACCACGGAACCAGAACAAAAAGACAGACATATTAGCGACAAAAATTCACGGATGCAACATACGCCAGAGGTGCATATCAACCTCTAACTACCGGCGTGGATGACGATGTTAAAAACTAATGTTATAAAGTAAATTCATTCTCTTGGCGATCATGAAAAATGAATCAAGAATAGTAAATTGAAGATGATCAAATATTTTATTGGTAACATTTATACAATTCCAAACATTGTGTTTAATTAGCAGTTATCCTATTTAATTGGAATATATATTTTTATGAGGTTTGGAATATAAGTAGATTTTTAATTTATATAATAAAATAAAATATGTAAATGCATTTCCAATTTTTTGAAGAGAATTAAGAATTTTTTTATGTTAAAATTTAAAATTATATACATATTATTGAAAATGTAAAAGATTTATTTTTATTATAAGATGTCCATTTATATAATAAACTAAAGCTTATATTGAGCCCCAGTGAAAATGCTGCTTAAAGTTTATAGTATTTCAAAATTTAGAATGGTTTCAAGATTTGAATATTTGGATGTATTAATTAATTTTGAATGTAATAAAATCATAACCAATGTACAAATTTGTTTTGTATAAATTAAGAATAAAATTTTAAGAATTTGTTTTTGAATGTTATATATACATCAAATTGATGAAAAATTTTTAAAAATAATTTATAAAAATAAATAATTTATAAGCAAAATTTAAGCAAAATACGAGTAAAAAATAAGAAAAATTGATTATACCTTTATCTTACCATTATAATTTTTAATCTAATGGTAAGATATCTAAATAAAAAATTTATTAAAACATATTTTCATGAAAGCATAACTTTTTCGATTATGGTTTCTATAACATTTGAATCATATACAATAACATAGTTTTGGCTCTTTTTTTATTCTAATAATAATATAAATATTTATTGAGAGTAATGCATGCAAAACAATTAGATGCTATAACCTCTGGTGCTTTGTTTTTTTTTACAAACTTGTAGCACCATTGTCATCAATGGTTTCTTTTTTCATATCTCGGCCTTTAATGGCTCGTTTGAGATGTGATACATATATCTTTCTAACATATGATTAATTAAATTTTATAAAATCGAACATACGAAAATTGGTGACTAAGTTACGAATCCGATGATACACTGCTGGTAGGATACTAGCCAGCAAAAAATTCTACGGTTTTAGCCGATCATGCGGTTATAGTTCATCTTTAGTATATAGATTAGCTTCAACATGAAATTACTACGCTTGATATTTCTTGTATTTTTTAAAACTATATGAAATTTGCTAAATTTGATAGACATATTTAAATTAAGTTTTACAAGCTTTCAAAAAAACAGAATAAAAAATTTCAAAAACTTTGAAAAGTTATTGTCAAAAATCTTTTTCGGTCACAATAAGTAATTAACATTTTTTGTTATATAAAATAAGTGAAGTTCAGTATATTTTTAATGTAAAAGAAAAATCTTATTATATTCATAAAATCTAATAGTACTATTTTGACAATATAACTATATGGATATCAAAGTAATTTTACCCAAAAAAAAGTATGTGTATGCAACCAAATATCTTTCATTTTAGTACATGATGAGTATATATAATATAAGATATTTTCTCAAATCATAATTAAAGATACTTTGGTACAAAAAATTTGAAGTTTTAAGAAAAATTCATTAGTATTATGAAATTTTCATAAGCTTTTATATCTTCTATTTTTTTTGAAAAATTCATCTTGTTAATATACATTTTATAAGTTTATATAATTTTTTTTGGATGGTTTACAAGTTTGTATAATTTATTTACGTATTTATTTTGTTAAACATGTTTATCTTCTTTATTTGACTGAGTATTATATTTGCCTAACATAATTCTAACTTACACTAGTTTTTTTAGTAGCAATGCAAGTAAATGATTATTTCGTAGCAATGCAAGTAAATGAAAGGATAAGAAAAAAAGTGGGAAAGCTTAAACACTATTACTTGTTAATTACGTTTCACTTCCTTGGTCCGCACCAGTTGTTTAAGATCACCAGCGTGATAACAATTGGCCACGTGTGATTAGTTTCTGAACTTTATATGTTTTTCTGATAAATAAATATGTTTTTTGTGGCATCAAATAAATATTTTATGAAAGAAAAAAATATCTCAACTTGATACTAACGAGATGAATGAAATTCAAATCTACAACTCAAGTCCAACTTTCACTTTTCCTAGTTTCTCTATAGCACGGCATGAATGTTTTTCATAATTAATTTAGAAATCCAATAGAATTTGAATTTAAATCCCCTCATCGGGACAAAGATACTGTTATCCATTGTGACTGATTTCAAAATTTAATTAATTTCCTTCAAATAAATTATTTGAAATCATTTCATTATACAAAATGTCAATACATACTATGCTCTTTAATGTTATAATTTTTGATAACCCGACCAATTATATATATATTTTTATGCGGACGATACATAAATTTATTCTATCAATTTTTGGTGATAAAATGATGATTAACCATTGGAATAACGAATATTTGGCAACAAAGATAATTTTTTTGAATATTTACTAAATTAACAACATATATATTATATCTATATCATATTAAACGATGATTAAAGTTTTTACATATTAGAAAGTTATTCAATTTTTAATTAAAACATCATTTATCATCTACATAAACAGAATATAATCAATGAAAAAATAATTTGCAAAAAAAAATGGTAAAAAAAGAAAATAATTAATTTTGTATTGAAATTTGTAATCACCAATCTAATTTGATATAATTTTTTCTCTTTAAAACATCACATGGAAAAAGTATTATCTAATTCTAACATGAAAGAGATAATGACAATCATACTGAATAAAAACTCAAACATGAAACTCTTAACATACATCCATTTTTATCTATTTGTCACAAAAAGTCGTCAATTTGTCGCTAATAGTTTTTTTCTAAATTGATCAATAAGTTTTTTTGACATATTAAAAGAATTATATAAAGATATATACTTTTTCACTGTGGTTCTAATCATTATTGGTATGAGTTTTGGTGTAAGATTCTTTTGTTAACAAAAAAAATAAAATAAGAAAGATGTAAACATGAACAAGGTTTCCGTTCTCTATCCTCTGAGGGTTTCAGCAAAAGGCTTTGTCAAACATAATTCAGAATGCCTTGGCTCTATCTAAATCATCATTTCTTGTTTATAATTAATCCACATACGAACCAAAGTCTTGTACTTTATCTTATTAGGTGGGTGGTCAATATAAACTAATTTCCAAATAATCAATCGATTAGATCATTATCATGACATATTTATTATAGTGTTTTTAAAATTCCAATGACTAGAGATTGATTATAAATCATTTGGATTTATTCCAATGTGTCTAGGTTGGTGATAGACATAAAATTAGTTTCTAATTTAACGTTATTTAATGAATTAAACTTATACAATGGACAAATCAATTTAGTAATAAACTAATTTAACGTTATTTAATAAATTAAACTTACACAATGGACAAATCAATTTGGCCATTTTTTTGTTGATAAATTTAATTACCAACCAGTAAGAACATTTTATCTGATTTTTGTCCGGACTTGGTATTATATATATATATTTTTTTTATTGATTAAATTTTTAAGTTATATAAACATTTGGTTTTTAGTTTATATATAGTGTCAATTTTTTTGGTTATAAAATAATTAAACCGTCATCATCAATTTTAAATACGGTTGAATTTTGTTATCATGTATTTGGTTCGATTTGGATTAAACCGTGTAATCCATTTTGAACATTGATACTTTTCAAACATATTTTGTTTGAAAAATCATAATTATATTTGTTTTATTAGAAAACTGCCCAGGCAATTAAAAATTACAGCAGGCCAATCTACATTTGTTCTTTTTTGTTTAATTTCAATTTTACAGAATTATTATTCTTTTGGCGAGTTCAGCTCAAATGTATTGTGACTAACCGAACCGGATTAAACCGCACTGAATCACGACCGGCGGTTAATTCGGACCATAACATAATACTACTAATAGTGGCATGTTACTGTAATTATTAAGCGAAAGAAGGGTAATTTCTCAAATCGCTAGCCAACCACATGGTTTCTTTATCTTCTTCAAATGTTGTCAAGTCTCAACTAGTCGCCTTTACTCTTCTCTCTTTCTTTCTTTCTACTAAGTAAAAAAATTAAGCGGCACTTCTCCGCTAAATCCCTTGCTTGGTTCTCTCTCTCTCTCTAAACTCATCACATTACACACACACTCTCTCTCTCTCTCTCTGCTCATCGAATCGATTGGGTTTGGTGTGTTTCTTGGATAAATCTGATTGAGGATTAGGCAGATCTGAAGGGAGGAGAGCCAGATCGGGAGTCGAAACGGTGATGGAGGAAGCGCTGGAAATGGCGCGAGCCAAAGACACGAAGGAGCGCATGGCGGCGGTGGAGCGGCTGCACCAACTTCTGGAAGCTTCTAGAAAGAGCCTGAGTCCGGCAGAAGTGACGTCACTGGTTGATTGTTGTCTGGATCTCCTTAAGGACAGCAATTTCAGAGTCTCTCAGGGTGCGCTTCAGGCGCTTGCTTCCGCCGCCGTGCTCGCCGGTGAGCATCTTAAGCTTCACTTGAACGCGCTCGTCCCTGCCGTCGTCGAGCGGCTTGGCGACAGCAAACAACCGGTTAGGGATGCGGCGAGGCGTTTGTTGACAACTCTCATGGAGGTGAAATATGTTACTACTATTTCTTAGATTTTGACAAAGTATTATGATCTCTCGACTGAGTCCTCCTTTGCCATTGACAAGTGTTTCTAAGAAGATGTAACAGTTTCTTTTTTTCTTTTCTGTTCCTTAAGGTTTCATCTCCGACGATTATAGTTGAACGAGCAGGATCGTATGCTTGGATGCATAAGAGTTGGAGAGTGCGGGAAGAGTTCGCGCGTACTGTCACATCGGCGATTGGTCTTTTTGCTTCCACGGAACTCCCTCTTCAACGTGTTATTCTTGCTCCGGTACAAAGAACCAACAGTGTTTTTGGTTGTATTGTTTGGTTTTAAGAAGGCAGCTCAAATCGATCTGAAATGGTGTTTTTTTTCTTATTTATCAGATACTTCAGATGTTAAATGATCCGAATCAAGCAGTTAGGGAAGCTGCAATTCTGTGCATTGAGGTAATTTAACTCGTTTTGAACCACTCAACTGTTAAGAGGCTTTGTCTTAGTTTCTAATCATGAAGGCTGACTTGTCATTTACCTTAAATTTCAGTATTATGAATGAGATAGTAGTGAATCCAGTAATCTCCGTGTAGAGAATTTCATCAATTTCTCCAGGGAGCCTGTCTATTTTTTTTAGAATTCAGAGCTCAGATGCTCTGTCTCGTGTTTGCTTTTAATATCACACTTCTGTCTTCTCTCAGGAGATGTACATGCAGGGTGGGTCTCAATTTCGCGAAGAGCTTCAGCGCCACCATCTTCCATCATATATGGTAAATCTAAGAATAAGATTGATTCATGTGCGGTGCATAGCGTGCAAATTGCATATCAGTTTGCACCATGGCTTAGTGTACTTTGATGAAGAATAGTGGAATTGCAGTTTGCTTCAACTCGTTCTCTGTTCTGAATCAGGTTAAGGATATTAATGCTAGACTGGAACGTATTGAGCCACAACAGCGTTCTACAGATAGCCGTAGTGCTCACCATGTTGTTAATGAGGTTAAGGCATCAAGCGTCAATCCCAAGAAAAGCAGTCCCAGGGCAAAGACTTCCACGAGAGAGAACTCTTTATTTGGAGGTTAAGATCTTTCCCCCAAGAATTCAAGACTTAAAATTGGTGTTGTAATATTTTTATCTGGGCTGATTTTTTTTATTTTATATTTTTGCATTTCAGGAGATGCTGATATCACTGAAAAACCCATCGAGCCCATCAAAGTGTACTCAGAGAAGGAGCTGATACGAGAATTTGAGAAAGTTGCCTCAACTCTTGTCCCAGAGAAAGACTGGTCAATGCGTATTTCAGCTATGCGCAGGGTTGAAGGACTTGTTGCAGGAGGTACTTAATCAACTTTTTGTGTCTCTCTATTTGTAAACGAAATTCCATTTGCTTTGATTGCTTCCATGATATTTTCTGCTAGTCAGTAGAGGAATTTTCTAGTATCACATCTCAGTAATTCTTTCTCTGTTGAAGGTGCGACTGATTACTCTTGTTTTCGAGGTCTACTGAAGCAACTTGTTGGTCCCTTAAGTACACAATTATCTGATCGGAGGTCTACCATTGTTAAGCAGGTTCGCTAAATTGTGTATTTGATACTTTTATTATAAGGATTTAGAGTGCACTGTGATTCTTCTTTGTCCAGCAATGAAGACAAATTGATGAGTTGGCATGTGGCCAGGAATGCTATTTTCATTAGTTTATGGGAATTCATATTTTTCCGTGGCTCGTGCCAACGCTCTCCATTTTTGTATAATTTGTATTCACTTCAGCCAGAATAACACAGTTTGCTAGTGGGTACGATTCCAGTAGGTGTGAACGGTATATTAGATGAATGCAACCTTATCTTATATAGTTTTGTATTTGTACCATTGCCTTTCCTTCATATGCTGTTTCTCGTGTACATAGGCTTGCCATCTCTTGTGTCTCTTATCAAAAGAGCTACTGGGTGATTTTGAAGCATGCGCTGAGGTCTTCATTCCAGTAAGCTTAAACCCCTTTCATCTACTGTTATGAAATCCAATGCATATACATTCTTGTTGATAAAATTATATGGTAATCAGGTGCTTTTCAAGCTGGTTGTGATCACTGTGCTTGTAATTGCAGAATCTGCTGATAACTGCATAAAAACGGTAAATTATTAGCTTTTCTGATTTAGGCTTCTAGAAGATTGCATGCTCGTCTAAGTTTTGCGCTTACACAGATGCTTTCTTGCTATTCTAGATGCTGCGTAACTGCAAAGCTGCCCGTGTACTTCCTCGCATAGCTGAATCAGCAAAACATGACCGTAATGCAATTTTGCGAGCAAGGTATACCACGGCCTTTGTATTAGTCCTAAGATTTTTGATTTTATGGAAGTTGATCCCATTTTTTTTCCATACAGGTGTTGTGAATATGCACTGTTAACACTGGAACATTGGCCTGATGCTCCAGAGATTCAGCGGTCAGTTGATTTATATGAAGATCTGATTAGATGCTGCGTTGCAGATGCTATGAGTGAGGTAAGTTTGTGGTACCATTTTCCATATTGCTAGATGTCATGTTGCAGATGCTATGACTGAAGTAGATTTGTGGTTCCTTGTTTCATCTCTGTGTGAAGGCAGTCGTTGGGGTTCAATGCAACTTCTAATGGATATATGTTTGCATTAGTAGTATCAAATGCTTTGTATATCCTGTACTGCTTATCTATCATTCTCCCATGTATCATTGGAAGCTGTTAATATATTTAATAACAGGTACGGGCAACTGCTAGAATGTGCTACAGAATGTTTGCAAAAACTTGGCCGGATCGTTCTCGTCGTTTATTTTCCTCCTTTGACCCTGTCATTCAAAGGGTAAGGCTTCTCAACTCTCTCTATTCTGCTTATTAGCATTGATGAGGCTTGATAACGCATTCCATATGTTCTCAGCTAATAAATGAAGAAGATGGTGGAATTCATAGGAGACATGCCTCACCATCTGTCCGTGAGAGACACTCCCAGCCTTCATTTTCTCAGACGTCTGCTCCATCTAACTTACCTGGCTATGGAACATCAGCCATAGTCGCTATGGATAGAAGCTCAACTATATCCTCAGGAGGATCTCTTTCTTCTGGGCTACTCCTGTCTCAATCAAAGGATCTCAATAAAGGTTCTGAACGTAGTCTGGAAAGTGTGTTACAATCAAGCAAGCAGAAGGTCAGTGCAATCGAAAGTATGCTCCGAGGACTGCATGTATCCGATAGACAGAATCCTGCAGCCCTTCGTTCGAGTAGTTTGGATCTAGGTACTGAGCTTCTTTCCTTGTGAGAGTATATTTTGTTTTCAAAACATTCTCTGACATGAGTTAAAAATATCCTTGCGCAGCTAAATTGTCTTTTTTATCCCCTAGTGCAGGGGTTGACCCTCCTTCGTCTCGTGATCCTCCATTCCATGCTTCTGTTCCAGCATCCAATAGTCTCACAAATAGCACAGCTGCTGAATCAATGCCTAGTATTAACAGAGGCAGTAATCGCAGTGGTGGCCTTGGTTTGTCAGATATCATCACCCAAATACAAGCTTCAAAGGACTCTGGAAGACAATCATACCGTGGCAATCTGTTGTCTGAGTCTCATCCTAGCTTTTCATCCTTGACAGCTAAACGGGTCTCAGAGAGAAATGAGAGAAGTTCTTATGAGGACAACAATGACGCCAGGGAGGTGAGGCGGTTCATGGTGGGTCATTTAGACAGACAGCAGATGGATAGCACTTATAGAGATTTGACATTCAGGGATTCAAATGCTAGCCATGTTCCCAATTTCCAGAGGCCACTTTTGAGAAAAAATGTTGGGGGAAGAATGTCGGCAGGCAGGAGGAGGAGTTTTGATGATAGCCAACTGCAAGTTGGTGACATGTCAAATTATGTTGATGGTCCAGCGTCTCTGAATGAGGCCCTTAACGACGGACTGAATTCAAGTTCCGATTGGTGTGCCAGAGTTGCAGCTTTTAATTTTCTCCAAACTTTGCTGCAACAAGGCCCAAAAGGTGCTCAAGAAGTAATCCAAAATTTTGAGAAAGTAATGAAACTATTTCTCCGGCACTTGGATGATCCTCACCACAAGGTTGCACAAGCAGCACTGTCGACACTCGCAGATCTTATACCATCTTGCCGAAAGCCTTTTGAGAGCTACATGGAAAGAGTCTTACCCCATGTGTTTTCAAGGCTAATCGATCCTAAAGAGGTAGTTAGACAACCTTGCTCGTCAACCTTGGAAATTGTCAGCAAAACCTACAGTGTAGATTCCCTTTTACCTGCATTGCTTCGTTCACTGGATGAGCAGAGATCACCGAAGGCTAAATTAGCTGTGATCGAATTTGCCATCAACTCCTTCAACAGGTACGCTGGTAACCCTGAAATTTCGGGTAATAGTGGCATCCTAAAGCTGTGGCTGGCAAAGTTGACACCATTAACCCGCGACAAAAATACCAAGTTAAAAGAAGCTTCCATTACTTGTATCATATCTGTTTACAATCATTACGATTCTGCGGGACTTCTAAATTACATTCTTAGTTTGTCGGTTGAGGAGCAAAACTCCTTGAGAAGATCCCTCAAACAATATACTCCCCGCATCGAGGTGGACCTATTAAATTATCTGCAGAGTAAGAAGGAGAAACAGAGAATAAAGTCTTATGACCCGTCTGATGCCATTGGGACATCATCTGAAGAAGGATATGCTGGTGCTTCCAAGAAGAATATATTCCTTGGCAGATATTCGGGGGGTTCTATTGACAGTGATAGTGGTAGGAAGTGGAGTTCTTCCCAGGAGCCAACAACAATCGTTGGTGGTGTTGGTCAAAGCGTTTCCAGTGGAACTCAGGAAAAGCTGTATCACAACTTCAGAAGTGGGATAAGTTCTGCTAGTGATGTGTTGAACCAAAAGGATTCTGATTACACGTTTGCTTCAGCTGGTCAGAATTTGATATCAAGAACTAGCCCTAATGGAAGCTCAGACAACGTTGAAAACTTGGATGGCTTATCTCCACCACATTTGGAGAAAAATGGTCTGAATATGACAAACGCTGATTCCGTGGAAGAAAGACATGAAAATGAGGTCTCCCGCGAATTAGATTTGAGTCACTACATGCTCTCATCTATTAAGGTTAACCCAACACCTGAATCTGGACCTAGCATTCCTCAGATTCTACATATGGTAAGTAACAATTGTCACATTGGCTGAAAGTGGTTAAACTTTTTCTCTCGGGTACTTAAAGCATGTGATGATTATGCTTTTACAGATCAATGGGAGTGATGGAAGCCCTTCTTCGAGCAAGAAATCTGGACTCCAGCAATTAATCGAAGCCTCTGTAGCTAACGAGGAATCAGTTTGGACCAAGGTATACCTAATGAACCCTAGCTCCAGTAGTCGGAGGAATTGGTCCTGACATTATAGATTACAGTTCCATTGAGAAAAAAAAGTAGTTACTGGATGTCTTAATCGACTCCATGAAATTACTAGGCTAAACAACATTAGTTAAGACAAGAAAAAATGTCTTGGTAAATTTAGTTGGTGGGTTGCCTATTTTATATGGGTTTTAACTAGGACTAGAAACTTAACAAGCCAAACCACGGAATTTTTTGGCATATGTTAGCAGCTGTATTCATTATTTGTGGTTTTTGTCGGTGATTCTTATTCGTTTTGTTGTTCCAGAGTCAGAAGTCGTCTACTGTTCATAGTGACTTTACCCCATATACATTTGCTTATCAATCCTAATGGATATTCTCCATTTTTTTATTTATTCTTAGTACTTCAATCAAATATTGACGGTTGTTCTTGAAGTGCTCGATGACGAAGATTTTTCAGTCAGAGAAATTGCTATTTCGCTGATTTCTGAAATGCTAAAGAGCCAGGTTTGTTACGTACTCAACCTCATTAATCAATCGTCTCTAACACGTTAATGGTGTTATATTTCCAGCTCTGTGAAATTACGAATACCTTTACTTACTTGTATGTATCTCACTTGATAATATCAGAAAGATGCCATGGAAGATTCGGTTGAGATAGTGATTGAGAAGCTGCTTCATGTTTCGAAGGACTCTGTTCCAAAAGTAACAGATTGCATGCTCAAACCTTATTCTTGTGCATCCACCGCATTCTTATATTTTTCATGATTCCTGATCTCCTCGTATATGATAATATCCTTTCAGGTTTCCAATGAAGCTGAGCAATGTTTGACCACAGTTTTGTCTCAATACGATCCTTTCAGATGCCTAAGTGTACGTAGTTAGAGTTACCCTCTTCTCATGGCCTCATCACTTGGTTTTGTGCTTCCTTTGATTGCCAGTTAACTTAATCTAAGTGATGTCTTTGTTTCAGGTTATTGTCCCACTATTGGTAACAGAAGATGAGAAAACTCTTGTGGCTTGCATCAATTGTTTAACTAAGGTAAAATTTCATCATTTTACGGTATATTCATGGATACCGTCATCAATTGTTAATACAAAGTTGCATATATAGATACATACAGTCATCAGATCTCACTGAAACAGACGCATTACTTTTTGTGTACAGCTTGTGGGCAGGCTCTCGCAAGAGGAGTTAATGGATCAATTGTCTTCATTTTTGCCTGCGGTTTTTGAAGCATTTGGGAACCAAAGCGCAGATGTCCGAAAGGTAAACCAAATTGGGGAAAACAAATAAAAAAAGCTTCGGAAACTTGAATTTTCTACCCTGAGATTTAATGAAATCAGGATACAAAAGGTTAATATGTCTGTCTGAGCTCTTTTGGGATTTGTGTTTGTTGCAGACAGTGGTGTTCTGTCTGGTAGACATATACATAATGCTTGGGAAAGCATTCTTGCCGCATTTGGAAGGTCTAAACAGCACACAGGTTCGCCTAGTGACCATCTACGCAAACAGGATCTCACAGGCTAGAACCGGTGCACCTATCGATACAAACA
The DNA here is from genome assembly GCA_000218505.1 of Schrenkiella parvula. Classification (NCBI taxonomy): domain Eukaryota; kingdom Viridiplantae; phylum Streptophyta; class Magnoliopsida; order Brassicales; family Brassicaceae; genus Schrenkiella; species Schrenkiella parvula. Next base: position 13,905,056 of record CM001189.1, read on the forward strand.
CTTAACGAGTCACTTGTACTCGTGGTTCATTGGTTCTCTCTTGTGTCTTGAGGGTTAATATTCATTATTGTTCATTTTGTATATGGGTATGTGTATGTCTTGTGCTTTTTTTGTTTCTTTTTGTGATATTTTTGGTGTAATATTGCAAGTTGGGGTTTTTCTTCTATTCAATTTGTTACAGTGTGTGTGATCTATTTTGCATTTTCTTTTTTTGGGCGGGAATGTGTTAATGCTCAACAAAAAAATTGCATCTTTTAAATACTTGGCTTACCTTTATTACTGAACAAAATATCTTATTATATAAAGCTGAATTAAACATATATATGGAAAACTAGATTGTGAATATGTTTATGGAAGATTAATCATCTAATTATTCGACTAGATGCAATATTAGTAATGATTAAACAAAATAAAAACATATTAAAACTGAAAATCATAACATTTTAATACAACAACTTAACCCATCAACTAAACTATTTTAATCTTTTTTTAATGGGTTTCTTTGTTCCTCTATTAAAATTATATAAACTTTATCTATTGTCAATAATATTTGTTATTTATTAGTTTTTAAAATATAAATTATTGCATTGATATTGAGAGTTCCTCTTGTGGGAGGACATTGCACGATGAGACAGCGGACACCTTATGTTCCCAGAGATATGCTTACTTTTCAATTATCGACTTCCCATTTTAATTTAACTTATTTATTTACAAACATATTCATTATTTTTTTCGGCTTATTTATTAATAAAACTTGTTAAATCACCTATCTCTAATTGGTATGATACATAAAAGAAAAAACAAATAAGAAACGATCTGTGTGGGCACAGGATTCCCCAACCACCGCCGAAATAGTTTGCAATTTTCCTAAATAAGAAAAATATAAAAGTCAGATCCATAATATATATATAATATGTGGGTCCACCTTATCTTTATACGATTACTATATTCATCATATTATTATTACAAAAATAGACATCAAACATCATTTCTTTTGTGCCAACCATTTTCGTCATTTTTTCTAATTTTTATTTTTGTTCTCAATCATTTCGATCTGTTATTTAATTCAACATTTATTAGTCTATGTGAATTTCAATCGTATTAGTATACGTATAGCCTGTAAATGTAAATTTAAGAGGAAAAATAAAGGAGCACGTATTTGATTAAATGGTTTATTAATAAATTAATGAATAAATTAGATTTGTTTTTTAAATATATATTTGATTCGGAGACAAGTTGTAACTTGTTCGTCTTGTATAAACAAAACAATTAATTAAGCTTACGGTTACAAACGTGCGACTTATTATAATAGAGTATTATTAGTGCGTGATTACCTGAAAACATTGTCTTATACATATGATTAATCTTTTTATTATGATGGTTATCGTTTCCTTAAACCCAACACGCTAATTCAATGTTTATCACTAACGACTTCAACTAATACTATAGTATTAATCTGCTGACAAAAACAATTAATATAACAATCTGGTAAAGATTCTAAAGATTAGCAATAAACTTTTCAACTTTTATATTCTAAAGCTACTAATTAAAGCTGGTAAAGATTCTAAAGATTAGCAGTAAAGCTTTTTTTGAAAAACAATTATTAAAAATGATTTTATCAATTTAAAATATTTATATGATATCATTGTATCACCTAAACTTAGCCTCGCTATTTTAGTTCCTCTACAAAATCATAATTTAATATTTCAAGAAAAATTTCATAATTTAATATAAAAAAGCTGCATAGTCGCATCTAGGACATAAAATCACTATGCCTAGCAATTTAGATTATGTTTCAAATAACCAGACTTTTATGCTTTCATTTTTATTTTTTTATCATTTAAATTTAACATAAAAATTCAAATTAATACTTGATAGAAGATAAAAAATATTATTGTTTTCTGTGTAGACACAAGATTTCGTAATTATGAACATTTTTTTTGTCAAGCTTGGAAATTTTGAGTTAAATCTATTTTGTATTGTACTTGTACTCATTCAATGTGGATACATTAGATGAATTCTATGATTGTGGCACATTATAGGTGTCATCGAGAAAGAAATATTTGAATTAAAGTAATAAATGCAAGATTGTTTTGCAGCAATAACATATAAACCTGTGTGATAAATCGTTGGAAACCTCTCAACTTCTGACTGAATATTGTCCCACCCCACAGTGAGTCTATGATCTTATTATCTAATTTGTACGCTGTTTATCTGATTTTGTTGTTTCTGATAATACCATATACTATATACTACATACTATATACTATACCTCCGTCATGTGCATCTATGATGATGATCTCACTCATTTTGTTTTTACATTCTTTCACTGGATTAAAAGTCGGCACAAGAAGAGATTTACATATTTTTTATAAAAAAGTTAGTAGATTGATACAGTAAATTCGATAGACAGTGGAGTTTATCGAAGAGGCAAAAACAAGAAAAACAGAGAAACATAAAGACAAAACACAAAACAACTAAAAAATTAACGACAGAGAGAGAGAGAGTGAGAGAAGAAGCTTATCACATTCTAAAAGCACGAACTTTGAGAAGAGATTCAGAGACCCAATAGATCCCCAAGTAATAAAGGCGATAACTTTACATTTTATCAATCAATAAATCTGAAGCCTATCCACCTCAAGTGTCTAAGCTAGATTTGATCTAGTGTGTATATGTATGTTTCTTCGCAGATTAGTAACCTTTTGGACCTTTCTTGGAGTTTGGGTATAAAAGAAACAAAACCAGAGACACAGACACTCCAAGATTAACGTTTTTTTTTCTAAAGATAATGAGCCATTTTGTTCCTGACTTCGATACCGATGATGATTATGTCAACGTTAACACAAACTCTTCTTCTTCAAATCTTCCAAGAAAACCAATCATGTAAGAAAGTTCTCACCTTTGTCTTTGTTTTTTTTCTGCTTTCGGATCTGATTTTTGGTTTCTGTAATCTAGAGGTGAAGATGATGATCTCATGGAGCTTCTTTGGCACAACGGTCAAGTGGTTCTCCAAAATCAGAGACTCAACGCCAAGAAACAACCTTCTTCTTCTTCTGTTGTCAAGCTTCACGGCGAAGCTGCTCTCGCGCCTTCTCTGCCTCAGCCGTTAGATCATAATCTCTTTATCCAGGAAGACGAAATGACGTCTTGGCTTCAGTGTCCTCTCCGAGACGATGATTTCTGCTCAGATCTCCTCTTCTCCGCCGCGCCGACATCGGAGAGACAGACCTCTTATCCAGTCACCGTCGCCAGGCCACCGGTACCTCCGTCTGCGGGGCCGCCGGTACCGTCGTCTGTGAGGCCGCCGGTGCCATCGTCTGTGAGGCCGCCGGTGCCATCGTCTGTGAGGCCGCCGGTGCCATCGTCTGTGAGGCCGCCGGTGCCATCGTCTGTGAGGCCGCCGGTGTCATCGTCTGTGAGGCCGCCGGAACGGAATTTCATGGGGACGGTTGTTTTCGGATCCAACTCCGCCGTAGCTGGAGGCGGAGCGTATTCGTTCGGCCTTAACCAGAAGGGAAAGTCAGTGGCGACGGCGAGTGAGAATCCCGGTGCATCGTCTTCTGTTGCGTCGAGAAGTGAAATCGAGCCGGTTAATGAACAACCGGAGACGGAGAAGACGATCGTCGATGAGAGGAAACGAAAGGAGAGAGAAGCCATTGACGAGACCGAGTGCCGGAGCGAGGTGAGTCGTTTATCAAAAGTGTTCAACTTTAGCTATCGTGCGCACAAATGGCTGCGTCCGTTTAAGCGCACAATAGAATTCCGGCTCATTTTAGTGTAATATATATTCAGGCCTTCATATTTGAATTTTTGAATTTTGTTAAGGAGGCTAAACAAGGACGAGGATCAACATCGACAAAGAGATCACGAGCTGCAGAAGTTCATAATCTCTCAGAAAGGGTTTGTATTTTCTTTTTGTTGATTATCTTTTTCGATTTTAGAGTCTGAAGAATGTCAATAAAACTTGGTGAACAGAAACGGAGAGATAGGATCAACGAGAGGATGAAAGCTCTGCAAGAACTCATTCCTCGCTGCAACAAGGTCTGTGTTTTCTCAGTGTTTCTCTGTAACTTTCTCGTCAAGTACTTATTCAACATTTTACTAGATACTTCCATGTGTTGCTGACCGTTCAAAACTATATATATTTGATATTCTCAGTCAGATAAAGCTTCAATGCTTGATGAAGCTATTGAATACATGAAATCGCTCCAGCTTCAAATACAGGTCTGTCCTGAAAACCACAATCTTGTCTTCATAAGAAAAGATAAACCTGTTTTGCCTATTTTGTCAGCAATCATCTTTGATGTTCCAGAAACGGAGTTTAAGTTGATTATTGATCATTTGGGTTTTATGTTTGTGTCTTTAGATGTGATTTCTGCAGATTTCATCTGTAGTTTCAATGGAGAACTCTGCAAATCTTTTAATCCAGTAGATGATTTCTTAAAACGTTTTTTAAGTCTCTCTTGTTGAAGAAGTCCATGAGAAACTTAAACCTTTGCCATGAAAACTTCAGTTTATGACTGAGATTAATGCAGATGATGTCAATGGGATGCGGTATGATGCCAATGATGTACTCCGGTATGCAACAGTACATGCCTCACATGGCTATGGGGATGGGAATGGGCATGGAGATGGGTATGAACAGGCCTCCTCCTCCTCCTCCGTTCATGCCATTCCCAAACATGTTAGCTTCTCAAAGACCTTTACCTGCACAAACTCCTATGGGTGGCTACCCTGTTCATGCCTCTGATCCACCAAGAGTCTATGTACCCAACCAGCAGTTTGATCCAAACTCGATACAGGCTCAGTATCCCGGTTACATGGATCCGTATCAGCAGTTCCGCAGTCTCCACTCGAGCCAACCACCTCAGTTTCAGGTACTACTAACCTTCATCTGTTTCACAAGTGGTTGTTCCTCTGAATGAATGATAAAAATGCTCACAAGATGTTGTCTTTGTTCTTGTAGAATCAAGCAACATCGTACCCAAGTTCAAGCAGGGTAAGTAGTAGCAAGGAACCTGAGGATCAGGGAAACCAAACAACAGGTTGATGCCTTGGGCCAGATGATATGTTTTCAAAAGCAAAACACAATTTTGAGATATTGACAGAGAGAGCCAACGTGTAAATCGCAGTCTCATAACACGGATGTCACCTATTTTATGTTTTTTTTTGTTTTGGTTCTGTCTTCCTGGTTGTATACTACTTAGAGAGCTGTACATGTCACGACCCATAAATTTAGGAATCAATACATATAGGTTGCAGAGGGATAGTGAAGAGATTATATAAAAGATTAGGTTAATATAGTGACTCAATGATGCAGCCAAGTATCTTTGTTTTAGGGTTTTTTAAATGACTAGGGATGATTTTGCGCTACGCGCGGATGATACTAAAATTTTTTTTAATTATTTCAGTAATATTTTTTATTTTATGTAGATTTGTTTGTGATTGTTTTTTGGATCTGCATTTGTTAGTGTTATTGCGTTTGATAAAATTGTAAGATGTTCAACATTGAAAATTAGTTTAATGTTTGGACCTAAAAAATAGAAATAATTTTTACTTTTGAAAATTTATTGTGTTCATTAAAAGTACGAGATGAAGTATTTTTTAAAGAAAAACATAACATAGGTAAATTTATTGAAAACTTCTTAATATTTGGTTAGCAGAAAAATTATTATTAATGAAATAAAAATAAGCATTAATTGTTCCTATTTTAAGTATAAAATTTCTCAATTTGATATATAAGTATTAAAATACATTACTATATATTATTAATAATTAGGTTTTTTTTCCAGTAATATAATATGATAGATGTTCCCTTATCTACCAACACCGAACAATATTAAATAGTATACCATAGTATCTTTTATCCTCATAACTCAATTATCTATTTGAGTAATAAAATTGTATAATATAAGATAGTATGATCATGTTGCCAAAAAAAAATAATATTATCATGAAAAAAATTGCAGAAGAAGAGAAATTTGTCGAGGAGTGTAAAAAGTTTTTAAATTAAACTTTTTGGGCGTTAGAGATAGTGTTTTTTTTTGTCAACAACTGATGAATTTATTAATACTAACCTTTTTTTCCTTTTACTTTGGCAGCTTTGAAAAAAATTGTCTGGTTGTTTATATAAAAAAGTGTTTTTGAATTTAAATGGAGTATATTGTATATCACCTAATTTCTTATAGATATCAATTTTGTACTCATCCGCCCCCATGTGTCATGTTTACATCAAAGTAATTAAAAATCCCACTGTAATAAAATCACCTGACATATGGAAAATTAATTAAATGTTGTATTACATTTTGTCTATACAAGAGACAAATTAAATTACACAGAAGCATTGTTGAAAATTGAGGGGGGAAAATGACTTATTCACACAGTTGCTTCTTTTTTACAGTTCTGTGTATTGCTCTTCTCTTTATTCCTGGTATGTCTTTTTTTTCTCCTTTTTAGCAACATGTTTGCTAATCAAATATAGTTCTAATGAATTTTTAAAATCTGTTGAATCATATTTTGATTGTCGTATATCATAAAATCAAATTTTATTGCATCTAGAAAATATAATTCTTTAAACACAAGTATTTTCTGAAAACTACGATATTTATTAAACTGTTTATAGGTAAATTTTAAACTTATTTTTTATTTAGTTCTTATAAATATATTAAGAGATATATATATTAGGGGTGGACAAAATATTTGGGATCCATTATCCGATTTGAGATCTAGTCGAACCCAATCTAGAAAATAGGGTATCCGAGTTTTCCAGATCCAACCATATCTATTTTTATGTATTATTTTTCTTAATATAAATAATTATTCATATAGTAAATAGAAGCATATTTAAAATATCATTAAAATAAATTATTATTTTTAATTAATACTTTCATTAATTTAATAATTTTTAACTATTTTAGACGGATTCGTATTCTAATGTTCTGAATGGTATCCGATCCACTCCTAACATATATCAATACTTTTTACTGAAATATGCAATTATTTATTTTAATTTAGTTCAATTCCATAAAATTAATTTTTTTATTTCTGTAATTAGAATTACAATAATAATTTTAAAGTTAAGCATGTATGTAGCTAAAATTGTACATCTTCTAGGGTGAACTAACAACTCAGTTGTTCTATATTTTCTTGGCTTTTTTTCTTGTTGTTTTAGCTTATCAATGTGTATCTAAAGTTAAGCATCCAATCAACTCAGAAGTTGATTATTTTTCAATTTGTTTTTTAATTATTATTCAAGGTCTTGCCACGAGAGATATATTTTCTACAAACCACGAGAATTCGTTTGTGATGAAGGGATATTCCAGCCAATGCAAATCCATGTGGAGAAATAGCAAATTGCAACAAAAAATGTGTCGACCAAAATTTTCCTAAAGGAGGATTATGCTTAACTCCAACATCGGATGACATATCTGAATTTATTTGTCTTTGTAAAATTTGAACATTATCTTGTAAAGCACATCCAGCTCCAAACTATGAATGATATAACCTAAGTTATAAATTTATGTTTTTTGACATCTGATAGCACAACTAGCAATGTGGGATGATCCTTCCAATTGGTAGTAATACATGTTGACATTTACAAGAAGTGACAGAAGTATTTATGCGTTTAATCTACGAATCTCACAGCTTCATTTGAACTATGAAATGTTAATTAAGACATCATCATTTTTATCCTCACCTTGTTACAGAATTACTTTTGTATTAATTTATGAAAAGATAGTAGGAAGCTGAGTTTTATAGAGCATCTGTACGTGGGTTCACCTGCCCCCAAATCGTTTTCATCTCCATACGATAAGCGTCAAAACTTTATTGATCTTGTTCGTCTTTACGACTTTATAGATATTGTTCGTCTTTACGACCACCGGTTCGAGGAAGGCAGTCATATTGCTTTCGAATGAGGTACTAAGGCCTCGAAGCTGTGATGCTAGGTTTTGTGCTAACCAACACGTTAGGTTCTATGATCCTTTAGTTAGTATAGTTCCGTTTTAGTGTTGGATTTAGACTTATTAGATTAACATATTTTCTTAGATGTTGAGAATAGTATATAGGCGAGCCTCACTTAACTGTCTAGAGTAAGACACTCTGTTCGGGCTGTCGGATGAAACAATTTTCGATTTGCTTAGTAAACAATTTTTCAGGATTTGCTTAGTAGATGATTCCTCAGTCATATTTCTTGTTACTTTCCTCACATATATCACGGTTTTAGCTCTCCAACAAAATTTTAAACTCTTTAATGTTACTAATTGACATATGATGCTATCAAGTTGAGATGTCAAAAAGAGTTCCAATTGAATTTGCTTTAACCGATTTTTTTTTTTTTTGTGTCCTAGAACCATCTTTAGGTGAAGCAATTTTTAACACAAATTATAACACCTAAACATTATAACTTTTAATGATATTTAATTTTAGCAAAAAAAACATAAGAAAATCCAAAGGCAACATGTAAGTAGACTTAATTCTTGTTGAAAAGACATGTGCTAGGTTAGTGCCACAGGTACGTTAAGGAGAAGGGTCTCAACTATGAATTTTTGGAAAACAAATATTTTACTTGTATTTATAGAAGAAAACTGAATAAAATATTGTAAAATTAACTTATTGGTCGGAGTAATATTTTTTGAAAATTAACTTGAATCCATGATTTTTTTGTAAGTCAATTAGCATTTTTCTTCCTTGAACAATGTCCATTAACCATAAACATTTAAATATTAATTTATTTTTTCAGATTTATTTTTCAACAATCCAACATTTCTATTTTTCATTAAAAATTAAACCATTTTTCTCATATACGTATTTTTTTTTATTTAAACTTAAATTTTTTAAAATATTTTACTATATAAATATATAAAAATAAAATATTTAGATATATGTATTTAAAATATTTTATTATATAAATTTATAAAAATAAATCATTTAGATACTTATTTGAATGAATTTAATAATATATAATATTGAATTTATATTTAATCACAAATTGATATCAATCCCGATAAATATTATGGATAGTTTTCCAATTATATAAATTTTGATTTTACGGATTAGAAAATCCAACTTTTTTATATCTGATTCGAAATATCTAATTTTTATAATAATAATATTCAAAAAATATATATTTTACATAAAATTTTTAATAGGTAAATTATTTAAAAGATCCGAATTATATGATTAAATTTGTATTATTTCATATTAAGAAAATAATCATATATAATTATATATTTTATAAATTAATCAAAATTTTGTAAATTGGTTTAAATGATTTAATATAATTAAAAACTATATATTATTTTACAAATTATCTGTATTATCAACAAAATAGTGATTTTATTTATATAAATTATGTAGTTAGATAATGATTTTAATTAATTAATCATATCCATATCTGATTCTAATACACTATTATGAGATTTTTATATGTAAATGACCTGTTTGAATAATAATTTTAGATATCTAAAATACTTGTACTCTACATTTGTAAGTACTTATGTGTCTTAATTCTTGTATTAGTTTATATACTTTAACGAAATAATGAATGTATTGTAACCAGGAAAAAAAAAAGGAAGACGAGAACAAAAAAAAGAAATATAAAAAGAAAAATCAAAAAACGACAGAGAGCTTCAAAGCTCGAGGAGGTAGCTTAACCACTTTCTGTGCACAGAAGAACAGTCGCCGGTGAAAAGTCTCATCCTTTTTTGGGGATCTTTCCTCGCCGCCGTTCGAATCTCCGCCTGAAGTCCACCGGCATTTCTCTCTCCTCCGAGAGGATTTCTTATCGCCTCGGAGATACTGGCGATGGGAGATGAGAAGCCGCCTATTGTGATGGCCAATCGAGAAAGAGATCGAGAGCTTCTGATTCCCGTCGCTGATTCCGGTGAAAAGGACGACGGTTCTACTTCGAAGCCGTCTTCTTCTTCTTCTTCCTCTTCTTCGCATCAAACTAGCCACGAGGTCTAGTCTCTTCTTTTTTTCCTGATCTAGAAAGCTACACTGTTCTTCGTTTGCTCATTTCAAGATTCACGCGAAATTAACAGTGGAATGCGATTGATTTTACGCTCCGAGTTCCTTTTTGGAGCTTAGTGTTCAGTGATTATGTATGCCCTCAGTTCAAAATCTGAGAAATTGATTTGCCCTAGATTTCATCTATCATTAACAACACTTCCTTACAGATAAGTTGGATAGTGTTTTAAACTAGCCAAACATCGATCTTGGTTGCTTATATAAAAGGCATTAAACTTGACCCTTTCTGGTTGTGTACAGTATGAATTTGCATTCCAAGTGTTTTTGGTTGGGAGAATTCTTGTATCCGTTGAATCTCTGAGTCTTTGTGTTGTGTTCATTCTCATGGTGTCTCAAGCATATACACACACACAGAGCGGTGTGGTTTGATGCTTTAGCTATTTTCTGCAGACTTTGAGCTTGTTCATTAGGGGCTGGGCGTCGAAGAAGTTCATGACAGGCTGGTAAGCATTTCTTTTTTTCTTTTCTTTTTTTCCGGAGCTCGTAAGCAAGAGTGACATTTGATGAAATTGTCACAGATTCAAATCTTGTGTTGTTAGTTTCTAACCTCAGTTGGCTTTGTTTTTTTTCTATATCTTGCAGTGTTATCCTGCTTCCTATTGCAATTACTTTCTATATAACATGGTGGTTTATTCACTTTGTTGATGGATTCTTCTCTCCCATATATGCGCAACTTGGAATCAACATATTTGGTAAGCATTTGCGTGGCCCCTCTTGATCGAATCAACGATCTGGTTTCGGTTTCTTACATGAGTCTGATTTTGGTTTTGTAGGTTTCGGTTTCTTGACTTCAATCGCATTCATCTTCTTGGTTGGGGTGTTCATGTCTTCATGGTTGGGGGCTTCGGTTCTGAACCTGGGGGAGTGGTTTATCAAGCGGATGCCATTTGTTCGTCACATCTACAACGCCTCCAAGCAAATCAGCACTGCCATATCTCCTGGTCTCGCATGAAAAACTCATATTGCATTCTCCACATTATACTTTGATTGAATATTCCAGTCTCAACCTTGCTCATATCCATATTTTTGCCAGATCAAAATACACAAGCTTTTAAGGAAGTTGCAATCATCAGACATCCACGTATAGGCGAATACGCATTTGGGTTTATTACATCAACTGTTGTTCTCCAGGTGAGTCCGAGGATTTCGTTACTATTTCTTGAACCTCTCCTAACTTATGGATACAAAAGGGTAGACACAATTTGTGGGCATTATTTATTATGATTAGATTCTCGTTCTTTACCAAAATGGAATAATGCTCTTTGTCCTTGCAGAATTACCCAACAGAGGAGGAACTTTGCTGTGTATACGTTCCCACGAACCACCTTTACATCGGAGATGTACTACTTGTCAACAGTAATGACGTTATCAGGCCAAATCTCTCGGTCCGGGAAGGAATAGGTAAGATCACAAAGCCTTTATCTTTTTCAGAATCTTAACAAAGTTAATTTGCAGAAAGCTTCTGAAACTTATATTCATTGTTGATCTGCAGAGATTGTTGTTTCGGGTGGAATGTCAATGCCGCAAATTCTATCAACACTAGATAAACCGTCGACCTCAATCGACAGAGCTACAAGCATATAGAGAAACTCATGAAGAAGAAGACACTTTCTGGTTTTTGTTGGGATTTGGGAATTAGGGTTTTTGAATGTTTGATGATGAGTGTGTGTCTCTTCAGTTACGTCATTGTTGTAACATTCGTCCCATTTGTGTTTTACAAAAAAAGTGTATAATGTAAGCTTAGGTCTATATCCCTTCTTAGAAATGATGAATCTTAATTTTTCTTGAAAAAGCATTGAGAGTTATATATATCGTTACAAGAACTGGTTATTATCCCTCTAAAGCAACAAAATTTGATTTGGTTGGTTTACTCCACAAATATCCAACACAAGCGATATCAGATCTTCTAAAAAAAATAATTTCTAAAAAATATTTCTTCGAGTGGACTAAGTAGCAGCAATGTACATAGATAAGAACAACAGTTCGTGAAGAAACAATTATAAAGCAAACCGACGAATGTGGATGGAAGAACAAAGAAAGCCTCTAATAACACAACCTTCGTGAATAGTTATTATAATCACCTGCCAATGTTAGTGGCGTTACCTCATAACCTAGGCATGGAGACGTGGATTCAGCTAAATTTGTTGCTCTCTGTAAAATAATGTTAGAAGTAAATAGTTTGATTCATAGGTCTTTCTTCTCAGACAGAGCTTGAGGTTGTTGACTTTGAGTGTGTGAGGAAGTTAGCTGGGATGGTTGTTGTTTTGTGGTTTGTGAAACTCCGTTCGCGACTGCTCCTTGTTGAACCACAGGCTCGATTTTCACAGCTGCGTGTAAAGGTGACTCCAGATCCATCCTTGACAAAGAACAATTTGATTCTGCAACAAACAAACAAACAATCAAACTTACCTTTTAGAATGCGAATCTTCTGTTTGGCCATAATACTCCTTTTTTTCTTTCTTGATGATTTAAGAAATGTAAACCTTTTAGTTCTCCGTAAGAGATTATTCGGTTAAGGCAGTCACGGAACTTGGTTAATACTAGTTTCTCCTGCTCTGCATAAACCTGGTCTTGCCCGTTTGGTAGCTGAGAGGAGTGCTCCACCGAACAATTAGATGAAGCTGCAACCATTAACATAGTGTCTTGTTCATCACACATCAATGCCAGAGTTTCTGGAGACAGTGACTTTCCTTTAGAGCCATCTGAATTGGATTCCTCTGCACCAGATTTATCAGCTTCATTTCCACTCGCAGCTTTCTCAATCTCGGTACCATTATTATTGTCTTGTCCTTGATCTTGCGCAGAAGAAGCTAAGAAAGTTTCTATCTGATCTTTCAACCGTTTTTCTGTAGATGTCTTGGCTGCTTCCTCAGATACAGCAACGAGAACAGAACAAAGTGCTTTCACATCCTGTGGTTGAATTATGTCTGCCAAGAGAGACCTTTAAAAGAAAAGAAAAATTGTGTAACTCAGTTTCTGCAATCTCTGGATCAGATTTAGCATTTTTTTTTGCGAACACATCAGGCATTTTACCTATACACAACTTTAGATGAGCCTAAAGACGCATTGCTTCCACGACGAGAAACAGGTTTTGAAGATGTCGTTTTCCCGCTATTTCCCTGATACCGATGATAATATAATAAGTTCTCTTTTCCCCAATCATTGATCAGACCAGGTAAGTAAACTTGGGGGGATTCTGCGTAACTGATTTTACCTGGCCAAGCCTATGAGTTGATGAATCTTTGGCTGCTTGGATGAAGAACATGTCCTGCATTTTCTTTCTTTTAGGAGCAGGAGAAGATGCAAAGCCAGAGGAACCTATAGCTCCAGTTATGGCAGCATTTGCGTGTTGGAGATAAGCCGCATTATGGGAATGTTCACCGTGAAAGAGAGCTTGCCTGTCTTCACTTCCTTCAAAGTTTTTGCAACCCAAGCATTTGCAGTTGTCAGAACAAAGAATGTTTGCCTGAAAGCACTCACAATACTTCTTAAGACATCCCGATTTCTTGCAGTGACAGCCTTTGTGGTGCTTCCCTAACATAACACCTCCACCAACCGCCTCCTGCAAATTTGAGTTAAAATTCAAAAACTTACTTAAGCAGCAAAAGACCAACAGTTTAAAGCAGCATCACGCAATGAACAATATATATACCCTGTTATCTCGTGCGTCGTGGGGACTGCTAGCGATTTTAGGCCTGAAGGCATTTGGATTCCGTTCCAGAGTTGATCCAACCGCTTCTCGTCTCGCAGGTTCATTTTCAACGTTGTTAAAACAATTTACACAGTTGCAACCATCACAGTAAGTGCCGGCTGCAAAGCATTCACAATACCTGACCAAAAGAACATTTCGGAGTGTTCAAGTTTCATAGATTTTGAATCCATATGAAGTCTATATAAACCACATACCACCAAATAAAAAAACATTAAAGTAGAAATCCGAAAATAAAGAGTTGCTCATCAGGCTTACAGCTTCAAGCACCGTGAGTGTTTACAGTTGCAATGTTTTTTCTTCAGAGGGGTTCCATCTCTAGCTTCCACCAAAGGCCTTGGCTTAGATTTCGGAGATTCGGGCTTCCTGCAATTGAACAATAAGAAACAAGTGTGAGATTTGGAAATTCTAACCCCAAATGACAGAAAACCTTAATCTAAATCATCAATCCCCTAATCTGACTTCAATTACATAGAACAATCAAACAACATCTCTATAAGATGCCAATCTACGATTCCAAAGTTTCAATTTTTTCTCCACCGAAACAAAAAAGGGCTCAGTTCTGAAACTCACGGAAGCCTGATTGGGCCCTGAGATTGTGAAGGTTGAATCGGAGTCACCACCGTCGCTGCCAGTGAAGAGATGGATGTGGCAGGAGATTTATTAGCCTGTGAATGCTCCACATCGGAACCGGAGCCACCAGCGAAGTCGAGTTGCCTCGCCGACTTCTTCGTCGGAATATCAGACCCTTCTGGAACCTCCTTTTTTGGCGGGAATTCGTCTCCTTCTCCCATCTAAAGCTTTCGAATTTCTCAGTATCTGAAGAAACCCAGAAATTTTCCCCTTTTTCTCCCCAACAGCTCAGAGTTTAAAATCAACGAAATCACAGAGAAACACACAATAAATTACGCAAATCAGCTAGAGAAATTCAAGATCTGAAGCCAGATTTTGTCCCTTCCTTACGCGAAAACTCAAGAGCCGAATCGGCGTCTACTGAAACTCAAACGGCAATTTGAATTCGAAATTTGATCCGCTTGTATAGAGATAGAGATAATTAGGGTTTCGAAGGGTTAAAGCTCCACGAGAAGAAAGGTGAAGAAGAGAGAAATTTGATAAAACAGCGAAGAAAGAAAAGACTGAGACTTTGGATTTCTTGTTTTCTTCTTCTTCTTCGTCTTCGAGAGAGAGAGAGCTTCTCTCCTCCCTCTCTTATACATCTTTTGAAATTTCAATTTCTGGATTATATTAGACGGATAGATTTACGAGACAATCTGATCGTACGGTTGTTGTTGAATACGCTGATCCAACGATTACTATTCATAAGGTTTGAAGTGTAGTTGGCTCTTCACCGTCCGATCACCTCCAGAAAAGGAAAATGTTTTCTTAAAGAAAAAAAAACTTCAGAAAATATAATAGGTGTTATGAACTACTTACAAAATGACGTTTCACTCGTGACTGCACAAAAACAGAGAAGCGATGCCTAAGAATAACGGATTTGGGCCAAAATGTTTATTTATTCGCGAATCCTAACCAATTTTTAGTTTAGCTAAATTTATAGTTTTATTTTCAAAAAATCATTTAAACAATTAATCATATGATTTTGTTCTTTTAAAAAATTATATGGAAAACTAATTTTTTTTGTATATCTTCTTAATATTATTTGAAAGGCACTTCTGTAAAAATTTTTGAAAAATATTTTTAATTACGATTTATGTCATTCATTTAATGAAAAAAAATATGTTACAAAACAAGTTTAAATTATGGTAGAGTTGACCAATTGAAATAAATCCGACCCAATACCCATTTTAAAAGACGCGGATCTAAAATCCACTTAATATAAACCAATATCCAAACTGGTTTATACAATCTATCTTCTTAATATTATTTGCAAAACACATTTATAAAAATTATTGTTTATTTTTAATTACAATTTAAGCCAGTGATTTAATAAAATAAATAAGTTTGGAAACAAGTTTAAATTAGGATAGAGTTGGTTGAATTGAGTTACCTCAATATTAAAATAGATCAGATCCAAGACTCATTTAAAAAAAGCGGATATAAAATTTACTTAAAACAAGTCGAAATCCAAACGGGTTTAGATATTCTATTTAATTTAATTCCAAATATTTTGCAGGAAACCAACTAAAATATTTCTTTCTCAAACCCTAAATCGACTACTTTACTATATATAAGATTAAATCATTTTCAGTAATCAAAACATTCATTTTTTTCTTCTGGCTTTTATATGTTTTTTCTTATGTTGATTTTGACTATTTTTTTTGTTCATATGTTTTTATAAACCACTTCAAACTTATACTCCAACAAGTTTTTATGTTTCCTTATTTTGACCACTAATTTTAAAATTTCTTTTATTTTTTGCTTTTTTTATCTGGCTTATAGGTTTTGGCTTTAGTTTAAATATGATTAGTTTGAGTTTTAAGTATTGGTTAAAATCATATTTTGAATTTCAAAACCTAATAAAATTAGTATGGAATTAAATTTTAATAATGCAATGCTATAAATAATTCTAATGTATATATCATAATAAAACACATATATTAGAATAATTACAAAACAAGAAAACAAAACAAAAGTGTTTGTAGTTGGACTCGTTCATAATACAAATATATTTTTCTGAATAAAAACAATTATTCTCCGTTAACATTATAATTGAAAAAAATATTTATAATTTCTTTTGTATACAAATATACATTTTATGACTCATTATCATATGATAAATGATTTATATGATTAAAAAATAATTTGATTATTTTTCATCATATAATAGAATACTCCGTAAACCATAATCAATTCGCTTAGTATCATTTATTGAAACTTCAATTATACGTAAGAAAGTTCTAACCTAACTAAATAAAAGATTGACTGAAAGTCAATAACTAAAATATACTTCAACATTAAATTATAACATTTTTAAACATAAAAAATAAAACTATTTTCTACATATATAAATTAATTAATAATACATATTAATTTTAAATTTCAATATTTTAACCCAAAAAAACATAAAACATGATTCATAAAATCTTTTTTTATAATATACTATATACAAATTAAAAAAAAAGGTTTAAAATCTTACTCTGCACAAGCGCGAGTAAATGCTAATATATAACTAAAGTTGGATCCGCAAACATGAATAAATGCGAGTATATAACTAAAGTTGGATCTGTAACCTAACTTGCTAAACCTTTTTCCAACCTTTTCTTATGCTAACTGCCGGCGCTTTCTAATATAAACCAAGTAATTGATCAGATCTATCTAATAACTTAATTTTATTTTATTTTGTTTTTTAAATCGCTCATCGTGTTCTTTGCTACTTTAACAAGATGTTCATTGTCCATGAATCTTTATCTGCGTTTCTACTTCTGTATCTCCAACAAAACATCTCCCCTCAAACATGAAATCATTTGTGCACTCTTTTACCATTTATATCATTTAGACCATTTCCAATTAGAATATCTCATACTAATCTCTCATATTCTAAAATATAAATATATATATATATATATATATATATATATATATATATATATATATAAAGATGCCTCTAGTGGGCCTTGGCCCAACTTTAAATCCATTGAGATTCTGCTCGTTGTTAGTACAACGTATTCAGTTGGATTGTCGGGACTCTGCTCGTTTTTCTCGTTTTTTGAGTCATTATACCTTTTAATTTTCTTCCTCCTTCGTGGAAAGATTATTGTCAAATAAATTCATTTTTTTCTGAACGAATCACTTTCATCACCTTCTACCGTTTGAGAAAGAACCATTCCACCAACTTTTTTTTATAAAAAATATTTTTAATCACTCAGTTTTAAAAACACTACATATTAAAAATCTGTTGGAGCTACAACATTCCAATATGTATATTGGAAAATATTTTATAAACGTCTAAATTATAAACTCAGTACATTTCAACGTAGAAATCCAATCTTATATATAATAATAGTCTGAGATGAAATTCATGCTAGTCTTATATCATCTACTTGACATAATTATATCACGCTTATATATATTAAGATTCATGTCAGAAGAATTCATGATCTCGTGTCCTATTATATATATAATTATCTCACCCTACATTTGATAATTTATTATCCAAATATATTAGGGATTCAAAAGTTCTTATAGTCAATTTGAGGGGAGGGAGTTTTACATATTGTGATGATATAAAATATGTAAAAAAATGATATTAAATTATACTTATACTTGTATAATGAATAAAGCCAACTTTTGTGAACTATTTCAAGAAACCACATGTATTATGTTAATATGCGGTTATATTTGTAGAAAATGTTATAGTTTATCATCATTGATGAGTTAGTTCAAAAAATTCTTAAATTGATCAAGAAACATAATTCACTTGGCCATCTCATACATGTCAACTTCATCAACTACAAATCTTCAAAGGTCAAACGCCAAATTAAAACAATCTTCGAGTTCTAAAGTGATAATATAACATCATGAGCAATCAATCTTGGAAACTCGTTTTTTTTCTTTTCTCAATAGATTGGTTGCTCATTATGTTATAACATTATACGATTTTTCTTCTATAAATAATATTTTTTCGGCCGACCAAAATGCAAATAGCATAAAGTGAAACCGTTTACTGAAAAGTGCTTCCAAACGCCGGAGACCAATAGTCGGCGCCATTGTCGCTGCCAACTTGGAGTGTGCATGAGATAGGGACAAGACACAGTCCTCTGCTTTTCAAATCTTTCTTAGTTTCCTCGTTAAGGTTTGATTTGTTCGTAGATGACGAAGAAGATCCTTTTGATCTTTTCATGCAATATTCATTCACTAGCTGATCACCAAAGTACAAGACTTCTTCAGTATAGTTATGTAAATGTAATAACAAGCTTAATAGGCATTTGGTAGGTTGTTCAAAAATATAGAAATGTTATTACATTGTCAAAGTAAAATTAGATTGTACTGAAGAACTCCATTAAGTTGTGTATTATCTAATATAATCTACTTATTCATTAAAATAGTATAGAAATATTAGATTGGATATTATCTAATATAAAATTATCTAAAGTAAACTCAAACGATCACCTAATTAAATCGTGATATTTTTGGTTGAAAAGTTATTTTTAATTATTTGTTAGTAAGCTTTTATATGAAAAAATGCATTTTTAATGAATAACTAGGAAAATAAAATAAATCATCCAAGTGGCTTTTTTTTTTATTTCTTCCACAGTTTAAGTGACTTTTATGGTTTAATGAAATGTTATAAAATACTATGAGGACTGAAAAGGAAAGCGTGTATGTTGTCATCTTTTTATTTTATTGACCATACTTTATCTAATTAGTCCTTTCACTTTTAAAGAGAAAAATAGTAAAGAGAAAAAGGTTAATTTTTATAAAATAAAGCTGCCAACTTTGTTTTTTAAGATTTGGGTTTAATTGATCCAATAAAATGAAAAAACTTTAAATATGTGCGTACCTGACCAGGATCCTCAGGGAATAAACCATTCATATTTCCTCGTGCCTAAACATTTAATTAGCATTTAATCACAATCAATCAAATGAAATTACTTACGTAAATGAGACTATGATGTATAAGCAGAAACACATCACATGCACGGTGTATGTGTATATGAGTCTAATGCTTACATGTTGGTGCATCATATTATTTCTCGAGGGAGTACCAAAGTATGGTACACTTAGAACCTGAAGTTAAAAAAAAAGTGAGAAAATAGTTTCATCAATTATTACTCTAGACAACAAAATTAATGTCGATTTTCAACTAGATTTTTGCAGAGTCAAAGATAAAATTAATCTCACAATACATTTGCTACAAAAATACCTTCGAAAACAAAATATGTGAACTAGAAAAATAGATCATCAACCTCTGAATTATTTATTTTTTAAAAATTATGTAGTTCAGTTTTAAAATCTACATGTTATTTCCCTATAATCATACTTCTTCACGCTCAAATGATTTGTTCTAGTTGTGAGGGAAGATTCAAACAAACATTTTTCTTGAAATAAATGTAATAAGAAGCATGGTAGTTTGGAAAAGACAAATCACCTCAATTTGACTGTGGAGGAATCTAATGTATCCAATAGCCTCCGACAAGACAGAGGCTGTGTCAGTCTGAAAAAAATGGAATCAATCAACCAAATAGGTTACAGATATTCCCATGACTAATTTAATTTATAGATTAAGTGATTAGTAAAAGAATTAGTCAGTAATTATTATACCTTGCCATAGGGAGATACTAGCTGATGAAGAGCTGCGATTCTGCCTCCAAGTTTCTCTTTTCTCACCTTTGATAAGTGACATAAACCAATAGAATTATTACATATATATAGTTTTTTTTAAATAAACCAATCTAAGCTAGCTAACCATAGATGGATTGGTTTCTACTGCTAAGTAACAGGGAAAGTTATATAAATCATCAGTTTGATAATTTTTCAATTTTGTTAGAAAACGAAATCTGAACTAAAACTGAATCAAACTGAAAAAACGGATCTAGTTTCTATTTTTTATTTTAAAAAACTAACAAAAAGGATTGAGTAACTACCGTTGAATCATATGAAAGAAAGAGAAAAGAATAATGAGATCAAGAAGAAGAAGACAAATAATAAAGACAAAAATGTTACAATCACACACACATGCATCTTATTCTGTTCCCATTCCATTTTGTTTGTTTGTTTCTTTCTTCTCAATTGTTTTTGTGCTTTTTATTTTATTAAATTCAAATTTCAGCAAGAGATAAAAACAGAGAGCAAATGATTTAGTTAGTTACCTTGAGAGTTGATTGTGATGAAGGACGAGGAGAAGGTACTTGAAGCTTTGGTTTCTTATTTGCAAAACAAGACCCACCAATCTCTGAGCTATTACACTTCTTGAACACACATTGAACAAAACATGTAGAACTATTAATTAATAAATCATATAGAATGATATTTGCTATATAAAAATTCATCTAAATGAACCATATCTTTTGACCCACCTCGGAAAAGTTAAGAGCATTGCGATTGTTGCTATCTTCTTTGAAGTTGTGAATTGTTGTTGTTGTAACACAAGACTTGTTTAGAGGTGAGTTCGGGGACGACATTATCATATAACCATCATTATTGTTAATCTCTTGTTTTATGGAAGCTTGATGCCTCAAAACTTGTTCTTCCCAATTCTCTAGCTTCTTCTCTTGGTAAATATGTTGTTGATTTTGATGATGATGATGGTTCGTCATCTCCCTTCTTTCTTCGTCTCCCATCATCAATCCACCCCTTCATTTCAAAGACATAATCCATATTAGATCTTGTGTGTATACGAGATATATAGGTACATATATATGTATATGTGACATAAAAAGAGGAAACTTTATAAGATTGGTTCAGGTTACAAAAAAAATCCAAGAACTTGAAACCATTTTACTAAGAAATAGCTATGTATCAATAAGAAGAGAAAGAGTTACAAGAGGAGTTGGCTAAGGCTCCATGGCTGGTCAAGAGGCAGATCATCATTATTGTCAAGCCAAGAAGAGAAGTTAGGGTTACTAGTAGGAGGCAGAGAAGGTGAAGAAGAAGATGAAGAAGAAGTCGGAGAAGGAAAGAAGTTGGGCAAGGTACTCGGAAGTAGATAAGTGGTGGTACACGGCGGTAGCTGCGGCGGTGGTGGTGGCATCAAGCCGCCGCTTACTTTGTTCCACCAATTAGGGTTTCCAGCCGCCGTGAGGTGTTGTACCGGCGAACTCTCTAACACTCCTCTATTCATCATCTCTCTATAATCTACAAAGGCCTTTGAGATTTGTTGCTTCTCTATGCTTTAGTTTAGATGTAGTTTTTGTAAAAAAGAAAAAAAGAAGAGAGATAAACAAATTGAGCACTAGATCGGTCTTAATGATGATTTTTATGATGTAATGAAAACATTTTTGTCTTTCTCTCTTTCTTTTTTTTATTTATTTTATTTTATATTTTCTTATTATTATCAGGAATTCAGAATGTCCAAATTCGATGTAGTAATTAACTAATTCGGGATGAAAGGGATTTTGTTTTATTTTTTGACCAAGAGTTTCGTGTATGCCTTTGAAACAAAAATAGAAAAAGTTTTTGACAAAGAGGTACAAGTAAATTATTGACTACGATTTAAAACCAAATACTTTTTATATTCTTCAAATCAAATATCATTTTGAATATTTTTAAGTGCATTAAAAACCAGCAAATGACATATTTTACTGATAAATTACATTAAAATCAACATTTTTTTTGAAGAAAAATATCAATCTTATACGGTACTTAATTAAAACGGGAGAAGTTGTTCATAAGATATTGTTTGCTTGCAGCTACATTTTGAAAATTATAATTATAATTGGATATATAATTAACCAGTTAGAACTTGAAGATGGGTCTTTTGTCAAGATACAACGGAGTGGCCTTTACATATTACTGGCGGCTAAGCTTTGCCGAACTATACGCCGGAGAAAAGCCACACCACGGCGGAGGAGAATCCGAAGAAGTTATTTTTCTTTTATATTTTAAAACTAGAAAGTCATTAAAATTCAATTTAGTAAACTTCATCTTTTTCCATACTTTAGCTTTATCTTAAAGTCGGGCAGAGAAAGGTACTTTCGTTATTTGATCGAATTATGTTTCTTCTAACAAAAAAAAAACTCAAGAATGAAAATATTTGAAATATATAGAAACAAAAGGGTTTATTCATATACTTTTATATATAAGATATTCGAATGTATGTTTATATTATTTTCTGCATACTACAACTGTTTTGCATCTATACAGTTTTGTCTTTTGGGAAAACTATCTATACATATTTCTTACATCGATCAAACATAAATTTAACCAAAGAAAAAATTTCAAATCTTCGATCCATACTATCCATATATAAATACATAAATGTTTTCTTTGTTGGTGACGTAAATGAATCAACATGTGTTGCGTAGGGTTTTAGACGTATCCGCTTAAAAAGGAATTAATTAAACAAAGATAGTTACACGTTAAAATGAGTCAAAAGTTTATCTGAGTCTTCATTACATCGGATCATCAAGTTGCTCATAAGCTTTTAAAAAACATATTACAAAATAGTCCTTGCACATAATGTCTTAATATCATTTCCTCTTTACTTTATCAATTTTCATTACTTATAATTATCTGACGTCCGTTATAAAAAAAGTTAATTAATTTTCTTATTACATAGCATTATTACAAGAAATTAAATATCAGACCAAAGACCTAAAACCCACCGGATCATATATGTCAAATACATACAAAAACATGTCAAATACATACAAAAACATTTACATATATGTACTTCCTCCATTTCATAATAGCTAATTGTTTTATTTTGAAAAAATGTCATTTTTAATGTCAGCGAGAGGTTTATATTTTCGTAGTTATGTACTCGGTCAAGTTTAGATATTTATCTACCTGAATATGTCAAATACACACAAAAACATTTACATAAAAATTTACTTGATCCATTTCATAATATAATTATTTGTTTTAAGATTTAATTTTTGTTGTATAAAAAGTGTCATTTTTAATATCAGCGACAGGTTTGTATCTTCGTACGTAGAGAATTTTTTATTTTTTATATTACATTTGTTGGATCTAGAAATTTTGGGTGCACACATAAAGAAAAGCAAAAGAAAATGAAGATGAAACACAATGACTATTTAATCTTTCATTATGAGATCCAAACTTATAATATTAACTTCAGTGAGGTATACATTACATTGTATGTAGATGCAGAATCACTAGTTAGTCGTAAATTGTTTTTTTTGATTAGTCTTGTCATTGATTAGGCTCAAACATCCGGTTATAGTGCCTAACAAAATATTGTTTTTTTATAATATATATAAAACATTCTAAACCAACATTTATGATTATGAAACATGTGAAGTATGTAAAGGTAACATATTAATACTAGATTAGTTGGCATAGTTTTGTCTTTTCTTTTCATTCCAACATGCTCATCGGCTTCACCTAACCATTATATATATATAGAGAGAGAGGGACATATGGGAAAAAACTATTTATATTCAAATATACTTCTTACGCACCTCTGGTTTAAATCGAGGAAAATATATATTGAAAAAAGTAGTATGTACTTGCAAATAATTTTCTTGCTACTTACGCAGAATATGATTAAAGCATTATTTCATTGTGACGCATTCAACCATAACTTGAAGGTGAAACGGTGAATTTGTTTTCATTAACAAAAATGAAAAATGAAAAACGAAAAATGAATATAAATATTATAATTAAAAATTCTTTTTACACGAAGAAGGCCACATTTCTCGAAGGAGTCAATTTCTAGGGTTTGGAGATCCTCCTGAGTCCTGTCTCTCCAAAGAATGATTACTAATTCCGAGAAATTCTCCATCTATTAGTTTTTGACAAATAGACTACCCAATAACACTTTACGTTTTGTAGTTAATTTTAATTTTCAATTATATAAACATATGCCGAGTTATACATATTTTTTATGCAGACTTTGATGACTTTGAATTCTCTGGTTCATGAGGTTTTATTTCACGGAGATCCGTGTTCTCTTTGATTCCCAAAATATGATCAACAAAGGTGTGGAGAACATTGAGCTTTTTAATATTTTAGCTGAGCAATTGTTAATGCAATTCTTAATAAATTCCGTTTGATTACATTTACATCTGTAAATCAGCAATCCGATGTATTGACATATTTGATAGCTAAGCATTCACTATCCAAATTTTGATTTGAAATTTTTGTCTCAAATTATTGAACAAAATGAAACGTTTGGTGGCAAAAAAGCCCGTATTACAAAAAATATTTTTTTTGTTAAAAAAATATATATATATACTTATATTTTTTAAAAAATATTATGTAAAAGGGTTAATTATCTTAATTTTGAAGAAAAATAATGGTAGTAACACTTTAAAATTTGATGACTATAATGATATCATTTAAGATATATGATTATCCAAAAATAATAATTAGTCAAACTGTAAAGTATTAGTTTAATTAAATAAATCGCAACATGGTTAAATATATATTATTAATGAGGTATTATGCATAATTTATTTGGTTTATATGTTCTACATCGATAAAATGCACATGAAGGAGCTGAAAACTTTTTTTATATATGTAAAGATCATGTCTTCTTTTTATGTAGGATTATGAGTTATAATTAGTAGTATTTGAAAATTTATATTGGCATCCAACAAAAATATTAATTTTTAGTAAATTTCTGAGTTACCAGCAATAAATAGTTTAAGTAAATACTAGGATTATTTCTGCGCTACGTGCGAGTGGTGAAAAAAAATATATTTTTTTATCCGATATATTATTTGAAAGTTTTATGCTGTGTCAATTTTATTGTTATTTTTCGTATTAGATTTGCAGTTGTTTATATTATGGTATATATAAAAGGAGTGAGTTTAAAACCTTGTAATTTAAAAAAAAAACTGAATTGAAGAACTAAATGGACAGTTTTTAGAATGATTAACCACTTCATCTTATTCATTTACTACATCACTATACTAAATGCACAATTTTTTTTAATTTGAAATCCAAATAAGTTTTTTATGATGAAGCAGAATTAACAACACCAAGTCCATAAAGAGGCCCAATGTCACAGGTTTTACCACATGACACTCACTCAGAGATTTTTTTAACTGAGGTGGCAGAGCCTGAAGCTTCAAAGAAGTACTTTTATATAGTAGAAATTTACTCAGTAAATTTAATTAGAAAATCATGCTTATCCATTTATTAAAAAATTAACTTTTATCTAAATTAAATATTAATAACTAATGAAAAGGTATAGAATAAATTATGCCACTAACCTTATTTTGTTGTATTTTACTAATTATCTTTTCATAAACATATAACTTTAAAAATAGAAATAGCTCAAAATTTCTTAATTTGAATTACTTTTTTGTAATTTAACCGAAGATACCAAGTGTAATCAATATTCTACACATACTCTGAATTTCTTAGCAAGGTGTAATCTTTTGAATTGTAGAAACAACGATGGTGCACATGAGTTTATATTTTATCACCAAAAATTCAATTGATATTTCATGTTATAACAAATTCCTAAAATATATAAAACCCTTTGGCAAATGATATATGATTGTGATGTTAAAAGTGAATTTATAAACACAGACAGTAAATGTACAAAATATATTTTTTCTAACTTAGGAATTGATGTGGTTAATCATTCTAAAATTTTTAAAAAATTTAGCGAATAGTCAAAATTTTGAAATCATTCAAGTATCTTTTTTATTGGACATTAATAAACTTGGAAGCCTAGTTGATGGTCTTAGAACCAATAAATTTATTTTTTGTTTATTCTACATTTTATAAACTTTTATTTTTTGTCTATTTGTTTATAAACTCTAAAATACAAAATTGTTTAGTTTATTCATCTAAGGGGACATGGCAGATTAGAGGTACTAAACAAGTAGTTTTTTGGCTTCTCGTAGATTATTTTCTAAATTTATTCCGAGATAAGTTTACATCTTATTTTCCGCTTTTCAAAATAGATTATCAATAAAAAACATAACAAAAAAAGTCTCCAAAATATTTACTAAATTAATCTTATGCGAAATAATCTTACAAAACTAAATTCTCCTTTCGCAAAATTGGTGTTTCAAGTAAATGATATACTGGACTTGGCGAGAGAGAAATGGAAGATGTCACTCACGACCACCCAACTCTGTATTTTACCTTATCCATACGATACACAAAGAGATCCAATATCACTTTATATCACTTGAGTATGGAATATCTGAAGAAGGTCTCCAGACTATAACATCAAATAACATTTGAGTAAAGATATGATATGCTCTAGTTTTTCTTCCAATAGTTAATAACCCATTAATCTTTTTCTTAGCTTTACTATTTTCTATTGATTTTTTTCTTTTGTAGAGTGAGAGAATTGTAATTTTTTTAATAAATACATTTCACATTATAACAAAAAAAAAGCTAACCGTGAAG
Source organism: Schrenkiella parvula (assembly GCA_000218505.1). Lineage (NCBI taxonomy): Eukaryota > Viridiplantae > Streptophyta > Magnoliopsida > Brassicales > Brassicaceae > Schrenkiella > Schrenkiella parvula. The sequence goes on from CM001189.1 coordinate 13,931,751, forward strand.
GGAATAAAATTGAGCCAATTTAGGCATGAGATCAAAGTACTGTATTTAACTTACTAATAAAAAACATAACAAAACTGCAAGTAGTCAATTTCTTTGTAAAATTTTTTCTTAGATTACTATGTTTTTCATAGAATTTTGAGAATTATTTAATATATATAACTATGTGAAAAGTTGATCTATAATGATAGTATATATTTCCTTTCAAAATACTAATTGATTTCCGAGCTAATTACCTACTTTTAATAGCAAACAAAACATATAGGTAGAGAATAAACCTCGTGAGATTGAAACAATATTTAACTAAGGGTATTATTTGAGAGAAAAAAAAATGTTTTAAGTTTTGAAGGCCAAAGGGTATGATGAAGAATGAAGCATGCTTTGTCCGTACCGGCCAAAATCTTTCTCGGAGACGATGTGTCGTTTCTTCCCAATAATATTCTGTTTCTCAGTTTAAAAAAAACAAATTAAGTTGTGTCATCTTATTTCTTTGAATTGACTATATAATATCTGAGCTTTTAACTGAAACATAAATATTTTTAAAAGTTATTATTTGTTCAGTATATATCTTTTCCGCAAACACAACTAAAAAATATATGAAGTTCAATATGTAGTTTTTTTCCTGTCAAAAATGAGTTATAATTTTTTTATCTCAAATATATATTCATTTTGTTATTACCAATTTTTTTATTTTAGACCAGGACTTGTAGCATAACGGTTTGTACTAATGTCATATAATGTCATCGTCTAGGTCCGAGTCCAGCTTAATGTATCCTATTGAATTGTTGACAAAAACTGTTTTTTTTACGAGTAAAATTTAAAGTAACCAACCACTCTTTATTTTTTGTTATTATTAATTATATTTATGTATACTTAGATAAAATGAAAATAAATATCATGTTTTATAAGTTAGAGCATTGATATTAATTTAGGGTAATTCTCTTAAATAGACTAATTTAAGTTTTAATCACAAAATAGACTTCAAGGGTGAAAATCTAAAAAATAACATTTATTAAAGAAGAAAAGTACTAAGTTACTCATAAACTAATAAAAATAATTTAATATATAAAAAATAAATAAATTTCTAAACTAATAGAAAAATTTAATATACAAAAAAGAAGAAAATTCGAGATTATTTTTTCGAATTTTTTTCTTTCGAAACTTTTTTTCAAATTTTTGTTTCAAAATATTTTTTAGGAATCTTTCCTAAAAATATGTAAATCATTCCTAAAATTTAGTATATCTTTCCTACAATTTTAAAACATATTCCTAAAATTTGGTATACCCTTCCTACAATTTTAATAACATATTTTTAGTCTTCCACACATTTCATATAGATTTTAATATATCATTTAATATATGTTAAACCTATTTTAAAATGTTTATTAATATCTTGGAATCCTTTCCTAAATATATGTAAATCATTCCTAAAAATTAATATATCTTTCCTGAAATTTTAAGATCATATTTTTAGTTTTCTAAATATTTTTTTATTATCACTTTCACATATTTATAATTATTTTACTAGCCATTTAAAATCACTTTATATACGTTAAAACTAATTTTGAATGATTAGTAAACTTGTAGGAACTTTTTCCTAAAAGTATGTACAACATTCATAAAAATTAGTACAAATATTAGAATACATATCCTAAAACTTTTATGAACATTTAACTAAAATTTTATGAACCTTTTGTTAAATTTACGTAAACCATTCCTAAAAATAAGTATACATTTCTTAAAATTTTAAAAATATATAATCTGTATAACATTTCATATATATTTAATATATCATTTTAACTTATTTGGAGTCATTTTTAAAATGTTTAGACCAATTTATGTATGTCATAACCATTTTTAAGTATTTATTGAGTTTGAAAACCTTTCCTAAAAATATGTAAATAATTTCTAAATATTAGTATATCCTTCCTAAAATTTTTTAAGAACACTTTTTTAATCTTTTGAACATTTTATTTTATCATTTTAACATACTTTAATCATTTTACTAGTCATTTAAAACTAATTTATATATGTTAAACTATTTTAAATGTTTAATAAAGTTTGAGGATCTTTTCACTAAAGTTTTATGAACTCTTTCTTAAAAGTATGTAAACTATTCCTAAAAATTACTATAATCTTCTTAAAAATGATGAACAAAATTTTTGGAAGATAAGTTTTTGAAAAAAAACAATTTGAAAAACAATTTTTGAAAAAAAAATTTTGGAAAAAAGAATTAAAAACAAAATTTGAAAAAAGAATTGGAAAAAAAATTCGTACTTTTGAAATTTTTTTCGAAATATAAAATATATTTATTTTCTTATTTAATAATTAATTTAAATTAAACTATATAAAGTGAGGGATATAGTTGTCGTTTTATATTTTAATAAATGTTATTTTTGTGAATTTTATACTTGTGTTCTATTTTTGTGACACAAACTTTATTTAGTCTATTATAAGATATTTCTCATTAATTTATTATATGTTCTAGTGAATTCAAGCATATAAACAAAAAAACTTACATACTTTTATACCAAATTAACTATATTTATATTTATATAAATCATGTGATCAACTATTTACATATACAAAAATAAAATGATAAAAAGTTGAGAGAATAATAAAATAATTAAACATAATTAATTATAAACAAGTTGGTAACTAATGTTTGACTGATATTATGTGATTATTTGTATCACACTTATTATTATCTATTTTTTCTAAAATTCTATTTAGACTAACTTACCCTTAATAAAATGATAATTGCTTTAGAGTTTAATGGTATATTTTGTAGATAACACTTACCAGAAAAGTTAACTTTGATGAATAATCATTTTTTAATACTATATACGTGTTTTACACATATACTATGACAATATTAAAATTGATCTACATAAAAAAAACAAAGCGTAATTTATACATTTATTTAAATGCAAAGGTCACACTAATGAAAATTTAGAGAGAAAAAAGTGCAAATGGAAATATTAAAATCTATATACGTGATATGCTGACAAAAAAAATCTATATACGTGATATATCTTTTAACATTTTTTTTAATCTACATAGTTTTGGATTTATTAGAAACAGACTAAAGTGGTGTTGCAAAATATCAACTTTACTATTCATTTCAGGCCCATTTGACTCATTCACCGTGACCTAATTAAAAACATGATTGGGCCTTCATAACCATATGTCAATGCCTCTCTCTTTTGTCGTCAATAATGTCACATGCTTTTTTAAATGCACTTACGTACATAAAACTATATTACCTTTTTGTCAAAGGGTTTTCATAGAAATTCAACGAACCGCGGGTAAAACTAAATTACCTTCACAACCATACTAGGGCTTATGCTATCGCATTGATCTAAATGAAAAAAAGAAAAGTTGAAAGAAAATATAATTAATTGCATTGATCTAAATGATTTATGTGTTAATGATCGAGGAAGCTTCGTTGAACAGAAACCACTATATAACTTAATAAATGTATAAATAAAACCAATGATCTTTCATGATCTATATATAATAATCACCCACGTGGGTCGACCAGTGAGGATACGATTCACCTTATAACTCCTTTTATCCACTTTTATCGAGTTTGAAATTTTTATCGCTTTTTTTCGAGCAAACTACATAGTTATCTACTTGCTCAGCGTTTTATAGAAAATTTTCAACCTATTTTTTTTAGAATGCGTCATTTACGTTTACATCAAATATTTATAACAAATAAAAACCCAAATTTCAGATGAAATTCTTCACTTAACTATCACATAATTTTTTGATAATCCATCTCTTTATATGCTATCTAATTTGAAATGTTAAAGAGTTTTCCGGGAAAAAAAAACTTTTTATTTCTTTTCTAATTTTTTTTAAAGATGATATTATTTGTACATGTTAATTCACACAGAAAAATCCAAATGTTTAAGTGCGTGATCTAGTTCTCCTAAATGACGATGTTTCTCATCATTCTAGAGAACATAACTTATATCTTAAACTCAGTCGTTATTCCACGAAACCAAAATGCATTCAACCACTACATAAATCAAAGATTCCAAAATTTTATTCAGAATATATACATCACCTTATATTTGATCTTAAAAATAATTTTTTAACTTTTTTACAAAATGTAGATCTAAAATGATGTCCCAAACATATATATTAATTTTATTCAGAATATATACATCATCTTAAATCTTAAAAATAATTTTTTAATTTTTTACAAAATGTAGATCTGAAATGATGTCCCAAACATATATATTAATTTTCATTTTTTGTTGAAGCAATTGATTTGTGGTTCTTTTTCAGTTTAGGTATACATGTATAATAAGGGAGAACAAAAAATTAGACAACTAGGGGATTCCTTACTATGGTTGTGCTTACCTTTTTAAGATTCTTTAGTACGAAAACATTGTTTGAAAAGAAAAAGTTTCTTTATGAAACTATATGACCTTCAAATCATATATATATAATTTTTATCTTATTATTAATAAAATATCCATTAATAAAAACAAGAAACAAGGTAGAAATTTTATAAAAATAATAATATAAAAACTATAGACTAAGACTTTTTGGTTTACTCGGTTTTTAACCAAGAACCAGACTAAATATATAATTTTGAGAATTTCAGTTTATATGTTGAAAAATTAGATTCACTAAAACATAGAAACATTAATATCATTACTTTTATTTTTAAATAAATGACATTTAATTAAAAGAAAAAAGTTGTCAGCTTAAAAAAAGGAGAAAAAAATCTGATCTTAACTAAATTTATGAAACTGAAAAAAGATAATATAATTCTTAACTTTAAACAACACGAAACAATAAATTAATAAAATCAAAACTTCAAATGACAACAGCTTGCATATAAAAACTTTTACATATATTCCATAGTATGTACATAATTATTTTTACTATATCTTAATCAGTTGATTTTTTTTTGGCTTTTTCGGTTTTGTCAGTTTATAATGAAACCATGTCCGTATACTGCAGTTTCTAAAAAATAATATACATACGGTTTACTGTATAACTAAAACCAAACTGTATTTTCTATTTAGATTTAGTTTGAATCCGTCCTATTCAGTTTTATCGGATTGAATACCCGATGTAGTAAATCTTATAATATATTAAACGTTTGTTAGCTTGACGGTACAAAATGGTGTGCAAATAGTAAATTAATTTAAGGAAAAATCGAGGAACTAGAAAAGGTCAAAAAAATAGTTCTTTGACATTAGAAGCATTATTACAGATGTGTGTGGGGCTTGATATTCTTTGAAGCCCATATTGATTTGAAGTTCCCAATCAAGTCTTCTCTTTCTGTTTTACTGATAATATATCGTAAGCTCCTTATGTCGTATTTGACGGTATGATCTGATTCGTCTACGTGATGACCTTGTCATGGCACACGTATTTCTTAAATAAAATGTCATGAATTGAGATTTATGAATATTAAATTTATAAAAAATTAAGATAATAAAAAGTTTGAACTTTAGATCCATAATTCTTTTTGGGCCATAAGAAAGAGAGTAGATTCATAAATCTCTTTCCCACCAAATGGTCTTATATGAGCAAAAGCACATTTTAAATTGCTCGTCAAATACTACAACACCAAGCACATCCACGTTAGATTCTGCAAAAATAAAAATAAGAACTAAAATCAAAATACAAAAAAATTGTTGTGGGGAAAATGCATTTTAATGGCAATAATCTTGTCCTTTGATTTTAGATTAATTCTTTTGAAAATTCGAACAGCCATTTGATTTTTGTTTTTGTTACTTACAAAGAAATTATGGACCAAACGCCATAGTTGAGGTACATAGAGCAGGTCAGTAAAATTAGTTTTGCTAAACCAAACGATGCATATGTTTCATTTAATTTTAGTCAACAACCATGCATGTGTTTGTTTGTGTGACCAGAAATCATTTTTATTAAATAATTTAATCCGCATGATTGATGCCAATTAAATGGGATATGCCTTAGATATCTTTATTTTTAATTGTGTTTGTATATATATACATATCCTATGTTTTCATCTCAATTTCGTGATTAAAAAAATTATCGGGTTTTCTCTCAATTATTTGCAATCTTTTATATTTGCAGTATTTTTAAAGCAAAATCAATTATCACGATCTATGAATTAAATAAAAACACTGCACCATTTTTGCGAATATAACATGCTATTTGCTTAAAACATGCCCGAATATCACTATACTTGCAGAAAAATGAAATGTAAAATTAACTTTCATCTATCTCTAGATTTTGTCACTGCATCATTTTTGCAAATAATTGTTATAATAATATGCTATCTAGTGAATAGTGCACACACTACTTATTATAATTTGCAGCATATCCTATAATTGCGTTTCATTTTTGGTTTTTTCTTTTGAAAATTCTCAATCATGCATTTGAGTCTTGGATCTTTACATGTGATAGGTTAACTACAAAAATCGCTTTATTCGATGGTATATTCAAAATCAAGAGAACAATTGCTATACTAAAAAGGTTTGGGACTTAATTCTTTATATCACAATCTCTGTTACCTAATTGGTTCATCTGATCTCATATTGTAGAAGTGCATAACTACCACTACTACCTCTGTAAAAAAAATAATCGCTTACTAAATTATTTCAACAAAAAAGATAATATATTAAATTAATATTTGTTTTTGGTCAACGAATAGATTAAGTCAATAAAGTAGGACTAATAAATAAATATTCACTTATTTTCGTAATATAGTTTAAACATTGACCAAAAATGTTCTTAACAAGAAAATTACATTAATTCAAAGAACAAAAAAACCAATGGCAAGTCATATTTTATATTCTAATTTTACCGATATTTACATAATACGAAAAATTTTCAGCATGTATAAATTAAAAATCTCAATATAGCTAACCCTCAAACTCTACTGATATTAAATTATTAATTATGATACATAATTTTACACAGCTAAAAGTTTGCGATCAGACATATAAAATAAAACTAAGAATAACGTAATTAAATATTTTAATAAAAGTAATATAGAGAAAGGAATTTTAGGTCTGATTGGCTGTCGAGGTAAGTAGCAGGATCAAAGGGATTTGATTCGATAAAAATGATTTTAAATAAAATCCTTAACAAATCAATAATTTGAGTAATATTAAATCATATACGAGTAAAGATAGAGAAGAAGTAGACAGAGTGTGATATAATGTAGTAGGGGAAATGCATGTGCACACAATCTACAATAGATATTATTTGATATTAATATTGATTTAATCAGTATTTTAATAAATACTCTCTCCACTACGCTCTGTCTTTTTTGTTGTTATGCTCTCTTAATTACTCATCAAATCACTTATAATCTCAACATAATCCCCTGTTTTGATACACTTCTTTGTCTCTAAGTTAAGTCAATCATTCTGATCATAAATTTTAAAACTTATGCATATATGTACATATATAAGCATGTATATCAACTGTTAGATATACTTCTATATTATTGTAACATAACCATTCCGATTAAATGGTTAGCATTTTCATATGCATATTTGTGTAACCCTAAAAATATAACGATTACTTTACAAAAAAAAATTAGATCCCCCAAAAACATGAAAAAATATTAATAGTTTTATTATTTTATTTAATTTGCTTTTGCTTTGCATGACGAATTATAATAAAATTTCTATATACATGATTGGTTTACATCATATATAAAAGTAACTATTAATAAAGTTTGAGGTTATCTTATTATATAAAGTAGGATGTACTCAACTTAAATATAATATATAAAATTACTATAATTTATCAGATCGTGACATATGTTGATATAATAATATAGTTTTCTATTTTTTAATTATTTAGGTTTTAAAGCAGGCAAAAATAGTTTTCTAAAACAAAAATAAAAATAAAACATAAGTGAAGTAAGAGAAATAATGGAGACTATATCATCAAGAAATAGAAAATTTAAAATCTATTTAAAATTAGTGATGTGTAATTTTGAAATAATAATATATACCATATGAGATGTGTTGTTAACTTTAAAGAATTAATGTAATAATGTATTTACTATTATTTTTTAATTTTAATTTATAAATCTGTATTCTCGCTATTGGATTCATTATGAAGAACATTATAAAACCTATAAAAATTTTATAGTTTTAGAAGATAATTATTATTTTTAACAGGATTCATTTTGCATTTTGAAGTTTTGTTTTTCGAGCTTGTAGGATTTTTGAATTAACTTTTAATTTTTAATCACAGCTTACACAACTTAGCTTCTGAGTAAACCCAGAAGATTACATATGAATCTTAATCTAGAATTTAGTTATACCGTTATTACTATGCATGTTATTAATTTTTAAATTTAAATATTTTATAGCATCAATTTTTATGTGTGATCTAGGGTGAGCACATAAAAGAATATTCATCGTCAGCATATGAACTATCACGTGTCCTGCAATTAGTGGTCTATTCAAAAGTGACACCTCGTTGTTATATTTCTTATGTTTTTCTTCTCTCAGAACTCATTAAGGCTTAAGACATGTTCGAGGGATCACATGATTCACGACATAAAGTTTAAACATTAAATTGTAGCCAGACAAGTTGTATCTGTTCTCTTTTGATCGTTATTGAACGTAGCTTTGATAAGTCAATTAAACGACCTAGGCTACAGATTAATTAAATAATTTCCAAATACTTAATTTAGTTAAAAATTGATTAATAAACCTTGAAAAAAAATTGTAACTTTAAATAGTAGGAGTTGGAAAACGATTGATATGAGGATTATTCTTGAAGGTACAAATTGGGATACAAATTTTGAAATTTCAATATATATATATATATATATGGCACCATTGCGGTAATGTGTTTTTAGTGTTGACCAATAAATCGCTTTTAAATTAACTGTTTGGTAATGAGAACAAAAATAATACTAAAACACGTTTTAGTGACATATAAATCAATTTGTAAATACATTGATCGATGGGGACAAATATTTTTAATCAACTAAAACGACGTTTTTTAGCTTATATACATATAGTTATAATAAAAAATTAACGTTTTATCCATTCTATATATTGCTCTTCTGTTAGTGCTTAGAAGTCAGAACTGAGAAGAGCATATCCAATATATAGACCAAACTGTTGGTCTTAATTTCGATGAATAAATTAAATAATCGAAATCGATAAAAAAATAATCGAATATTACTCTTTTTGTCTGTTTTTGTAAATGTTCAGATGTTAAATGTTAATTACCACGTACAGAATCTCGACGATTTGATCAGAGGTTTATGATTTCATGGGAAAATTTTAAAATGAAATGAAAAAACGAATTTTCTTGCTCGTAAATGAATATATAAATTAAACAGTGCTCATTAACTTGTTTTTTTTGTATGAGTCTGTGTGCTGCAAGGATAATTGTTTCAGAAAAATTATGATTTTTAAATGGTAATGGGACTTGTTCACATGTCTTGCATTTGTATAACAGATTGGTTTGACACAGCAAATAAAATTAGAAAAGAACAAAAAAAAAATTGTAAGCCACAATCGAATGCATGAAACAGCTCAACGATAGACAAGTTAAACACATGTTCCATATATACCACGTTAGAGTAATGATTATCAAATAGTAGCTTTGATTTATTACTTTAACCAAAAAAGACCATCAGTACAAAATTTACAAAAGATATTACTAATTTATCATAAGATTTTTTATATAAATTAAGTTATAAGAGTTCGACAAAAAAAATTTAAGTAATAAAAGGTTAAATAAAACTACAATTTTTATAAATCGTATATATAGAGAAAGGGCTACAAAAATATGGACAGTGAATTTTCTTTCTACAGCCTTTTTGTGAACCAATCATTTTCTAACATATAAAATAAATCTACAGCCAAAAAGTTAGAAAAATATATATCTATTAGTTTTGGAAATCATTTTTTTAACAGCTTAACATTTAGTGTTTTAAAAGTCTTTAAAAATATTGTTGAAGATTTTTCCAAAGTTACAAAGAAGAATTATTTAATCTACAAAAATAAATATAGAGGTAATAAAATCCCATTGTATAATGTAATGAATAAGTACATTTAAGTCATTTTACGTTATACAACTTTTTTTAGTATAGTTTAATTACTTTCCATTTCGTTGCTCAAACAGAGAGAAAAAAACTTTCCGTTTCTTAGTAACTCCTTTTAGAGTTTTTTTTTTAAAAGGCTTTGCTATTGCTAGCAGTTAATTCTGGCTATAAGATCTATTATATCACAACAATCTTGGTGACGAAAACACGAATCTTTATATATCTATCGTAATTATAATTAACTTAACTTACAAAGTTTGACATTATTTTTTTTTGCTATTTGACACAATATCTATCGTATTTCAGTGAAAGAAAAAAAAAGCTTGTGTTCTTTTACTCCGTATTATTTTTTTTTTGAGCTAGTATTTTGCTATTTTCTCGAGTATACAGTTCAAAAAAGATTCAAAAATTTGAAAAAGAAAATAGTGTATAACGTAGACTATGCATATGAAAATCTTATCATAAATCCTCAACTGTTCGTTACGTGGGTCAATATGAAAATAATATTGTAGTAAGTCTTATTTATATATAATTAATCTGAGTTTCTCGATTAGAGCAGAATAATTAAATCGAAGACAGGGAGAGCTGAATAATTAGATCGAATCAACATCGAAGTCTTTTGTATTGGAAGTCATCCAAAAGCAAGAAATAATTAAGAATATTTAAGCTAATCATTTGTAGTATTTTATTGCACAATCATTGTAATTAATAAAACTGTAAATTAAATAATTGAGAAAATAAAATAAAATGAAAAGAGAGTTGGAAAATCAAAATAAGGGCATAAAATCTATGTAATGTAATGTATTTGTGTGCGTGGCGTATCTATTGAAATCTGGACACAATCTGATCCAGCGATGCATAAGCTATATACTAAGGTTTTTTAAATAAATTCTTAAAACAAAAAATAATAATTAATAAAAGCTCATAAAAAAAGAGATCACCAATTCATCATGAAAGAGATCTCTCTGCTTCCTTAGCTCAAAGCCAACCAAAACAAGAAAAAAAATTTCTCTCTCTCTCTCTCTAGAGAAGATTTTCTCTCTCTAGTTCTTGATTTTCCGGTGTACACATCAAGACCGGAGATTACAGTTAATTCTGATCAAAGAAATTAACATGGGAAGTAGTTTCTTTGGTAGACCAAACATGAGAGGATCTTCGCCGTCTTCATCGTCTCCAACATCGTCTTCTTCATCTCCTGCGACTAGAAGAGGGAAGAAGAATGGTTCCGAGAAGCCAAAGCAGCCACAGAGAGGTCTCGGTGTAGCACAACTGGAGAAAATTAGATTACACGGCGAGATGAGTTGCAACAGCTTCAACAATTATAATCCTTCTTTGTATCCTCAGGTAACATTTTACATACATAAACTATATAATCTCGCCAGAGTCGATCCGGGCACGTAAGTGTAACACAGTGGTGTATACTGTGTCGATCACCGTGTCATAACCTGGATTAAGTTCTGGTAGTGTCTGTGTGACGACCAAAAAGAAATCGGTTTTGTCTTTTTTTTTGGTTCATCCGATTCTGTCGGATCTCTTATAGGAATCCGACCAACTTTGATTAGTTTTCCCGTGAACTTTAGATGTTTGATGGTTAATTTTATGAAATTTAAAGGGGATTTAATTTATTTTCTTGTCGTATGTATACATGATTCTACCTAAAATGTTCTTTAGATCTAACAATTAATACAAAGATTACAAAACGTATATATCTTTCCTTTTCTTGATCCAAAATTCATATTCAATCAGGTCAAAGATCATTTATCTATCAATTTACTATATCTACTGATTATACGTAAATATAGTCGCAATACTGTATATAAATGTTTTTTCCTTTGGATTTAACTAGAAAATAAACTGATCTATGCATCTAGTATTGATGATCAGCCAGTTAAAATCTTGATTACAATAGATTTCATATATGTTATTATCATAGGTTGTTGAGTCCTCGAGGGCACTCCTCTCATTTCCTAAGTTATAAATGAAGTTGTAATAATTTTGTATCATTAATCTCTATAATTAGAATTATTTCATGAGTATAATTTGTTATATTAATCAGACCGTCATGTTTGAATGTGAATGTAGGAGAATGTGAGGATGCAAGGAGAATATTCATCCATACCATCATCATCTCCATCCTTTACATATGCATCATCATCATCACCACCAACATCATCGACTCCTTACGGCTTCTATCCAAATCCAAACATGATGGTATATATATTTCCCTTTAATGCCTTATTTGTGTGCGATTTATGCATGATGTTGTGTGTGTACGCGTGTGTTTATAAAGAAGAATATTACTTGGATTCCTATTCTAACTTTGATCTAGTTAATTACTTACTTTCTATTTCAAGTTAAATAAAATGAAAAATGAAAAAATAATAAACGAAAAATATCAACTATTAATTGTTTTTCTGTTTGGTTATTGGCAGATGGGTGTACATAGAGATCAATACGAAAGAGCAACCATGAGGTACATATATAATCACTTTCAACTGTTCTTTTTAGGTTTATGAATTATGAATATGTATGTGTATTTTAGTTAGATATTTCGTTTGGTCCTAAAAATGAATGACACTTTATTTTTTGTTCAAAACAGTTGGAACCCAAGCTACGGCATCTTAGAGAGCCAACATTCTTTGGAACCAAACATCACTAGACATTTCTTACATGAGGTTCTTATTCTATACCATCACACACACACATATATATACACATGATAGCATTTTCATTGATCACATGATTATTAATTAGTCTGTGTATAATTATATATACTATTTTCGAAAGAGGTTCCAATCGGTTTGTGTCTTGGAATGGGATTTTTTTAGTGTAACCATGGTTCAATGTAGTTATGTCATGGTTAATTAACCTTGTTAAAAGTGTTATAACTGTAATCGATTTGTATCTAAGAGATCTAATCTATTGTGTTTTTGTTTTGTTTTGTCTTGAAATAGGATCCAAGTTCTACAAGGCGAACTAAATCTTTGGGATCAGGAAACCAGAACTCGGGATCGAGTGATCAAGAGCTAGATTTGGAGTTGAGATTGTCACTTTGATCATTTGTAATAGTTTGATCTTCATGATATTTAAAAAAGTCGTGCATTGTGATTATAAATTTTTTTTAATTCTCTGTTGTTAAGCTGAAAATAAAATCGAAGCAACAACAGCTGATTATTTTCGATTTGGGGGAAACAAATCTATTTTCTTCTTAGGGATTGTTTGGCCCTTTCAATAGAAAAAGGTCTAAGGAATGGGAATCGTTTGTACATTTTAAGGAGCATTAAAACTTTAAATTATAAATATAGGTTCATTGAACTTTTGCTTGTTATGTATCATTGAGAATCTCACGCCAATGTTATTCCAACAAATGTAACAAGATAAGGAAAGTTGGGAGTTTTTTTGATTTTTTGTGAACCTTAAAAATTAACTATTTGATAGGTTGTTCAATTAAGAGCAAAAGAATTTTAAATATGCTCAGGACAATCATAGACATCTTATTACAACGTATAAGCGAATTTGAGCAACCAGTCTTGAATGTAACATTGGTCAAACGGGTCGAAATGATGCGTTTCATCCCCCAGAGAATCCAACACAGATGGATGATTCTTTGATTCTAAACACAATACAATCATGTCTTCCTGTTTTTTTTTCTTGCCTATCCATCATATCACAGTTTAAGCTTTTTCCCGTGTTTTCTGGTTGGTTATCGCTAGTAACTGACATCAATTCTACCAAGATGATATGTCGAAGGAGTACCGATTAAATTTTGATTCCATAAATTTTTTTTTAACATCAGACCAATTTTTAGGTCAAGTTGTCATAATTTGTAACGCCTAAGCTTTACAATTTAGCAAAAGAAAAACAAAAGACATATTCACAGACGACCAACTAGTTCTTGATTTCTGTCTTTTTGTTTCCCAACAGTTCATGATTTTCTGTCTAGCTTCCATTCTTTCGGTGCAAACTAAAGTCGATAGATCATTTACGTAAAGCTGTGGGCTAATCTTAGCAATCAAAGATTTGTTTCAATGGTGTAGTTTTGACAAACATATTAAATTTTACGAAAACACTTATGCGATTACACGTTAGACTATTTTCTGTTGCGATTACGAAAACACTCATGCAATTACACGAAAACACTTACGTTATTCCAAAAAATGTAACAAGATAAGGAAAGCCGGGAGTTTTTTTTGATTTTTTGAGAACCTTAAAAATTAACTCTTTGATTGGTTGTTCAATTAAGAGCATAAGAGTTTTTAAAATGCTGAGGACAATCATAGACATATTATTATAACGTATAAGCAAATTTGAGCAACCAGTCTTGAATGTAACATTGGTCAAACGGATCGATATCATGCGTTTCATCGCCCAGAGAGTCCAACACAGTGATTCAAACTCGGCATATAGCGCAGTAAGACACATGTGAGAACCTTTGTACACCTAGATGGATGATTCTTTGATTCATAAACGCAATTCAACCACATCTTCCTTTTTATTTTTCTTGCCTATCCATCATATCACGGTTTTAGTTTTTTTCCCGTGTTTTCAGGTTTGTTATTGCTAGTAACTGACATCAATTCTACCAAGATGATATGTCGAAGGAGTACCGATTGAATTTTGATTCCATAATTTTTTATTTTTAACATCAGACCAATTACTTGACCATAATGTGTAACGCCTAAAATTTACAATTTAGCAAAAAAAAAAGACATCTTCACGGACGACCAACTAGTTCTTGATTTCTGTCTTTTTGTTTCCCCAGTTCATGATTTTCTGTCTAGCTTCCATTCTTTCGGTGCAAATTAAAATTGATAGATCATTTACTTAAAGCTGAGGGCTAATCTCAGCACTTCAAGATTTGTTTTAATGGTGTAGTTTTGATGAAGAAATCAAATTTTACGAAAACACTCATGCGATGACACGTTACACCATTTTTTATTGCTTTTTCATGTTTGCTTTTTTGTTTTGGATACAATAACTTATCATTTAATAAAAGGGATTTTCTTCTTCAAACCATTGAACAATATCATTAACTATATATGGTCCTTATAACATTTGCTTACATATCATCCAAATAAACAAAGACATATTTATTGTTAAAATCATCATAATGCAATGTTTTTTTTTTTTTTGTCAGCAACATGTTTTTTCTGCTTTACAGAATCCTCCAGGAAACCCTAACTCATGGCAGAGTCCATTGCAGTCAGGTTTAGCAAAAGATCCTATATTCCCCTCTTGCTTCTGAACCTATGAAAATTATTTCCATATCCCAAAACGTCTATATCATCAGCTTTTTCAAACATGCATTCAAATTTTTAATGCAAAACTAAATATGTGTAAACGCACCCAAAAAGAATATATATGAAAACAACCACTTTTACATATTCATGATGTCGTGATCGCTCTATGCATATTCATTTCTCTAAACATCCATCCAAGAAAAGTAAAGTTTTAGAAAACAGCCACTTTTATATATATATATATATATATAACTCCTTTTATCAGAGACAGTCCTGACATTAGGATGACCGCAAATTATGAAATAAAAAATAGGTTGTTTTGCATGTTTTTTTCAAAAGAATATGTTTATTTTATATTCTTTTGTATATAAATAAGGGCCGCAAGCTCATGCTTACTTTGTTTGGATTCAGGATCGATCATGCCCTTTATCTTACTTTAAAATTTGTTTAAAGTCTTTACTTTTTACACAAAAGTTTTTAAAAAATATTTATTTATGTTTTCACTAAAATAAATCATAATTTACTATCAACTTAAAAATAAAATCACCAATAATAAACAATTTCATGATACAAATAGTCACACACAATTAGAAATAGTTAATTTTCATTAAAGTTGAAACCATTTTATTAAGGAAAAAATGTAAAAAAAATTACTATAAGTAACGCAAAATCTAAGATCAACCTCGATATAAATTGTAAAATAAACATTCATAACTATCATCCCGATCCTTAGAGTTAATGTTTCTTAAAAAATTAACAGAAATATCTATTGTTATATCGTTTTGACATAAAATAAAATACATTTTCAGGATTTAAAAGAATCCAATCGATATCTCTTATCCGCAAGTGATTATGTCTTCACTCCTTTGCCAATCTACATGTTATGAGACGCATGATGATATAACTAATTGAATTTTCCAATTAATTTGTATTTTCCTAGCAGTTAAATAGATCACATAAATATGATTTTAGAGATTAATTTAGAAGTTCTTCAGGTTTACCTGTAATTCCAAATGTTTACCGTGTGAGAATGGTATATTTTATTTATCATTAATTGTGATGTAGAATTATGTTTTGTTGTGTAATTATTTTAATTAAAAATCTTTTTATTTTAGTTTAAACTATATCATATAGACTTCCGCTAAAATGGTAATAAATTTAAAAGATTCTTTTGCAATTTTTTTTCAATAACAAGTTTATGGAGCCGGCTTTGAGAACAATTAAAACAAACATGTGTTTACGGACTAAAGTTATAACTAAACTTTCGGCCCATTTTCAAGTAATATCATTAAGTCATTTGGTTAGCATTGAGCTTGTGGTGAGAAGTGTAGTGTTGGATATGTTCCTCTTTAACTAATGCTTTTTCATCATCTTGTAAATTTATAGACTCATAATTTCTTTTGCTTGTTTGGTTGCGAATGGTTTCCATTGTTTAGTGGTAGATTTTTTTAGTTATCGGTTTTTATGTTTATTTATGATTTCAAGTACATATTGTTTTGGTTTATGAGGAGTAGATTCTGACGATTTTAGTTTTTCTTAAAGCTCTAAAGCTTTAGTTTTCCTTTTAACTCTTGAGCTCATCGGTTTATCCTGTTTGTAATTCAGTTTTGTATCTTTTCTACGTTAATAACCTAATATAAATACCTTTCAGATGGAAAAACAAAGTTTTGCTTGTATCCTGTATAATTTTAGGACTGGCTCTGCTCAGAGCATAGGAAGATCTTCTGATTTCGAGCTAGGAACCTCCAAAGAAGATACCGGAACATGAGTCCCAGCTCGCGTTGTTACTGATTATATATTACATTAGAATCCACATTGTGTATTGTTGTAACATATAGAGAACAATATAAGAATACTATTTGTGTTTTCTTATTCAGTGCTCTACTTATGGCCTTTTTTTAGTTTTTTATTAGTCTTGGGCATTCGGTCTAAACCGAAGTAAACCGAACCGTGATTTTTGGTTTTCGGTTTCATCAGTGATTGAATATGAAAACAGATTGGAAAGAATTGTAATTGCAATCGGTTTTTGGTTCTGTTCGGTTCATTAAACACAAACCGATCTATCATACCGAAATCATCAGCTTCTTTTCTATAATTCTAAATCCATCGAGCTTCAAACATCTCAATTGACAATTTTAGGTAATTTTTTTTTGTTTCGATGGTTTGAAGTTATAACTAGACATTAATCAAGTCAATTTTGGTGTTGTTGAGTCTAATCTAGTGAAACTTGGTTTGGTTTGAGTCTAAAGGAATCGATACCCGATCATTCCCCCACCAATAAACAGTAGCTTCATGGTCGGCTTATTTCATGGTCGAAAATCAAAGGGAAGTTTAGAGTAAAGCTTAATGAAATGAGAGGTAATGCTTGCTTTTGCTAAGTTATGTGTTAGTCTCTTACTTATCGTCTTTTACATATTTGATTTGATTATGTTTAGTATTTATTGTGGGTTTTGGTCTTTCTAATCATATTTCATTTGCTTTGGTTCTTATTGGTAAAAATATTGTGAAGGTGAAGTCAAAAAAACCGTGCACAACGACAATGTGTTATAGTGTTTGATTTCATTATTTTGTTATGAATCTTTTTTTTTGCCTCTTTTACAATTTAGTCAATTTATTCATTTATTTTGTTATGGATTTTTTTTTTGTATTTGGCCCATCACTATTTGCAAGTTTTTGTAACTAAAAAAGTTCATGAATTTCAGAAACCAGAGTTCACCAAGTAAACCGATTCTTTGAAATTAACTGAATTTTACCATATATAACCGAATTAACCGAAATATAAAACGATTTTGGTTCTGTTCGGAAAACAAAATAATGCCCGAAATCGAACTGAATAAACCGAGTTCCGAACCGATCCGAACCGAAATATAATTTGATTCCATTCGGTAACATTTTTTCAAAACCGAAAAACCGAATTAACCTATCTGAATTACCCGAAGAAACCGAACATCCAGACCTATTTTTGATGGTGGTAAGCTACTATGCTGTCGTCACATAACCTATGGTAAAATTGATATGTGAGTGTAATGGGTCAAATTATGAAATTGTACGACTAGTTTACGACTTCACGTAAATATCATCTTATGGAAACATAGAAACTACTTTACATTACAAATTACAACATTAATTAACACTTGAGTTATATAGCTTTTATAACCACTCTATTATTATTTTGTCGACATCAAAATCACTTTTCAAAAACATAAAAACCTAATAAATATTTAAAATGGTCAGAAAAGGGTAGTTGTCTAAAAACAGAGAGAAAGAGTATATATAAAAAAAAGTCAAATCTTTTGGCATTCGAGATTGCAAAACCAGACCGAAAAGCTAACAAACAATGAACCGGTCAAGCCATGGACGAGAATACCAATACATATAACCGATATAAATTGCCGGTACAGATTCTACATGCGGAGATTCCTTCGAACTGTCTTCCTTGTGATCTAGTTTCTTATTGCGACTGCTAATTTATGACATAGTTGTCTCTTTAACGATTAATGGGAGTGTGCATACGCTCAATGATCTTATTCACCGCATCACGGGACATCACAAGCGTGTCGTGGAGCAAAATGCTGTAAACGTTAAGACCCTGCAAAGCATTGCAGAAACAAAATTCAAGATTCGCTAACCGGTTTATCAAGAAACCGCAGAAGGAGATTATGCAACTTACTATTGATGGAAGTATGTTGACATAGTGGAGATTTTGGGTGGCGCGCTTCAGCTTCTCATCGATAGGACCACCTTCGACAACGAGTACTTTCTTTGTGTTCTCCATTTGATTGTAATAGTTCACAATGTTCTTTGTTTTATGCGTGGGCAATGCCAAATCATCAAACACGAGGAGCTGTATAGTTTTCGCAAAACATTCAGGTTAGACCAGTAATACAAGGCGTTTATGGAAAATCAGGAGCATAAGGTTAAAATTGAGAAGAGAAAGAAGCTGACTTTTCCTTCTGCGGCTCGAGCTGTCAGTGCTATCTTCAGACCAAGCCTTCGAACCTGCTTATTCATCTTTATCGCATGGCTTCTCGGTTTGGGCCCATGCATCGCACAACCACCTCGGAACTAGCGGTTTCAGTAAAGTTCATCAGAAAATAACAGTTTGGTGACAAGAAAGCTTAAAATCCAAAAGTGATTTTTACCTGCGGGCCACGCAGTGTACCATGTCTAGCTCGACCTGTACCCTTCTGGTTCCATGGCTTTCTACCTGTTCCGCTAACCTCACTTAATGTTTTGGTCGAGTGAGTTCCCTGGACATCCACCAAATGCGTCAGACTTATTGATTGTTTACTTATATGACTAATTAAGACATTATGCGATAATCAATTAGTTACCTGCTGGCGTTTCGCAAGCTGCCATCTCACAACGTGGTGAATAATATCTTTCCTTATTGGAACATCAAAGACATCACCAGCTAAAACCATGAAACCCTTGTCTTCGTTCTGAAAATTCGTCACTGGAATGACCAAGTCTTGATATTGTCCTGCGGTTGTCCAGAATTATAAAATGAGACCAGCAATAAGGAAAACATCATTGTTCAGAGATTTGATCAGGTCTCGAGCGCAATCACAAGAAGTGAGAACATACAGAGCCTAACACGAGCAGAACATTGGTAATCAAATCTGTGTTAACGTTTCATATAATAAGCTAACCAAGGTCTGGAAATCTATTACTCCTCCTAAAATCAGAGTAACCACATAAATCTGAGGAAAAAGTTTGCAGCCACATATATCTAACCTAGTTAGTGAATGTTAATTACTTCATACCTATGGTTCGGTCTGGTGTTATAACCGTCTTTTTGGAAAGTAGATCATAAGGAAATGTATCATCACTTGAGTCAGGAGTCAAAATAGATGTGGAGAGCTTTCGGTTGGTAAGTAAACCCATTCCATACTGCATTGATAACAAAAAAGAAATGAACTCAACATCTCAAAAAGAATGAAATACTGAGAAAAATGACCAGTAAAGTAGAAAGTGGAACTCAATCTATGCAATGCAAGTGATGTTAACACTAACCTTGACATCACTAGGAAGAGAACTTAAACCATTTCCAGATGCATTCGCAGAAAAATCTGTTCCAAAGATACATAGAAGCAATTAGAGATCAAAGGAAACAAAATTTACATTTTTACTTCTAAGAACAAAAAAAAAAGAGATCATACTCGGTGAAGCGCTGCGTCCTAAAGCTGTAAAGGATCCAAAAGTGCGAATAATTCTTCTTGAGATTGAAGCAGCCATATCCTTTGAGTCAATTGAAGAAACCTAAATGCTCATCTACATCACCAAATCCAATTTCTCAATACCCATAAGAACAAACAAACAAAAAGGAAAAAAAAAGATTCAGATTTCTCGGGAGAAGAAATAATCTAGAGTATATACAATCTAATCGAAATGGAGCAGACGAAAACCAAAATCAGTACCTATCAGAGGCTATTTCGAGCGATTTAAGAAAAGAAAAAGCAAAACCCAGTTTTACATACATTTCGTTTCAAATTGGCATATCAAACCTAAGAAGAAAATCAAATATCAAAAGTAAATCCTATCAAGCTTCGACCAGCAAATATCGAGAAACTCGAAGCGTAATCGACTAAGAGAAGAAGAACACTAACCGGTCACACAAGCGGCGACGATTGACGGTGAAGAAGAAGGAAAACGGCGACTATTAAGGTTTTAGGACTGGGATTTTCGAAACGGGAAGGTTTACATGTGTTTTGGGTCGGATCGTTACTAGACGGGTCGGATCTATTTATTGGGCTTTCAAATTAGATGAAAAAAGTAAAAGCCCATAAATCTTTTTTTTGACAAAAGCCCATAAATCTATATTAGATTTTATATGGTTTTTCTTGTCTAATGTATGTATATATAAAATTATCATATCACCTGACATGCTAGCTCTTGGTGTTAAATTTGACATAGCTGTAGGAACTTGTTTTGTCGAGTTAATTCGTTGAGATTTTGATATTTTCTGCCGAAAACAGATGCAATCGCTAAGTTTTTATATATATAAATAAATAAACAGAGAATATGTTGTTGTTTATTAAACAGTAAAAACATGAATAAAACTTTTAGTTTTAAAAAAATCTTGATTAAAATAATAGAAACATTGAAATATAAAATACTAGATTAGGCTTTGTGTGATATATGGATGGAAATAAATATTTAGAATCTAAAATTGATAACTCACATGATTATATGTTTCTTTATATTTTAGGTTAACATCCACATAATTTATTAAAAATTATGTTGTATACCGCAACTGATAAATCTAAAAAAATTTGGAAAAAAATTGAAAAAATCCAAAATTGACTGGAATTACTGAAAACTCCGAAAAACAAAAATTTAATAGTATTAAATAAGATTTATAAAAAATTTTACGTTAAAAATATAAAATTTTAACACATAATCACACATAATAACAACTTATTACGATATAATTAATCTTAACAAAATAAAACACACCTATTATTACATTAACTATCATTAAAAATTAACATCAATATATTTTGTTACCACATAGTCATAAAAAAAGAGAAAAATGTATACATAAATATTATTATTTCTAATTTTGTACACTATAAATTTTATATATATATTTTATAGTTTTAACATTATGTTTGAATATATTTGGTAGCAACAATTTTTGTAAGTTAGTAACTGATTGATGAGTTTTTTAATATAATTTTATTACACAATAATTTTTATAATTAAAAATTAATAATTTCTTTATAGAAATATATTTTTATGAAAAAATCTTTTTAAGATTAGTAATTTATTTTATAATTTACATATATATATATATATCTATATAGAATTATGATATATTTTTCTTTTTTAGATTTAGTAATTTATTTCATAGTTTTTTATATAATATTTTATCTTATAATATGTCAAAATTTAACCGATAGACATAACATATTAATATCATGTTAATTACTAATTCTAAAAAATCAAGATTTATTATATTTATATAATAAGATAAAGATAACTAATTGCCGATCATCCAAAAAGTTTTCTTACCCAAATACAGAATTGTTTCAAAAAAAATTTCTTGGTCCAGCAACCCTCGTACCTAAAATGCCAATTGGAAACAAGTAATCACCACATTAGCAATTTGTAGATGGGCAAAGCAAAGAATGTTTTATATTTTGGTTGTTTCATTTATTCTATTAATTAGTAAACTAGTTTTTTTTTCAACAATTCAAATAAAACGCATTAAGCTGGGCTCGCACTCCAACGGTAATAATAGATGACACTAGCACAAACCGTTAGATTACAAATCTTGATCAACTCGTCTTATATAAATATAACAAGACTAAGCCAGAGATAAATTTGTATATTTAGTTTCTTTTTGTCTAATGTGGATAAGCAAAATTATGTGTTATTAATGTGAATCGAGCCATTGGGAAGTATCTATAATCTACAGCTTTAGTGACAACTTGCCTAAAACAAAAAAAAGATAGCTCATAATAATAACATGTTGTTGTATGAGCTATCTTTCACATGTTATAATGCAAACAAAAACATTCACATGTTGTTGGGAAAAAGAGGTTCAAAATGCTTTTGTTTTGATTAAATTGAGTGAACATAGATTATATTCGACTCTATAAATCGATATACAATTTTTACAAAGATATTGGAACATAGAATTGTATTAGAAATGTTCCGACATGTTATGGGCATAAAGCTGTTTGTTCCCTCCATGTACATGCATCTTCTCCTGTCACTCACCAAAACCATAAGTTTTATTGTCCCTTATATATAGTTCCACGCAAAATTCAGTAATATTTTTTCAATATTTTGGTTTTGAAGTGACCATATATATTTCAATCAACTTATTGTACCAATTAACAACACTTATTGTATCAAGTTATCAATATTTAAAGAAAATGAATAGTTAATGAACCAGATCGAACAAAGAATGAAGAGTTTTGTTTCTTTTTACGACCATAACAATATCAACACTTTGTCATTGAAAGCCTAGTGGCTCATCCTCGATAAAATCCCCAAAAATTATTTGGGCTCGAATTCTTTCGAGATAAAATAGTGTGGTTGAATTAGGTCTTGATATTTTGGTATTCGATTCGGTTTTGGGTAAGAACTGATCGGTTCTGGGTATTTTGATTTTATAGGTTTAGAATCCAATAAGTATCAAATTTTTTTCAGTTCGGTTCCGGTTCGGATCTTGACGATTCTTGTTCAAATCGGATATAGATAATAAATAACCATAATTTATCCAAAATTTTTTTATTTTTTAAAAAGTTAGGATATTTATATCCGAAATAACAATATTTTACCCAAAATATAATATAATACCAAAATATAAGAAAAAGCAAAAAAACTATAACCTTTTTTAATGAAGATCTTATTAAGCCAAAATTTTGATAATTATATCCGTATCTTACTTGTAATAATAACCATTCCATTTGTAATGTCACATGTTACATATCATTAGTTCTGCCCATTTTGTAAAAATTACTATTGTTTCATATGTTTCGTCTCATCTTTTGTTCTTTCTACGATATTTGATCCATTGTCAACAATGGAAACTTATTATTTTCTTGTTGATACATATCGCATATAATATAAAGTGACATCGTTTTTTGTTTTAAAAAAATAAAATAAAGTGACGTCGATGTACATGCAAATAAAATAAGCTACTAAACAAGTAAATAGATACCCCACAAGCGTAAAAAGCGCAATTAGACATGAGAAGCCTAAGTACGTTTCTCTACATGTGTGACTCAAAAAACTCTCTCTTATCTTTTCACCAAAAGAAAATGAGAAAATAAATTACATAAAGCATCTATGTTTAGATGTTCAAAGAAAAAAACAAAAAACTTTTTTTCTTTCTTTCTAAACAATCCAAACAAACCTGCTTATCGAAAGTTATACATGTACATCTAAATATACTGCACAAATAAATGAAACTTTATGTCGGTATATGTTTTGGGTGGACATCATATAATTTAATGTGATCGGATGTGGACTTTCCTCGAATTTTATATACATAATTTTTTGTAACCATTTTATATACATATTTTCTTAAGGAGAATAAACATTTACGAAAATCATTCCAACACAATAAAAAGAAATTATCATATTTAGTAAAACTGTATTAAAATGACCATATTATTTCTATCTTTACGGTTATTATAGCAAATATCTTAGTAAAAAGATGGATACAAAAATATGATATATAATTTTTTCTTTTGAAAAAATTATGATGCCCACGAAATATATAGAATTCTAACATACTTTTTTCAATATTTTATCAGATGTAGATTTTAGTTCTTTTTCATTAAAGAGAAATATGATATATCGAACTCTACGCCATAAAGCTCTTTTTTCTTTTGGATTATTGGTCCAATGACGGATAAGTTGATACATTGTCATTTATCATTAAATTGTTTTTGTATACAATGTTATGACAGGAAGTTTAATTAAAAAAATTGATGATTTAATCAGTTGAGAAAATATTAATATATAACTAAACTATGATAATTAGAATTATGATTATTTTTTTAGCAAAAAAAATCGATTATTTAATTAGTTATAGTGGCCTTTTCTTGTGTCGTCACTTTAGGATTATTCTTTATTAAAAAAAGTCTCAACATATCTACCGTACAAGAGCAATGAAAGGGTATTAATGATGTTTGTTTAAAACTAATTAAAAAAGGTAATTGGGGAGAAATGATATAGAGAATAATGGTAAAATAATATGAATGAGATTAGGTCGTGAGGGACCATTTCGCATTCATAACCTCAAAAGGCTTTACGTATTATTACAATTCAATGCCCCAACGTGGCTGCCCTTTTCAACATCTTTTATCAGTTATAAAGGTTGTTTGTTTATTCATATGAGTGTGTTAGCTTTTCATGTTTTTCCATATATATTACATAGTGGTTATATTTAGAGACTTATATGGGGATTTATCAAAAAATTGGAAAATAGAATTCACGTTTTGGTTTTTATATAGTAAACAGTTTTACCAAAAAAATAAAACTAGTTACTAAACAATAATGATATTTTTTTTCCAATTTATATTATTATTATTATCATATTGTAAACAGATGATATAAAAATTTAATTAACTATTTCGATGGAATTACATGAACCACGAAACTAACATTAGAATCATATACTATTTTTAGACAAAACATCTCTTCCTCGGTTCTTCATCTTATTAACATGATCAATAGAACACTCAGACATCTTTGATATCTAATGTCTCAAAACATGAGGATGTTGAATAATAACTGGTATGCTCACTGAATTCAATTTTTTTGTTTGAGAAAATAATATTATTTTTTAATAAATATTCATACCCAAATCATTTTTTTTTCGCTAAAGTATTAGTGGTACCAGAGCCATCGATATCTTATTTTATTTTTACATAAAGATTTGCATTTTTCTATTGATTGTCTTTACAATTATGTATTTCTTTATTCTTTTTACCATATAAATAGTTATTTTTTTATCATTTGTTTTTTTATCTCATTTTATCTATTCAAACTTTCAATCCATATCATATATATATTATGAAGGATTCTCAAAAGTTTAGGAATCGGTTTGAAGTTTTTTGTTTCAAAAATGTATTTCTCGTTATTTTCTTTATTGTTAAATGAGTCAATTATGTTCGAGACATATTATCAGAATTACCTGACAGTTAATTATGTGAGGATTGTTCATAGGATAACATTGTTGTGGTTTTAGATTCTTGGTTAATTAAGTGATTCGACCATTGAGAAACAAACTAAATTCAACTTCTCATTGTGACAGGACTCTGTTTGTCCTACTAGCTTCTGACTACACAAAGACGTTTTCAAAATAATAACACCTGAGAGGATGAAGTGGAAATCATCTTCTTGAAAACTCAATTTTGCTCAAATCAGAATTGAAGATCCTCGAGACAAAAGCCTAAAAAAGAAACACAAATGATTACTACAAGATACCTAAACAAACAAGACTAGAAAGACAAAACACAAGCCAATAAGTCTAGAATAAATTGAGACAATCGATGTACTGTTTGATAGTATTTTGTAGCCACTCAGCATTAGTAAATACATGGATTTGAGATCTTAAATATTGCGTATAATCCACAAAAATACGTTTAATCCACTTTGAAACCGTATTGACCCAACGTTGGATTTTGGAATCTGTTTGTAGGGACGAGAACTACGCAAAAACACTCCCAACCGAAGCAATTCAAAACTTTAAGCAGATTACTAGAGCCAACAACCGAAGCACCAAACGAATGAAACCAAAATATAAATGATTTGTCCAAATAGAGAGCAAAACATATCGAAATCAACTGTCAAAAGCTATAAACCAACACAACTTTTAACGATAAACCTCTAAAAGCAAAGAGAAGCAAACCAACACTTGTCGTTTTACATGTCACCATTCTGAAAATTGTCTCTCGCTACTAGTCAACATGATCTCAACTCAGAGAAAGGATACACACACAGAGAGAAATCAACGCCTTCAAACTTCACATAGTCCCCGGTTGCAGCTAGAAAACAAATGCCATTGCATCTCCACAACTTCTAGACATATCCACCTCTAGGTCTCAGAATTAACTTTTAAGGGGACTCAAACCTGAACTCAAAACTTTCTTTAGGTCAAATAGCTCCATTATCGATTGTTGTCACTGCACAAACAGAAAAAAACCAAAGAACTATACATATAACAAATTTCTCACGGCGCCGGTGACAGAGCTCTAGACACCGGATAAATAAGACAGGCGGCTCTTTCTTCTTCTTTTTATCACGGTCTCGTTTTTCTCTTCTTCTAAATATTACGGTTTAATTGACAACAACAACAAAATTATATTCAACAACTTCATATAATAATTTAAGAAAATACATTAAATATATCTTAAAAAACTAAAATATTTTTCTTCTTGTAAAATTTGATTTGTTGTTTATGTCATCCTATAAAATTTTCTTTCTATATTTTTATTTTAAAGTTTTTGTAATTTTGTGAGTGTATTTATTTATAATTATATTGTATACATTTTAAAAATTGATTTTTATACTTTTATTAAGTAAATATAATATAAAAAAGTTAACTTGAAGGACAGAAACACATAAGAAAGATTCATTTAAAATTGAAGAACTTCAAAAATGATACTTTCATATTTGATCAAACAAAATTGATGATTTTTATTATATTTTTATTAATATATGTAAATCTTTTAAAACTTTTGGAGATTAGTTAACTTATTATAAGCACAATATTTTACTAAATTCTGTATCAATATTGCAATACCATGTAAATTTATATAGTAGCTAATAAAATACCGCATCAAATAGAAACTAATATATAATAGGACAATGATACTAAATTGAAAAGAAAATCTATTTGTTTCCATTTTGATACAAATAGAATGCATGTGTAACTTGTAAATAATAATTTTTGTATTAAAGTTTTTAATGAATTGATTTGTTTTATCAGATTTGATTTTATTCTTTTTATAAGCATTAAAATATTTGATTGAGACACATATCAAAATCTGATGGACTAATTGTGATAGTGTTAATTGGTAAAATATAAATTTTGTAAATAATAAAATATTCAACTTAAAAAAATATATATATATATATATATATATATATATATATCCAACTTTAAATATATATATATATATCTATATATATATATTTCATAATTGGATTAAAAGCGTTAGCTAACTATTCCATCTATCCAATTGCTATTCAGCTATTCGATTGGTTGTAACACACACAACAACACAAATAAAATAAAAATAAATTTATTAGTTAGCAAAATTTTATATTTTCTTTTATCCTTCGTCTCGCTCTCGCCGCAGCAACGGTTCTTACTTGAAGTAGATCGAGAACTTGTGTTTCTCAATTTCTTCAATTTCAAATTTTCTGCTATCTGAAATCTTTTTTTCCCGAGATTTTGCTTTGCTGTCACTTTTCAGTTAAAGTTTTTTTTTTTTGTATGATTCAGTTTACTCCACCGAATCTCTAATCTTCCGATTCCCATTTTTTTGTTTTTTTTTCATCGGTTGAAAAGGAAGTTTTTCTGCAGTATCTTCAATAGATTTTCCAGGGACATTCTTGTCTTTTTCGACTTTTTCTCGGGAAAATTTGATTTTTTCTTTGTGGGAAAGTGACGAGAGCCTTTGAAGAAACTGTTTGGACTTCCGTTACTATCTCCGACGGTTTCTGAAGTTTTGATTCGTTGATTGATGAGCTTACTAAGGGTGGTTTCGCGTTATCTTCGTCTCTCTCAGTGATGGGTTGCGCTTATTCCAAAACTTGCATTGGTCAGATTTGCGCGACGAAAGATAACAGCATCAGGCGACCTCATCAACAGGCTCCGGCGAGAGCTGGGACCGCTACTGCGGCGGCGGCGGCGGCGACTGAGGAGGAGATTCCGGTGTTCAATTTCTCTTCGGGTGCGGCGGATGATGAAGATACCGACGAAATTCACCAGCTAAGCTTGAGCAGAGACCAGGAATGGGGAATCACTCGGCTTTCTAGGGTTTCTTCTCAATTTCTACCGCCAGATGGGTCAAGGATTGTGAAGGTCCCGTCTTGTAACTATGAATTGAGATACTCGTTTCTCTCCCAAAGAGGGTATTATCCTGATGCTCTAGACAAGGCCAATCAAGATAGTTTCGCTATTCACACGCCTTTTGGGAGTAACTCGGACGATAATTTCTTTGGGGTGTTCGATGGGCACGGCGAGTTTGGTGCACAGTGCTCGCAGTTTGTGAAGCGAAGATTGTGTGAGAATCTTCTTAGACATGGTAGGTTTCGTGTAGACGCTGCAGAGGCTTGTAATTCGGCCTTCTTGAGCACAAATTCTCAGTTACATGCTGATGTAGTAGATGATAGTATGAGTGGTACTACGGCGATCACGGTTATGGTTAGAGGAAGGACGATATATGTGGCGAATGCAGGTGATTCGAGGGCGGTTTTAGCTGAGAAGAGAGATGGTGATCTTGTAGCTGTCGATTTATCTATTGACCAGACTCCGTTTAGACCTGATGAGCTCGAAAGGGTGAAGATTTGTGGAGCTAGAGTCCTTACTCTTGATCAGATTGAAGGCTTGAAAAATCCCGATGTTCAGTGTTGGGGTACTGAAGAAGACGATGATGGAGACCCTCCGAGACTTTGGATTCCCAATGGGATGTACCCAGGAACTGCGTTTACAAGGAGTATTGGTGATTCTATTGCAGAGACAATTGGGGTTGTTGCTA
Source organism: Schrenkiella parvula (assembly GCA_000218505.1). Taxonomy (NCBI): domain Eukaryota; kingdom Viridiplantae; phylum Streptophyta; class Magnoliopsida; order Brassicales; family Brassicaceae; genus Schrenkiella; species Schrenkiella parvula. The sequence continues at coordinate 13,961,267 of CM001189.1, forward strand.
ACCCTGAGATTGCTGTTGTCGAGCTCACACCGGATAATCCTTTCTTTGTGGTTGCTAGTGATGGTGTCTTCGAGTTCATCTCTAGCCAAACTGTGGTTGACATGGTAAGGTATTCTTCCCTCCACAGTCTTGCTCATTGTTGTTTTGTAAGTAGATGAAGTAGTCTCACAAAATTTTGAGTGTTTTCTTTTTTGTTTTTCAGGTTGCAAAACATAAGGATCCTCGAGATGCTTGTGCTGCAATTGTCGCTGAATCATATAGGCTATGGCTACAGTATGAAACTCGTACAGATGATATAACCATCATTGTCGTGCACATTAATGGGCTAAAAGATGTAAGGAAAGCTTATTTTTGTAGAGGGTTTATCATCTTTTCTTATCTTTCTTGGACGTTGAGCTTAGATTTTGAATCTTCTTAGGATGCTCCTCGGCAGTTGACGAGTACAGGGACTCTATTACAGCCTCCTATTCCACAAGTTGTGGAACTGACAGGTTCGGAATCTCCTTCCACCTTTGGATGGAACTCTAAGAACCAACGTGTGAGGCATGATCTATCTCGGGCTAGAATACGCGCCATTGAGAGTTCACTAGAGAATGGACATGCTTGGGTTCCTCCATCTCCAGCCCATCGGAAAACCTGGGAAGAAGAAGTAAGAGTGCATGTCTGCTTCACGTTTGCTCTCCAATTGGGAATGTCTTAAGTCATCTTTGACATCTGAGGCAAAAAGCTGAATCTTCTCACTGCAGGCACACATTGAGCGAGTGTTGCGTGATCATTTCCTCTTCAGGAAGCTCACTGATTCTCAGTGCCAGGTTTTGCTGGATTGCATGCAAAGGCTTGAAGTTAATCCAGGGGATGTTGTTGTGAAACAGGTTGACGCATATTCCTCCTTGATGGCAGATTCTGCAACAGACATTCATCAATAAACATCTGATATCATAATCTCTCTGGTTCATTCTTTTGCAGGGTGGTGAAGGGGACTGCTTCTATGTTGTGGGTAGTGGAGAATTCGAGGTCTTGGCAACTCAGGTTTGTTCGATAGTAATGTTATTTAGAGTTGTGAGCAGCTTTGAGCATTCTTAACACTGTGCTTAACCGGTGATGAATATTAGGATGAAAAGAATGGTGAGGTGCCTAGGATCTTACAGCGGTATACGGCTGAGAAACAATCATCATTCGGTGAACTCGCCTTGATGTGGGTTCTCTGCACTTTTTTCTTATTAGTTCAGGAAGTGAAGTATTCTCCGTCTAATGTAGTTTCTTGTGATATACGATGACATCAGGCATAACAAGCCGCTTCAGGCTTCTGTACGTTCTGTGGATCATGGGACATTGTGGGCCCTAAAAAGAGAAGATTTTCGAGGAATTCTGATGTCTGAGTTTTCAAACTTGGCATCCTTGAAGCTTCTTCGTTCTGTCGATCTTCTTTCCCGTCTTACGATTTTGCAACTAAGCCATGTTGCAGAGTCTCTTTCCGAAGCTTCCTTTTCCGATGGACAAGCAATAGTTACAAAGGTGGAGTTAGTTTTGTTTTTTGTTAAGATAACTAACTTTATATACTCCAATGGAACCTTTCTCATACCATTTTGTGAATGTATAGGATGAAAAGCTTCAGGGCTTGCATGTTATCCAGAAGGGACTCGTGAGAATTACTTTTGGTGCAGAGTTATTGGATAGTCAAAATGTTTCAAGCCTTAAATCTGGGAGCGCTAAAGAGTATGAAAATCTTGAAACCGGAACAGAAGTCTCTATAGAAAAGCAAGAAGGAAGTTACTTTGGTGAATGGGCTCTTCTTGGCGAACTCAAAGATTCCTTAAGTGCAGTCGCAGTGGGGGAAGTGGTCTGTGTGGTTTTAACAAAAGAAAATTTTGATGCAGCGGTCGGCCCTCTGACCAATCTCGCAGATGACAGTCACAAGTATGATACTACAATTTTCTTCATGCCCCCTTGTATTTGGATCCAGCTCTGCAGGCTTCATTGGTGGAATAATTCTAATGTATAAAATTATTTTTGTTTAGGTCGAGACATTCTTCGTTTGATATGTCAAAGGAATCTGCAAAAGTTACTGATACCAAAGCTCTTGCTAAAGCCACTCTTGCAGACCTGGTAAGCATTCTTACTCTACATCAATGGTGAAACATTATTCAGTTTTATGTAATTTCGGGTTTATTCAGGAATGGAAAACATGCTTGAGTTCAACAGACTGCAGTGAGGTTGGGCTCGTGCATTTGAAAGATAAAGAAAATCTGCTCAGCTTGAAAAGATTTTCAAAGCACAAAGTGAAGAAGCTAGGTAAAGAGGCACAAGTATTGAAGGAGCGGAATTTGATGAAGAATGCAATAAAGCCCTCAGCTTTTGTTCCTGAAATCTTGTGCACTTGTTCTGATCAAACATACGCAGCCATCTTACTCAACACGACTCTTGCTTGCCCTTTATCTTCGTTGCTTCACTCTCCGATTGACGAGTCATCTGCCTGTTTCATTTCCGCCTCATTTGTATCTGCCTTAGATGATATACACAAGGTGAAAACTGTCTTTAACATCTCCCTTTAACTTTTATGATTTTGCGGTCTAAAACTTTTTTCCCCCCCTTCTGAACCTTTAGGATGGCATTCTCTTCAGAGGTTCATCTCCCGATTTGCTGATGTTGGATCAATCTGGATATCTACAGGTCTGTGTTTTCTCGTTACATGGCTCCATGATCTTGCTCTTTCGGTTTCATTTTATCCATTGTTAATCTGATTGCAATTCTGATGTCTTTATTGTAGATTGTAGACTTCAGATTCGCCAAGAAACTGTCTGGGGAAAGAACATTTACAATCTGTGGAAATGCAGATTACTTAGCTCCGGAAATTGTTCAAGGCAAAGGCCATGGTTTCGCAGCTGACTGGTATCGATTCCCCCTTTTATGTATTCTTGTTTTCTCTTCTGTTTTCTTTTTTTGCCTAACATTTGGGTTGATTCGAGAAGGTGGGCACTTGGAGTTTTGATCTACTATATGCTAGAAGGCGAAATGCCATTCGGGTCATGGAGAGAAAACGAGCTAGACACGTTTCAGAAGATTGCGAAAGGCCAACTAACTTTCCCTCGAGCTCTAAGTTCAGAAGCGGAAGATCTCATCACAAAGGTCTCATCTTTAAGTTCCACTTTTCACATCCATTTAAACTTCATCAGTAGAATATCTTGTTTCAGTGTTTCACCCGCGTCTTAAACCTCTGCGTAGTTGCTTGAAGTTGATGAAAACCTGCGGTTTGGTAGCCAAGGAGGTCCGGAATCAATCAAGAAACATCCCTGGTTCAATGGACTCAACTGGGGAGCGATTAGTAACCGCAAGTTTCAAGTTCCTCAAGAGATAATCTCGCGCATTCGTCACCATCTAGAGAATGATACCGCTCTTCCTTCAGAAACTTTCCAATCGTTGGACGCAACAGATGATCAAGATGCTCAAAACTGGCTTGAAGACTGGTGAAATAGACTCGAAACAAAAACCGCAGCATTCTTTTTCATTTTCTCGTTCTCGTCATTTCGAATTACCATGCTTTACAGGTCTGTAAACAGTCATTGATGCTGAGAAACAAGAGAGCCTAGAATCTTAAAACCTTGATTCATGAGAAAGTTAGGATCTTTTGATATGTGGTGTAAATAGGTGTATATGGCTGAAGATCAATCACCATCATTTCCAGTTTTGTATTGCTCGACTTTTTTTTATCCTTTTCTCTTTTTCTTCCTGATGTTATTAAAAGTTGGAAATGAAGGTAATGTCAAAATTTTAGCAAAAATAAAAATAATAAATAAAGATAATTGAATGTGGTAAGCCTTTGGCTCATATGTAATATAACTTTCAAGCAATCTATGTACCAACATTTTGGACTTTTCGGTTTTTATTTTCTATCCAGTAATTTATTTAAGAGTTGACTTATAACAAAACACATAAAGGAGAAGGATATAAATCTAATTAAAAACTAAAAGTATGGAAACTTAGTGGCTTACATGTTTTTTATAATGTAGTAGGCTTCACATTTTTTTTTAAAGTATCTTAAAAAAGAATTATACTACTTTGTTATGTTATTTTACTCGAAATCCCACAAATAAAATTTCAACAGATGTGTGACACAATGATATGATCATCAGAGTATTACTTAACAAATGTATATCACAAAAAGTTTTGCCTAATATGTGTTGTACAATATATACTTTTTACTCAAACATCCAACAAATTCAATTCAATAAATGTAAATCACCATTGGCCAAAACTTTGTTTATAATCAATCCAGCATGTATTTACACAAAGACGTATTCATCAATCATTCGACCTAATTTTATTCAGCAAACTTTTGAATATAACTAAACATTAAGATTTGGTCGTGTCGTGTTTGGTTCATTCTTTTTCTCTCTGTTAACGAACCAATGAGCCGTTTTTTTAGCGATGGGCAACCATAAGCGTCGTCTTCTTTCCTCCGTCGCAGCAATCGCATCACTCCTCGACGTGGAAGCGGTAGAAGCGGCGGCGGCCAAACCGCTGTCGCTTCCTACAACCGCGTTTTCTTTAATCGCTGTTATAACTTGAAGAACGCTGAGTCTAGGAACAGCCGTGATCTCAGAAACAGCTCTTCTCGTTGAGTCTTTGTTCTTCACCATTCTCTTCATAAAGATCTCTTCCTTGGCCTGCAAGTTACCTCTCTGCACTCGATCCATCGATGAGAATTTGTCGCTTGACATCGAATTCAACATGTGCGATGTCAAAAAAGTTAAATCGGATGGAGTCACATTACTCCAACGGTTCTTAAATACAGCATCTGAAACAACAATCTTGTGATTGAACTTATGCATAAGTTTCTCGTTTCCTTGCTTAACAAGCGACATCGGTTTATCATTTTTACCAAACTTGAGAATCTTCCGGAAACTGCTGAATCTCGAAGACTCATCATTAATTCCTTCTTCGCGTTCGATGTAAATCTCCATGCTCGAGTCTTCTTCTCTTGTCTCAGATAACTGGGTCATGATTCTCAAACTATTGCTACTACAACCCAAAACAGAGAGTTCGTCTTCAATGGAGACTCTGTTTCTACACAAAGGACAAGTAGCGTGCTGCTCAAGCCACTCATCAATACACTCGATGTGAAAAGCGTGTTTGCACTTAGGCAAAAGCCTAAGAATCTCAACATCTTCGAATTTAGACAAACAAACAGAACATTCAAGCCCTTGTTTGGATCCTTTCAAAGCAGAGAATCTGAAAAAAGGAAGAGATTCGATTGCTGTTTTGTTGAGACCTGATAATCGAGAAGATCGATTGAAGAGTCCTTGCCATAGACGATCGTGTCTTCCTCTGTCTCCTTCTTCATCGCTCTCTGATCGGAGATCATTGTGGAAGCATTTGGCGTAGACGAGAAGAACGAAGGTGAGTGTGAAGACGATGGAGAAAACTCCGGTGATGATGGCTATGCTCGGCTTGAAGAGGTTGTTGGTTGTGTACAGAGGAGGAGGAGGAAGAGATTGAGCAGAGACATAATCTAAGAAGATGATGGAGAAGAAGAAAATGGAGATTGCTTCTGGTGGATTCATCGTTTGAGAATTCAAAAGCCGTTTTCTCGAAGAAGAAAGAGAGAGAGAGATGAGAAATTGGGTTTGATTTAAACGCAAGTAGTCTATTGTCAAAGTGATATCATTATTGATCTCATTGAGGCATGAATAATACAGTGAAACACATTTAAAAAGGGTGAGACTAAGTTTAAGTATAATATAATATGGTCAATGGATATAGTTAATAATCAGTTATATAGAAACTGTTATGAGAAGAAGCATTGCTTCTGAGTTCTTTTGACCGGTGACTAATTAAGAAATTGTTATTTAATTGAAAAATTAAAAATTAGACTAATTAAGGAATTGTTGGAATGATAAAAGGTGAAGGTGAATGAATATGAATTGAATATATGGATATTCGTAAAAAAATAAATGCCTTGACATTTGACTTGTGGAGAAAATGATATTTTCTAAATGTGAATAACCATATATTTCTTTTGATTTTCTATACTTTTAAAATTATCAAACCACCAAATATCTTTTTTAAAAAAAAATTAAATATATCTGAGTCAATTCACTTGCGAAAGTTAATAGAAGAATCTAAATTTACTATTTTATGCACTTTTTCATCTATAAAATATCGAAAAATAATACATTTTTTTTCCCTTAAAGTTACACATCTGATAATGATAATTAGACTACATTACACACTAACTCAAACAAAGACAAATAAATACAGATAGTTCATTACGCAAGTAGTTTAGCTAGTTCATCTACTTTCAGTGTTCCATGAGGTATCACTTCTCTATAATCTTCAGCAAGCTCATCCATTTTCTTCTCAACTCCTTCCTTCTCCTTCTTCTCATGTCTCTCCACCCTCACTGCAACTTCTTTCTTCCCACGAACCACAACATTACTTGTCTTTGCCTCCATGTTTTGGTATCCGAATTCTCGGTTTTCCTCTTTCTTAACCGTCGGTTGTTTCCTCAAGCCATGCTGAAAAACTGGCCCCGGTGTAGCTACGGTCGAAAAGGCGACAGCTTTTGCAAAGACTGTGTCTGCGTCTAGATCAGCAGCGTCTAACACTAACGCGGTCCCACTCTCTACAGCTAAATTCATCAGATTCAGAACCCTCTCTACGCTTTGTTTACTAATCTCTTCCGATGTTTCAGACTCCTGTTCAGGTTCTTGATAATCTCCAAGAGAGTTATCTGTAGTTAACTCAGTAACATCTTCTGTCGACAAGCTCTGTAGAGTACTGCTTGTGCCTTCCATTGCCGAGATATCTACAGTTGAAGAGCTCAAATCACTACTATCTGGATCGTTATGCAATTCAATTGGATCAGAAGAAGAGCTCTGGTTCACAGTTTGAGTCTGATTTAGTGACTCCGATGCTTCATTCTCCTCAGGCAAGGCAGTATCAACTTCAATATCTCCGAGGATATCATCCTTTTTATCTGGACTTGTGAGAGATGATGTCCATTCTCGTCCTCTCCAGATAAGAATCTGCTCGTTCTCAAAAGATATGAGCACACATGGAACAAGATCCTGCGAGCGAGGGCAATAACACAGCCAACAGGTTCAACAAAGACGTTGTAAACACGGTATTTTTTTATATAACGAAAAATATGTGAATAAGGATAGATCAAACCTTGAGCTTGGCACCGATTTTCCTAAAATCACTGCCTTTCATCCCTTGACAATCGATCCGAACCAATTCACAAACTTCAAATGCTTCTTTCACATTTTTCACAAGGTCACAATACACACCATTCTTCCCTACATGACCCAAACCCAACCCAGGATAATGTTAACGTTGCCAGTCTTGAAGAAAACCATGCCAAGATTATTTTATAATTATCCCGAGATAAGCTGCTTGCTTACCTAGCTTGCATATGGGCATGAGCTCTCGCCCTTTCCTACGCATCTCTGTAGCTTCCGGAAGAGTTAAACCCTCGGGAATATGTTTAATCAGCCTTGGGTAAACAGGTGCTACAGGCTTCCACAACATAAGAGGGAACCGTGGTCTTGTCCTGTGGTTATAGTTTCTGCCACGGAAAAGAAAAAGCACACCTCCTCTTCTGTATATCACCTTCCCACCAATTTTCTCCTGCCACCATTCAATAAACAGCTTCATAAAGATCAATACAACCAATGGAAAACCATAATCCATGCATTGTCTGATGTGAAATCAAAAGAACCTCTAACTGCTCGCAAACATTATCCATGTCGACTGTACAAACTCCCTTGCATTTAATCTTACAGACCCTTCGCCGCTTCCATAAATCGTGTATGTTGTTCAACATGTTATGCGTCAAGCCATCTCTACCTGAGAAGAGAAAAAAAAAAAAACTTTAGATCATATCTTCTTCTTCTTCGACTCTCAGTCTATTATAACTTGCTACCACCACCTCACTTCAACTGTATCTAAACAACAGTTTCTGAGCGTCTACCAATACTATTTCCAAGAAATTTGATCATCAAGAAGAAGTAGTGAATCAACCAAATTCAACAACAGAAAAAGTATTGAGCTTTTTACCCATATTCAATTGCCTCGTTGTCTTTAAGCATGAAGTAACTAGCTCTCTGATCTCTTCCTTCGTCAATGGCTCTCCTAGAATCTCCTCCTTGGTGTAAACATACCTAGGACCCACACCGGGTCGAAAAGGACCCGGTTTCTGAATCGGTTTCACTCCTTTCTTTCCCACCGGCGGCAACCGGAAAGAATCGAATTCCCTCGGCGTCTTCTGCGACTGAGGAAGCGGAGCACGACCAGTCCATGGCCTTCCCATCGTCGTAGGGCCAAAAGGCGCGTACGCAGGCTCACGGAGCTTCAATGGCTTGACCTTAGGTGTCTCCGTGTAGCTGTATTTGAATTCGAACGGAGCTCCGTCGATGACGTAAGATAATCCGTCTTCGCTTAGCTTAACTTCCGGTTTTGCGTCTAACTGCGGCGGCGAATCGGGAACTTTAGGTTTGTTCTTCGGTCTGTTGGGTCCTGAATCGGGTTTGGAGTATTTGGATCTCCGACCCGGAATCGATCGAGCGGATGGTAGTGAAGGAGTGCCTCTAGACCTTAAAGCCGACGTTTTAGGCTCGGATGCTGCGGCGGCGGAATCATGTGTATGGACGATTGATGTGGCGGCGTCGAATCGGCGGTCGCGACGGATTTCCGCCTCGAGCTCCTCTTGGCTCCGGCGACGCTGCTCGAATTTCTCGGCATTAGCGTTGCCCCACCTTGAGAATCGGACCTCGCTGGGTCCTCTTGGGTTCGGATTTGGAAACAGAGATGGCGCGAAAATTGGAAAAAGGGTATCGAATTTCAACGACATCGCCGGAGAAACAGAGGACGAAAAGTGAAGGTTTAGACTATAGACTCATCCACAGGTGGTGGATTGAAACTATGGGGTCAAATTTACTAAAAGTTGAAAATAATTGACCCATTTGTAAAGCCCACACAATTAAGCAATCTCTTAACACTGACTATTATATTAAAATTGGTTAAGTTAAACCCAAAAATGTCATTAATTATTCAATAATAAATGTTAGTTTATAAATTGGGATAGCATTGCATCAACAAAATTTGTTTTCAATCGGTAAATTGATTTATAAAATAAAAACTGGATCACAAATTTAAATCGTTGATTCAGTAAATATTTAATATGATTTTTTTTTTTTAGATAAAATTACTCTTATAATAGAGATGAAGTAGACTTAGAATCGGATCTAAACACATACAATTAAAACATTTTAATAAAATCTCTATTTTATATGTTTTTATTTTTTTAAAAATTTAGTTATAATTATATAAAATGTTGCTGAACTTGAAAAAATAAGTCAAAAAGAAAATGGTTTGGTCTAATAGGAAATGGTAGGACGTGAAGAATCACAACTCATGAAACCTTCACAACCGACCGAGAGAAGAAAGGATAAGGTGAGTGGTAGCATCTTCGTGCCACCATTCAAACTCTCACTTGCTGCAATGATCGATTCTTCAAGTCTCAACATATCTCCGAGCAGAGCTGGACATACATTAGGGGCAACAAACACGAAGATGGAAGGAGATGATCCATTTCAAAACCAGAGATTTCTTCACTTCACTAAATGCCTTCTGATTTGTCACTGGTTTCTCATCTTTCCCTTGCATCTTTCGCAATCTACATGGTCAAAACGTATTGCCTATTCACAAGTACAAATGCAGTATCAGCAAAGAGGTTATTGCAAGATAAGATATTCAAACGAAATGAGTAAAGATGACTCTTGTTAACAATAGGATGACCTCGCATATAAACCAAAAGATAAAGAAAATGCTCAACAAGGGCCTTTAAAACATGGCATATGTAAATAAGACGCCATAACTGGTCTGAAATTTTGGAGGTTTGAAACAAAATAAAAATGAGGACGAATAACCTTAAATAGTTTTAAGTACAAAATATATTAAATTACAAATAAAACATAAGTTTTTCAAAATTTCGGATCAATACAATGTTTATTTTGTTATTTAGGTCACATAGTTGAAATAATAACTTTGTTATTTCATTAAAAAAAATCTGTTTATACTATACATATAACATTTTTGTTTTAATGGACCTATAAAAGTTAGGGACCAAGACAAATGTTTTACTGAGCTTTGTCCATGACCGGCCTTGTATGTAAGCGAACAAGACCAAAGACGGGCACTTACCATTTCTCAAAACGACTCCGACTAATTTTGCTACGTTTTGTTGGCGTAACTACCATCTCCCATCTCCGTTGTTATACTTCTCTCACCTGTCTATACAAGTGATGCTGGTGAGACTCTATTAAACTGATTTACAAATGCATAGACTCATAGAAGCACTAATGGACCCTTACACTCACACATAGTTGTAGCATTTCCACTGACATAGTGATCCCATAAAATCAAATGAACAAGACTCGCTTATGTTGTGGATTATTAAATTCAAGTAATGGCTTCGCATGATGATGGTACATACCTTGCGTTTAATCAACACCAAATGGTAGTAAAAAAAACAAAGGCTCAGGTTTGATTGTTGAATAGAAACATTCTCAAACTGTGTTGCGCAAATACAAACAACCAATTGAGCAAACGAACCCTAAATTGTAGTTTTGCGTTCAGCTTAATTACTTCTTTCTTTTCCCGTTGACCAATTCCAAAAGACACATCATAACTAGTTGACTTATTCTCTTATGCACTTCTCCACGATTAGATTAGATAAAGTTTCCGACATGTCTTCCATCGCAGCCAGAAGGTTCTATTATTAGAACATGTTTTGTCTTTATCTTCACATGTTGGCTTGGGTTGACTTGACATGGTCAAAGTTGAGGACATTATCTACCAATAAGATATGACTAATTGCAAATAATTTACTTAACAACTATCGTAATCAAATGAAAAGAGTAGATCTGATTTTCTCAACAACGATATTACATTCTTCGCAAAAAGGACCCAATTTTTGTATTCTTTAATTACCATTATTTTAAATTACCAGATTTGACAAAAATGTCCCAATTTATGTGGAATTTATAAATGTAAGTTGTAATTTTTTCAACAAAGTCGCTTTGGCCGAGTGGTTAAGGCGTGTGCCTGCTAAGTACATGGGGTTTCCCCGCGAGAGTTCGAATCTCTCAGGCGACGCAATCATTTTTCTTTTTAAGAAAGCTTTCTCCGTCCATTTGTTCTCAGTTATTTTATAATTAGTAACTCTTTTCTATTTTATAATACAGTTATTCCCTAGTTTCCTAGATAAAGAGAAGTGATAACTTTTTTTTTTTTAAAGAAGAAGAAAATCATTGTTGAAGATATTATGAATTTAATAACAATTTTTTGAAGCTAAATGATTTCAAACCAAATGATTCTGTTATTGTTTGATTTGTATTCTTTAATTAGTATTATTTTAAAATGAAGGAACTAGTAGTAGATGATTAGAAAAGAAAAGATTCGAAAAAAGGATCCAAAAATAAAAAATAAACAATGGTCAACAACCGCCGCACTACACGGCTATAACTTGACCCAAAATTACTATTATAAATTTATACACATTCTCTCTAACATTTGTTAATTCTTGTATCAATTTTAACATACATTCGTTATACAAATTCCACAATTAGCTAAAGAAAAAATGTATTCAATAATTCAAGTTCTAATCTAAATGCACCAAACAATCCAATTTCAATGGAAACTTTTAATTGTTTTATCTTCTTCTTTTTCTCATCTTTATTGCATTTACACACAAAAAAATTATATTTTTAGTCAATTTTTAAATTTTTTTATTTTTTACTAATTATATATTTTTGTAGGTTTGTGCATTTTTACTGATTTTGTATTCTAGTTTCTACTTTTCAAAGTCGTAACATTGTTTTTTCATTTTTATAGAATTGTATCTTTGAAAAAATTATCGTCGATTTTGTTTTAATTTTTTTTTCCGATTATATATTTTTGATAGGTTTGTGTCGACTTTGAATTCTTGTACCTTTCAAAATTTAATATTATAATTTCAGATTAAATATGGATGTAGACATTGTTAATTAAAACAAAATAATTATTTTTTAGTATTGAATTTGAACTAGAGAAAAGGTTTAGTTTGGTAAATGAGGGCAAAAAATGCCTTAGTCTCTTTAGTTTTCCTAACTTATTAGTTGAATGGGTACTTTCTTGTTAATGCCGTGTGAAATGTTGTCATAATTGGAAGAGAAATGTGCAGTGTGAACATTTTGAAAATTTCCTTCAATCTAACGTCTCTGACTCGTCGCGTCGCAGAAAACTAAATTACATATTTTGAAAACACAATATTTGATGAATTTGTGTTCTTGAAATAACAATTGCTGAACCTAGACTTATATTATTATAGGTCAAACATCAATTTTCAATTAAAGGAAGCACTTAATGTAAAACTATCTAATTTTCTTTCAAATTTTCAACTGTTTGAGATTGATTAAAATTTTAAATTTTATAACAGTCCCTAATCCATTTTTTCTATTAAACCTGTTCCTAATCTCTTATATTGATTATTTCTTTGTTAAATTAATTTTATACACATATACATATACATACATTCATATCTCTGTATATATGCGTTTGGTACCGAAGAAAACACCTGTCTCTGATTTTCTTGTTTACTTCTGTCTTCTTTTTTGTTTGTTTGTTTCTTTCACAATCATTTCATTCTTTAACCTCAAGCAAGAATCATAATCTGTGCAACACAAATTCTTTATCTTTTTATTAATTTTTTTTTCAAAGAACAAAAAAAAAGTTTTATACTTTATCTCTGCAGTTTAGTTTTCGTTTCTTTGTGCATTTGGTGATGAATCAATGATTGTTGTATCATCATCACATTTGATCTGATCCTTCCCGAAAAATCCTCTAGTCGTTTTCATTATTTTTGATTTCTAGTTGAGTTTGTTCAATAATCGTAAGAAAGTAATCTAATTTATAATATCAAGAGAGAATCATTTTTGGTACTGTGCTAAATCCGAAGAAGGGTTTTGAGTTTTAGCTTCTCACTTTGATCCAAAAGTTTCTCTCTTTTGCTTAATTCCAAGTGAAAATGGAATCTTTACCTTCTCCATTCGGCGACCCAGCCCCAAATTTATCGGATTCGGAGCTCCGAGAAACAGCTTACGAGATCTTAGTAGCTGCTTGCCGGACCACCGGAAGTCGTCCGCTGACTTACATCCCGCAATCGCCGAAGTCTGAGCGGAGCGACGGCGTGACGACGGCGACGATATCGGCGTCACCGTCGCTTCATAGATCTCTGACGTCCACGGCGGCCAGCAGGGTGAAGAAAGCGTTGGGGATGAAGAAACGAAGCGACGGCGGAAACAGTGGCGACGGTGGAGGAGGAGAAACGTCGGGTCAACCGGATCGGATCAAGAAACCCGTCACGGCGGGTGAGTTAGTTCGGTTGCAGATGAGAATTTCTGAGCAGATCGACTCGAGGATTCGAAGAGCACTTCTCAGGATCGCTTCTGGTAAGGTACGTTTCCAGGATTTTCTCTGCCAAAAGAGCAGCAATTTGGGTTTTATGAAGAAAATCTGTTTGAATCTTAGCTCCATGATCGTGAATTACAGATTCTCAAGTTCATATTAGTAATATTGAGGTTGAAATTTGTCATTTTGATTAGCTTGGGAGGCGTGTGGAGTCTATGGTTCTACCTCTTGAGCTTCTGCAGCAGCTCAAAGCCACAGATTTTCCAGACCAGGAAGAGTATGTATCATGGCAGAGAAGAAACTTGAAGCTTCTCGAAGCCGGTTTGATCTTACATCCTTATGTTCCGTTAAGTAAATCCGATAAATCTGTACAACAGCTTAAGCAAATCATCCGGTCCGGTCTCGAGAGGCCGTTAGATACTGGGAAGAACACGGGAGAGACGCAGAACCTTAGGAGTATAGTAATGTCTCTTGCTAGTCGGTCGGACAATAATGGGATTGGTCCGGAGACTTGTCATTGGGCTGATGGGTTTCCGCTGAATCTTAGAATCTATCAGATGCTTTTAGAGTCTTGTTTTGATGTTAACGACGAGTTATCCGTTGTTGAAGAAGTAGATGAAGTTTTGGAGCTCATTAAGAAAACATGGCCTGTCTTGGGTATGAATCAGATGATTCACAACGTTTGCTTTCTCTGGGTGTTGTTTAATCGGTATGTAACAACTGGTCAAGTGGAGAACGACTTGCTTGTAGCTGCTCATAACTTGATACTTGAAGTTGAGAACGATGCAAAGGAGACGAAGGATCCTGAGTATTCGAAGATCTCTAGTTCTGTTTTGAGTTTGATTTTGGATTATGCTGAGAAGAGACTTCTTGCTTACCATGATACTTTCAACATCGATAATGTGGAGACGCTTGAAACAACGGTTTCTTTGGGGATTTCGGTAGCCAAAGTACTAGTTGAAGATATTTCTAGCGAGTACAAAAGGAAAAAGAAGCATGTCGATTTAGGGCGTGATCGAGTCGATACCTATATCAGATCTTCGTTACGTATGGCCTTTTCGCAGGTTTGTTTATTTTTGTTATTTGGATGGATCTATTACGTAGCTGCAGCGATTTATGTATCTTTCTTCTTCTCTGTTTGTCTGTAACAGACAAAGAAAATGGTGGAACATAGCAAGCGGTCAAAATCTCGTCACAGCACGAGCAATCTTCCGGTTCTTGCGATTCTCGCAGAGGATATTGGTCACTTAGCTTTCAACGAAAAAGCGATATTTAGTCCAATCTTAAAGAATTGGCATCCTCTTGCAGCTGGTGTGGCTGCAGCTACACTCCATTCGTGCTATGGAACTGAACTGAAGAAATTTGTGTCTAGTATCGCTGAGTTGACACCGGATGCCATTAGAGTACTCACAGCTGCAGATAAGCTTGAGAAGGATCTGGTGCAGATTGCGGTTCAAGATGCAGTGGATAGTGACGATGGCGGTAAATCGGTTATAAGAGAAATGCCTCCTTTTGAAGCAGAGGTCGTTATTGGCAACCTTGTGAAATCATGGATCAAGACCCGTGTCGATAGACTGAAGGAGTGGATAGATCGGAATCTCCAGCAAGAGGTACCTAAAGACTTTAAAAATCTTTCCTCCTTTTGTTTTTTTCTTTCAAGAGTTCTATTGATTGGTTTCTATCTTCAGGTATGGAATCCGAAATCGAATAAACTTGGCATTGCTCCTTCTTCTGTGGATGTACTGAGGATGGTAGATGAGACACTGGAAGCGTTTTTCTTGTTGCCGATACTTATGCATACAGTTTTACTTCCTGAGTTAACCTCGGGCCTCGACAAGTGTATGCAGCATTATGTATCAAAGGCGAAATCTTCTTGCGGTATGCAGATTCTCATTGACTCTCTTGTTTCATGAATGATGAAGCTCATGCTTTCTTGATTTCACTTATGGAATTATGGTTTTGTACAGGCTCGCGGAATACGTTTCTACCCGCTTTGCCTGCTTTAACAAGATGCACGGTTGGGTCGAGACTACATGGTGTCTTCAAGAAAAAGGAGAAACCAATGGTGGCTTCTCACAGGAGAAAAACGCAGCTTGGGACGAGTAATGACTCGGCGGAAATACTTCAGTTCTGTTGCAGAATCAACACTCTGCATTATATCAGGACAGAGATGGAATCATCCGGAAGCAAAACATTAAACCGTCTCCCGGAATCTGAAATAGCTTCTCTGGATGGTAAACCTAAAATCTTTGAACAGTCGATCGGTCATTGCTCGAAAGGAATACAGCAATTGTCTGAAGCAACTGCTTACAAGATCGTATTCCACGATCTGAGCAACGTTCTCTGGGATGGTCTGTACGTTGGAGAAGTTTCTTCCTCGAGGATTGAATCCTTTCTTCAAGAACTCGAACGGTGCCTTGAGATAATTTCATCATCCGTTCATGATAGAGTCCGAACCAGAGTCATTTCAGACATCATGAGAGCTTCTTTCGACGGGTTCTTATTAGTCCTCCTCGCAGGTGGACCATTGCGTAGCTTCACGATCCAAGATTCAGCTGCAGTAGATGAGGATTTCAAGTTTCTATGCGATCTTTTCTGGTCAAACGGAGATGGATTGCCTTTGGATTTGATCGAGAAGGTTTCGACGACGGTCAAGAGTATACTTCCGCTGCTGCGTACAGATACGGAGTCTCTGATTGAACGGTTTAAAGCGGTTTGTCTCGAGAATCATGGTTCGGACAGAGGTAAGCTTCCGTTACCGCCGACTTCTGGTCCGTGGAGTCCGACAGAAGCAAACACACTGTTAAGAGTTTTGTGTTACCGTTATGATGAGTCTGCGACAAAGTTTCTGAAGAAAACGTATAACTTGCCGAGGAAGCTAACTTGAGCATATGACGTAAAAAGCTACATTGGGAGGGTGCGCCGGTTTAGTTTGGAATGTGGTATATTACTTTGGTTTAACGATTACCGATTTGGTATTGATAAATTACGTGTACAAGAAGATAGAAAAAGTTTTTAGTGAAACGTTCTTGAGTTGTTCTATTCAAAAGCGTCTAGGTTTTGTTACGTGTTGTCAACTATTATGTAATTCGTAAAATTGTTATATTTGCTTTTTTTTTGCTCTCTCTTTTATTTTGATTGACAATTGCCAAATTGCTACGAGGTTGATTGATTATTTGTTCTCTTACAAACTCAAATTGTTTCAAATACGATGAACACAATTATATTTGCACTACAAGCCTTATTCTGATATTGTATGACATGTATGAAGTAAATAACGTTAGTTGAAAAAATAAATGAACTATTTATGCTCCCAAAACAATACGCAATCTATTACAAAGTTTTTATACAATACATAGACATTCGAAATTGAATGTTTGATATTATGATTTAAAAAATATAAACTTGTTAAAAGGAACGCTGTATAACAGTAACATCGTCAAAATAACAGTATCAAAATTTCAATTTTTGGAATGTTTATATATTAAAATAGTAACTTTGTAATATATCATGTATTTTCTGAAACCTATATAGTTCGTATTTTAGGTAGTTTTGCTTATTATTCATTTGATTACTTTCTGTCCATCAGTATAAATAGAAAACGTTTATAAAGTTTTGCTTTTAATAAGTAATACAAAATCGATACAAGTATTTGAATTAGTTTAGTAGTTTGTTTTCTTAAACCATTTAAATAAATTGATATCACACAATTCGATTTTTGTTAGTCATCATCAAACAATATAGTAAATGCTTTGCACAATAGGAAAGTATTTTAACTACGCAACCCACTGATAGAACTTTGAGTATGATCATACAAACAATATATACGTTTTTTATAAATTAATATATATCTCAGCATTTGCAAATATACTTTTCTCTAAACAATCGATAGAATATAGTGATATTCATTAAATATTATCTATTAATTAGAACGCATTATTATAAAATAAAATTGGTTCCAAATTCAATACTTTTTGTTTATTTGTTACGAAATTTTGTTTACATTGAAAATACATAACATTTTAATATACTTTCTAGTTTACATTTTAGTTTGCGTTGCTGGTAAACATTTAAAAAAAATGAATGGGCCAATTGTAAAGCCCATTAACCGATTAAACCCAAAACTGAAAATACAGGAACTGAGGCCATACAAATTTCAAAAATGGCTATTGGTCTGTCACGTGCTGAATAGTTTAAAAAACAGAGCATCGCACGTGCCGCCTCAAAATTTGAAATTACGACTCTTCAAAAAAAAAACCCCAAAGGGTAAGAAAAAAAAAATCCAGAGAAACAGAAAAACCCTCTCTCTCTCTCTCTCCCGAGGAAGGTAACCATGGAAGCTATGCTTGTGGACTGTGTACACAACAGTCTTCGTCATTTTGTGTACAAGAATGCCATTTTCATGTGCGAGCGTCTCTGCGCCGAGTTTCCTTCTGAGGTACCTACTCTCTCTTTTTTTTTCTATCTTTTTTAATCTCTTTCTATGAGTTCTGTAAATCGAAGCTTCTGGGATTTTGAAATATAGAGATTTTGGTTTATTGCGTCTGGATATCTCTGAAATCTTTTGTAAACTGGTTTTGGATGTGGAATTCAATCGCCTCCTTGAGTTCTTCAAGATCGATTTTGGGTTTCTTACCTTTTAGCCCTTTGCTTCAAGATCTATATGTCTTTTCTTGGGTCAATAGGCGACGAATTCGTTGTTTTGTCATCTCTTTTCCGAATTTGTTTTCTCCAGTAGCCTTGCTCAGTACTGATCTGGCCAGGTTCTATCTTTGACAAATTGCAAAAACGAGGGTTGCTTCTTTCTTTAGATTTCCCCAATTTTTTTTTGAGTTTTTCTTTCTATCTACTATGTTATTTGGTCTCCCAAAGTTTTTGCTTTCCTTGGAACTTAGCTATGAGTGCAACTGTTAGAGGAAATTTCTGGACATTCCCTCAAAATTCGAGCTGATACAGCTTCAATAGCATTTGGAATTAGAGGGTGAGAAAGATTTCGTTTTAGCGTTTGGTCTGAGTCAGTGTCAACATTTGCAGCAGTTGTCCAACTTGCTAGCTTCAGTTAAGAGAAAACATGTCAATAAAAGACTAGACTTTGAGGCCTTCTTGTCTAATCACTGTCTGTTTTTCCTCTTATATAGGTTAATTTGCAGCTATTAGCCACCAGTTACCTACAGAATAATCAAGCTTACAGTGCATATCATCTGTTAAAGGGTACGTGGCATGGTTTCTTGATTTGTTAACCTTTTACCCAATTTGTCTCTAGGCAGAATCTTGCGCCTTCTTTTATTAGGTTGTTTTGCTCATCTTTATATTTCTTTATCTTGCCTCGTTGTTATATAAAGGAACACAAATGGCTCAGTCCCGGTACTTGTTCGCGTTATCTTGCTACCAGATGGACCTTCTCAATGAAGCTGAATCTGCACTCTGCCCTGTTAATGAACCTGGTGCGGAGGTACTTAGTGATCTCTGGTAGATTGCCTTTGTTCGCTCACTGAATGTCTTCGTACAAACTCAGTGTGTCAGTATAATTTAGCTCACTTAAGAAGATATTAACATAGTTTCTGGTTATTCTGCAGATCCCAAATGGTGCAGCTGGTCATTACCTTCTTGGACTTATTTACAAGTTCGTTTCTTGTTCTCTCTATGCATTTTTTTCTTGATTCTGAATGTGTTCGAAGAAATGATTTCTCATTAGTGACCTTTCAGGTATACTGATCGACGGAAGAACGCCGCTCAGCAATTCAAGCAGTCTTTGACAATGGATCCTCTACTTTGGGCCGCATATGAGGAATTATGTATACTAGGTGAACAAAATACATTGCTTGCATACTTGGGTACGTTTCTTATGGTTCTCTTACGTTTTTCTGGCCATCCTACTTTTTCAGGTGCTGCTGAGGAAGCAACTGCAGTTTTTGGTGAAACAGCAGCTCTCTGCATCCAAAAGCAGTACATGCAACAACTGTCAGCTTCCCTTGGCTTAAACACGTACAATGAGGACCGTAATTTGACTTCTACTAAAAACACGAGTTCTGAAGATTATAGTCCAAGGCAGTCTAAACACACACAAGGCCATGGCCTTAAAGATATCTCTGGAAATTTCCATTCTCATGGTCTTAACGGAGGTGTTTCAAATATGACATTCTATAATACTCCTTCGCCAGTGGCTGCACAGGTAGTGTTTCACTTCTTTAATATGAACAAGTTGGTCGACTTGCTGTTGATCACACTTTCTTTGAGTACTTCGGAGATTAATGCATCATTGGTATGTTGTAGTGCTTGCATTGCTTATTCTATCATACCTTCAGCACCAAAGATGGTTTGGTTACGATTAGTTCTGAGTCTGTTTTTAATGTCTTTGGTTTGGCATGCTACCTTATTACTTATCTGAAGAATTTTTATGTTTCCACTTCATAAGCGTTTTGGTCATGGTATATTGTGTATGTTTTATAAAGAGCAGCTGTGAATGAGATTTAAATTGATTTTTATATTTGTCAAATTGTAGCTATCCGGAATGGCTCCACCACCACTTTTCCGGAATTTTCAGCCTGCTGTTCCAAACCCAAACTCCCTTATTACTGATAGTTCCCCAAAGTCCACAGTAAACTCTACTATTCAAGCACCCAGAAGAAAATTTGTAGATGAAGGAAAGCTACGTAAGGTAGTATTCACATATCTGTACGGGTCTACTTGTCGTCATAAAGACAACTCTGAAATTATTGTTTTTTTACTTCTGTTTGTGATAATTTGATTTATACTTGGGTTGAATTTTGTCTTACTTGTGAGTGCTTGTATCTTCCTCTGCAGATTTCTGGCAGGCTGTTTTCAGATTCTGGTCCACGACGGAGTTCGAGACTGTCTGCTGATTCAGGTGCAAACACTAATGCAAGTGTTGCAACAGTAAGCGGAAATGGGAACAACACTTCCAAGTATTTGGGAGGTTCTAAGTTGAGTTCTTTGGCACTTCGTTCTGTAACACTTCGGAAGGGACATTCTTGGGCAAATGAAAACATAGATGAAGGTTGTGACCTTCCATGCACTATATCACTATTTTGTTTGAAAGCTGGTCTGTTGTGATATTTGTTATCATGCCTCCGTTTTTATTGTCATCCTGTATGTGATACTCAACATGTTGTCATCCTATTTGGTTTAGGGGTTCGTGGGGAACCTTTCGATGATTCAAGGCCTAATACTGCCTCAACGACTGGTTCTATGGCTTCCAGTGATGCTAAATCCTGTGATCAAGAAGGCGAAACAATGTTGATTGGTGACACAACATTAAGTGCACAAAAAATCACAATTGGTGTTTCAGAAATATTAAGCCTCCTAAGGACACTCGGGGAAGGGTGTAGACTTTCGTACATGTACAGGTGTCAGGTAAGCATATTGTCGCTTTCTTAAATAATACAAAGGTCATATAAGATTATTCATTGTCTTCCTTGTGCTTCTGGGTGTTTCAGGAGGCACTGGATACGTATATGAAACTTCCACATAAGCATTATAATACAGGATGGATTCTTTCCCAGGTAATAAGTGACTCTTCTCTCTTTTAGACTGTCATACTTGGATATGTTTATTCTAGGAACTATCTTGTTCAGTTTGGTGCTTGTGTATAGACTTACTAAAATGTCTAACTTAAAAGGAAGTTTCCAAAGATAACCCCTGGATTAATTTTTAGTCTGATGGCCTGTGATATTCATTGTTAAAGGCATTTTGATGGCTATTAATGCAGGTCGGGAAAGCGTACTTTGAATTAATAGACTATTTAGAAGCTGAAAAAGCATTCCGTCTTGCCCGGCAGGCTTCTCCTTATAGCTTAGAAGGAATGGATATATACTCTACGGTCCTCTACGTAAGTGTGTTTTCCTGGTTTCTAACATAGAATCTCCTCTGAGTGTGATGAAACTTTGATGTTTTTTCTTTTAGGCTCTGGTAAATTGCTCTCATAGATTTTAACAACTTCATCAACAATGATGTTTTTTTAGCATTTGAAGGAAGATATGAAGCTGAGTTACTTGGCTCAGGAACTAATATCAACAGATCGCTTAGCTCCTCAATCTTGGTATTTTTTTGTTGAATGTTTCTTTCTTATTGATTACTTTATTTATTGTTGGTAATAACAGAAATAAGCGAAATAAGAAATTATGTAGGTGTGCTATGGGAAATTGTTATAGTTTGCAAAAAGACCATGAGACTGCACTGAAGAATTTCCTACGAGCTGTACAACTGAATCCAAGATTTGCATATGCACATACTTTATGTGGCCACGAGTAAGAAAGCATCTATCCATTTTAACAAATAATCTGATTGCAATGCTCTGGTTGTTGGTCTTAATCAACAGTGTTTCTCTAGATACGCAACTCTGGAAGATTTTGAGAACGGAATGAAAAGTTACCAAAACGCACTTCGTGTGGATACAAGACACTATAATGCATGGTATGGTCTTGGAATGATCTATCTACGCCAAGAGAAGTTAGAATTCTCAGAGCATCACTTCAGAATGGCTTTCTTAATAAACCCGAGTTCCTCTGTTATAATGTCTTATTTAGGGACAGCTTTGCATGCCTTGAAGGTTATATTTTTACACTCATTTCATTGAATTTTATAAGCCTACAAGAAAATAGTCTTTCGGAGAATGACTAAAACTCTTCTTTTGTTCTGTGTTAACAGAGAAGCGAGGAAGCGATAGAGATAATGGAGCAAGCTATACTAGCAGACAGGAAGAATCCTCTTCCAATGTACCAGAAAGCTAACATACTTGTCTGCTTAGAAAGATTAGATGAAGCTCTAGAAGTTCTAGAGGAGCTTAAAGAGTATGCGCCTTCAGAGAGCAGTGTATACGCTTTAATGGGCAGGATATATAAGCGACGAAACATGCACGATAAAGCGATGCTTCATTTTGGTCTAGCTTTGGATATGAAACCGCCTGCAACTGATGTTGCTGCAATAAAGGTTCGAGTCTTTTAGAAAACACAACAAACAGAGTCATCCTCTGATGGCTTTTGTCTACTGCTTTTAAATCTGAATGTTATTAGAGTTGAAGAGATTCATAGCGTAAACTGGTTATTATGGTCTGAAACAGGCTGCAATGGAGAAATTGCATGTTCCGGATGAGATCGACGAGAGCCCATAGCCATGGAGAAAGAAGCAAATGTAAGGATTTGTGCAAAGCCTGCCTCCTTTAGGGAATTAGTTTGGTTTTTATTTAACCTTCGAAGGATTTTGTAGCTTTGGTTTGTTGCTTTGGTAATCAACCCGTAACACAGCCACAAGAGCTTACCACATGAGAGTATGTATCATGAGTTAATCTGTATGTTGTTCATAACTACTTATCGCAATATAGAAATTTATTTAGAAATTTCATGTTTCTTTAGTTCTTTTTTTTCCAGTAATATGCGGCCATTGTTTACGTTTCAGTTGAAGTGATGCTTTTTATCTTAGTAATTCATATCTGTTTCATCTAAGCAATATTTAAAATATATTCTCGTCAACAAGAAACGATTTAATATAGTTTACTATTATTGATGAAACAGTTCAGAAACTAAAGAAAATGAAAGGCACCTTGGATACAATTTTAAAAAATTGTGTTCATCCAGAAAAACATCATTGAATTTGATTCAAACAAGATATTCATTTGTAATTTTTCATTGTTCAGTTTGACCAATACTATATAGGAAAACTATAAGAATTGACTTTTTTTAAAGATAATACGTATATCTAATGTCTTTCAAAAATGTTAGATTTCATTTTTGATAAATGATAGGAAAATTAGGAAGAATGTCCGAAAAAAATTATAATTCACTATCTAACCATATCAACTAAATATTATGATATATTGTATATTATTTATAATAATGACAGAAATACCTCTATTTCTACTAAAAATTGATGCACATGTTGATAAAAAAATGTGAGGTTGGAAAGAGAAAATAAGAAATAAATAAGGGAGATTGTGGACTGTACATTTCATGTTTGACTTCTGTCCTCTACACTACAAAAACATCAAAACATACGTAAAAGATCAATCATATATACAATATGCATTAGGTCGTACTATAATATATTAAAAAGAATAATTATTTTGTGTTCGATAACCAAAACTTTTTATGTTTCCATACTACATTTGGATGTACTATAAAGGTACTTTATACTCCCCTATGACAGTATTCTGAGCTTCCTTGGTCTGCCGGTGGCTTTTAAACTGTTGACTGCATCGAGACCTGTACAAATGATAAAAGTTTAATCATGGAATAGTAAACTTTGTGATTTATACCGGACATCATTCTAGTTAATGTATTATACTACTATTCATGCCTTACATACTATTCTATCAATCAATAAGTATGTAGAACATTTACTTTCTTATTGTCTGTATCATCATTATCGAACACCGGATGCGCATCCCTCCCAAATAGTGCATATTCAGAACCTATGTCTGACATCATATGGTGGAGTGAATAGTGAAATCTTCTTCATCTGGTGAACCAATCAAACGGGTGCACATCCCCATTTGCATCTCATTCCTCTCTTTCATCGGATGCGGTTTCAGAAGTTAAACCCATATCGAGCAGTGTGGCCCTGAAAAGGCACCTACGTAATGGGCAAATTGTTTGTCCCTGAGTTTGTTGTGGAATCAGTTGTTGGGAAAATACAGAAACTGTGCAATCTTCACTGTCCCTGTTCAAAAGTTGATGAACATCGATGAGGTTTAAGGTGTAATTGGATTCACTATTTATCATTTAGTTTTTTTGTGTATTTATTTTGTGTGGTTACCATACTTTAAGCTATTATTTATTTATTTTCTTTATTTTAACTATAGAACTTAGTTTCTTTATGGTATATGTTTTTTATGGTAATGAATAAAGTAATGACATTCTCATAAAATAATTTATGATTGCCAAACCTATCAAATAGTTGGCCGGTTATGTCGTCTTGTATGATTTCATTTAATATATTTATACTATTTATAACTATTTATCTTGTGTAACTACCGAAAGTTGTGTAATTACTTTTCGGTAGTGTTTCTTCAAATCTATACTTTAAATCAAGCAATTAAACAAAATTCCAACACCATAACCCCTAATCATCTTTACTCATCATAAACCTAATCATGAAATCATAACATATTTAAACATTAGCATATTAGTATATACACTTCGTATTCATGTACGGTATATATCATTCTTCGACTTATCTCTACAAAATTATTTGAGAATTCAGTTTTATACATGTCACGTTCATATTAATTCTCAAAAATATCAATTACGTAGATGAATTAAAATTATTATGAGTAATTTCTACTATTATTTATTTTTTCATTTAATAATATCCATTCTAAAATCTTTTCTAAAATAAAAAATAGAAAATATCTCAAAATCTTACTAATATTATTCGAAAAGTCTGTTTTTTTACAACATAAAGCTAATTATATAAATTCTCTCAATAAATTACAGTTAATTAACAAAAAATTATTTTCTAAATATTGCAATTTTAGAAAAATATAATCAATAATAAATGCATATATATGGTTTCTTTTAAGAAAATTATGATCTGTTTAATTATCAATTTTTAGTAAATATATTACTAAGATATTTTTCTAATCAACAACTCTAATTTAGTTTTAATCAAAATTATTTCCCAAATAACATAATAGATATTAGCGTAGTGGAATTAAAAATAGTTTTATTACGAATCTATTGTTTAGTTAAATAATTAGAAAAATAACAAAAATAATGTAATCTGACCATATGATATCATAATTTTTTTTAAAAGTATGTATATGTTGCAACCAACTTAATACTGAAGAACCAATTAAAATAATATACAATTATAATTTAAAATTATGGCTGTCACTTGATTCAAAACGAACATGACCAAACTGACGGATTCAAAATTCTCAGTTTTCGTATATCATTACGCGGTGGGGTGACATCAAGTTTTGGTATGTTGGGGGATATCATTATTGCCAGTATTTGACGTACAATAATTTCGATATGCCTATTTCAGATTTATTTACTTACTTTTGAAGGACATTTAAAACCCTCGATAGTTATTTTTTATGAACTATACCGGACCCTAATCGAAATGCATACATTTGTCTCATACACTATGGTCAAAAACGTCTTTGTCATTCGATCCAATAGCATTCCGTTAGATGATGAACTTTCAAAAGATCGGTTTAGTTCGTTTATAAAACTCCAAACTGATCCACACTTCAATATTATATACTCAATTCTTTTTTCTAAAACAACATATACAAAATGATACAAAATTTTACGAAAATATATTTATAAATATAAGAGTAAGAACCAAACTATATGCAACTAACAAAATTAAAATGATTTTAACCTAATTAGAACCAAAATGATTCAATTTGGAGGAATTGTTGGAACTTAATTTACCAAAAAATAAATAATATGAATTCTTATAATCGAAATCACAAATAAATTAAGATAACAACATAAAATTATTTAAAATAGTTTTTTGTTTACTTTTCTTAAAAAAATAAGTTACAAAACAAAGTAAAACTTATAAACAAGTAAAAGTAAAATATACCAATTATTTAGTTATTCTGTAAATATTCATATATGTGCATGAGCATTCAAAAGATTACT
This sequence comes from Schrenkiella parvula, assembly GCA_000218505.1. Taxonomy (NCBI): domain Eukaryota; kingdom Viridiplantae; phylum Streptophyta; class Magnoliopsida; order Brassicales; family Brassicaceae; genus Schrenkiella; species Schrenkiella parvula. Next base: position 13,987,327 of record CM001189.1, read on the forward strand.
AGACTGATTTTTTAATCCAACCGATCAACACTTCAATTTTTTGTTTCTAATGTTTTCTGAAAACAACATATATCAGATAAATAAAAAATCTTACGAAAATGTATTTGCAAATCTTGGACGAAAAATTGAACTAAATAACAAAATTTATCTGATTTTATTATAATAGGAAAAGAGTCGTGGTTCTGTTAGGAATAATATATGTAAGCTAATATATCTAAAAACTGAATAGTTGAATCGTTTATCATTTTTATATCTGAAATCACATGTCTATTTAAAACAATAATATAATTTTTTTAAAAATAAGTTTCTATTTACTTTTCATACATATAAATGACAAAAAGTTAAAATTTTTGAATAAATAAAAATGAAATACTATACAATATTTTTATGTTCAATTATTTTATAAATATTTTTATTCATGTATGAATATTGAGAAAATCACCTAGTATTACTGTAAATAGCATTAATGTTTCTATAAAATAGTCATGTCATAAACAAAAATATTGTTAAAACACTATATAGTGCTTAATAAGGGTAGAATAGCAACCAAATTTTACTTTCTTAACACTTTTTTCAATGGACGATTATAAATTAATCCAATCAAATAAGTTAGATGAGCAAGAACTCATATTATCTATTTGTCCTTATAAGAAAATATGTAAAAGCAGTTATTTGTGCTATATTTTAAACATTAAGGATTTTGACCAAACAAAGAAGAAGATTATGTATATGTTAGAGATAATTAATTGTACTTATTTATTTTCTGGAGCTATTTTATTTAATTTTAAAATATTTTTTGATTGTTTTCTTCCCATAAAATTATTACTTGATTAATATATGATTTCTATAAATATTAATTTTCCAGATTATCTGATATATTTTCATTAAGTACATTAATTTTATATGACATATAATCTAATACTATTTAGTAAAAATTAATTGTCTTTAGTTCCTTGCTGTCCAAGAGATTATAGAGTAATATAATAATATGCAAGTTTTTTCTCTCATCTCTTCTGCATAGCTAGCTAAGTAGGATGGTTGTAAAAGGGGAATCTGCAAAATATAGATAACTAAATAATAATGAAATTGCAACAAAAAAGATAAAATAGAAATAATAAGTAAAACATTAAAAGGAAAACAAGTAAAATAAAGAGAAATGTATAAATGTATATAAAATATGGATTTGTTATCATATTTGTCCTTCTTGTCATAAAAGTGAAATCTATTTCAAAGTAATGATCAGAGTTGTGTAGGCATATCTATTGTGTTTGTTCTCCATTATAAAAGGTGTTCATGAGTCCGAAGCAAAACTAATACATGTGAAAGAGAGTTCAATCAATAGAGAGCATCATCAAGAAAACAAACAAATACATTACTATAAGTCTTTTCTATTGAGATTACTATTTAATTATATTAAATTGTATATTTAGGTTTGAGTTTGTCTTGTCACCATGAAAACAAAGGACATAGAAGACAACGATAAGGAAGGAGGAGTGATCACAACCGTCAAAAATAGCTTAGACTGGATCCCTCTTGATCTAACGATCCAGATACTCTTAAAACTTCCTGCACAATCCCTTCTCAAGTTCGTATCTGTATCGAAGACATGGTGTTCCATAATCCGTAGCAAAACATTCATAGACACTTTCATGTCAATGTCCATCTCTCGACCTCGTCTCCTTCTCACCTTCAAACGCACTAGCAACGACGATAATCAACTGATCTTCTTCTCCTCGCCTCATATTTCTCAAGAATCGAATGATTCATCAACAATGTCCAAACACGAGTTGACAATATCAAAAACCTCTCCTGGTGATTACATAATCATAGTACTTCTGTTCGTGGCTTTATATGTTGTTCTCATCACCATCAATACATGGTATGTAATCCAACTACAAGACAAGTCATAAACTTACCCGAGGATTATGGGTTTGGTCATCGTACAATGACGTGTGATATGCATTTGGGATACGATCCAAGCAGTGACAAGTACAAAGTATTGCGCTTGGCCAGGAAACCGTGGGGCCACTTAGTTTCTGAGCATAGTGTATACACACTAGAACGTAAACAATCTTCTTATTATCCGTGGAGACGCATTAGAAGTAATATCTATGATTACATGCCTAGTTCTAATGGCGTATACATCAACGGAGTTGTGTATTATGAAACTAGAGTAAGGCCATGGATTAGCTCTAGAATAATAGTTAGTTTTGATTTTGGTTCTGAGCGTTTTGGTCAAATTCAAACAGCAGAAGAAAGCTTAACTTGCCTAGCAAGCTACAAAGGGAAACTAGCAGGGCTTAGTTTCTTAGGTAATGCTAGTTTTACTTTGTGGGTTCTCGATAACGTGAAGGAGCAAATTTGGTCGAACTTTTGTCCCATACTTTGTGGGATCTAAAACTAACATTTTCGGGAACTACTGATGCTGGAGAGTTCATTTTTACGCCAAAATATTTTTCTGATGATTTTGATGTTTTCTATTTAGATTTAAAGACAAACTCAATGAGAAGAGTTAAGCTTGAAGGAGTTACAAACGATGATGAGTTTAAACGTTGTAGAAAACATATCTGTTATGCCTCAATTTCATGTAACCATGTCCAAAATATTATATGTATTAATTAATATTACAATATGTTATAATCAATTAATTTTTTGTCATTTTTATCTATTAACCTTATTCAAACCTAAAACTCATCGCATGAGATCTAGTTGAAGACACTATATGTATTTTGTGCTTAATGTTCAACCTTGATTTAAACCTAAATCGTCAATTTTCTAGAAACCTCGAACATTGAATATCAACTGAGACATAACTAAAAGACACCATGTTCCAGAAAATAAAAACAATGGAAGATCATTGATTATCCCTCTAAATTTTTATCATTTAAAGTGAATTTATATTTATCAATTTTATTGAATTCTACCATATATATTGAAAATGAAATTAATTACTTTAAAATTTTGTTATTTTTCAAAAAATAATTGAGTAATACGGTGGAAAAATGTAGAAAAAACATTATTCCACTTATTTTTTTTTTCATTCATCATTGTTCTTCACATAATACTTATTTTTCTAATCATCACCATGATAAGTAAATTGTAATCTGATCTTTTGTGAAGAGTAGGTAAATGACTAGCATCAAATAGCTATATATAAGCAAGAAGAATCACAACTTTAACACAAAATTCAATTGTTTGATTTGAGTGGAGGACGCATTAAATTAAGAAATCAGCGAACTTTTATCATCCAAACTAAAATTGAAGGTAAAAGAAGTCAACAATTCCTCACGAGAAAATAAAACTCACGTGAATTATATTATGACATGACTTATTAATGTACAACTTTAGACACAAACTGCATGATAAAAACATTTCAAATCATCCAATATCGATTGTTTTTATTAAAAAAACATTTTTTAAAAATTACATTTTGTGTAATCAGAATAACTTGATTCCACAGATACGTGAATTGACACTGACCAATTCACACAATATCAGTTATGCAGCTCTCGTTTGTTTACTCACCGGTAACGTTAGTTTTCGTTCACATTCTTCTAAAATGGTTAACCCTATCTTCTTTAAAGACGTTTTCTTAAATATATCTGAAATTTTTTTTTCGCAGTTCTTCGATTTTTCATATCTCGATATTTCTAAATCTTTGATTGCCTATACAATATATTTTCCTTTATTGTACACATCTAGCTTCGTCCACTTAGTTAATAACACATCAACTTCATTCGCAAACGTATATTCTCCTTTATTATTTTCAAACCAGCACTGCACACAGTCTGTTCGTATGTAGCTTCACATTCTGGTTTTAACAGAATAACAGTTAATACATACAATTCATCTCCGAAAATGACGCTGAGAAAATAAAACTCACGTGAATTAGAATATCACAAGACTTATTAATACATACAATTTTATATAATACTGAATACTTTCTTCCGACCAATCAAAACTCGACTTTTCGGTTTGATTCACGAACGAGTTTGACGTTATTGTTTTCTAACATTTGTGATTAACTGCTTGGATTTAACGAAGGGGACACTTGATCAAATAGCCTTGTTAACCCAAAAAAATATATTTATATATAGAAATAACACCCACCAAAAAGGTATTTAAAAAATAGCATTTTGCCTTTTTAATGTACCATGTTATTCGATTGAAAATGTTTCTATACTTAACTTAATTGTTTACGGCATTAACTAAAAGTTTTTAAAAATAATAGCAATATGTCAAACAAAGACGTATAAAATAACATAGTCGACCAACTATTCTATAGAATTATCAGTCATAGAAAATAAAACCATTAACATATTTAGTAGCATAAATAACATATACACACACAAAAAACTAAATCCTATAATATAAATAGAATATATTGGAAATAGTAAACACATTAAAAATAACGTAAACTGTGAACCATATATAACAACATATGTGTTATAACGAAATAAATCTAAACTCTAAATGAGAAATAGTAAATTCAACTAAACCCCGTTAATGTTCATTAAACATTATATTTTCTGTATAAACGTTTTGAATATAAAATTTATAATAAATATACTGTGTTATATAAACTTTATAATAAATTTATGAATAGTAAAAAATGGACCTTATTCAAATAGGAACAGAAAAAAGATTATTTAGAAACATTTGATAAAATTTAATTAGAAAATAAATAACAATAAAAATTAAAATAAATAAATAGTTTTTACTTTGTTAGGTTTTTCAATGGGTGAGTGATTTTTTATTCTCAATCTTATTTTATTTATTTTTATAGATGATCGAATTTTATCTTTCTTTTATTGTATTTTAAGTTTTTGTACAGACTATAAAAGATCAGATTCTAAATCCGGCGTACAGAAAAATAATCTTTCCATGTCTTTTCTCCGTAGCCCACCAAACCAATTTCTATAAATACATTAGCCAAGTAAAATCTATTGTTCCCCACAAAACAATAAGTTCCAAAACAATAAAGCAGACCAAAAAAAAATTATGAAGAAATTGTAGTTTTCCGCTTATAGTTGCACCGCAGTCGCATTATTATCCATCTTGACTCAAGCCTTTCGTCACACTCCCGTTCAACCGCCAGAAGCAAACGCAAATGCTGATGTCAAACCGCAAGAAACGCTTGCGGTTCACAACAAGGCCCGAGCCTTAGTCGGAGTTGGTCCAATGGTGTGGAACGAAACTCTAGCGACCTATGCACAAAGCTACGCATACGAACGAGCCAGAGACTGCGCCATGACGCATTCCTCGGGCCCTTACGGGGAGAATCTAGCCGCTGGTTGGGGAAAGATGAGCGGTCCGGTCGCGACTGAGTATTGGATGACGGAGAAGGAAGAATACGATTATGCAACTAACACGTGTGGTGGTGATGGAGTTTGTGGACATTACACTCAGATCGTGTGGCGTGACTCGGTCCGGCTTGGTTGTGGCTCGGTGAGGTGTAAGAATAATGAGTATATTTGGGTGATTTGTAGCTATGATCCTCCAGGGAATTACATCGGTCAACGTCCGTATTAATAATGGTTTGATAACGAATTAAAAGTATAATATATGGTAATCTTTTTTTTTTGGAAGAAAATTTCTATAATGACTTTCTTTTTTCTTAAACTTAAGAAAACTTAACAAGTTTTGGAATGACGAAGAGCTTTTTATGCAGTCTCACTTTACCACCATCTGAAATACGGCAAACTTTTTTTAAAAAATATAACTACATTTTAAAATTAAAAAATTAAAAATCTAAATTGAAGAATGAAAGTTTATTTTGATTTTTTTTAAAAAAAATTTCGAATTCCAATCCAAAACATTAACAGACCTGGTCTTAGACAAAGTCTAATGAGACATTTGTCGTGGTCGTCAATTTTTATAGGCTTTATAAAAACAAAAATTTTATATACAGTATATATATATATTTTTTTTCTAATGAAATGACAAAGTTATTACTAAGTGGACCAAATAATAAAATAAACTATTAAGTTGTATAAAACTATATTTAAAACTATTTAAAGTTTTTATATTAAAATTTTTATAATATAAATTGTTTGTTTCATTTTTTTTATTTTTTTCAAGTCTCCAAAATTTCAGAACCAGCCCTGAACATTATATGTATTATGAAACAAGCTAGTTCACATGAGAAGTATGCATGTGTCTCTTTAACTAGTGAGTTGGTCAAATCGATCAAACCGGATTGTTTAAGGTTGTTATCGATATCGGTTAAGGCTTTTGATTAGTTTAAAAAAACAAGAGAGGTCGTTTTATTTGTTGGTGTAGATGAAATTTCAAATTCGTTAGAAAGAGAACGCTTGACACATAAGAGAATTAGTGGATTATTTTTTTGTCTTCGATTTCTTTTCACTGATGATACGTACGTAGGCTATATCATATTGATAGGTATACCATATACGTAAAACAAATCACGGGTGTTGAGTAAAACTCACGAGAGTTATATAACTTCACGTGGATTACAGTTTAGAAAGAGATTAACGAACATAACTAACAAGTCCAATCAAAATTCGACGATTGGTATGATTACGAGAGATTATACGTATACCAAAGAAAGAAACATACACACACAAACACACACACATATCGATCATAGCATGGGATAGAGATTTTAAAAGAAAAAGAAATGAGCTACCACATGTTACAAGTCTTTAAATAGATTAAAAAAATTTGTTAATAATTTAATCATAAGGATTAAGTTGAATTCGAATGTAGATAATAATATCGGTTGATGCTAACACAAATTGTTAACTTACAAATTCTAAACAATATAAAAAGTTAGAAAATATATTTTGTTTTCGATTACATAATCACATGTCATATTTTAAAACATTTTAAGAGTCATGGCTATTTACTGTCCGCAATTAACGGACCTAACTATTTGGATACTCACAGTCAAAATTTCCACCGATAATTTGTAAAAACATTAAATTACTTTGGCAACCACACACTAGACGAATAGCCATTTCTACTAGTCAAAATAATCATTTTACATTCAAACTAACATTTAATTCTTTAACATATTTTATTAGCTAATTTAGGTGCAGCACATATTATATGGGTCAAAACACTTTAAGAGTATGAAAATAGTGTCTAAAGACATGGAATTCAAACAATTACATCTTAAAAATCAAAAAACATTTCTCTGAAATAGAAAACAATTTACTGAAAATCTCAAAAGTAGCAAAAAAGTATAGGCCGTGACATTGAAAATTTAGCACAAAATTCTCAAATTTCTAGGTTAGGTTTACCACTTTTCTGAATAGTTAGAACATATGCACACTTTTAAATTTGTTCTGTTACCGAAAAACTTTTGACTATTCTCTTAAATCAAAACTAAAACATAAATCATAAATCATAAATCGCTTAACATTTGTAAATTATTTTAAACTTGTTTTGCCTTATATAAAAGAGGTGTATTTAATCTAGGATTTGAAGTGATTTGTACTAAAATGATAAATACTCTGTTATTCGAACATAGATCTTAAAACATTTTTTTAAATCCAGTGTTATTGAATTTGTGATTTTATAATCAGTGTTATTGAATTTGTGATTTTAGAATGAACTCTAAAATATTTTAAAATCCAGTGTTATTGAATTTGTGATTTAAAGTATACTCTAAAATCCACTGTTATTAAAAATATTGTAAGTAGTGGATTTTAGGAGATTAGTTGTGATTTGTAGTTGTTTTGATGGAGCTTTTAATTAAAAATATAAAAATTCAAATCTTGTAGTTTTAGATGAATTTTAGAGTGTTTTAATTAAAATCATAGAAATTGTTATAATTCACCCAAAATAATCTAAAAACTCATTAAAACTTAAATCTTTCCAACTTTTCTCAAATCCTATATATAAATATATCCTCCAAAGTGATGGGAATGAATTTACATAATGATGAACATATTTTATTACTCTAAAATTAGAATGTAATCCTAAATTTATGTTATTTTAAGAAATTTCTAAAAGTAACTATATATGTTTCACTATTTAGTAATTGAATACGAAGAAAAACAATGGTGAACATTGAAATCCCAAAAATTGTCACGGAGCTCTTGTTTTTATAGGCTTACAAAAGGAGCAAAGGAAAAATCGAAATTGCAATCTAACAAGTCTTCAAGAAAGCATAATTAGTTCCAAACACAACAACAAGAATGTCGTTTTCTGGTTATAGCTTCGTGGTACTAACATTATTCTCCATCGTCTTAACTCAAATCTATGGTTTGGGAAAAGTAGACCCTATGTTTGATCTCCAACCGATAGAAACCCTAGCGGTTCACAACCAGATTCGTGCTGCGGTCGGGGTGGCTCCATTGGTTTGGGACGCTAAACTCGCTGCCCATGCGCAGAGCTACGCTAACGTACGATCCAAAGACTGCGCCATGAAACATTCAACAGACGGAATGTACGGCGAGAACATAGCTGCCGGGTGGGTTCAACCTATGGACACAATGAACGGTCCGATCGCGACTAAGTTTTGGTTGACGGAGAAGCCTAGTTACAACTATGCCACCAACAAATGTAGTGATGTGTGTGGCCATTACACTCAGATTGTGGCTAATCAATCGCAACGACTCGGCTGTGGTACGGTCAGGTGTTTCAATAATGAGTATGTTTGGGTTGTATGTAACTATGCTCCTAGGCCGATGGGTGATGCCAACACACGTCCGTATTAATCAACTTTTAACGAATACAAATAGTATGGTAATTTGTGATGTAATAAAAATTAAAAGTATACGTTATTGAAGAGTACTCCGTATTTTTGAGTTGATGAAAAAGTGTATATAGTTAACACTTACATAGTACATCATCATTTTTTATTTTCTTGTATTTATATTTTATAGAATTAACATAAATATTATAGATAAGCTGAATTTAAAATTTCTTTTGTTGGCAACATAAAAAACTGAATTTTGTAATTTATTTATCTATTTCAAAAATATGCAAATTTGAATTTGAGTATGCTTTATTTTGACGCTGTTAGCACAAATCATAACTTAAGCTACATGTTCTAGTCTACAAAATTCAAATAAATACAAGACTAATAGCTCCAAATTGTTTTTATTTTATTTTTATTTAAGATTTAATATATTTTAATGTGAAAGTGTATTTTTTTACTATCCATTTATCCAATACCAACGTTGGCAAAAATAATTAAATATAAATAATCCAATACTAAAGAAGTAAAATGTCATCAATAAAAATAAATGATAGCAAAGAAGTAAGAACATATCACGGGTGTCGAATAACATTCACGTGAATTATTATTTGACGAGGACTTGCGAGATTATACGTAACTTGCAAGACTTATTAATACACATTATTTTATTATTGTGATTATTTTCTTACAACCAATCAAGCTTGTCTTTCGGTGTGATTAACGATCACGTTTCACGTCATTGGTTCTGACTTACGCTGTTAATTACCCGTATTTAAAGGAACGGCGTCAAGTTAACATTTACAACAAAATCGTATGATTGTCTTTAATTTTTCTAGAAATCTTTTCTTTTTGTTAAAGTTGTGAGAAATAGAGAAAATATAGCATGTGTGAGATTAAATTTAGATAAATGACATATTGACTACATAATCTACTATTTATATTCCTACTTTCGAATTTCAAAAATATACTTATCTATTTTTTTCTTTATTTACTAATATTTTAAATGTATTAAAACAAGATTCTGAATTTTTACTTTTTTTTACGAAATTATTTTTATTATAAATAATTTATTTATTAAAAACAAAAAATTTAACTTTAACCCTAATTTTTTTACAATTCTTCTTCTATCTCCCATTTTTTCCCTTCTTCCTCTTTTCGAGCCCCCTCCCATGTGAAGCAGCCTTCTCTTTCTCTTCAGCTCCATATTCTTTCTCTTCAGCTCCTTAATCCTGCTGTCATTTCACACCGAATCCATTTCCGCTGGAACTAAGGTTGCAACGCCGCTACACCTTCACAGCCCCGCCTCACCTCCCAAGCGCCGCCACAACTCTGCAGTAGCCGCCAGATCTGTGCTTCACACCACTGCCGACCAGATGGAATTATAGCTGACTATATTGGATAAAATGGATGTCAATGCTGACTATATTGTGAATTATAGCTGATTATAGTATGAATTATAGCTGAATATATTGTGAATTATAGCTGACTATAGTATGAATTATAGCTGAATATATTGTGAATTATAGTTAAGTATTTTCTGGTAATGTCATCTATTTGCTCCTTATTTATGTGGGTCACCACATCAACATACATCATACAAAATAAGTTCATAATAACTAACTACATATACTAACATAGATAACTATTTTATAGAGCTCCGTGAATACCTACACAAATTAACACCAAACACCAACATACATCATACAAAATAAAACAATTTTAGCTGACTATATTTTTAAACATAGATAACTATTTCGCAGAAAACATAGTTAACTATGACCAATAACCGACTTACCGACTATGTATAAAGACATAGTCGACTATTTCGAAGATACATAGTTAACTGTAAACTGAAAGTTTACCACCATAATCAGTTTCATCTAACACAGGCATGACGTCCCTAAGAGTGTCTGCAATGTTGGTCAAGACGGACGCCAATGCTTCACCACCACATTTTTGTGGGACACATGGTCTCGACTTCTCTCCAAACATGTCCTCCTCAATGTCAGCATCTTCATCCCAATCACCATCTTCAGAAACACTCTTGTACGATGACACTTCATTTGACACTTCATCTGATGAAATCTCATATCCAACAATCACCTTCGCTATATAGTTCGTCATGGCAGTTGCTGTAACTAGAACTGTCAGAATATGACATAGTCAACTATAATGAACAATATATAGTCTATTATAAAATTAAATAGTGGACTATACTAACGAAGCCCTGCAGATTATTCACCATTCGAAAACAAATTTTTAGCAATTACTTTTCTCAAAACCCTAGATCTATTTCTTTGTTTGGTTTTCTTATCCCTAATTTTTTAGCAACTATTTTTCATTATTGATTTCATATTTAAAACAAATTTAATTATTATTTAATTTTAGATTCTCATAATATTATTAAGGTTAAAATAATCATTTTATCACCTATTTGTGTTAGTTACCTAATTTTATTTTGGCACATGCTATCCACTTAATTAGTGTATCTAAACCTATTATTCAACTAATTAACCCTAGTATCTATGTATATTCTAAAGTTTTTTTTGGACTCTTTCATACATATGTTTATATACTTATCAGCTTGTATTATTTGGGCTAAAATCTTCACCAAAATCTGAGTAAATCATTTACTGCCATATATAGTTTAGAAAAAATCTTGTAACCGCCATATAATTTTCTTTTTTTGGTTATTTTTTTTGTCATTTTCGGCTATGTTAATTTTTTTTTTGTTAACAACAAACAAAAAAATAAATAAATTAAGGCAAGACTGTTGTTCAGGCTGGTAATTAAAGGTTGATATGAACTGTGTGAATTGTATCCGTGAATTTCTCGCTAATATGTCTGTCTTTTTGTTCTGATCTCATGGTACCCAGACTATTGTGCAGTAGTAAAAAAACGTCTGACATCTATGAAATTCTTCTAGGTGAATAGAGATTTCAGGCCATTCATTTGGTTCAAATAACATTTTAGTCAGTTCCGCGCAGTCTGTTTCAAATCTAATATTTTTTTTTTAAATGCAGTTATGTATAATTAAATTTAAAAAATTTATGATTCACCTAAACTAAATTGCAAATGGCTGTTAGTTACAAGATCTTCAAAAATATATAATCATAGAAATGCATGTAGACTCTTGACATTTGTTTGGTATTAAATTTGACCCCAAAAAAAAGATAAGTTTTACTGAATAACTATATATGTTGGTTTTGAAATTGAAGATTCTATGCTAAAATTATATTTTAATCTCAACATTATGTTATTTTGAGGGAATCCAAAATATATTAGATGATAGAACTTACACGCTCGTACCCCACCAAACCCCACCAAAGCAACTTTTGTTAGTAGTTAATAATAAAATCCCAAAAACAGTACAATAGCCTACGTCGGAGGCTTATAAAAGGAGGAACAACAAATCAGAAGTGAGATCACATAATCATATGTTCCAGAGACAATTTACAAAAAAAAAACAAAACAAACATGTCGTCCTTTGGTGAAAGCTTCGTCGTGATAGTAACAATATTATGTGTCTTGTTAACTCGAGCCTATTGTCTACCAAAGGTGAATCCAATCGATGATGTCCAACCGGAACAAACGTTAGCAGTTCACAACGAGATTCGAGCGGCGGTCGGAGTGGCTCCATTGGTGTGGAACAAAACCGTTGCGGCTTATGCACAGAACTTTGCAAACAAACAAGCCAAAGCCGGAAAATGCGCGTATACTGACATGAGACATTCTGGAGGACCCTACGGCGAAAACATGGCCGCAGGGTGGGTTCAACCTACTGACCAAATGAGCGGTCCGATCGCAGCTAAGTTTTGGTTGACGGAGAAGCCTAATTATGATCATGAAACCAACAAGTGCAAAGATGTTTGCGGGCACTACACTCAGATCGTGGCTAATCAATCATTCAGTCTCGGTTGTGGTTCGTTTAGGTGTCATGATAATGAGTTGATTTGGATTATATGTGATTATTATCCTATGCCAGTAGGTGATGCGAATACTCGTCCCTATTGATATGATTGTGAATTAGATGATTCTAAAAGAATTAATATGGTGGTAATGTTATATTTGATTAAAAGGATTAATATATTCACTTTTATATAGATGTTCTTAATCATATGAGACCAGAGTTTATAATTGGTACATATGAGACCAGAGTTTATAACTCGTTTAGTTAAAAAAATTAGTTTCTTAAAGTTTATTCAAATCAAAGTTGTTTTTATAGTCATAGAACATTCGATAATATACTACATGAAAGATCGTAATCGTATCTCACCATCTTAATCTACAAAGATTTATAATTTGTCTTCAAATAAAAAAGAATCTGATTAAACCTAAATAATTATTTGCTTGGGCAACACGTAAAGCTCAATAGACGTGTTCTCACTAAAACTCAAATCAATACAGTGCTCTACATCACATTTGCAAATCAAATGTGGTAGAACTGTAAATTTAAGATGTGATTATATAAACTTTTCATTATAATGTTTTGTTAGTTAAACTGGGAGTTAGTTTCCTTCATGTTAAGTTGATGTGTCTGGCTTGTAAATCGACGAAGATAAGTTCATATATTTTATTTGTGAAACAATAGCTTAATTAGACTTGAAAAATTGTACATGAATTTATTTTTAAAAAGCATGGTAAATTGATATATATTTTAATAAAAATGGTGTCTAATTATTGACTTACGTCTTTTCATCGTAGAAGTAGGCGCAATTATAGCAGAAATTATGCAGCAAATTTTGGTTTCTAGGCTCGAACTTAAAGTCGTCATGAGACTCTGTGCATCCTATATATATATAATAGATTAATAACATTCTCTAACTTCTGAGACATCAACTCTACTTTTTTTTGTCATCATCATCAACACTACTTTAAGTGATATGTTATCATTTTGTCTGTTATATTAGTTTATTTAAAACGATTAATAGATTTCTAATTTGAACTTTTTAATGGGCCCGAAAAGAAGTACAAGGATGATGAATCAAGCGTTCAGAAAACATATTTTAGAATATCAATCTAAAATCTTCGAGTTTGGTGTACCTAAACTAGGTTTTCCAAACCGATTGATATTTGAGAATCGAGCTTTTTGTTAGGAAAGATACTGTCTTGAAAGCAGTGACTGAAGCAAAAGAGTGGCAACTGGCTCAAAAACAAAGAGAATACGAACGACAAAACCAAGTGATATTGGAGAGCCTCCATTGGAGTTATCATGTTTTGTGGATGCGGCTTGGAATGCTGAAACACAAAACTGTGGCACGGGAGGATATTTTCGTAGGTCCCATGAGTGATATTTGCGTTGGGTTCTTGATTCAAGAAGGTTTGTTCCTTTAACATTGGTTGCTGAAGCATCCGCTATGATACTTGCTAGAATCGATTCTGACATTTATAAAACTGCAAACCATAAAAAAAATAGGCCATTTAATATTATAAATTTGTATTTGTAAATAAGATCTGCAAACTCATTTTTGTTTTGTTTGGGTTCATCATCAACTTTGGTGGCTGCCCTAAAAAATGAGAGAAAAAAAGGTTTGGAAGATTTATACTTTTTCTCTGATTCCCAAACTCTAGTTAACCTGATCAAAAAGATAGAATTTTTTTTCAGCTCATCGATATTCAATCTATGGTGCAAAATTATCGCCTAATTAGATTTAGTTTTGTATCTTGTTTAGTTAATATTTTGGCGTTTTAAGCGAGTTTTAACTGTGTTAACAAAAAAAAGTGAGTTTTAACTGTTTGTCTCATCAATTTGTTGAATAATATGAAATGTTATATGAAAAAAACTAGGGTTTTTGAAAAAAATTAGGTTTTTTTGAAAAATATTAGGTTTTTTGAAAAAAAAAACTTTTTTCTTACTTTTTCTTGCATCTAAATAAATAAAGTTCCAGTAAGCTATTATATATCTTTGCTTAATGTATCTTAAATAAAAGAAGGGCAAGAATCTTCCCTTGATTTAATTTGGATGTACTTACACGTTACATATTCAAGGTGATATCACATGCAGGAACCTATGAAGTTGAAGGTAATGAGGAGATAAATGATAAATCTGATCTTTCTCAAAACGTTATGCATTTATGCTGATGGAGGAATAATATACCCAATACCAAGCCTCTGAAAATACATTTTTTCTACAAAAACATTTTTTCCAAAAGAAGAAATAATTTCAGTTTTATATTTATCACAAAAGGATGGATAAACTGAATGGATTCAATTCAAAAAATTAAAATAATCGATATAAAAAATCAAACCATATTTAATCCGAATAGTTCTTGAGTTGAAAATAAAAATAATCTATAATCAAAGATTTTTAGGACTGAAGATATATTTAACTTAAAACTGAAGTTGAAATTGAATACATCATTTATAATAGTTTGGATTTTTTTTTAGTTTCATACATAGATTATCATCTACTAATGATCAAACTACATATAAAACATGCATGTGGTTATGATGAATAATTCTACAAATAACAATTCTAAGATTCAGTTCTGTTCTTCCTAAAACGTAAGGGACGGATCCACAACGGATGATTATATATGCATTTGGTAAACAATTATTCTCGTAAAAAATATTTTTGAAAATTAAATTGCATATCTAGTATAAAGTACTCTTAAACTTTTGACCACTAAGTCAATGGACTTCCACATGTTATTAAACATCAAAAAACTAAAATCTAAAAATGCCGAACCAAAGCCAAAATCTAGAACCAAAAACCCTCTAAACTTTAATATAAAATTTTCCAAAAATCATCAACGAATCATTAAAAGTCTTCAATTTTTTTTTAAAAGCCCATCAAGAAAAAAAGCCCACCAAACGTATAAAACCCTTAAAGTCCAGTATACCCCTGTAACTTACAGATTTAGGAGAAATGTCATAATCCCATATCGACGGCCACGATCAGGTAGACCACTGTAAATCTGGTGGTCGTGGCACCACATGATCAACGATCTGAGTTCTTCCTTCTTCGCTCATATGCTAATTCTGCTTGAACCTCTGAAGAACACGTTCGTCTCCTTCCTTGGACAAGCTCGTTTACAGAGATCAGACTCGAAACCCGTAAAAATTTGCGATTTTCGAAAGCAGCTGTTGATTTTCAATCTGATCCTCGTGGTGCATGGAAGCTCCTCTGCCTATCCGCCGTGACTAACGGGGAGTTAATTTCTGTTTTGATCATCAATGGCGTCTTGGCTCAAAGCTGCCGAAGGTAATGTTAGTGGGTTTCTTCACTCTTTACCAGGATAGCAGTTTTTGAAAGTTTCCGTGATTGTTAGATTTATTCGAGGTTGTGGATCGAAGGGCAAAGTCTGTGGTTGAAGACCTTTCGGAAGAACAATCTGATTTGCAGTTGCCAGGTACTGTGTAACTGTAGTACAAAATCTCATCTTTGGTTCCGATTGATCTGTGATTACGGTTTCAATTTTTGGAATCATGGAATAATATTTGGAAATTTGTCCATGGAATTTTGTCTATTGAACTAGTCTGAGCTAAGCTTCGACAACCTGAAATTGATTGATCTAGTCTTGATCTCACATCTTTATTATTTCGATTTTGGTCATGTACCTGTCTCTTACATAATGTTTTCCTTTGTTTGGGGTGGCTAAAGCTTCTAATAAGAAAGGGTCTCAAGCGAAGAGACTAAGTTCAAAGAGAAAGGTATTTACCGTGCTTCTCTTATCTGAAAGTTCTTCTCTTTGTTTGGTACTCGTACTCAAGATCAACTTCTTCGTTCTGGAATGTATCTGTAGGCTCGGCAAAAGCTTGTAAAAGAAGAGTCTTCTACCAAAGGAGATTTTTCTGGCGATCAATCCAAAAGTCCAGGAGTATCACAGTCAGAGGTGCCTCCATCTAAAAGTTCTCTTTCCAAAGAAGAGGCATCTTCATCAGGGCATGTCTTGCAGACAAGAGAGAATCAACCGACTGATGCTGATGTCCAGAGTGTTCAATCACTTCCACAAAAAGTGGCAGACACAAAAAGTGTAGATGCTGCTGTGGTAGCTATAGAATCTGTTGTGGACGTTGATGCTGCTGAGTCAACTCCAGATGGCAACAATGCTGATGGAGACGTTCCGAATGACTCTTTGCTGCAACCATCACCATCTTTACCTGAGCAAGAAATTGAGGTGGCTGCCACTGAGAACCTGGTCGATGCTCCTAAAAGGGGCACACAAGGAGAGTTAGAAGATTCTTCAAAAAGAAACCTGGATAAACAGGAATCTGAAGTGCACGTTTCTCCTGTAGGCGAAGGAAATGTGATCCAAAGCACAGGCGATGAGTCGAAAGAGAAAGTTGGCACCTCAATCAATTTGGATAAAGAACAGGAACTGAGGGTTTCTGATACCTCAACCAATCTGGAGGGAGAGCAGGATCGTAGAGCTGATACAACTTCCATGAAGATTCAAGATCAACTTGAAGAGGTTAGTTAGTCTCGGGAAAATGAAGAAAAATAGCACATTGCTATGTCTGCTACTTGAATTTGCATGTATGTTGCCTTCTTAAAATTCTTTTCACTAATTCTAGGCTCAGGGGCTGTTAAAAGCTACAGTTTCCACTGGGCAGTCAAAAGAAGCCAGGTTAGCAAGGGTAAGCCCGAATGTCCTTTGCTACTTTCCTGCATCAAATGGGTGATTAAACTCTCTTTTGTCTGTTGGATAGGATTTATCTATGCCAGTGGTTGGACGTTACCAATTTCAGATATATCTTTCTTTTTTTCTTCATTTGCTTCTAGGTTTGTGCTGGACTTTCATCCCGTCTGCAAGAAATTAAGGCAGAAAATTCACAGTTGGAAGAGCTTCTCACTGCAGAGGTAAATTCAACAGTTTGGGTTCCTTTTCTCACCCATATTAGAAAAAAAGTAAAATGATACTTGAAGGTGGTCACTGGTCAATGCACCTAATTCTATTTCATAATATTTACTGTAATAGCAAGAGCTTACCAAGTCATATGAAGCTAGCATTAGACAGTTGCAAAACGATTTGTCAGCTTCTAAAAGTGAAGTGACGAAAGTAGAGTCAAGCATGGTTGAGGCTCTAGCAGCTAAGAACTCAGAGATAGAAGCAATTGTCAGCGCAATGGATGCCCTAAAAAACCAGGCTGCTCTGAGCGAAGGAAAATTGTCATCTCATCAGGTTTCTAGGCGTCTCAATTTTCTTTCTTTTGTGTGCTTCCTATCATAGCATACCATGACTCTTTAATGGTCTTAGGTTGCTCTCTTTAGTTGCCTTTTTCTTTTTTACCCAACCAGGTTTTAGTAAAATCATTGACTTTTATCAGGCTGACATGGAATCTATTATGAGAAACAGGGAATTGGCTGAGACTAGGATGATGCAGGTACCACCGCATTGTTTTTCCATTAATTTCTTCCAATAATTTGCTGCTTGCTATATACGATTATGAACATATATTTTTCTTATTCCAGGCACTGCGGGAGGAGCTAGCAACTACTGAAAGGAGAGCCGAAGAAGAGCATTCTGCACATAACGCCACAAAAATGGTTTGTTGGCTGAACGATGCGGAGTCTGTTTATAATAGAAATATGATATCAATTTTATGTTTCACGTGAATTGCTCTTTCTAGGACAGGCTGCTATGGAAAGGGAAAGGGAGCTAGAGCACAGGGCTGTGGATGCTTCCACAGCACTTGTTAGAATTCAGGTGAGACAGGATCCTTAGACTGAGTTCTACTATCACTAATTTACGTTTCAAATAGGTCATCCAACTTAATATGCTGTTAGTTGACGAAGACTGGCTTTATCTTCTTACATTGTATTTTAGAGAATTGCTGATGAAAGGACGGCGAAGGTGGCAGAACTTGAACAGAAGGTGGCATTGCTTGAGGTAAGATGAACCTATCCTCAACACAATTTGTTTCCCCATCATGACATAATTGAACTTTATTAGAAGAACTGGCAAATGATACTCAGGTTGAATCTACATCTCTGAATCAAGAGCTGCAAGATATGAAAGTTCGGGCTCGCAGAGGACAAAAGAAATCTCCGGATGAACCAAACCAAGTGATCCAGGTATGTTAGTTTAGGTTATTATGCTCTACATTATGGAAGTTAAGTTCAATAGTAGGTTCTTAGCACACACTTTTTATTTTTTGTTAGAAGTAATAAACATAGAACTTAAATGCTAAAAGTATTTACGATCCCTTGGTAACTCTGATAACTCATGTGTCTGAGTTTAATTCTTCTACTGGAGTTTTGTGGTGGTTCGTTTCACAGTAAAAAAGTATCTGGCATTTTCGAATTCAAATTCTAAAACCGAGAAGTATGTTCGAACCCTTGAAAACAACTTTTATCAGCTTTTCAAAGTTCAGATTTTGGCTACTCCAGAGAAGTTACTTTTAATTGTGCAGATTCAAGCATGGCAGGACGAAGTGGACCGTGCTCGGCAAGGTCAAAGAGATGCCGAGGAGAAACTGTCTTCAATGGAGGTATGTTAGTAACCTCAGCAATCCTTTAAGACTTGATGTATTTTATTGTTTGTGCTATAAAATTAGCATAATTTCCACGCATGATCCGTTTGTTTGTTATAGGCTGAAATGCAAAAGGTGAGGGTTGAAATGGCGGCCATGAAGAGGGATGCAGAACATTACTCACGCCAGGTTAGATCCACAGTTTCTGAGTATATGCTTTTGGGATGTCCTAGTTACCCTTCAATTCCTGTTAAGTGGCTCAGGCAGACCTGATCGTTCTCTTTTAAACCCTTGGCGTTTTTAATTGATTCCCCTGTCAACTTCTTTTGAATCTTTTGTGTGAAATACCCATTGATTTATTTCTCTCCTGCTAGTCAAGTGGTACCGTTCCATTGATTTATTTCTCTCCTGCTAGTCAAGTGTTCCCGTTAATGCATATGACTATATGACATGAGCTTAATCGTTATACCTCTGACCTACCAGGAGCATACTGAGCTGGAGAAACGCTACCGTGAGCTAACAGATTTACTGGTATGTGAACTCTAAAACGTACTGATTCTTAGATCAAAGTCATATTAGCCAGTTGTCTGATAGCGTCTGGCCATGGGGTTTTGATGCAGTACTATAAGCAAACACAACTAGAGACTATGGCGAGTGAGAAGGCTGCAGCAGAATTTCAGTTGGAGAAAGAGGTCAAACGTCTCCACGAAGCACAGGTCTGATGTCAAAAGCTCTCTACGGTTCATACATGTACATTGATATTCCATGCTACGTACAAGAAAGGTTTTAAACTTGGTTGATTCAGGTAGAGGTAGAAAAAAGCAGAGTTTCGCGACGCCCATCAGCAACTTGGGAAGAAGATTCTGAGATCAAGACACTAGAGTACGTGTTTACCAATGTCTATGCTAAAAAGGCTCTTCTCTAATAAAGAAGATAATGCTGAGATATGCATATTAAGTTTGTTCTATGATACTTACAAAAGAAAATTTCAGGCCTCTTCCATTGTATCACCGACACATGGCTACAGCGAGCACACAGGTAGAGACTTTGGAGCACATATAGAAACTCTGGTTCTCTTCGTTCGCTTTTGAACTTTTACGATTATGTTTACATTGTTTTGCCTTCTGTCTTCAGTTGCAAAATGCAGTTAAACTGTTAGACTCAGGAGCTGTAAGGGCCACGAGGTTCCTTTGGCGGTACCCGATAGCTCGGATTTTCCTGCTTTTTTACCTAGTGAGAATCTCTCTAACCTCTTCATATATCACCTGCCTTACTATATCTTCATCCTAACCCCGAACAACATCTGTGGAACCTCTAATCAACATTATTTATGAAACTGCAGATCTTTGTTCATCTCTTCTTGATGTATCTAATACACCGGCTACAGGTATGTTTGGTCCCTTTTACACTGTATTCACAGTCATGGAATTTGGATCCTCGTCGTTCTAATCTCATGCTCTCGTGTAGGAGCAAGCCGAGGCCCAAGAAGTTGCGGATTCAATGGGCCTGACCAACAACATTTTCAGACCATGACAGGTTCCATAAGGAAATCAATGAAAGGAGTTTTAAAGTGACCAAAGAACTTACTTATGGCTTGTCTTAGAGCAGGTTTTGAACTTTTTATACAGAGGCTGCTTCTCGCGATTCAATGCAGCACCATTTTTTTTGTTTTTTTCGGTTATTCAGGAAAGTATCTTCTAACCGTTGGAATGTGAAGAACATAATGTTTGTAAATGACTAAATGGGGTTTATATACGCTTGAATACCTCTTTAAATTCAACTAGTTTGAACATAATGCATGCTTTTGGAAAAAAAACAAAAACACGACACAAGACTAGTATGCATTGATAACACATGTAATATAGTGTGACACGGTTTACATAAGAAGTGGGGCTGGGCTCCACGCACAACCTAAATTTAACCAACTTGAAGTCACAGATTGAACAGGAATAACCACTTTCAAACTGAAGTAGACACATGCTACAAGCAAATAACTGGACATTTACAAGGAGCTAGAGAGGGCGTGAAGAGTGGTTTAGTTCTGGTGAAGACTCGACACACTCTTTATGAAACACAACAGTTTCAAACCTCAGACTCATTGCAACAATAAACCTCCGTAAATGTATTCACGACCCTCACACACTACACTTACCAAAAGCAAAGCGAGTCAAAGGGACAAATAGATGGTCGTGAACTGGTACCTCTACTTTTGCCATGAACTTCCAGAATCCAAATCAAACCCATGGGCGATAACGCAAGCGGAATAAGAGGAAGAGGCTCAAGAGGCTTGAAAGACTTGAGAGAATTGAGGTCCAAAGCAGGCAAATTGAATAATTCATACCTCAACACAATTTTACAGTCTCGATACTACATGTGATAATTCATATCTTAGCACAAATTTATTTCAAATTTATACCCGAACTAATAAAATTAAACTAATCATACATTGGCTTTTTGTGCGTTAGTCAAACATTTACGGAAATTGACATATCTGTTGCGGACACTTACATGTTAATTACCAAATATTACATGTTAATCTAGTTCCGTAATCGAAAAAAAAAATATCCGTTTTACCAAAATAACGTTGTTTTGATTCATTAATTTTGAAAAGAAAAAAAAATTCAAAAAGCCGATATTTTTCACACTTTAGCTAAAACGAGAGTGTTTTGGATTATTTTTTTCAAAATCAATGAATCAAAACGGGTTGTTTTGGTTAAACATATAAATTTTTCTCTGATTACATGATCATATTAATATGTAATATTCGGTAATTAACATATAAGTATCCGTAATGGACATGTCAATTTTCTTAAACGTTTGACTAATGGACAAGAAGTTAATATATGATTTAGCATAATTGTGTAAATTCACGTATAAAATTTGAAATAAATTTGTGTTGAAGTCTAATTTGGCACATACCGTGAATATATATATTGATCGGGACCGTGTAATTGTGTTGAGGTATGAGTTGGTCAATTTCCGGTCTGAAGCCCAATATTACACTCACTCGGATCAAACCAAATGGAAAATGGCTAAGAGATACGATCATAAATTACAAGCGTGAAGTAGCTGTCATACAAATATCACAGTGGTGAAGGTTTGTCCACTCAAGTCATCTCGCCAAAGAAAACATTCCTTGTCGGCATAATCGGGTGCTTCACGTGTGACTTTAAGTGGATGTTTAGGGGTGAGAAGTTTGGTATGCCTCTGGAAGAACTTAGACACATAACACATGGATGACAAATTCGCACTGAAGACACATATACGTTTTGCTATGATAAACTGGAATGCCGCACGCTTTGCACTTTCTCGTGGGCATACCAACATCAAACTTGATTTCTTGGAAGAGTTGAAGCAGATGCTCGTGCGCGTTAGGCTTTTCAAGAATAGCAAGTGGAGTAGTCTCGTTGACCCAAATCCAACGTAAAACTACAGATTGAACAAGAGTAGCCAAAACGGGTTCCACGTCCACATAAACTACATGAATAGCTTTCATGGCGGAACAGCTTGAGAGGATGGTCGGGATGGGAAGAGTGGTTG
Organism: Schrenkiella parvula; assembly: GCA_000218505.1. Lineage (NCBI taxonomy): Eukaryota > Viridiplantae > Streptophyta > Magnoliopsida > Brassicales > Brassicaceae > Schrenkiella > Schrenkiella parvula. Next base: position 14,009,954 of record CM001189.1, read on the forward strand.
ACTTCTGGTAAGCACTCGCCACCTCTTTTTGAAACACAGCCTCAGAAATCAACTCATTGCAACGGTAGCCTCCTTAAATGTAACCATAAAAACTACACTCTCTACACTCACTCAAATCAAAACGAGCAAGGGGTAACAAAGGATGCTTGTGAATTGGTACCTCTACGTCTTCCATGGTGATCTTGTTTCAATCTCTTTTTCGAATTTTTTTTGTTGTCAAGGAGTTTTGCTCTAACAGTAAACAAGACCAGAGCACGTGAGATGAAGAAATCATTTTTTTCCCGTTGAGATGTCGTTATTCACGACGACTTGTGACGAGGGAGATACTTTCCACGTCCAATTCATTTTTCATTCTACAAAAGAGTACTGTGCCTTTATCAGATCCTTGGAACCTCTACTAACATTTCCAAAATCCCAAGCTCTTCCTTCTGAGGTTGAGGAAACATGCATCTGAAGTTCTGTCTATTAAACCAAAACAAATCCGACCAAATCAAACTAAACCAGTCTCAACATATATGAGTTTGGTCTGACTGACTTTTGATGCAATAGAGAAAATTATTATTACTTCATGACTGAAGGAAGAAGTAAATTTTTAATATATTCAACATCATTACAAACAACAAAACCATTTGACTGTAAATGGTAAAGAGATGAGGCTTCATGCTCAACATTGCCGTCTCCACAGCCACAGTTTGCTTAGAATTGGTTATTTGAAGAGAAGAGTAGAAACAAAAACTTAAAGAATGCAAAAGTAATGTCAGAACAAATCAGTCTAGACGCGGAGCCAACAAGAGAAAATAAGTTTCTTTTACCTTTTTTCTCTTTAAGGAAAAACCGGCTGATGTAGGAGTCCCGTTGTTTCGGGATATCCTAACATTATGTTAAGATTCTGCAACGCTTGTCCCGAAGCTCCTTTCACGAGATTATCAATCTGCAACACCAAAGATATATATTATACAAATTGGCGTTGTGGGAAAAGTTGAAAGATGAGTCTATAACATGTATGCTTACAACTGAGATTATGATAGCTCTTCCGGGGATTCGATCAGGAAAGACATTCATGTAACAATAGTTGGATCCTCTAACGTTATGTGTCCGAGGAACAACTCCTTCATCCAACACTTGGACGAATTCTTCATCCTGCAAAACATTTTTATGAAACATAGTAAGTAACAAAAGAACTAATTGGCTTATAACAAAAAAGTAGTCATCACCTCATAAAATTTTCTTAGTTGCTGGTACAAGTCTTCGGTTCTAACCCCGGGAGCCATTTCAACATATATAGTCGATTGCATTCCGCGGATCTACCCAAACAACAAGGTTTCAGTTAACGGTTAAAAGGCAAATACCATAGAGAACATAAGATTATTTTTATACCATCGGCATGAGATGCGGCGTAAAACTGACTGTTACTTTTGATTGTGCAACACCAGATAAACCTTGTTCAATTTCAGGAACTGCAAAACAAAAGAGACATTGAATAAAAAAATCCATAGAACCAAATTTTTACTCATTTCTGAAAATCAGTTTGTGACATATACCATGGCGATGCCGTGTGACACCATAAGACGAAATGCCTTCAGCGATTTCAGAATAAAGATTCGCTTCCTTTGCACCACGTCCTGATGAAAATTTCATATCAGTTAATAAACTATAAAATTTCTTCTACTGCATCATTGTTCATGATTAAAGACCACAAAGTAAGCTCAAACCTGCCCCACTAACACCAGATTTTGCATCGATAATTATGTTTTCATGTTTGATGAGATTTGCCTGCACCAAAATCAAAACACTGAGTAGAGTTGAATTGCAAGACAAGACAGTCTGGAAGAGAAATTTGCATTTCCAGAAAAGAAAAAAAAACCTTTAGCAAAGGAACAAGAGGAAGTTGAATCGAAGTCGGGTAACATCCTGGATTAGCCACAAGTCGTGCCTTTTTTATGTCTTCCCTTAGTAACTCTGTTAGACCGTACACAACTTCTTTCTGAACCCAGCATGACACTGAGTAAGTGTAAGAACTAACACACCCAAAATCAAGCAATAACTTTTGAGAGAAATATACCTGCAACTCTACAGCCTTATGTGGCTGACCATACCATTCTTCATATTCCGAGATATCACGCAACCGGAAGTCCTAAAAATTTTAAGACAAGCATATCACAAAAAAGAATGGAAAAAAACACCATTTTTTCAGGGCATTACCGCTGAAAGATCAACGATTTTTAATGCGGTGGGCAATCCCTTGATGATTTCCTGTGAAAATACACGCTCATTTCTGTTAACCTACAAAACACTTTGAAACAAATTTGAAATGAAAGAATCAAAAAGCAAATGGACCTGTGTTGTTCCGTGAGGCAAACAGCAGAATACAGCATCCACTGTAGAAAAATCTGCATCCTTCACCGAGATCAAACTAGGTAGTTTCTGAGGACAGGAGAAAAGGTTTTAATCATTGATCAGTAATATACGCCATCACCAAGCATATCATTGAGCAGATTCATAGCTTGGAATTTTGTTAGAGATGGAAATCACTTATACTTGAGCTCTCAGGTGCGGGAAGACGCTTTCCATTGACTGGCCAGCTTTTCTATCAGCAGTCATCAGAGTGATACGGAAATGCGGATGATTTGCAAGAAGCCTGACGATCTGCCAATCAATAAAAAAGGGATTCCAAATCATTTTGTTAAAATCAAAACTTACTTACTCATGCATTTTGAAACCTCATTCATTCTTTCCAATGTAATCTTAAAGAAATTTAAACCGAAGACTATATGGATACCAATACCAAAAAAAGCCACTAACTTGCAACTAGATGCATACCACTGATCCGTTTCAAAACCAAAGAGATAACTTGACAAAGAAATTCCAAATGAAATGAAACTTCAATCAGACGAGTCGACATTGCACAAACCTCAGCACCAGTGTAGCCACTTGCACCAAGTAGACCAATCCGAATATCCTTTTCAGGTTTAGCAGAACTATTTGCTGAAACTCTGAAACTCTTTGAAGATGGAGAAGCCACACGGGACGCCAAAGTAAGCCTCTTGACTCGCTTATCCGCTACACGAATCTTCTGTTCCCCCTTTTCAAAAGTAAAACGCACATTTGTATAAATGATCAGATTGCAGAAAAACAAACATGAAATCTGTAAATTAAAGTTCAGCTAACTAAGTTTTTGTCTGTTGAATTTCATCAAATGTTGATTCAGTATTTCAATGGAAAAATAATGAGAACTTGGAATAGAGATGTTAAGAATTGTATAAAGTAAACCTTGAACCAGCATCCTCGTTCGAAGCAAATTGAACTAAAAGTCGACGCACTACTCATTCTTAGATTGGAGGATTCTGCAACAATCAAAACTCAGAATCGCAATTTACCAATTCACGACACAGGAAAAAAAAAAGATTAAACCTTTTGCTCTGAAGAAGAATAGATTGGCTTCTCTGAAAAATAATTCGAGATTGAGATATGAATGTAGAGAAAAAGAAAGACTTGGAGAGAGTCGATAAAATTGCATAAACCCTTGAAGCGACGACGGGAGAGTTTAGCGATTGCGATTGCGATTACTTTGGGACAGCGAGGATAAATGTGGCATTTTGGTAATTACAGGGCTAAAAATAGGGTGTAGTTGTCAATTACCTCTGCAAACGGCTTCATCAAGTGTATGTAGAGAGGGATATAAAATCAAATCTATGAAGTCAAATAAAATCTAACAGAAAAAAAAAAGTTGCAATTTTTTTTCTTCTTGTATCGTCAAATCAACGACTCACATCACTATAGGCTCTTTTATTTTCCTTCAAAACTCTGCATGCACTGTTTCCACTGGTGTCTGCGAGAGAGAGAGAGAGAGGGAGAAGAAAGGGAGAAGAAAGTGAGATTCCAACGACGAATCGAACGTGAAGAAAAATGATAACTTCTACTTCGCATTTTCACGGCGGCGATGAAGTCTCTTCGCAGCGGCCAGTGATCGTTCTTCCGGGTCGGGTTGAAACCGTTTTGGAGAAAATCTACAGCAAACACAAATGTCATCCAATAAACGACGAGACGAGGCAGAGACTGTCTTTGATTACAGAGGAATCAGCTTTTGATTTGCTCAGAAAAGCTTTTAATTCGCCGGGGATGTACAACCTTGACGGCTTCATAGTGTCTAAGGTTAACCAGGCCGTTACTGTCACTGGCTCTCCGCGGCTGAGCTCTGGTGGGTCTCCGGCGAAGTCTCCTCCTAGTTCCTCTCGGAAACAAGGCTGCAGAGTTTATCAAGGTCAGTATAAGAAGCAGAGACTATTGCATATTTGTGGGTTTTCCAAATTATTGCTTGTCAAAGTGTGATTTTGGAGGAATTTTTAGAAGAAGACTTTTCTTATGCACAAGGATTAACTCTGATCATTGCCGATTGTAGAAGAGATATCTGTCGATTCTGAAGCTCCTTCTCCTAAGTCTTCGAAAAGAGAAGACAATGGAGGATCCTCTATGCACATTTCTCCTCAGCTCTTAGCTTTGGGTGAACTTGAATTTAAGAAGGCGTTTCTGCTGCTTAGCTATATTCCAGGGTATGTTTATATATAGTAACAAGTTTTCTGACTTTTTTGCCATCATTTTAATCTCTTTTCCCTTCTATTTTAAGTAAAAAAAAATTACCATTTTTGGTGATACTAAACCTTTTTGATGTTATACAGGAAACATCTGGATCAGGTTGAAATAACTGCTGATGAGATCAGACAATGGAAGGATTTGTCTATGGTTGCATATGAAGCAGCGGTTTGGGACCGCTTGGGACATGAATGTTGTTCCCCAACAGACCGTAGAGTGGTATGGCTGTTTGCTCTTATGTTTTATTGGTATTACATATATTTCATGATTGCATTTCTAAAGGTGCATTGACAAGAAAGAGAGACTTTTGTTGGATACTAGAGACATATTTTGTACTATTTTTTTGTTCTGGTTGGGTCTTACATGCTTCTTCTATTTCCCCAGTCACTTGAATGGGATAGCGGGAAGACTCATTACTATCAGTGTCATGTCGCTTTGGACGGCAGTTACACATTCAAGGTTCATTCCACTCTTCAACTAATGTTTGCATTTCTCATGTCGCATATATACGGTGTGTTAAAAAGCAATTTGTTACCATATATATGTCTATTAAACATAATATCTCAGTAGTAGGAGAAAGCTCTTGACCATGACGTATTGTGTTCACAGGGCCCTCTTCTTGAGCACACTGGAACACACCTGCACAAGGTCTTAGGTGATGATAATGTTTTATCAGTCAAATTTGCGGATGTCCAGAAAAACTCTTCAACATATAGTAACGACCGTTACTCTTTATACAAAGGGATTGCCAAGAACGGTATCATGGTTGGTTTACGCTGTTATCAATTTTTTGGTGCGTTGTTTTCCTTCTTCTTTCTCTTGATCAACTATCATTCATGTCATTGCACATATAACACTTTTTCATTGTTAAATACTCTTGCTTTGGGTTTAGAAACTGGACATTTGGAGCGTGTTCTAACATTCTATTGAACAGTTTTCAAAGATGGAGGAAAAGAAGAAAAGAAGAAAGACGTTTCCACAAAGGGAGTGAAATGTTACTTTATACGCACGGACTCTACATCTTCGAATGATTTGGGAAACCGCTATATATTTTCTGGGAAGTCAATCCATGAAGCTCGTATGCATTTTATGCACGTGCATACATTGCCATCTTTGGCTAACTATATGGCAAGGTACTCTTGTTTCTTTTCTACTGTTTCACTTTGAACTTTTGTAGAGATCTTTCCCTTTGTAATTGGAGTCAGTTTTCTTTTGTTGATACTTCAGGTTTTCTTTGATTCTTTCCAAGACTAAGAAGCTTGAAGTTGACATGACTAGGATTACCTTCGAGAAAATCGATGATATACACTGCCATGTACTTCCTTAATTCATGTGTCCTTCAGGAACTGCTTCTCTATCTAATTGGCCTTTACTTGGATGTATTCACTAATGTGCTTCGACCTTTTTCCCCTCTCTTATAATTTCAGGATCAAAACAATAATGATGTTCTTGATAAGAATGGGAAACCTTGTATACATTCAGATGGCACTGGCTACATCTCTGAGGACCTTGCTCGGATATGTCCAGTGAATATATTTAAAGGGAAAAGTCTCAGAAATGATAGTATTCAGGTCTTTGCTCTACTTGCATGTCAATTTGATGGTTACTTAGGTGCCCTTTGTTCCCTCTTTTTGATTCTTATGTTTCCTTGTCATGTTTTTCTTCTTATTTGTTTTGAAGCACAGGAAGCCTGTGCCCAAGACCCGGTATGTATAATATAGTTCACACCCCTGTTCATGCTCGATTATATACTTGTATATTATTGGGCACAAGTAGTAACAATTACTTTTCCTAGCAGCCTCTTTTGATCCAGTGTCGGATGTTTTATGATGGCTATGCTGTTAAGGGAACTTTTCTCTTAAACAAGAAAGTAAGTCTGCTCTCTTTCCCGTGACAAAATCCATTTTGTTTGTTTAAATGTTTGCAAGCTATATCCTTATGTTGCTCCGACTTTGGCAGCTTCTTCCACGGACTGTCCAGGTTCGACCTTCTATGATCAAAGTCTCTAAAGATCCAGCCTTGTCAAATTTTAGCACGTTTAACGCCCTGGAGGTAGTCACTACAAGGTATGTGTTTCTTGGCTACTGAAGTTCTTATTATGGAGTGAAGTTATCGTAATGACATCTAGTTGTTTCCATCATCCAGTAATCCACCAAAAAGAACAAAGCTATCAAGAAATTTGGTTGCGCTGCTTAGCTATGGAGGAATCCCTGACGAATTCTTTTTGGATATATTGCTCAACACGCTGGAAGAGTCAAAAACCATCTTCAACAACAAATTTGCTGCTCTTAAAGGTGCTTAAAATTCCAAAGTCACTATAAACTTACGATGTGACTCATCATGGATATTCTAAGAAGTCAATTTATTTGTGCAGCTGCCCTGAATTATGGAGATATGGATGACCAAAGCTCTGCACAGATGATTTTGGTTGGTATCCCACTTGACGGACCACACTTGAAGGATCATCTGTCTATTCTTTCAAACACAGAGAAGAATGATCTCAAAGCAGGAAGGCTTCCTGTGGCTGAATCATACTATCTCATGGGCACAGTTGATCCCACCGGAGAGCTAAAAGAGGATGAAGTCTGTGTCATCCTGTATGCTTCCCATTCTCTTGCTCTTTCACTTTGAGTTTTACATGGAAATGTCAAAAAACAGTACTTTGCTTCCTTGGAACTGTGATTTAGCTGTTCATTTCCTCACTACTTTCTCTTTTGTGTTTTTGTGTAGCGACTCTGGCCAAATTTCAGGGGATGTGTTAGTTTACAGAAATCCTGGACTACATTTTGGAGACATACATGTAATTAAGGCTACATATGTTAAGGCCTTGGAAGAGTATGTTGGAAACTCTAAGTATGGTGTCTTCTTCCCTCAGAGAGGTCCAAGATCTTTGGGAGATGAGATAGCAGGTGGTGACTTTGATGGAGATATGTATTTCATATCCAGAAATCCGGAGGTAATACACCGCATTAGAAAGTAAAATTCTTCATTGCTGTGACCTGATTTTCTTTGGTTTGCTTTCTGTTTTAGCTACTTGAACACTTTAAACCAAGTGAACCGTGGGTGAGTTTGACTCCTCCCACTAAAAGTAACCCTGCTAGAAAGCCAAGCCATCTTTCACCAGAAGAGTTAGAAGAAGAACTTTTCGATATGTTCTTCAAAACAAGATTTCATGCCAGGTGCCCTCTGTTTACTTTTTAAGCTCTAGAATCAAAACTGTGTCTTGGATCAACCTTTGGAATTTTTGTGTCTTTTTCTCGGGTTTACAGCAATGTTATAGGGATGGCTGCGGATAGCTGGTTAACAATAATGGACCGCTTCCTCACATTAGGAGATGCGAACGCTGAGGAAAAAGCTGAAATGAAGAAGAAAATGTTAAGGCTGATTGATATATACTATGATGCTCTTGATGCACCGAAGAAAGGGGCTAAGGTCTATCTCCCTGAGGTGCTGAAGCCTGACATTTTTCCACATTACATGGAGCGAGATAAAAAATTCAACTCCACTTCTATTCTTGGAATAATCTATGACTTCGTTAAATCGCAAACAGCAGAGGAACACACACCACCATCTGGTAAAGGATCTTTCTTCTTAGTGACTATACTACTGATCAGAACACACATATAAAATCATTGTCTTATTATGAATATGTGTTTAACTGTGGTTTACAATTTAGAGATCAGAACCCAGATATAATCATATAAATCACTATATTATCATAAATATGTGTTTAACTGTGGTTTACAATTCAGAGATCAGTAAACTCCCCTGTTTTGAAGATGAGCCGATCTCTGATTCACATAAGGAGAAATGTGGACGGTGGTATGACAATTACAGAGATGAGATGAGCCAGGCGATGAGTAATAAGGATGAATCAGCCAGTGAAGTTATTCAAAGATACAAGCAGGTAAGCTCTTTGATCCGATGCCACCAATAAACTTAATGGATCACGAGTGTTTTGTTTATCGTTCCCATGGAAGTCTGTCACCAACAATTCTGAACTTGTTCCTGCTTGTTTGTCAGGTGTTCTATGGGGCTGCAGGGTTTGAAGACAGCAAGAAAAGTCTCGTAGAACTTTATTCGCAAGCCGTGGCACTTTACAACATCGTTTACGATTATGCAATCAAAATGAAAAATGTTCGATATTGCGGGTTTGTCTGGAAGGTTGCAGGACCGGTCCTGTGTAGGTTCTACCTTAACAAAACGCAGGGAAAATCCTTACTGTCTTCACTCTCGGTGCTTAAAGAGCTTTGGGGTTGAACACAAACTTCTTGTTTCCTGCCCTGTTCTGGTAATAATAAGCCTTTTGTTATCATCATGTACCATAAGAAGCGTGTGAGGCAAGTATCTGACCTAAGTACAAGCATAATTATAGGTTAAGCTATCTAATCAAGAAGTAGTGTAGTGACTTTTATGCAGTTCTAATCTACATTTGTTCCCTAGTGTACAATAAATTTCATGTGTATATTTGCTTATGAAATTGAAAAAAAAAATATGTTCAAGGAATGAAGCTTTAATTAGTTACCTCTGCACCAATGTTGAGTAATCTTGAGACTTGTAATATATGTATGTATGGCTGAGGCTCTTTATAAGGGGAAATTTATCAGAGTTGACCATATTTCAAGTCTTTCTTCTATTTCCATAACAATTTGACGATTCTTCTTTTCTTATCTTTTTTTTTCCCAACAGCTTCTGCTAATCCAGCTTCGGATGTTTTATTTTGGATTGTTAAGGGAACTTTTCTATTAAACAAGAAAGTAAGTACTCTCTTTCTTGTCACCAGGTTTTTAGGCTATTCCTAGTTTCGATCCTGTATTTTATAGATTCGTTCTCGGACTGTCCAGGTTCGACCTTTTATGATCAAGGTGTGTAAAGACCGGTGCAGAGAATGTAGTTGAAGCTAGCCGTGAAGATGTTTCACGTAATAAAGGATGAAACATCTCCGCTGCGAGTTTCAGTGGGACACTCCGGACACAAATCAGTTATCTAACCAGCTGATGCTTATGCTACCAGCTGCTACAGCCTACACCCATTATGTTGTCGTACAGAGTTTAATCTATGACTTGGTTAACTCACAGACAAAAGAGGAACCCTCACCATCATCTGATAAAGGATATATCTTGTTACTACTACATATAATCATGACACCAAAGAAATATTGTATTGTGATATGTGGTTTACAATTCAGAGAGCAGGAAACTCCCCTGTTTCAAGCTGAGCCAGTCTCTGAGTTTCATATGAAGAAATGTAGACGCTAGTATGATAATTACAGAGCTGAGATGAGCCACGTGATGCATACCGATGTAAGTAATAAGAGTGAAGTTATCAAGAGATACAAACAGGTAATATCCTCAAACCCAAGACCATATTAATTCTAATCTCCTCAAATCAGATATAAAGAAGAAAAGTAGGATCTGAGAACTAAACTTGGTGAATCACATTCTGAAAATGGTTTCTTCTTCTCGTGTATTAGGATTTCTACAGCGCTGGAAGTACCCTACCCGCAAGTCTTAGCAACTAGCAGCATTGTTTCTATCTTTGCGGTTGAACATTTACTTAAAATTACCCTATTCTGGTTGATAATAAGCCTTTTGTCGCTTCAAGCCTCATAAGAAGCGTGTTAGGCAAGTAACCTAACCAAGATGTGATGTGGTGCTCTTGGCTCTCCGATAGCATTAACCTAGTTAGTTAAGCAGAATCATAAATAAATAAAAAAACACTCATTTGTTAAATCCTTTTGGCCACTGATGCACCTGCCTATTATAGACTCATTCAAATATGGGTTTATTAGGTTCTAAGAAAGAAGAGAAAGGGAAAAAAATGTCAATATATAAGTGGAATTTAACTGATAAAGGAAGAAAACAATTTTAATCCAGAGCAACTGCGATTCGTGATATCGCGATGGCAACGTAAACACATACAAAAGAAAAACGCGATTTTCTTCGACCGTTTGTGGCAGAGCGGCGAGAAAGGTGTGGCGGTTTTGTAATTCAGGTATTTTTAATAAACGGCTAGATTTTGATTTTGTACTGTATAAGAGTCAAATCCACAAATTTGCTTTGCAGAAGGAAAAACAAAAAAAAAGATATCAACTTTTTAGTTTGTCAGAGTATCGTCAGATCAAACAGAGTCGCATCACTAACCCAAAGGAAGAAGATTTAAGAACATGGCAAAAGCAAACAACGAACAGTGTCTCTTCCCACTGTGTATTTTTATAAGCCGTAGAGAGAGAGACACACACTCTCTTGTGCTTTGGGGGAAAAAAAATGGTGACTAGTTCGTATCTTATCGGCGGCGAGCAAGCTTCTCTCCGGTCAGAGATCGCTCTTTCCGGTAACGTTGAAAACGTTCTAGAGAGAATCTACGGGAAACACAATCATCCTCCGATAAAAGCGGAGACAAGACGGAGACTTTCTTCGATTTCCCAGGAATTGGCTTTGAAAACGCTAAGTAAAGTTTTCAATGTGGAGTATGTTAAAGGGACCCTCCATGGGTTCATCAAATATCTTCTTGACCAGGCCATCTCTGTTTCTGTTTATGGCTCTCCACGGCCGTGCTCCGGCGAGTCTCCGGTACAGTCTCCTACAACTCCTGGGAAACAATGTTCCAGGCTTTTTCAAGGTCAGTAGAAGAAATCTGTCACATATTGTTAAACAGAAAGCTTTCTTATGCAGAAGAGTTTGACTATGACTATGGTCGGTTGTAGCAGAGATACCTTTTGATTCAGAAGCTCCTTCTCCTAAGTCTTTGAAACTAGAAGGCAACAGAGGATCTCTGCACATTCCTCCTCAGCTATTAGCTTTGGGTGAACTTGAATTTAAGAAGGCGTTTCTGTTGCTTAGCTACATTCCAGGGTCTGTTTATGCTGCAAAGTTTCTACCTTTTTTCCATGAATATAATCTCTTTTTCAATCCATACAAAGTGATATGACAGTTACCTTTCTTGGTGATACTTAACCTTTTTTATGTTATACAGGCAACATGTAGGTCAGGTTGAAATAACTGCTGATGAGATCAGACAATGGAAGGATTTGTCTATGGTTGCATATGAAGCAGCAGTTTGGGACCGCTTGGGCCGGCATCGTTGTTCCCCAAAAGACCGTAGAGTGGTTCTCACTTTTGTTCTAATTGGTGTTTTTTTCTTTTATGGCTGCATTTTTATAGATGAATTGAGAAGAAATGGAGAGAGGCTTTTTTGTTGGAAACTAGACAGTCTTTTGTACTTCTGACTTCGTTGTTGAAATTTACAAACTGCTTCATCTTACATTACATGCTTCTGTTCCCAGTCGCTTGGATGGGATCGGTAATACTCATTACTATCAGTGTCATGTTTCCCCCGACGGTAGTTACAGATTCAAGGTTCAAACGACTCTCCAAGCACTCTCTTTCATGTTTGCGTTTTCCTGTGTTGCATATGTTCGTCGTGTGAGTTTCATATATATATACTTTTTTTTTTGGTTTTAGTAAAGGTTTCTGAGTTCAAGATACACTTCAGAGGCCATTGCCATAGTTTGTTTGCAGGCTGCTCTCTTATGTCTATCAAACACGTGCATCCCACTTTAAGGATGAAGTCCTTGATTGTGACTTGATACGCTGTTGCTTCTCGATATACTGTGTTCACAGGGCCCTCTTATGGAGAACACTGGAACACACCTGCACAAGGTTCTGGGTGATGATAATGTTCTAACTGTCAAATTCGCTGACGTGCCTGGTGAGGCAACCTATTGTAACGACATATACCCTGCGTACAAAGGGATTGCCAAGAATGGTATCATGGTTGGTTTACGCCGTTATCAATTTTTTGGTGAGTTGTTTTCCTTTTATTCTCTTGATTAACAATCATTCATGGCATTGCACATACACCACTTTTTCATTGTTAAATACTCTTGCTTTGGGTTAAGTACCGGATAGTTGGAGCTTGTTCTAACATTCTATTGAACATTATTTCACATAAAACACTTTTAATTGTTGAGGTGCTAGTGCTATGTCTATTGTTGTAATTTTGATCTGATAGATAATTGTTATAATTTTTCTTTGTGTTTAGAACTGCATATAGTGGCTTGTTTACCTTTCATTTAAACAGTTTTCAAAGATGGAGGAAAAGAAGAGAAGAAGAAAGATTTTTCTACAAAGGGAGTGAAATGTTACTTTATACGCACGGACTCTACAGCTTCGAATGATATGGGAAATCCCTATATCCTTTCCGGGAAGTCAATCCATGAAGCTCGTATGCAGTTTATGCATGTGAATACAGTGCCAACTTTGGCCAAATATATGGCAAGGTACTCTTGTTTTCTTCCAAGTCTCTATAGGCATATAAAGATATTCTACTATTTCATTTCATCTTTAAACTCTTCTAGAGATGTTATTCATTGTGATCAAAGTCACCTTTCTTTCGTTGATGCTTCAGGTTTTCTTTAATCCTGTCAAAGACTAGGAAGCTTGAAGTTGACATGAATGGGATTGCCTTTCAGCAAATTGATGATATACACTGCTATGTACTTCCTTAACTCATGTGTCCTTCAGGAACTGCGCCCCTTTCTAATTGGCCATACTTAGTTGTATTCACCATAGGCTTTGACCTTTTTCTCTCTCTTCCAATTTGCAGGATCAAAATAATAATGATGTTCTTGATAAGAATGGGAAACCTTTTATACATTCAGATGGTACTGGCTACATCTCTGAGGACCTTGCTCAGATGTGTCCAACAGATATCTATAAAGGAAAGCGTATCAGAAGTGACAATGTTGGTGCTACTTCCATGACAATTTGATAGTTGCTTAGTTTCCTTCTGTTCACTGTTGTTCTCTTATCATGTTTGTTTCTTATTTGTCTTAAAGCATAGGCAACTTATGGCAAAGAGCCGGTATGTAGTTTACACTCTATGTTTTTATCTCAATTCACTCACTTTACACAAGTAGTAACAATTTTGTTTTTTCCACAGCCTCTGCTGATCCAGTTTGGGATGTTTCACTATGGCTATGCTGTTAAGGGGACTTTTCTCTTGAACAAGAAAGTAAGTAGATTCTCTTTCATGTCAGAAAGTCAGGCTTGCAAGCTCTTCCTAATTTTTCCCTATTATTTGGCAGCTTCCTCCTCGGACTGTCCAGGTTCGACCTTCAATGATCAAGGTGGATAATGATCGAACCTTGTCAACTTTTAGCACCTTTAACTCCCTGGAAGTTGTCACTACAAGGTAGCTACCTCCTCGAGGATTTTCTTGTTATTTTGAAGCTGAACTTTCGCTGGATGTTCTTATTTGATGATCTCTGGTTGTCTCCATCTTCCAGTAATCCACCAAAAAGAACGAAGCTATCAAGAAATTTGGTCGCGCTGCTGAGCCATGGAGGAGTCCCTAATGAATTCTTTTTGAATATATTGCGCAACACACTGGAAGAGTCGAAAACAATATTTGACAACAAACGAGCTGCCGTTAAAGGTAAAAGCTTTTTGATTCTTTTGGAGTTCTTATGTGCAGATTCAATTAAAACTCTTTAAGGCTTTATAATAAAATTAACTTGTTTGCAGCTGCTCGTAATTATGGGGATATGGACGATTATAACGCTTTACAAATGATCATGTCGGGTATCCCTCTTGACGAACCACACTTGAAGGATCATCTGTCTATTCTATTAAACACAGAGAAGAATGATCTCAAAGCTGGAAAGCTTCTTGTAACCGAATCATACTATCTCATGGGCACAGTTGATCCCACTGGAAAGCTCAAGCAAAATGAAGTCTGCGTCATCCTGTATGCTACCAACTCTTTCACTTTGAGTGCATCTATATCCTTTGAAATCTGAATTTTTCTCTAGATGTAGCTTTTCATTTCCTCACTTTGTTCTTTTTCGTGGTCTTGTAGCGAGTCTGGTCAAATTTCAGGGGATGTACTAGTTTACAGGAATCCTGGACTACATTTTGGAGACATACATGTACTTAAGGCTACGTATGTTAAGGCCATGGAAGAGTATGTAGGGAACTCCAAGTATGGCGTGTTCTTCCCTCAGAAAGGTCCAAGATCTTTGGGGGATGAGATTGCGGGTGGTGACTTTGATGGCGATATGTATTTCATATCCAGAAATCCCAAGGTACTGCTCTGTCCATCGCATTTGAAAGTAGATTATTCAATGCTTGAGACCTTACTTATGAACCTTAAATATTTCTTGTTTTAGCTACTCGAACACTTCAAGCCAAGTGAACCATGGGTGAGCTCTTCTCCTCCTAGTAAAATTTACACTGGTAGAAAGCCAAGTGAACTTTCACCAGAAATGCTGGAAGAAGAGCTTTTCAGAATGTTTCTGAAGGCAAGATTTCATTCCAGGTACACAGTTTGATTCTTGGCGAACTCGGTTTTGTAGGACCTTTGTTTTGGGATTTATGTCTTGTTTTCTCGGTTTACAGCAACGTTATAGGGGCAGCTGCAGATAGCTGGCTAACGATAATGGACCGTTTCCTCACATTAGGAGATGACAGAGCTAAGCAAAAAGCTGAAAGGAAGAAGAAAATGCTAAATGCTATTGATATATACTATGATGCCCTTGATGCACCAAAAAACGGGGCTAAGATTGATCTCCCGTTAGACTTAAAGCTCGACATTTTTCCACATTACATGGAGCGTAAACATAAGAAATTTTCAACTCGACTTCCATTCTTGGATTAATCTATGACACTGTAGTATCTATAAATGCAGAGGAACCCCCATCATCTGGTACGGATCTTCTTGTTACTATCAATAATAAGAGTACACAAGAACTCGTCCAATATGTTTAACATCTTAACTGTATGTTACAATGTAGAAATCAAGAAACTCCCGTGTTTTGAAGATGAGCTGGTCCCTGAGTTTCACATGGAGAAATGTAGACGCTGGTACAACAATTATAAAGCTGAAATGAGCCAGGCGATGGAAACTGATGAGAATAATAAGAAGGAATCAGCCAGTGAAGTCATCCAGAAATACAAGCAGGTAAGCTTCTCGATCCAATGCAAAAATTTGACAAGTAGACTTATGAATTACTGACTGGTCCTGGGGAAGTGTAATCAATAAGAATCGATCTAATGTTTTATATAAACAACTCATCGGTGGAACGGTTTCTTCTCTGTATCAGGAGTTCTATGGTGCCCCAGGTTTTGAAGAGAGCGAGAAGAGTCTTGAAGAACTATACCCACAAGCCTTGGCACTTTACAACATCGCTTACGATTATGCCATCGTAAAGAAAAAAGTTCGTTATTGCGGGTTTGTCTGGAAGATTGCAGGACCGGTCCTGTGCAAATTCTACCTTAAGAAAACGGAGGAGAAGTCAATCACCTGTTCAATTTCTGTGCTCAAAGAGCTTTGGGGTTGAACACACTTACTTGTCATGTTCTGTTATATGCTCTGTTCTGGTAAACAAAAAAAACAAAAAAAAAGCCTTGTGTGGTCTAACACGCTCAAGTATCTTATCTAAGTAACCTAACTTATAGGTTAAGCTATGTGTGTAGTGCATTTGGTTTTGTTCTAATCCTTAGAATTGTCCTCTAGTGTACTAATAATACCGTGTGTACATTTGCTAATGAAAAAAAAAGATATAATGTTAAATTAGAATTAAGCTTATATTGTATTTTAAACTAACTGTACGTGGCGACTTGTGGAGTCCATTTGGTGTAGAAAGCTGTCTTCTTCAGTGTGACGACACCTCTCTGCGTCCTCAAGCTTCCATTTGGATTTTTTTCCACAACCTTCTTCTTTCCATTACTATAATACATAGAGAAAGTTCGTTCCAGAGTCTTGCTTTGTAATACTTTCTTCAGATTTCTCATCCTTCTGAATTTTGGAAGTTTTCACTTTTGTTTTTGGATTGTGTTCATTGCTCCTTTCAAGATGGAGAGTGTAACCAACTCGGATTTCAAATCCTCCGTCAATGGTGGCGTTGTTGATGTGTATGGAGAAGATTCAGCCACCATTGAGCACAACATAACTCCTTGGTCTCTCTCTGTTTCAAGGTAACAACATAACCCCTCCATGGTCGCATAATTAAGTCTCTAAATTAACAATCAAACTAGTAACTTTAGTTTCTTTGTTTCAGTGGTTATTCATTGCTGAGAGATCCTCGCTACAACAAAGGACTTGCTTTCACTGAGAAAGAGAGAGACGCACATTACTTGCGTGGCCTTCTTCCTCCAGTTGTTCTTGATCAACATCTTCAGGTGAAAACTTGGTGATTTAAAATGGTTCTATGAATGGAGATTGAACAAAACTGTTCTTACCGGTCTTTTCGGGGTTTCAAATGAATTAGGAAAAGAGGATGATGAACATCATCCGACAGTATCAATTTCCATTAGAAAAGTACATGGCCTTGACAGAACTTCAGGTAAAATCTTGTCTGTTTAATCTGCAAACTTGTTGTGTTGGCATGAGAAACAAGAGTCTCTTACTGTAATTTAAAAAACAAAAAACAGGAAAGAAACGAGAGGCTGTTTTACAAGCTGTTGATCGATCATGTTGAGGAGCTTCTACCTATAGTTTATACTCCAACTGTTGGTGAAGCTTGCCAGAAATATGGAAGTATTTTCAGGCGACCTCAGGGCTTATTCATCAGTTTAAAAGACAAGTATGGCATGTGACTTTATCTTATGATCTTCCCTCTTTTTCCCACTTTAACTTTAATCTTGTGTTGATACAGAGGAAAGATTCTAGATGTGTTGAAGAATTGGCCTGAAAGGAACATACAGGTTGTTGTTGTCACAGACGGCGAAAGGATCTTGGGATTAGGAGATCTTGGTTGTCAGGTACTTTCCTTCATTCTGAGTTTTGATATGATCTGAACAAGTGACTCAACAGAGTTGGTGTTTCCTTCTAGGGGATGGGTATACCAGTTGGTAAATTGGCGTTATATTCAGCACTTGGAGGTGTTCGTCCTTCGGCGGTAATGGCTTAAGCTTACTCAGAGTTTCTGCAGTATTTTTGAGGTCAGGAACATCAGATTTAAGTTTCTTTTTCTTGCAGTGTTTACCTGTCACCATTGATGTGGGAACAAACAATGAGAAACTGTTGAATGATGAGTTTTACATAGGACTGAAACAAAAGAGAGCCACGGGACAGGTAGGCTATAATCTTTTTCTTATAACTACGAACTTATAAGAACTGAGAAGCTTTTCTTTCATAACGTAATTGCAGGAGTATAGTGAACTCTTGCATGAGTTCATGAGTGCTGTAAAACAGAAGTATGGCGAAAATGTTCTTATACAGGTGCTAAATTATGAATTCTTGCTTCTTCGGTATGATTTTTCTGTAAAATGCGTTTTATGTATATACTCTCTTTTCTTCCATTTGACACAGTTTGAAGATTTTGCAAATCATAATGCCTTTGAGTTGCTTGCAAAATACCGTGATACTCATCTTGTCTTCAATGATGATATACAGGTAAGAGCTTAGACTTGTTTTTATGGGTGTTTCTTGCTGTCTACATTGTTCAAAGAGTTTTGTCTTTTTCTTTTGGTTTCAGGGGACAGCAGCTGTTGTTCTAGGGGGATTAGTTTCCGCACAGAAGTTAACGAATAGTCCACTCGCAGATCAAACATTCCTCTTTCTTGGTGCTGGTGAAGTAAGAATCTATTTTTTTGTCTCTGATCCTTAAAAGTTTGCTCAAATGTTATCTTATGTCTTATTGTATGGTTGTTGCAGGCTGGAACTGGAATAGCAGGACTTATAGCTCTCTATATATCCAAACAGGTAATGAATCTTCTTGAAATCTCTGTGGTTCTGTCGGTTTCGATTCATCTCATCTTTCTTCTGCAGATGAATGCTTCAGTAGAGGAAAGCCGCAAGAAGATCTGGCTTGTTGATTCCAAGGTAGTAGAAGAAATAAAAAAAAACTAAACATCTGACATTTTATTGGAACTTTAATTTGAAGCAATTTTGGTTTTTCCTGACAGGGACTGATTGTTAACTCCCGTAAAGATTCACTTCAAGCCTTCAAGAAACCATGGGCTCATGAACATGAACCGGTCAAAGATCTCCTAGGAGCTATCAAGGTGCGAAGTCATCTTCCTGTCAAGCATCGTGATCCTCTTACATCTCAATCTGTTTTCTTTCCACTGAAGTTCTATGTCTCACCAGGCCATAAAACCGACGGTTCTGATTGGATCGGCTGGCATTGGACGGTCTTTTACAAAGGAAGTGATTGAAGCCATGTCTTCCATTAATGAGGTATTTGTTACTTCTATGTTAGTTGATCGTATCAAGGCACCATTTTGGGTAAGAAAGAAGAGAAAACAACTATATGTTCTTGCAGAGACCTTTGATAATGGCTCTCTCTAACCCGACAACACAATCAGAATGTACAGCTGAAGAAGCTTATACTTGGAGCAAGGTAAGTCTCTCCGCACCGCACCATTATTCATATATGGCTTCTTCCCCTGGAATGAAAATTTACATTTTCTGATCATCTTCGAATGAAGGGTCGTGCAATTTTCGCAAGTGGGAGTCCGTTTGATCCAGTTGAGTATGAAGGAAGTGTGTTTGTATCTACACAGGTAATAGAAGAAACTTCTCGTCTCTTTATCCATTGGGGTGTGCAAGGAAACTTACTTAGTAAAGCTCTTTGCATTTCTTGAAACACAGGCGAACAATGCATACATATTCCCAGGTTTTGGACTCGGTTTGGTAATCTCAGGAGCAATACGAGTACATGACGATATGCTTCTGGCCGCAGGTAAGTATTTCTAATGCTAGCAAAAGCTCGAGAGATCTAAAGCTAAGCAAAGGCTTTAAAAGCTTTGTTGTTCTGTTGTGTAATAGCTGAGGCATTAGCTGGACAAGTAAGCAAAGAGAACTATGAGAAAGGAATGATATATCCTTCCTTCTCTTCCATCCGGACAATATCAGCTCATATTGCAGCCAATGTAGCAACCAAGGCATATGAACTAGGTCTCTCTCTTTGTCTTCTCTCTTGCATTCAGCTTTCAAGTTGCGAGTTCGAATACTGAAACGGTTATGGCTGATTATATTGGTCTTCAGGAGTGGCGGGACGGCTTCCACGGCCTAAGGAGATTGTAAAGTGTGCAGAGAGTAGCATGTACAGTCCCATCTATCGTGTCTACCGTTGAAGACAAAGAACAAACTCTCAAGAGTCTCTGCTTTGTATGTTAAGACTTGCTCGGAACAAGTTGCTCCCAAGTTTTTTTTTCTTTTGTGTAGATTCCAATAATAGTCATTTGCTTCAAGTTTAATAATGGTCAAACTCTTGGTTGCTTTGTATCTCTTACCTACTAAATACTTAATACTATAAATGACATTTTGATAATGTGTCAAAGGTAGGCTAACTGTGGTGTGGTATATTTATAAAGAAAATATACACACAAATAAATTAAAATATCAAAAAGATAAAAAGTAAACTAATTTTTAAGACTTGTTAATCTATTAAAAATTATAAAGATTATTATATTAATAATTTTTAAATTAATGATTTATCAATATATATATAAGGATAAAAAATTATATTATGACAATGAAATTAAATAAACTGAAAATTGTATTTTAGTTACGAAAAAATGACGAAGAGATTAAAAGTATTTTAGTTACAAAGAAGTGACGAAGAGATTAAAAAAATAAAAAATATATTTTAGTTAAGAAAAGTTGTGTTTATAAATCGAACGAAAAAAGTAAAAATGGATCGAAGAAGCATTTGGAACGGGCTCAGTGTTCATTTCGTTGGTGGAATCCGCTTTTGACTCGTGGAACTTGTAGCACAGCAGTCCACCGGGTGGGTTTGTTTATCGTTCCAGTTTGGAGTGTTTTCTAGTTATAGCGGTCCATAGGCGCGAGATGTACATTGTGGGGGGCGTTTTCTTTTTCAACTTCAGAGCTTTAGCGTTCCGAATTCAAATCTTTTTTTGGTTTCCGGCTTACTCTAAATTAGACAAATCCAAGATGGCAGACTCCATTTTATTTATTATCTGTCGTATTTTACTATTTTCATAGTAAAACTGTAAAATGTATAAAATTTCATCTGAATTATACGTAGATATGTGTCTAACAATTTTACCGGAATATATCTATTAAATCCATGTTAATATGTATGATTGCATTATTAGTGTAAAATTATTAATTGAATTTTAGTTTTCTCACACGTACAGGTTTAGTTTAACTTCTATTATGAGTGTTTTTTTATGCCCTTAAAACACCATTGTTGGCTGATTGGTTTTTTCTTCCAACGTTTGTGCAAGCAGAATCGCTTGAACACAGAGACAATTAGAAGGAAAGAATGCGAATTTGGATTTGGACATTGGTATGTTACATAACACACTAAACAGACAAATGATGGGTAGAACCAAAAATTACAGAAATCAAGGTGATGGATGAAAAAGATGATGATCAATAATACTTCTTCCCAAACGGCGAAGCAAACCCATAGAACAAACAGAAAGGAAAATCAATAAATAAAAATTTCCCAGAGGGGAATAATGCTTTTTCTTCATCACCAATAAAACATTTTGTAGCCAAAGAAGGAAGAAGAAAAAGGTTGAAACAAGATCAAATCTTCCCCACCACCTCTGGATAAAGAATCACCAAACATTTCAAAGAATCATCAAATTCACCCGCGACTACTTGAGCTTTGCTTCTACTGTAATAAGAAAACCTGACTTTTTAAACATCAAATTTCTTCGGTTGTCGCCAATGAGCCAAGTTTCTTCCCAATGAGCTTAAGAATGAAGCTTTCTGTGGAGCTCCTTTCTTACCATACAAGTGTTTGCCTCCTAAATCGGTCTTCGCTGGTCCCATATCCTTTCTTCTCTCAATCTGATATATCACATTGCAAGAATCTCACATACACTTGCTTGTTGTCTAGGTGACATATTCAAGATCAGGACAAAGTCCGAGGAAACTACTTGAAGAAGTGAGATGATTTACCTTGAAGATCTTTCCATTTTTCAAGTGGTATCTAATTCCAGACCAGTTTATGGATTGAGAAAAGTGAGAACGGAAAGCTGAGATCGGGTATAGGAAGTTGTCCACTAGCATTGCTATAAAAACCTGCAAACAATTTTTCCCAAAAATCAAAAATCATACCAAATTACCTCTGGATCTTATCATCCAGACGACATTTGACACCATTACTCAGATTTCTGATTTAATCAGTGAAGGGGTTGAAACCACGTACAAGTCCCCAGTTATAAGTTGCAAGAGACAGACGGGGAGCCTCGGGGGATAACAAGTTGCAGAGTGTAACTTCTCGTCTTGTCAAATTCCACATTGAAAGAAGTTCGATGAAGGTGCAGATCGCCAACAATATAACAAGCAACATACCTGCATAGAATCTCATCCTTTCAGGTCAGTAAGTAGAACAAGAAAAGCATACAATTCTACAGTTTTAAGTTGAAGATGTCACTATGCTTCCACATGCTATACAGCACTTCTGAGATCCCCACCCAACACACAGGCAATCATCGTGGCACTAGGATCAATTCTCTTATCTTGAACACATAACCCACCTAAATAAGAGGAAAAGTATGCTCACCACCAGAAGCAAAGGTCGTGTCTTCAAGTTGATGATAGCCCTTGATGTAGATTCTTAAAGCTGATGTTATGTGGATGACAGCCATAACATATGGTGCAACAAAACCCCATGATAGATAACAGTGGACGGCAAACAAAGCCTTGTTCATTATCCAGTTAACTTTGGATATGTAAGATTCTAGCACAAAGGTTTGCTTTCTCAAGTAATTCCAGTACCTATAGAAAAGAAAATGGTCAAACATCTGACAATTCAGTACATTTGGGTTGAAATAAGTAAAATAAAAGTATGTACCGTCCAAAACTTAAATCACTTGCAAGCGGATGAGGGAAAACAGCGACAGGAGGAGATGTAATGAGCCTCTTGTGAGCACCTGGAATAAAACAGATGAGTGGAAACAAGAAGAAACTATCAACTACAGATACAATTGGCATACAAGGCTACAAAATAGAGAGGAATTCTGAAAAAAATGTTACCTGCTAGAGACGCAAGTGTCATATCATCTGAATATCCACCATCACGCAAGCCAGAGACAACACCATATCGATCTTGTCTGAAATCATCAGCATGCATCTACAAATAGTTGCAAACAATCACCAAAATTAGATGTAGCAAAAGAGAATACAAAACGAGCATTGATATACCATGCTATCTACTGACCATCATACACCCTCCCCACAAAAAGAATGTTCTCCCGCCAGTCGCAAATCCCATTGAGCAAGGCTGTAAAGTGAACATGCCAATATTAGCTCCAATTAAAAAATTAAAAAAATAATAATAAGAATTCAAACGCATAACAGGGAAGCCAGTAATTATACTCGGTAAAAAATAAAATTTAAGGAAGAGTAAAGAAGGGAGAGAGATGTCACTGTACCATGTGGTACTCATAGATGCAATAACTCCCAAGAGTTCCAGAGGGCAAGTCTAGAGGATACCCAGTTTGAATAAATATCTGCAATAGATCACTATTGCTGTTAAAAAATTTCAACGCAAGGAAACATAACTAAAGGCCTATTATCATAGTTTGGGTACCACCTCTGGATTTTTCTCCATCTCAGTCGTGAGAGCTCCAATTGTTCCAGGATGCAGTCTAACATCATCGTCCAAAAATAACACATATTTGGTATCTTTGTGCATTTTCTCAACCCCAATCTTCACAAAGCAGAAACCAAACAGCACATAAACTCAGGAAAAGCCAATGAAAGAACAATATGAAAAACGTATATTGGAAGATAGTTAGCTTTTCATGGTTGTGCTTACAGTTTAGCCAAGAATGGTTACAATCACAAAGGAGAGATGAAAATATTGAGAGAAAAAAACTGTACACTAGTGCAACCAATGAAAAAGCCAATCACCAAAGGATAAAATCTGCTTTAAAGATCATACATACCAACTGATTATGAATTTTCTGGCTGCAAGTCGTTGATAAACCAGCAACCACAACCTTAGCTTCAACGTGATCCTGTGCACATTTAGGCATAGAAATGAGCAAAGCTATGAAGTCAGTACATACTTCAAGACAAAACAAGGCCACATGGACTATGAACTGAACTTTTTGTGGATAGTACTTTCATTGGTTTCCTGTAGTTAACAAGCTAAACAACCAGAAAGATATGTTGAGAAACGTGTCTGTACCTGATACATAGATAACAGCCGGGAAACAGCATGATATGCAGGGTCTTCAGTACTTTCTACAACAAATAGGAATTCCAATGGCCCACCATAGAGAGAAGTAATCTACACAGATATATCGATCAAGATAAACAACAATAAAGTTGGAAGCAAGACACTTCTCGGACAAAAAGCTTAACAATGATGAAAAAGTGTAAAAACTCCGCCAAGAAAAGGAGACAATGATGCTGCAACACCATGGACTGACCTGACTTCTCCAGTTGTGCAAATTGTGTTCTCCAAAACCTTTTAGAGGCATGATAACGGAAACCCTGGGAAGTTTAACCTGCCTAGAGTGCTCGAGTTCATTGATATCTTGATAGAGGAACGCCAAGCTGTTTCCGGCTTTCATGCTGTTTTTAATTCTCTTAACCTCTCGGTTCCTTAAAGATAGAAGTAGAAATACACAAATTTCAGAATAAGAAAACAGACGCAGGTTGTAATTCTAAGCCACAGACACTACCTGACATATGCAGCCATTAACCAGCCTAGAGCAAGGAGTAAGCATATCGTACATCCCTGAGGCATATTAAGAAACAGTAAGAATAACAAAGGCAAGAAAATCTTAACTTGATGATAAAAGTCCCAACCAGACAAGTCGAGGAAAAGACATTAAGCCCAAAAATTGATAGGATCTCAAAGGAAACCATAAAGCTTTAATTTTTCCCCAAAAAAAAGAAAAAAAATACGTTGATGATGCGAAAATTATGTTTCTGATTCATCAAACATACGTTCAATTTCTCCTTATCTAAGATTCTTGACACGGTACTAAAAACCCATTACTTTTCAACACAAAACAAACGATGTATCTATTGACATTGAAGTCTCAATTCTTAGAAAATGACCAAGCGAATCACGATTTTTAGAAGCCGACGCGTTAAGAATCAGACGAGGGACCCAAAATCCACACAACATGTCAAAGAGAAAGGACCAAAACTTCGATCTCACCTGGATCTGAACGAAGACAGCAAAAGGGCTACAGAAAGCTCTGCTGAGGGAGAAGAGAATCGCATCCATGGAGTCCAATGTAGACATCTTCTGTTAAGTTTCTGTCTTTCTCTTCACGTCCCCTTCCCGGCGACAATAAGGATAAGAAGAAGAAGAAGAAGAAGAAGACAGGGGAACGGGATAATGGAGGAGCAAATTGAGGAAACCCTAGATTTGAAATTACCCCAATTCGTCTCTCAATCTCTCTCTCACACACACATGGAACCAATTAGAGTCGTGAAATTTCACAGATCGCCATTGACGGACCAGCGAAAATCCAGAGAGACGAAACTAAACTTATATATTTCAAAAAGGAATCACACACAATTCACCATTCAATCATGGACACATCCCTTTCTTCCTTTTTTTAATTCAAAAATCAAAATTTACTATTTTAATTCTAATATTTGTTTTTAAATAAAAAAATATATAAGATTTGGTACTCTCTACTCAAATAAGAAGGTTTTCTTTCCTGTCTTCAACTTAATAAGGTATTATATTTCTTTAAGAAGGTAAAATATATTTTGTTTTTACGCGTTTATTGACATATCAATGTGCATTATTTCAATATTTTTTATTTAATGACCCAACAATTTTTAATCCGCTTGAAACGTTTTTTCTATAAAGGAAAAAGAAGCATTGTATCTATAGTTTGAGGGTTTTTATTTTTAAAAAATTGATATTGAAAAGGTTTGTTTGATAAAATATTTACACAAAATCAGTAGAGGTGTTGCATTTTTGTTTGACCGTATCAGATTAAGTTTGTCGCATTTTAAGGTTATATAGTAGTACTCAGTACTCACATATTTTTAAAAATAGATATATAAACATAATTGGTTCAAATAGATATATCAAAATACGATTGTATTATTTTATAATATAAATAATTTAAATCAACTGTATTTTTTATGCAAAATAAATTTTTATTGAATATTTTACTGTTCAAATGATGATAACCAAAAAAATTGAGAAAATAGAAATAAAAATAAAAATAAATATAACAAATGAAATTATAAAAGATATAATAAGTTTTGAAGTTTAATATAGTCTTATAGTTTTTTCTGAAGACTACAAATATTTTGGCTATTTATAAGATGTAGATGACCAATCAAATTAAAATTACAGTAAGATAATTTAGATTATGATCGTCAATTCTCAAAATAAATTATCTAACCACTAAAACAAAATTTTTTATTTTTAACTATTTCAAGTTAAATAACATAAATATTTTATTTTCAAATAAAATTTTATTGATTTATAAAGTTAATTCTTGTAATTAAATTGAAATATACTGTTTGGAATTTTTACTCTTTTATGAAAAGATTATTCTTAAAATTCAATAGGAAATATTGTTATTTTAATAGGAAGTAAATTTGGCGGCAAAGATGCCATAATGTTTTATGCCGAATCTGAAGGAGAGGGACCATGTCCTCCTTTTCAAACAGAGTATCACACCAGTGGTGACAGCTTACATACATGTGTTTTTTTTGTTTTTTTTAAATTTATTTTTAACGTGACAACCCAATTTCTTTTCATATATTTTATTTTATAATTGATTACTCCTAAGACCTAATAATTGATCTCCTTTGCGAATTTAATATTTTTGTGGGTATATTCTATGCATCTTCTTCTCTGATGTGACTATAAATATATGATTTTGTTCTTCGAATCAAATTTTGGTGGGAAAATTAGATGTCTTATTAGATTAGTCAATTTTCTAGTTAGATAAGATCAATGGATTGATAAGTTTTGAATCTTTTTGGTTAGTTTAAACAAATATAAAACATACACATATACAATATCGCAAGCGAACAAAACTATTTCTATTTTCAATCAATTTTGTTATTGTTGTTTCTTTTAACGTATTAATTGGACTAATCTTAAACATTGCTTGCTTATGTACGTAACTAGAGTTGCTTGTGTACAAGAAATAAAGTGTATCGCAAGAATTTGACTTTAATATATTACATAAGTGACGTTTAACATTTGTAGGTGACGAGTAAAATATATATAATCAATGTTTTTCAATTTAAGATGTGTAGTAGATAGATTTTAGAGTTTCCTAGGGTTTTCTAAGAGGAGATTTAAACCCATAAACTTTACCAAAAGGATTTGAGTGACAATTAGAGAATATTATTCAATCATAGATTTAAAGTCAATTTTCTAGGTTTTATAATTTTCAAGCTTTAAAATTTTGATATTAATGTTTGTTGTAATGCGAAAATCCTGAATGAAAATTACAAAACAAAACGAATTGAAGTCGATGATATCTTTTTAAATACTCACATGTCCAATTAGTAACCAGAAGAATTATACTTTGAGACTATTAAAATTATAGGCATTATAGAGTTTATGTGATTCGATAAAAGTGTAACTTAAATAAGGCTGTAAAAATTACCGGAAACCAAAAACCGAATCGAACCAAATTAAAATTATCCGATACTGAACCGAATTAGAAATCCTAAATACTCAAACGGTTTCTTGTTTAAAATATTTTTGTTATCCGAACTGACCCGATAATAGAATTGTTACTTTTGTTATCCGCAACATAATACATATTAAAAAAAATTAGTTATATTTAGGTTTAAATAACCAAAATATCTCAATTATATTTATAAATCTAATTTTTTTTAATTATGTTTAAATTAAACTATTGGATGTATCCAATATCACCCTAATATTTTGATCTGAACTAACCAAAATTATTTATTCGGTATTCTTATCCAAATCACTCCAATTATTCGATATATTTACCCGAAATTACCTGAAAAATCTGAACGGTAATCAAACCGAACCCGGATTTTTTTTCGGTTACCAGCCAATTCCTAATTTCACTACCCAAACCAACCAAAAACGAACGAACTGAACTGAAACCGATCCGAATTTTGTAAGTATCGGAACGTTTCCTATATCTCTATATCCAAAAAAACCTGAAATCCAAAAAACCCAAACCGAATCTATACGGATACCTGAATGGCCATGCCTAAACCTAAATATATTCAAATTATCAAGCTGAAATGGACCGGACCATGCTTTATAAGGATATAGTGGTACCCAACTCATGATTAGAAAAAACAAAACAATAAAGATTACACATGCACATAAAGCACACACACACAAAAGTTAAATGTAACCATTATTAGCACGAAAGGCCATGTGAGCAATAAGAAGACACAAATGTTAGATACATACATTTGGTGTTTTGTCTCCGTATCTTTTTTCCGATGATTTCAAAACAAGAACTGCAGATTAACAAACTTAAGGAGCATATACTGTGGTGCAATGCAAATCCGACTACTTCACCTAATACACTTCATTGCAAATATGAAGGAGCTTATACATCAAAATTTGTTTGTAGAGAACACAAGTTTGTTCTCAGTTTTTCAAACGCCAACTTTTGCGTTGCGTTTCCATATGGAGAAACTATACAAAGAAGAGTGAAAAGTTTCAAATATAAAGCATTTTCATTATCTCATAAAATAGTTGTAAAAGCAAATATCAAACGCTAACGGTAGGAACGTCTTTCGTTATAGTTTGGTTTTGCGTTTACAATAAGCGAACCATAGACTGAGAGAACGTAATTCAAGTACAGCGCAGATCCCAAGTTTGGTGCTAAAATGATATGTTTTAGAAGAACTCACACCACGGAATCAAACATTTGCCTTGTTTCCTATCAAGTGATGAAGAAACAAACCAGCTGCAACACTTACGTTCAAGCTCTCCACAGCTAGAAAAGATCTGAATCCTTCGACTTCCGCATCTTCAGACTCTGTAGCTGCAACATCGTTAGGCATATTACCGCTAATTCGAACTAATTCAGTACACGATCTCTCTACTAATGGTCTTAAACCAGTTCCTTCATTCCCTAATACAAGAATTGTCGGGCTACCGGGTAACACCTCGTTCAAAGCAACAGCCTTTGGAGAAACCGAACCACCAACCACACGCCAACCGTTCTCAGCGGAAGCTTCTAAGAACTGCATCATGTTTTTGCAGTATCTCAGTTCCATTACTTCGAGCGATCCAGCACTTGCTTTGCTCACAACCGCACTTAACGGAGCTGAGTTTTTAGCACATACCACAACACCCGTGGCTCCAAAAAAGTAAGCGGATCTTATGATTGCGCCTAAGTTCTGCGGATCAGTGACCTCATCTAGAGCCACCCAAAGAGAGGATTTCTCTTCCTCTGACGCAATTGGATCTAGTTCTTTCACTTTCACCAGTTCCAATGGCGAAGCATCTAGCACCAATCCTTGATGGGGTCTATTATCAGCAACCATGTTAAGATCATGCTTCGAAGTTTCCTTGATGTCTAACCCGAGCTTTTCAGAGATTTTCAACACTTTCTCGAAACCTTTCTTGTCTTTCTTTTTCCTATTGTTACTACTCAAGTCTAAACCTTCTTGAACATATAGAGCGTAAAACTCTCGTCTCCCAACAGACAGTGCAGCTAACACTGGACTTACTCCGTAAACCACTTCACCAACCATCCTAGGCACGCTTGACTCAGTAGCCTCTTGCCACGTTTTCCTACCCCAATTCTCTTGCCTATTCCAGTTTTGATATGCTGCATTGCTACGCCCTTGATCGCTTCTAACATCGTATCTATTGAATCTATTTTTGATCTCAGACCACCTAGTATCATTTGGTTCTTCTTCAGTTTGCTCGGTTTCCCCTTCTTCGACAGTTCTATCATCATCTTCATGGGCATAATTCATTGATTCATCTTCTACTTCAGTGATTCTACCATCACTTCGAGCACCAAAAGAGTTCTGGTTTCTTGTTCTACCATCTTGTTTCTCCCAAGATGACCGGCCAGCTCTCGGCAATTCCTCTTTTGCCGGTTTATCATTAGCCACCCAAATTGAGTTTCCACTAGCTTTCTCACTTTCTCCTTCTACTTTGACGCCTCTATTATCTCTTCGGCCACGAAAAGAATCTCGATTTCTTGTTTCACCTTGAGCACCGAATCTACTTCTCCTGTCAGCAGAAACCGAATCGTTTCTATTTCTACCATCTCGTTTCTCCCAAGATGATCGATTAGCTCCCTGAAACCTATCTTCCACTGGTTTCTCATCAGATTTCACCCACATTGAATCTCCACTATCATTTCCGCCATTTCGCTTCTCTCGAAAAGCTTTCGATACTAATCCAGACTTCCCTCTACTTCTACTACTATTACCACTTCGTTTGCCAAATCTCTGCGAATCAAAACTCGAAAAGTCTCTAACACTTTCAAGCTTTCCTAACATTCCAATCTCCAGAGATTTAAGGCGAGAACTAACTAATAGACTCCTTTCACGCTTACCTCCGCTAAACCCAGTCGAGACATCTGCAAAGGCGCCTCCTTTGGGGTTTACGTAAAACTTCACTGGTAAATACGAAGACTTCGAGAGCTGGGAACAACTTTTAACTTGGGTTTGTTGTAAAGAAACCCTAATCGCCATTGGAAATCCTTGGGTTCTTGTCAAATTACAATACATTGTTCCGGGCTAAACAGAAGATAAATTCAAACTCTTTTCGGGTGGAGAGAGGTGGTTTTCTCAAGACGAGGGCTCTCAGAAAATGGGGTTTAAGAAAGGTGAATCTCCCATTGATAAAGCTTACTATCAGATCAGATTGTTAGGGTTTAAGGGAAAGAAGACCAGAGCGAAGGGGAAAGATAAGAAGAAAAGTGGCGAAACAGAGAGGTTACAACAAAACGGTGACGTTTTGGGGGGAAATTACACGTTGGCGTAAAACTCCTCAATTACACTCAAAATTACCATTCATGCCACTGACTGCGGACACTCAAGTCAAACCATAGTGTACGTATGAATGTTGAATTCAAGATTCACCGGTTGGTCGAAATTGCTCTTTGATCAATAAAAAAAGATCACATCTTTTAAATGCCAGTGGTAACTAGAACATGAATCTGGAAAAAAAAAATGAATATGATCATTTATATATAGAACTCGAAATATATAGTTCTACAACATTGGCTGGTTTTGGAATTTTGCCATAGCCTGAAGAAGAAATCCAGGGTTTATTATTGTTCCTGAACATTGATAACATAAAAAAAAAGAAAAAAAATTCCTCAAAGGGCTGACCTTTTTCTCTTTTATTTGTTTAAACCCTAAAGGCAAACAATGAGTCTTCATAAGATAAACACAAAAGGTCTTTTACCTTTTCCCATGCTTGGAGCCATGAAAGTCGAAACATTCTTTAACTTTAACTTGTTTCAGAGTCCTCGAGGTACTGAGAGTGCGATGCAGCCAGCAGCGCGGCTCCAACACCAGAACCGTCATTTGAATGAATTACCTCGACGCTCTCTGATGCTTCATCTCCGAGCAACTCTTTCAGTGAGCTCTCCATACACTCACTGAACTGAGTGTAGTGCTCAAACAGCCCACCGTCCATGGCAATCACAGATTTCTGTGTTTCTCCATCTTTTGGCGTGTCTCTTCCTAGTTTCTTGAGGATTCCATAGATCCCAGCAGCAGATAGACGAGCTCCTCGGCTAGAGATGATGTTACAGAGACTGATCACAACTTTTCTCATCTTCAGAGAAGTCGTAGGGACCTGAGAGATCATTAAAGAAATTTCGTTGAGGCATCATTATATAGGTTAGTGTGAATCATTAAGCATAGGAGATTCTGACCTCCAATATGTCCTTTAACTTGCTTCCGACGACCTTCAAATCCGGAGAAGTATCGCTGTGCATAGCAGACATGTTTGGGGTCCTGCATACCATAAAGTGATTCTTAGACTTCTGATCTGATGCAAGTAATGATTCTTTTTTTTTCTCACGATAACTGTGTAAAACGAAGTCAATAAACCTTATGATGAATGGTATTCTCAGCTTAGGTGGGACTGAGTCGCCAAAGAAAGCAGCTTCTTCAGCCATTTTCAAAAGAACTCTACGCAAGATTTCTCCCAAATACATACCGGAAATTATTTTCTCAAGAATCTGAGAAAAGCCAGATAGAATCATAGTGAGCTACAGTAGAAACTCTCTAAATGAACTTTGAAAACCAGCAAATTTCAAAGCTCATACCTGTTCACCTGGATTCAGACTCTCAAAATCTAGCGAGTGGTCGTACTCCGTCAATGGAAGATGTGATGACCTGAAGTTTCCCCACTCCATGTTGATCACCTACATTACGGTACATACTAAGATTACCGTAGTTCAAAGCTCAACTGAAGTTGGTATGTTCTTGCAAAAACACAAACCATTTCTCCTGATTTGGGAAGTAAGCCGTGCCATTTGGGAATTGCATGCGCACGTTCAACATAAGCTGCATTTGTGCCCGTGCCTAAAATAACAGCTGCAACAACATCCGGGTTATAATATCTACCACCAGCAAGTGTTCCAACGGTATCATTAACCTGCAAAGTTTACAAAGGGATCAAAAAATAGTTAACAAATGAATGACATAAGCTAGGTGAAAAAATAAAAGTTCCTTTTTTCTTTTGGCTAAGAGGAAAATTTACAAGCGCTGTGACATTCATGTCAAGCCCAACTCTTTCCATAGCTTTAATAAGCTCTCCGACAACATCTTGTCCAACCTACACAATCGCCAGCAACAGAAATACAGAAGACAAAAACAGCGTTCAGAGAGATATCGAGAGTTTTCCTTCAAAATAACAAACCAATTACTGTAATTATTTCGTCTACCGGAATATATCAAGAACAAGGTTAATGAAATTGACAGCCATGGGAAGCATAGGAGCTACTTCTGTAATAAATTCGAAATAAATGAAGGGTAATCAAGCTCAACTGTATCTTCGATGGAAAATCCTTTCGTCCACTTGATGAGAGTGCCAGAGGACAAAGATGTCTGCCTAACCGGAAACGAGAAAGTGAAACCTAATTCTCTTTGTCTACCCGCTGGGAGATGAAAGTCCTCGCCTTCTGTAGCAACGAACTTTGCAAGCGCTTCAGCGATAAAATTGAATAATTCCTAGCTCCCCAAATAGCAGAATATAATCAGTACACAAAGACATAGATCAACCAAGACTAACATAAAAACTAAGGGAAAACTCTAGTGTCAGGTAACTGACATCTGAACCGCCGGTCATCAAATGAGGAGGAATTGAGACTTCTTCGAATTCTTGTTTGACAACACGGTCTTGTTTTCCACCGAGAAGCACACGCATGACACGGAAATTTGTTCCACCTAGGTCGAGTGCGTAAAAGAAACCATGTTCATCCCTGCAAATCAGTGGTGAAGATTAGATTCACTTACAGATCAAGTTTACCGTGTCAGCAGCATCAGAACCCTGAAAGAAGTTAGTGCCAGTGAAACTATACTCACAATTCACCCTAAGTTGATGATTTGCTTGACTTCACATGAACTAGAGACGCATTGGCTACTAGATTACCCACGGTTAAGAATATCTATTTTGAGATTAGATGTCAACCATCAGAAATGAATTGAACAAAAGATTTCGTACTTTTAGAATATGCAGAGACCAAAATAGTCATAAAGACCACCTATAAGTATGTCTAAGACAGATTTTCTGGACAAATTTTTTTTCCCCATGACTGATGCTTTGGAGTGCTTTTTAATTAGTCAAATATCCTACTACTCATATCTTCTCTAGCTCTTTTATTCCCTTACAAAAACAGATGAAGCTAGCCAGAGACTAGGAAGAGGACCAAGAAAAGAAAAAGGAAATAAAAAGCAGTCAAAAACGTAAAAGAAAGCTCGCTAAAATCGACGAAAAGGAGAAAGATCAAGGAACAGTGAGACATCAAAACCTATCCGCTATGTTCCAGTTAAAAAGAAACAAAATGCAGATACTCCAAGGAAAAAGAATCAAGACTGGAATGACTTTAACCTACAGTGTCATGACTATAAGATTCAAGAGATAATGGTTCAATATAAATACACATCTAACTCCATGAGATTCAATAACTTTTAATCTCCATCAAATTAAAATCAGAGAAATCTGATCCAAATGAATCATAATTCATAAAGCATGAAACTTTCTCATATGGAACTCATAAGATTCACCAAAACAAAACAAAAATTGAATAATCGTGACAACGATTTATCTGAATCAGATAATGATTTATAACCAACAAAATAACTTTCAGATAAGATTCCACAAAAATCGCCAATCTGTCTTTTTTCTCAATCCAATTATCATATTATAGGATAAGGAAGATTACCCAGAAGGAAGATTATCGACGTAGCTGATAAGCATCTTAAGCTTGCTTCCACCTTCCGATGCGAGACCGGCGTGCATCTCAACGGTCATGGCATCAGCCACTTGTCTCAGTTTCGCGATTGGCGTTGCGCAATCCTCCTCGAGCACCTTCAGGATCTCAATCACGCGAGCCCATTTTCCGGAGCATTGCATCCGCCGCCGCACGATAAACACAGCCGTCGCACAAACCGCCGCAGCACAAACAACCGTCGCACCAACAGCTACTTTACCCATCTCTCTCACCGAATCTAAAAGCAAACAAAAAAAACAAATTTCGATCTAAAACGTATCGAAACGAAAACAAAAATAAAACGCAGATTTCGAAAAAGGAGAGAAAGTGAGAACCCTAGAGATCGATCTACTTGAGCTGATGATGCTTGTGAATAGTATTGGAATGAGAGACCCACGTAAGCAGCTCCGTTGTCTGTAAACTACCGAAACAAGATCAAATTATTGATTTTTAAAAAAAAAATTGCTTCGGATTTTTGGAATTTTTGTTGCGGGATCTTTCCTATTTTATTTTCTGAGCTGAGAAAATGGACATGGTTTTGATGGGAATTACGAACGTGACCTCTTGAGATTTGGTTTTCGGTCTTTTCTCGCCGAATTTCGTGGAGGACGTTGGGTAACCGGTAATTCGGAAAACGGAATAACTAAAAAGTGTGATTATGATATACAGAATGTTTCCTTTTCCTTTTTATTTTAAAATAATTATGAAACAATTTTGGAAAATTATCTAATTACTTAATAATATTAGAGTTTATCAAAATTATTAAACCAGAGGAAAAGTCATATAATCCTAATTTTTTGTATAATAACAAAAAATTCATTGATATTAAAAATACATAAATAATAATATTATTAATAATAAAAATTTGTTAAAAAAATCAATTTTACTTTTTTCTGAAAATTAATTTTTTCTTTCAAAGTAAAATTTTTTTTTTTAAATAAACGTTTGTGATTTGCGTTGCATTTGCGATTGGCGTTTTTAGTGATGATAAACTTATATCGATGTGATTTATAAACGATGGTAGACTTATATAATTCAGCATTTTCAACCAGCGTTACGTTAGAAATTCATTGTATATATAATACATGAGTTTACCATCATTGGATATAAAACATATAAGTATACCATCATTAGATGCAAACATATAAGTCTACTATCATTTTATGCAAAAATATAAATCCATCATTGAAAAATGTTATAAATAAATCTACCATCATAGTAAGAGAAAAAAATCTATAACCTTTAGCTTGTTTTAGTAAACTGAGAATGATTGAAAATGTCTACAGCCAAAACCAAAAAATCTATCATCACTAAAAATATCTACCAACAAATACTGAACGAAAAAAATCTCGTCCAAGTAAATAAATCTGCTAACGCAAATAAATCTATCATCAAAAAATATAAATTTACCATCAATACGAATCAAAATCTACCACCAATAAAAATAAATCTACCATGGTTAAATTAATTTTATGTTAAACAAAAATAAATGTAACACATGTACTAATAAGTCTATCATTTCACCAATAAGTCTACCAAGATTCGTATAGCCGAGATTACATTTCTAATAAAATAACAACATAAAATTATTTAAAGCATATTTTATTTACTTTTGGTTCCTATAAATTACGAAACGACTTAAAATTTATAAATAAATAAAAGTGAAATACTAAATAATTTATAATTTAGTTTTTTTGTAAATATTTGTATTTGTGCATGTGCATGGGAGAGTGGCCTAATATGTTTTTTAGAAATTAATTAAAATGTTATGATTTCATTAAAAATACTTTAAACTAAATATATACTTAAAAATATAGAACATAGTAAGTATCATGCACCCAATCACATATAATCATTCATATATTAATTATCAAAAACAAATCTCAACTTATTTATCATCAACTATTTTAGTTAATGTATTATTTTTCTCATAATTTTATCATATTATTTTTATATAAAAAGATAATTCATATAATGACAAAACTATATTTTGCATATTATAACTCTAATTTATTGAAAACAAAAAATATGCATCACTCAAATAGAGTGTAAATTTATAAAACAAATTACACTTTATAAATTTAAATATGACTAAACTTAAGTTTTTAAAAAATGATAAATTCTGTGCTATGTAGCATGGACTATTATCTAATTTCAATTCTTAAATAACTCTCTATCCTAAAAGACTTTGAACTCTGAATATAAGAAAACCAATCTTCTTATGTTGTTTTAATCTATGATTTTTTCTAATATTCAGAATTTTTTTTAAAATATTTTAATTATGTTTGAAATGAGATTTAAAATAAAAACAGAAACTAAACTTCTTATAATATTATATTAAATATTCGTAGAAATAAATTTATCCTTTATAAACAAAGCTCAAATTTAATTATTTTATAATATATATAAGGATCTGTTGAATTGTTTTATGATTATCATTCTTTTGTCGTTGATGGAATATATAATGAATCAGAGCTCAAAACAATGTATAGAAGGTTTACATAATTTCATTTTAAATTTGTAGTTCGACACTTTTTTTTTTGAACATTGACACTCTATATTTTAATTTAGAATAAAAAAATACGTTTGACTCTATTTAAGAGCTAAACGACGCAAATTGTGGACAAGACTATATATTAAGAGTTCGTTATTGATTTGACCACCGACTAGAGTGACTAATTTATTTTGTAAGTTCTACAATATTATTTAGTGTGCTGTAATTAAAAGTAACAGCCAATATCCAAATATCATGCAAGCTAATTTTATATAATACAAATTTTTGTTCTTGTAAACATAAAGATAAAAATTTTGAAGCAATAACTTGTACATTATCAAATTTAAATAATGGAAAACATTTATTTAAAAAACATATTGTACCTAAATAAAGAGGAAATCTTTTTTTGTTGTTGTTGTGAATTTCCTATATTGTTTATGTTTATAAATAAAAATATTCAAGATTTCAATGCCCATTTAATTAACAAAATCTGTTGACCTAATTTTTATGCTGTCCATTTTCCACTCCTACACAGATCACGCCGGCCTATATATGTCACTATTATATAATGCAACTAGTTAGTTTTATAAAAAGCTAACTAATCAAGATTAGAGTGATATATTATGTCTTTACTTCTTCTATTATAAAATTTCCAACAGATCTTTTTGGGCGTGTAATTTGCATACAGATACAGTTGACCTAATTGTGCAGCAAAATGCAAATTTAGTTGTATAAAAGATTCCAAAAAAAAAACAACGAAAAACAGAAGTAGTCCTAAAATATCGACTAGAAACAAAAAAAGTAAATGGAGATCTACATAATCAAACTCTGTTTTATTTTCGGAAGACAAAATATAAAAAAGAAAAATA
Organism: Schrenkiella parvula; assembly: GCA_000218505.1. Lineage (NCBI taxonomy): Eukaryota > Viridiplantae > Streptophyta > Magnoliopsida > Brassicales > Brassicaceae > Schrenkiella > Schrenkiella parvula. The sequence continues at coordinate 14,047,261 of CM001189.1, forward strand.
AAATATCAAAGATCAATAACATAATTTTTACAACACCCAAAAATTTTAAATATAAATCAGTCATTCAATTATACTATAAAAAATTATATATATTGTATAAAAAATTATACTATAATATATATATATAATTTTTAAAAAATACAGTCCGTAAAAATAAAGACCTAAGGCTTATGTTTCATATTGTTCTGTCCCAAACTGCCCTTAACTAGAACTAGTTGATAGGTTGATATATTGTTAAGTGTTTTGTGAGAGGCATCTAATAAAATTAAAATGATATATCTATTTATATATAGTATTACAGTTTAATAGGGATGATCCAGATTAATTTTGTTATTAAAAAAATGGATTAAGCGGGATCTATCTATGCCCTTTTAAAGGTTGGGTGCATGCTCTCCTTCTAATCAAAGTCACTTTAGATTTAACATCGGTTTGGTACGAGAAAGCAAATAGTTTGGTCCTTCGTTTTGTCCCTCACCCACTGAGTCCCACACTTTTAAGTTCAGTGATAGAATTATGCGTAAAGTGCTAACAACACTAGTCACTCTTTTAACTTTCTGCTTTTCTGAAGTGTTTTTTTATACTAAAACTATGCAAAATCCTTGTCCAAACCCTAGTGGTAGGAGTAGACATTACATCAAAATCTAATAGAACAAAAAGAAATGAATAATATTTTTTAAATAACCAGTTAGTTAAAATAAATAACTAGTCAGTTAAACAAACTAAACAAACAAAAATTATTGGAATTGATTTTTTGGTCGCTAACTAGACCGTAACACATCGGTCCGGATCATCCTCAAAAAGACTGATATATTACTAAGCATAACAAACGATCACTAATAATCTATTTATAATCTGCTAAAAATATTTCAAATTATCATTTTTTTTAATAATTAAAATTAAAGATATATATTGAAATTAGATAAGGATTAGTGGACTATGTAACCTCTAATAATAAATCTAACCAAAATGGATTAGAGTTTGCAAGCCGGTTGCCTCATCAAATAAAAATTAAAGATAAATACCAAAATTATATTAAAAAATTGTGAAAAAATTAGGGTTATGTAAATTAACACTCTATTCAAACACCGAATCTATAAAATATTTATTGAAATTTTTGTGTGAACTTACTAGATCTGACAATTCATTTGTGTAGCTTTAAATATATTTTGTCAAATGCCACCATTGTTAATTAAAAAAATTGTTTTAGTTTACTATTAAAAAGAAAAATACAGTAGGTATACAATTTATACTTCTAATCTTACTAAAAACAAGACATTGGCAATCTTTTTAAATTGTTTGAGATTTGAATTTAAGACGTGAACGGAATAAACTCTCAGATCTCAAAATTAAAGTGGAGTATTAACATTATTAAACTAATATTTTTGGTTATTCATATTATTAAATGTTGCTTAGAAATAAAACCGATAATAAGTGAGTGGTCGAGAACTAGTTTTCTCGAAACAACGGTGGTGGAGAAAAGATGACTCTTCTGTCATCTTCTTTAGTCGTTGACATCGATTGCTATAAGTTTCCTTTTCCCTGTTATTATAAATTCTCTGTTTTTTTTGTTTTTGTAAACAATTACAAATTTGTGTTTTGTTTTCTCCTTTTCATTTCATTTGTATGATATTCTTTATATTACAATTTACTACCATATTTTCATGCTATCCATACTTATCATACAACATATGGCTCGTTCTATTATGATGTGCTTTCAGAAAATATGTATGTATTTCAAATAAAATGTGTGTAAATATATAAAGTTTATGCATGTATCGAATTCTTTTTTCGTGTTGGGCTGTCTATTTTTCCAATAGTGTATGATCGATCAATTCACATGCAATTTGGACATATCTACTTTTTGAGAAAAGTGAAGTTCAAATAGTTTAATCTTAATTTTTTTGTACTTTGGTCGATAGACAATTCAAGAAACTGGTGAAGACACTGTGCACAAATACATAAAACTTCATGTGTTTTGACAATGTATTTAACTTTTTGTTTCTTTTTTCTTGCCTCAAACCTCGTGATATATGCCACATAATAATAAACATGTAGAACGTAAACATTGAAACATGTTACGTGCGTGGTCATTGCCGTTTGTTAGTGTTTATAGCTTAACCGATTAATTTGTGGAGAGAACCGATTCTTGAAAGATCACAGGCCCATTCATTAAGAGATAAAAGCAAACAGACCCAATAGAGAAATTTAGAGACTTCTCTGCTAAAATAGAGTTCAGATATTAGAAATTGCAAGCAGACTAAAGTCAGTGACATATAATGTTTGACCCAATATAATTGACTAAGAGGGTTCTTATTGGGCTGAATAAATATAATTGGTATTAAAAGATAATTTTGAGAGATTCCAAATCCTAGAATGTAAAAGTTGTTAATTAGGTCATCTTTTAGGTTTCAATCTTCAAAACTGCTGTCAAATTTAAGTTTTTTTTTCCATAGTTAAATTGGAAGATAGATGTGCTCACAGAGGAACTTATTTCATTGCTAAAAACATCACCGATTCGTTTTTTATTTTTCGGTCTTATATTATCTCCGAGCATTTCTGTTGATTTTATGAATTCTTTTTATAATAAAAGGGTTTTGTCTTCTGTTTGAACTGTACTAATTTTTGGTTAGAATTCTTTTTTTTGGTTTTGTGCATATGTTGTTGATTAATTTTGTGCATCAAATGTTATTGATGTGCCTTTTGATAATTACCTGATTTTTTATAAAAAAAAATTAATATATCAGATGCCCAAAAAAACTAAAAATGTTGAAAGTTGTGTATTCCTTTTTTGTTTACAAGAATATAGATTCTAATATATTATTTTTCTAAAATGCATATTTTTGCCAAATTTGGTCTTAAAATCTAGTTTTATTTATAGTCTATTAAACAAAAAAAAGGTTTCGTAGGTCGTTAACAAATTACAAAAGTTTTACTTATCAAACGAAAATAAATGTTACAAGCAATTATTGAAAAAAAATTCAAATATTTTATTTCTCAAGAATTAGTCAAAGAATTAATTTTCAACGAAATTTCCGAGATAAAAATTTGGTTGTATATATAAAAGGGTAGAAGTAGAGCAATCAAAATCACAATGTCAAAAGAAGAGAGAAAATATCAATCAATCATTAATATTACAAAGTAGAAAAGAAATAGGAAACCCAAATCCTTCGATTTTTTATATAAATTTCCAAAAAAACTTCAACGCCTTTTCTTCTTCTTCTTCTTCTTCTTCTTCTTCTTCTTCTTCTTCATCGCTCGATTTTGAATCTCTCTCAATCAAGCAGCAACCTTCGCATCAAATCTCTCAGGTTTGTGTTTATGAATCGATAAAACCTAAAAAAATTTCCTTTGTAAAATCTTCGCCTAGACATGTCGGCATGTAATCTTATCAAAAGGGTTTCGTTAGATTGTAATCGAAAATTTTGTTGTGAACGCAACCCTAATTTCGCTTAAGCTCGATTCACCGATTCATGATTAGGGTTTAATTTTTTCGATCTCAGTGTGGTTTTACGAGTTATCAATCAAACAATCAGCAATGTTGAATCGGCTATTCGGGAAACCCAAGCCGGAGACTAATACTCTCCAGACATTAGACAAGCTTAATGAGGTATGTGTCACCACTCGTTTCTCTGATTTTGATTTGACTTATTGATCTTCAATGTCAAAAATTTTGGATTTTTTAAGAAGATAAGAGAATTGAGATAACAATTCAATGGCTCGATGACTTGAGACAAAGCTTATTATTATTATTTTTTATTGTGAATGGAATCGTCTTACTAGATTGTTGTAGATTATAGCAACTTTGTGTGAGGAAAACGATCCAATAGTGGTTTATTTGTACTTTCAATGCTTCTTTTGGTTTATCTCTCAATGTTACCCATTGTTCTTCCTCAGACACTTGAGATGCTAGAGAAGAAGGAAAACGTTCTTCTTAAGAAAGCTGCTGGTGAGGTTGAGAGAGCAAAGGAATTCTCGCGGGTGAAGAACAAACGCGGTAAGACCAAATCATGCTTGTGATTATTATGAACCAGTTTTTCGTTTAAACATGTCCAAGAATGTGTTTGCTTTGTCATTAGATGGATTGTTTATGCGTATTTCGTTATTGTGCAGCGGCTATACAATGCTTGAAAAGGAAGAGGTTATATGAGCAACAAGTTGAACAGCTTGGGAATTTCCAGCTCCGTATTCATGATCAAGTAAGCTTTTTTTAACTTATTACGAAGTATGTTATCAAACTTGCTACTATAAGCGATAATTGAATATGTCTTTCTTCTGTAAACAGATGATTATGTTAGAAGGTGCCAAAGCAACAACAGAGACTGTAGATGCTTTGAGGACTGGTGCTTCTGCAATGAAAGCTATGCAGAAAGCAACGTATGTGTTTATTTACGTAACCTTTTTTTTCACTATCGTGGGTAGATTAGTTTATGATTTTAGTAGCGACTAAGTGTTCGTTTTAAACACTTGTGTGTTTTGCAGAAACATTGACGATGTTGACAAGACAATGGATGAGATCAATGAGCAAACAGATAACATGAAACAGATCCAGGACGCATTGTCGGCTCCGTTTGGATCAGCTGCTGATTTCGATGAGGTAAACTTTCCCTTTAACCCCACGATCATACTCTTTAAAAAACACATAAACAATCTTTTTCAGCTTTCTCAGCATTATTGCCTTCATTGGGAAATTACAGGATGAATTGGAAGCAGAACTTGAAGAACTCGAAGGCGCGGAGCTAGAAGAGCAACTTCTTCAGCCAGTGAGACCTGTTCCAAACCTTCCTGAACGCAAGCAACCTGCAACTCAGAAGCAACAGACCGCTGAGGAAGATGAACTCGCTGCATTACAGGCTGAGATGGCTCTCTAAAAGGTAATTTCAACTTCTCATGTTAATTAAAAACAAACAAACCCCATTGAAGAATCCGATAGTTAGCTAAACAACATGTTTTGTTTACTGCAGCAGAAGCTGGTCTCGGAAGATGAGGTTTGTGTGTGCATTATTTTAAAACAGAAAGGAAGATTGTATGTATATAAGGATCCGAGTCAAATTGATCGGATAAATTATTTTTATATATACAATTGACTCATGGGCTTTATTTATTTATAATCCACATTTGAAAGTTTCTTTACATATTTTCTTACTCTCTTATTTTGTTTCTTTATGACACTTTCTTGTGTGTCAACTTCTTCTATTCTTGGTTACGACGTGGTACCTTCCCTGCCATTTTGACTTGGTTAAATAAAGGTATAGAACTAACTACTTGCCTGCATATTCAATCAATCAAACACTATGAATGATTTTACATCCTATTGATTATCTTTCAACTAGTTGTTGATCTTGGACACCTTTTGAATAGGATTTGTCTTTCTCAACATCAAATCGTGACTTTTGTTGAATAGAAGACGTCCATAATACCATTAGATCTTTCAGAGTATGTAAATTATTTTGGATAGGATATACAATTTCACGGAAATTTTATCTACCTTATCTATAACAATTCGAAAAAATTCAAAATTTAAAAATCTATATAGAAGATGTTATTGGTTCTATAAATTGAAATCAATTCCGATAAATTTAAAATATATCAGATTTTAAATTTTTTGGTTCATATAAAATGATTCATCGTTTATTTTAAGAATTCAGATGTATGAATTATCTAAATTTAGTCAGTGTATTTATAAAATCAACATAATATCATTTTATTTCTATACTAAAATTAAACTTAATAACCAATAATTAATATTGCCATAAAGTTAATTTATTATTAAACTTTTTTTATTTAGAAAGATACCAAATTAAAACTTAATTCAGAACTTTTAAATTTTTTTATAAATTATAAGAAAATAAAGAAACCTAATAAATATGGATTAAATCCTAGTATATTAGTAAATCAAAAGATTGAAAACCAAAACCCTAGTTTCATTGGTGTGCTCGGCAGGTAAGCGCAGACATGTATACGGGGAAGGCTTTGATGAGAAGGAAGAAGAAACGAAAAGTGTTTTTAAATTTTAGAAAAGAAAAGAGCCAAAAAGTGTTTAGATGTAGCGATTGGTCCAAGCTTTTGTTAAACAAGAGTTGTCAGGTTTCTGAGAAAACTGTTCTATTCTCATATTGAATGAAAAACGAAACTGGCTTGGACAACTAGCCTGACCACATCTAAAATGATAAACACACGAAGCAAACTCCGAAAATCTAGCATTTGACCAACTCAAATAACAACTTAAAGACCAACTGTCAAAGACTAACTCCTGGACAGACTTTTATTCAGCAACGACAACTCCAACAGTTTTGTCCGGATGTTTTGCCAAAGATCCTCGAAACCTTAAGCCCTATTGATTCTCACCGAGCAAAACTCGTTTGCTTAGATGGTACTCCGTTTGGAAAACATGCGTTAATCTTCCTCTGTGTCCATTACGGATCATACACCAAGGTGCTTCTCCGATCTTGTTGAATCAGACAAGAACACTCGACGGACCATTAGATTTACACAAGATAACTCGCCAGGAAGGTGTTTCTTCGAGCTATTGTATGGCTAGCTCGGGGAGTTGGCTCCTAATGGTTGATTTTCGTCTCGATTTTCATCTTCTGAACCTGTTAACGCACGAAACGATCAATCTTCCATCAATGACTTCGCCAATTCTTGGTGAGCAAGTCACATTCGAAAGAACTGGCGAGGATTAGGGATGTTTTGTCGGGCCTTTTCGTACGGATAACGTTCAAGAAACGTTCTCGAATGGAAAACCTCAGCTGTTCTGTGGATAGACGAGAAAACAGAGGATTATTTCGTTGCGTGGATTTTCAGACAACACTACTTGTTCTCACACAAAAAAAGGAGATGATGCCTGGTCGAATTTGAGTATCGGAGGCAGCGATTCGGGTTTTTGGGATGCGGCTTATAGGAACAGTAAGCTTTATGTGCTGACAACTGATCAACACATCAATCTTTTCGATTTCTCTCAACGGTTCCCTAGACAAGAAAACCGGTATGGGAATGATCCTTTTCGCTTCGACGAGCAACCATGGGAATACATTTGGAAGAGGAAGATAGCGATTGATGAATCAGGAGAGGTTCTGATCATCTTGAGCTTAAAAGAAGTGAAAGAAGAAGGTAAACTTTTGTTTTACATATTTAAGATGAATCTTGAGAGTTGCAAGTGGGAAAGAGTATATTCTATTGGAGACAATGAGACGTTGATCTTTGGTAATGGCTCTACGGACAGAACACCGGTTAAGGACTGTATTGGTAATGGAATCAAGTGTAATTCGATCTACTTCGTTGAAGATGATGTTTGGCCAGATCATCAAGAACATGATCATCGTGTTTCGGATTACGGTGTCTTTCGATATTGCTACAAGTAGGATCGAATGGCGTAAGAAAACCTGTTTTTATATAAATGAAACTCAGTGGTTTGTTCCAGAAGTTGCTTGTTAGTCTAATTGTTTAAGTAAGTGTACTCGTTAACAGAGTTGATGTTTTTCTTTTATAGCGAAATATTCTAAAGGGTAAGAATCAATACATGTCGTGTTGAACAAACAATTGCGGTTGAAAAGCTTTAAATCTTGGTGCCAAAGCAACCTTCGTCTGGACTTTCAATGTTTCTCCTATGAACAATGTGGTGGCTGATTCCTTAGCCAAAAAAAAAAAATGTCAAAATGGAAAACTATATAACAAAGTAGAAAAGGATTAGTGATGTATATATTTATCTATTAATTATTGTTTTAATTAGTCATTAGAGTTTTCTAATGTTTTCTTATATACAGTCTTTTAGGCTTATTGTATTTTAAATTTTTTAATTGATTTATAAAAAAGAGCACTGAAAAAAAAATTGAAACCTTAGTCTTTTGGATATTCTTATAATTAACGGATTTCTAGTTTTTTTTGTTAAAAGCTTCCGCTTCATCAATGGATCTCTAGTGCTTCCAATAATGAAAATGAAAAAAAATCAAAGAAAAAAATATTAATAAAAAGAGGATCAACTGATAAAAGATGAAGATCATAACAAAAGCGAAATCGCAGATGGATAAAAAAATAATATAAAATACCATAAATTAAATCAATTTTATTTTGGATTTTGTTTTTCTTTTTTTAGATACTATTGACCGATTTTTTTTTGTTGCAATGAATTTCTTCTTAACTAAATTAACATGATTTTTTAATTTTAAAAATTAAATTTATTTAATCTTAACTATTATGTGATTACCAATTTGCATCACATAATCTGACCTTTACACTTAGCCGTATAGTTTTAGCTAATATCTAAGTAAATTCTAATTTCCAATTTGGTTCGACTTTCACTCAGCACTATCACCCATAATAATGAGTCTACTAATGAGTTCGTACAATAGGTTTCCTCTTTTCTCAATCACTTATTATAGTTGTGTAGACTAATAATCACTACACAACTCTACCAATTTGGACTTTTCCTCTATTAACCATAATTTAAATAAAATAATTAGTTCTATATTTCGTCAAAATAAAGAAATACCGGGACTTGCGTATCTAACAATGGACCCTCATGTCCCCTTTTATCATCAAACGATTTAATAAAAACATTATTACAAAACTCATGCGTTGCCTTAACCCTTTCAGATAAGATATGTGATAACAAAATTGCTATGGTAAATCGGATATAAAATCGTTAAATATAATTTTTAATCAATAAAACAAATGTTAGATATCAAAAAATCATCAGGTTAATCCAAATTGCATATTAGATCAATTGTTAAAAGTCGTATTAAAAACCGTTCTCGAATTTGAATCATTGATCAACTTCCGTTGCGAAGATTTTATATGTCTAAACCCTATAATTCTAGATTCTTTTGCAGATTCGAACAATTAATACAAGTTTTATATTTATGTTCGATTGTTCACAAAATTCTTCAACCAAAATCTTTTGTGAGTAGATGTTTTTCTCATCTAAAATAATTCATGTAATCAATCACACTTTTATATATACCAATCAACTTATATTGTAAATTCTAGTGATTAAACTAGAATTAACTTTAAATTCGATCTAGATCAAGAACCTAGTGATTGTCCTAACAGTCCATTCCTAGCAGTATATTAAATCTGTCAATTCTTCTTATTTATTTGATTAACCTTAAACCTAAGAAGCAAACTACTCGAATATAGTTAGTGCATCAAACATCATGAATTGTAAAGAATGAATAAAAGAGATTAATAAAAGATAAGCAGGTTCAAATTTTTCTCTCAAGACGAACATAGTTTGGAATTGTCTCTCAGAAGCTTTATAGCAAAATCTCCAAATGTCATAATATGTTCAGGTCATGACAACTAATTCAAAATTTTAAAACCCTAAAAGTTGTTATATAACACAAGTGGGAGCACTCTACACTTCTTTGAAAACTTCTGGATTTAACAAAGTTCAGCTTCGCAGATGGTGTCGTTTGACACCCTCCATTGGTTTTGAGCGACACCAGTCGAAAAATGTGAGCAAATCTTCCTTGTTCATTCTTCTTCATCAGCTTAGCTCCAAAATCTCCAAATTACTCTAAAGTCACCTAATTCATACTATAACCCCTAAACACTCATAAAGATTCTTAAAATATTTAAAAAGACTCAATAAAGCAACGTATATCATAGTTGAAAACCGGTCAAAACCATAATATGTCATGAATTATACTTCACATTTAAGCAATGGAGGTCTTTTATTTGATTTGCTTCTCCAGTTGAATGGCAATATGCAACGGCTCATGGAGTTGGTGGTACGGTTGTCTTTCCACTTTTCTAGTAATTCGTTCGTTGAGGCCTTCTGCGAAATGACAAGAGTGTCTCCTCTGTTTTTTCTAACTTGAGCCAACTTTTTAGGATCTCAAACTTATCATAGTATTCATCGACTGGCCTTTGTCTTTGGTACAACTTTCTGAATATTCTTTGATGCTTTCGATGATAATGAAGAGGAACATATCTCATTTTTAGCAAGTCTTTCATCTCCACCCAAGAATTGAATGGTCCATTCCTAGAAAGTTTTAGATCGATCTAACAAGTTTTAGGTTAAATCAATTTTGCTTCAGGCAGAGCAAATGTGTTTGTGTTATAATACTACAGTAAATTTCCGTTCATCACAAACTAATTAACAATAAATAAAATAATTTATATTCATTATATATTATTATAGATTTCATCACACTTTCATAAATAATATTCTAGAATAAGATTATATTTATAATCTTTATTCACGTAAAGTTTATTCATAAATTTAGTTATCGTCTCGGCAAATTTTATTTCAAATCAAAATAATAAAATAAAAATTATAAATTTTTATAATATATTATATTTTTATAAATTAATATTATTATTTAATTAATTTTCATCAATCACAAATATCGTTCACTTATTCATTTTAATTTTTTCAATGAAACGATTTTACTTTCTATTTTTATCTTTTATCATCTTTTAAGATTTTTGTTATGAACTATAACAATGATTACCAATTTGCATCACACAATCTGGCATTTACACTTAGCCGTATAGTTTTAGCTAATATCTAAGTAAATTCTAATTCCCAATTTGGTTCGACTTTCACTTAGCATTATCACCTATAATAATGACTCTACTAATGAGTTCGTACAATAGGTTTTTCTTTTCTCAATCACTTATTATAATTGTGTAGACTAATAATTACTACGCAACTCTACGAATTTAGACTTTTCTCTATTAACCATATCTTTATGTTCTCCATTCATAATATAAATAATAATTAGTTCTACATTTCGTCAAAATAAAGAAATACGGGACTATGCGTATCTAACAAAGGACCCACATGTCTCCTTTTATCATCAAACGATCTAATAAAAACATTATTATAAAACTCCGAATTTTTAATGTGCGTTCGGATAAGATCTATGACTATTTTCAAAAGTCAAGAAGCAAAAAAATATTCTAAATACTTAGTTTAAACTTTCGAGCAAAATATTTAACACTTCAAAGGATTCGTTAAGAGTACGTCGTCATACTTGATTTATGTTGAAGCATTGACAAAGATAACATAAGTTTATTTTAAAATAAAGCTTTCCCATTCTTTAATGAAAAATACAACACTTGTTTTTATTATTCCAGAAAAAAAGTTACTAGTATTCATTAGCATTTATTATTTTATATAATTGTTTTCCTGTTGTTTTTATAAACCAGGTGTGTATTTCAATACCATCAACACAAGGAGGTAATTCGATCCACCAATTTACAAAAAAAAAAAATTTAATCAACACTTTATATCAAATTAATTATTTTAAAATTAACAATGTGAAAACTTTATACCAAAAATATTTAGTTGTAGAAAATGTGTTTCAGAATAGATCTAACATCCATGCAGTTTTAGTCTAACTTTGTTTCGAACAAATAGACTATACAGTTTAATTTTTAATAAACCTGACATTTGGTGAAGAAAAGAACTCGGAAAAAAACAAAGAAAACAAAAATTACTAATTAAATTTTTATTTATTTTTGTAAATTATGAACAAATTTAATAATAAAATTTCATCAAAATTGATATCAACCATCCATTATTATATTTTGGCCGATTTTTCTCCCAACCATTATAGATTATACCTCAAATTTGTAACAGCAAAAAATTATATTATATAGTAAAAATAACTTGATGAAAATCATCCATATCTAAATTTGATTTACCACTACTTAAGAAACCCTAATCTTAAGCCAAGTATCGTTTGCAAAATTGTAAAGTGTGTCCGATATATAATTTTATTATAATTTCTATTTAACTTTTTGTTTACTCTATAGTTAATTACTATTTTTCTCCCTAAAAGGACACACAAGTACAACGACCTATCCCAAACTCGACAAGACAAAATTTGATCACCGACTTATTTAGGACATAATCACACTCACCGATAATGATGTTTACAGACGCTAATCTACACCACTTCACGCATGCTTAAATAAATACAACAAAACAAATCATTACTTAAAAAATTGAAGCATTAATGAAATCCACTTAGGGCTCATAACAAAATTAATAATTTACATCCTCATTACATTCATTAAATTTTTACATGAGATTTGCATCTAACATAATAAAATCGAAAAAAACAAAAAAAGTACAACAAGATCATATTACATATTAGAGATTAATCATTAAAAAAAACCCTAAGGATTTTTATACACTGAGAAATCTCCCCCGAGAATTGATATTATATATCAGAAACTATACGAAAATTAGTGAAAAATATTTACACAGTTTTTCAGTGAAAATACATAATGATAATAATTCTTTAGTTAAACCTTATCAACGATATTCAGATAACCGGTCATACGGGTCGGGTTATTTCACATCACCAGTTCAGAGACCCACCCGACATCAGGAGCTTCACCCGGACTCTGATACGGATCCGGGTCGACCCGATCCGCGCAGTTTTCCTTGCTCAGCTTCTCGAACATCTTCGCTCGCAGTTCACGACCCGACTCGACCCGTTCCATCGCCGGTTCTTCCTCCAAACCATTATCCCAAATGTCCATATACCCAATCTCCGGTCGGGTCGGGGTATTTGGTAGGCTCCGAAACCCGGGTCCCAAAACTGATCCACGTGGCGATCCGAATCCGGATCCGTAGCATCTGATTTGATTGTTGTATGACGAAGGAAGAGATTTCACTTTATTAAGCTGCAAATTCCTCAAAGACGCAACGACGTCGTTTACAGAACCTGACCCGAGTGAACGACTCAGTAAAGAAGAAGACTCCGAGTCGGCTCGTGGGCTCACCGGCGGCGAACCAGACGACGGAGAAATCGAAAACTGAAACGCCCTCCGTATTGGAGACATACCGTCGAACGAATCGACTCGATCGGGGCTTTGATTCGGTAAAACCCTCAGCTGATCCGGCGAATGAGCGAAGAAACAAACACGACGGCGACAGTTACCACCGTCTTTACACGGCTGAGTCCGGTAACGCGCTGGATGAAGCCAACACTCAAACACGCCGTGAGAGAACTCACACGCATCGCCTTTACTGCAACTGCCTTTTCGAAAATCAGGACACGCCGTACCGGAGTAATGATACTTCCTCGGATCTCGACGGCGAGCTTTCTCTCCGGGATGAGCGTAAGGACACTCCGTCCAGTCATGGCTCCGGCCACGAGCGCATCGCCTGACCTTAAACTCATACATCCGGAAATGATCACAGGAATAAGCGTCGATAGGCGAATCCGGACCCGATAAATCCGGATCTGAATCCGGGTCCGGCTCGTTCGACGGAAGATAACGCTGCAACGCAGCCAAAGCCTCGATCGTGGTATTTCCGCCGTCAGGACTTCCGTAAATATCCGCCGCCGTTAGATCGTCGGAAAGTGGCCATGGAGGAATATGAACCGTTGGATAAACACGATGGGTTTCTCCGATCATCATTTTTTTGTAATTTAAGACTATAAAAAAAGGAAAAATCACATTCGTCTTCTTCTCCGATGAGTTGGTTTATATGTTTGCTAAATCTCCGGCAAAGCTTTGCTTCTTATATAAACTGATGGCTGAAGTAGTAGTAGTAGTGGGGAAATACATAAACCACGTTCTGGTTAAATATTTAACCATGGTTAAGTTATCTTTGCTTCTTTTTTCAACCACGGTTAAATCCAAAGTGAGAAGCTCGTGTGACGAGTCGGTGAGATACGGTTTACAAAACAGCGGCGCGAAACTTTACCACGCTTGATTATTTGATGACGTGGACGATATGTATGTTTACTTTATATGACAGCTCCGTGAGCGATGGGGCTCAGAAAATACTAAAAAATGATTTCTTTTTAATTCTCTCTTTGAGTTCCGAAGGCGGTGGAAGGAAACCTCTTTAGATTCTCTGAGAAACGACAAAACACATAATCCAACTTGTAATTATTATTTTATTTATCCTAAAATTCAAGAACTAATGTGTAATCATTAATTTTATAATCACCCCACACCATAAAGTCTTGCTGTCCAAATTAAGCTATGAGAATATATATTATTGTCAAGAAACTAATATTTTCATTTGGAAAACATATATTTAATTATATATAATTGGGGAATTTTGGGTATTTAAAATGGAGAAAGAAAGGGATAAAACGTAAGTGTCTGTGAAGACGAAGACATGTTGGAACAAATTGGGAATAGAAACGTTAAAAGACATTAAAGGAGACTCTCTTATGCTTCTTTACCATAACTAGAAGCAATACCACCTCTCTCGTTTATCCTCCTCTCTCCATTTTTTTGTTTTTCTTTTCTCTTTTTTTTTATTAGTCACAAATGACAATGACAATAGTTTTCTATACAAGCTTTAGTTGTAAGATAACATCATGAGTATCACCACTAAAGCTTTGTTTCAAGCCGCCATCGTTGATGCTTGAATTAAATTTGATTTCGTCGAATGTACGATTGAAAATCAAATCCCAAAACTATTATTCTGCTAAATCTGTCTTCAATCAAACAAAGATAAATCAACGCCTGCAATCATCTTTTTTTAAAAAAAAAACTGAATTTATAAAAAACAATTCTAGAAAAAAATAAACTGATAAAAAATAAACAAATCAATCGGACATATCAAAAATGACTTAAAAACATGATTAAAATTTTAAAATTTTTGGAGAAACATAAAAAAAAAGTTTTATCAAATAAAATTATAAAATACTAAAACATTTGGACGAATATTTTGAAAATAAAATTCAATTATAATTAGAAACTATTATTTTTTTGAACTATAAAAAATAATAAAAAAATACGATTATTTTTTAATATTAATAAAATTGAAATTTTGCAGAATCACAAAAATATATATTAAAAGGTTAGAGATTACAGTTATTCTTTTTCATATCGTATATGATGATCAAATCTCCTAAAACAGTTTTTACTGTAGTTCATAACATCTAGAATCTGTTATATTGTATATGCATACAAAATACACGTATTAACATCGAATTCGATTTAATGCGTTATAAACATATTATATTGATAAAAGTAATATGTTCTATAGAATAATTTACAAGCTTTCATTAGAATAATCGAAAAATTATTTATTTATTTATCTATATATATTACATCCAAAGTTTATTACATTACTTTCTTTTGTGTGCTTTCGTGTATCTTTCAAAACCTAAGTATTGAAGAGGACAAAAGATCCGTTGTAAGTGTTCTTTATATGTCTTTTTTTTCTAACATCTTATATTAAATCAAATCGTATACGGATAATACAAAAAGTTTATCATCTATTTTAGAGGTAATTGAAAACTTGAATACATAACAATTTTTTGATGTGCCTTTTTTGCTAATGTATCTGCAATTTGATTTTTTTTCCTGTTGATATAATCTAAAGAGCATTCTGGTAATTTCTCCATCCAATGTCGAATGTCAATTAACAGATTTCCGATGTCTGTGCTCGTTTCCTTTCGATTTATAACCTGAGACAATTCCAAGTTATCTCCCTCAAACCAAACCTTATGAAAACCTTTAACCCAAACCATTTGCATCACATGTAAAAATCCTTTGGCTTCCGCTTGAAATAAATTATGTACTGATGATAATCTGCTATGCCCGGAACACAAGTGAGAACCCATTTCATCACGCAGAATCCATCCAACACCGGTATCTTCCTTATCAGATAAATAACTACTATCAAAATTGCATTTAATCCATCCTGTAGGTGGTGGTATCCATTTCGTATCTCTTTGTCGAACACTTAATCTTGTGCTTTCCGCTATTACCTAATTACCATATCCACCATCAGTCCATTCATTCACTACTTGAATGCTACGATTAGTATCTTCTTGGGGATGTACATTTCT
Source organism: Schrenkiella parvula (assembly GCA_000218505.1). Lineage (NCBI taxonomy): Eukaryota > Viridiplantae > Streptophyta > Magnoliopsida > Brassicales > Brassicaceae > Schrenkiella > Schrenkiella parvula. The sequence continues at coordinate 14,063,043 of CM001189.1, forward strand.
TTTAGCAAATAGAAACTCATTTCGAGATTTCCAAATACTCCACAAAACCCAAAAAGGTCGTAACTGTTGTGCCTGACTAAATGAGCCATTCGCAGCTATTTCCAAAACAGACCTCATATTCTCTTCTAGATGCAATGATGGGTTATCAAACTTAAGAATATCAAAACATCTCCAAACTGCTTTTGCATGAAGGCATTCGAACAATACATGATTAATACCCTCATCTGCAGAACAACATCTTTGGCATTCCGTAGTCATTCTTATCCCCCGAGTTCGTAATTTATCAGCTGTTGGAAGGGCTCCCGACATTACCCTCCATAGGAAATGTTTAATCTTTGGCATAATGGCTAATTTCCAAATCTGTTGTCTCACCTCGACATTACCTTCTGGTGGCTGTATATTATCCTCCTCAAAAACTTGGTGCGATGCAATCCAATAGCCAGATCGTACCGTGTATTCTGCATCCTTTGTATATGGCCATATATAACTATCCCCGACTGCGTATTTCGACAATATAATCAGTTTGGCCAACTCGTTGTCTTCATCAGTCAAGAACGATTTTAGAGCATCTGGATCCCATTTTCTTTTCCCCTGTTTCCAAAGACCTGCAACTACTAAGTCATGATTCAAAGCAGTGCCCCTTATTTTCCGTGGAGGTTAAACCGGCAGCCAGTGATCCTCCCAAATCTTTGCTGACCTACCATCTCCAATTTGAATCCTGAAACCAGTTTTTAGCAGTTCCTTACCTGCTTGTAGCGATCGCCATCCATATGATGGCTGTCCTCCACACCTCGACTGTAAGAATGTCGAAGTGTTATAGTATCTACCTTTAAGTAGTCAGGGTTTTTGAGAATTCGTCATGCTTGTTTAGCAAGTAAGGCCTTGTTGAAGCTGTACAAATCTCTGAATCCCATTCCCCCTTCTTTTTTCGGATACGTCATCCTGTTCCAAGCCACCCAAGCAATTTTCCTTTTCCCCTTTTCTTTTCCCCACCAAAAGTCCAACAACACACTGTTTATTGCTTCGCAAATTGTCTTAGGAATTAGGAAGCAATTCATTGAATAGATCGGTTTAGCCATTAGCACAGATTTCATCAAAATCTCTTTTCCAGCAGGTGATAGGAACTGATTATACCATCCTCCTACTGAATCCTTAAGTTTCTGCACCACATACTCAAATTCTTTTGTCTTGCTCCTACCAAATTGTTCCGGTAGACCTAAATATTTTCCTCCTCCTCCAACATTGTCTATTTTCAGGACTTGGTGAATCATACGTCTACTGTTTCCAGTCAGCTTCATACCGAATATAATTGATGATTTTGTATAATTTACCTTCTGTCCCGAAATCATCTCATACTTTTGGAAAATACTTGCCAACTCCTCACAGTTTCGTCTTGTAGCTCTACTAAAAAACAACGAGTCATCCGCAAAGAGCAAATGAGAAACCATAGGACAATCCTTAGCTATTCTCATGCCTTGAAAACGTCTCCTTTGTTCTGCTTTCGCTAACATAATACTCAAGACTTCTGCACATAATAGGAAAATATATGGTGACAATGAATCGCCTTATCTTAATCCCCTAGTTGATTTAATGTCCCCATATGCTTTCCCATTTATCAAAACAGAATAAGTCACTGTAGTAATGCATGTCATGATCCAAGAGATTCATTTTTCAGCAAAGCCTAGCTTTTTCATTGTGAGTTGTAAAAAACCCCATTCAACAGGATCATAAGCTTTGCTAATATCTGTTTTAATGGCAATATATGTCTTTATATGTCTTTTATTTCGACTTCTAAAAGACTTCGTCGATGTATTTCGTTAAGTATTCGAATTTTGGTCAATTGTATTTAATATAGAAATAGCCAACAGTTACGTGGGTAACTACGGTGTTGAAATAGGCACGAGAGATTTTTACATGACGCATTGGGGTGAGAAATTGTTTTAAATTTCTATGTGTATCTATAATCATTTCATACACATACCTGGAGGGGTTCGTGGGTGATGGAGTGATTCCACAAATGAAGTATCGATTGCACTTATTTTTAAAAAATTTACACAAATGGCTATTTAACTCATGGTCCGCAGTTTAATGGTAGGTCATCCTAAAATCCGTTACAATATTCTATTTTAGATTCAAACTTTATAAAATCAAATTTTATTTTTGTAAAAAAATTGAATCTGATCGGAATGCCCTAGATAATTTACTTATGGTAACATGCAATCAGACTACTTCCTGACATTAATTAGTTGTATTCCAAACTTACAATATAGAGTATGATAGCTCGTTAGATCTCATAAAATTTATGGTTCATTAACCCGAGTCTGTTTAGAATATATTAAACTGTTAAATAAAAGAAAAATCCATCATATAGTATTTTGGTAATTTCTTTTAAAATCTACCAGATTATCAAAAAAAAATCTTTTAAATTGGTCAACTTTTGTGACGCACACGACTATGGCTAGAAATCATAAGTTGATTGGAAAAAAAAAGCAAAACAAAACTATATATGTACATTTAAGAGCTTAAATCCTACATGGATGTAAAAAATCATAGTTCTTTTGGAAAACTATCTTAATTCATTTTAAAATAAGTTCATGCATTATTAGAGTCAGTTTTGATTTTTGGAAGATCGCAAACCACAAAGAAAATAATAAGCCGTTTTCATATTTTTTCAAGAAAATATACCGTTTTGTCTTATAAATTTTTTTATAAAAATAAAAGCCGCAAGTTCATACTTATTTTGTTTGAATTCATGGCACAAAAATTTACAGTTGTAATAACGTATGCTATAGTAACTCTAAATCAATGATTATGATATTTTCAAGCCAAATGAGTCAAAACAGTGTTGGTCGTTTTGTTGATAATGGAATGATTTCTGACCATGAATATTTTTACAACTCATAAACAAATATTTAACAATAATATATTACTTTGAAAAACAAAAGAGAGAAAGTGGACCTCAAAATGATCAAATCCTGCATTCATCATCTCAGCCATGAAATAAATTTTCTACCTTTTTTTTGCTTTCTTCAAAATATCTTATTTTGCTCACAATCAGGCTCGTTGATTAGTAGTGACTGGTAACTTCCAAATTTGATGTCCTCCCATGCATCTTGATTCTCGAGCATACAAGTATTCAACAACTAATCAACTTCCCCAAATTATTATATTATAGATCGTTGATTCTTGCATCAATTAATTTATCAGAACCCATAAAAGGGAGATAGGTTTTACACATGGTCGTCTATATAACTCTTTTTAACATATGAGATCCATAGTTTTTAATATAATTTGTTGTAATTTCAACTAACTATAATCGAAATTCGTTAATTGATAAAATAGATATATATAATCATCTTGTTACGTTGGACTTTTTATATAAGAAAAAAGTTAAAAATGCTGTCTGAAAAAACTTATCATATTCATCTTCCATATGTTTTATATTACACTCCTCCGATTTGGATGATGACTTTTTTGTATCCTCCATATATGATTTAATTTAATATAATCAGATGTTACAAAAAAAGGTTAAAAATGTTTCCAACCATTTTTGTATAGAAAATTCGTTTTTATATAAAATATGGATGTTAAATTTATATTATTTTTTAGAAATCAGAACCGTATATGGTTCTCAAATTTAAAACTTAGTCAAGTTTCACGTAAAAATTTATTTTGTATTTAATTGTTTAAAAGTTATCGATTTTAAATTATTTATTTATTTTAATTTTTAGCTATCATTTATTTAAAAAATCAAACTTCAAAGTGTTCAATTTTTTTTATAAATCTAATTAGTTTATGAAATTGAAATTCACTTTCTATTTTTATGTGAAACTGTTTATTAGAATGATTTGTTCCACAGACAGTTAATTCGGTTCAGTGACTTGTCTAAATCCAAGATAAAAGACTTGCATGCTAATAACACATACATGATTGTCTTTAAACCTAGTCCAATGTTACACTAGTCTGGAGACCAAACCTTTGGACTCGACGATTTATTGTTGTCTTTTTAAAAAAAAAAAATTTATTGTTGTCTTTTCTTTTTTTTTTGCACCCACCATGTATCGTACATTTATAACGGTGATTATCTAAACGCAAACGTTAAATGTGGATTAGTTTGTCGATCAAATTCGACAATATTTCGTGATACGTACATGCAAAATGCAACGTAACACACTTGTTGCCAACACATATACGCATAAGTTAATGTATATACATACGGATGAATGTACGTTTAGATACATACACGTGTCGTCATAACACATGATAAGAATGCCACCTCCAAAGGAACACAGTGAGCATGCCCCATGCATGACCAACCATTAAATGAAATTTAATATCTTTTACGATTCCATCAAAACATTATATACATCTCACCATCATGACTCCTACGTGATCCCATATTCCCTTTATTTTTTATTTTCTATTAAAATTTTGGATTGGGGGATTTCATCTACATAAAATAATAGTAAATAATTAACACCTTTCAATAAAATTGTGAATATATATATATATATACTTATACATGTTAAAGATGACTAAATTTGCTTGCTGATGTAACAACATCTCGTGCATGGATTTTGACCCGAGTCTATTTAGACTTTATTCCGTGGAATCATTGAATCTAGAACAAAAATTCATGATATAATTTTTGTATATCTTTATTAAAACTAATCAGATCAGCTGATTAGATATATAAAAATAAAAATATCTGAAAAGTAAAATCTCATTCATGCGTTAATTAACACTTTCACGAGTTCTCACAATTTCAAAAATTGAGTCTCTTTAATAAACTCATATATCCTCAGCCTCCCAAGTTGTGATGATTTAGTACTTTATACTAACATCAATCAGAAAATAAAAAACAAGTCAGTACAAATGTAACTTAGCTAGCATCGAATCTAATGTTTTACATATCTTGAATTCTTTTTAAAATGCTTTATTATAAGCATATTTGTCAGATATTTTGGAAGCTATTATTGTGTATAGTGAGAAAGTTTGCAGAAGCAGATTTCAATAAAGGAGGTGAAACGAACATGTCCAAAGAGGGCAACCTAATCACGTGATCTGTCTCCAAGTCACGTGATAATGACTCTTTAACATGCCACGTGTCTTATCCTCCTTCCACGTGTCCCTTTATTTTGGCTAAAGATAGGATCCCGACAAAAGGTTACGAAAATCTTTTCAAAGAAAAATATAAAGAAAAAGAATCAGTGGGGCTGGGCTAATAAGTTGTACGAAAAGTACACGTGGTACAAGCCATTTGGTCTTTTGACTGATGACGTGTCATCGTCTCTCAAAGCCTGAGACTCGAATAAGAACTTTCGTTGCGATTCGTACACGTGGCGTGATCCGACTGAGTTATTTGGATCAACCACGAGACCACATTTTCTCGGCTGCGATATTTTTTCCGACTTTGCGGGTTGCCCAATCTTCTCGGAGTCGGGTACGGGCTAAAAGTTTGGTTTTTTTGTTGCTAAAATTTACTGTTAAAGGTCGTTAAGTTCAGGTTAACTATTGAATTAATATCTGAATTTGATTTGAAGTCTCATAAAATAGAAAAGGCTATCAAGAGTTAGATTTTTAATTATTATTATTAGTTTATGAATTTTAATATTTTTACTAAAATTCAATGTTATTAGTTTGATGATTTTTTTGATTCTATATTAAATATATTATATTCAAAAACTTTGGTTTTTAATGCTTTTATTAAAATCATGTGGTATTGGAATATGAATTTAAAAAAACTTAACTTATAAAACAAAATTTTCAGAATTTCATTTACATCTTTTGAAATTTTGATAAATTTTCTAAATATAGATATTTATTTTTACGAATATAAAAACTCTTTATAACTTTATATAAATTCAACTTCTAATTAAGTCGAATTCATGTTTGCTGTCAAGATAATAGCTATACATAGTCATCAATTCTTCAAAAAAAGTTAAAAGAATATGACCTCTTCTGAGACATACACTTCCTCTTAATCTATTTTATTTGACTGATATACAATTTATTTTATCTGGTGGATGATTTAAGTGAAATATATACAGATAATATCCACCCACTAAAAAATAATTGATATAATATTAATGTAAAGGATGTTTTAATATTTATTTATTTATTGGAAATAATAATCTATAGACATATGTCTAAGCTTAGCATATTTACTAACACGCAATTACGAAAATTTTACCATGACATTTTTAAAATAAGTTATGATATTGACTAACACATAATTATAATTTATATATTTTCAACATATAAAGAATTCACAGAATTTTTAAAATATATTACTATGTATTTGTTTACTTGTTATAGTTTTATGTCTACCTAAAATATAGGATATCGCTCTTTAACATATATATATATATATATATATATATACTATATATATATATATATATATATATATATATATATATGTTTTAAAATTATTAATGAATGTAGCCAAGACTGTTCTTTGAGCAGCCTCATTTAACTTTTTTATGAAATCAAATCTCTTGTGTTCTTCAAGACAAACCTAAAATGTTTTCTTCTTTTTGTTCTTGAAAAAAGCTTCTCGATGAGCTACTTCATTTCATGTCTCACTAAGTTATTTTAGAGCACAAATTTTTCTTGCCTTCGAATTGCTAACATGGTATAAGAGCCAATCGGTTCATGGGTGTTACTCTCATCGTCTTCTATACTCATTTATTCTTGTGTACATAACTCTCATCATGTTTTCAATGAACAAGGCAGAGTCATGTATCGCTACTAAGAAGAATCAAGTTTCCGATTCCAATATGGATTGGAGGAAGTAATAATTCCAACTCCCCATCCAAAAGAAAGTGCTATGAATCCATGATCTCAGCAGTGAAATCTGAAACGTATTCCAAATTTTGTCAAATAAGGAATCACAATTCTAAAAAACGAAAATGATAAATATTCTGCTACGAGATTTTCTTTTTGATTTTGAAATCATATATGTTCAAACATGTGAAATGCTATTTGTGATAGAGAAATCCATTGAAGTTGGATATTTCCTACGAATTTTCGACGAATTCACTCAATCGGTTCTAAATCGTCTGAAATCAAAATCTGTCAAAATTTAAGATGGATTTTTAACAATAGTAATTTATTATTATTTTTTATTTTTATTTGGTTAAAAAAAATTTTTTGTCGGAAATCCGTTGAAATACGGATATATAATTTAATAAAAATAATAATTAAAATTCGTATATTAAAAATTATAAAAAAATATAAATACCAAATATAACTCTACAAATTATACAGTAACAGAACTAAAACACATCACTGATTAATTTATTTTATTTACACTTATTTAAATTTAATACACTAATTAAAAAATAGATTCTAAGCCTTTGTATAATAGTTTGTTAAATTTCCGTCTTAGGTAGTTCTCCATCTTCGTAATAGTAAGTCTTGTTTATATCAAATCCATGAATTTTTTCACCTTTTTGATATCTAGAACATTTTGGTCTTTTTCCACCTTTACAAGATATTTGATCTTCTTCCATTTCTTTTTCATTTTTCTCCAAACGTAAAATTAAAAAACATTATCAAAATGTGTATATTATAAATACTTATAATACAATTTCGTTATACAAATCTAAAAATAAATTATAAACTTAGCTAACCTCTTAAATATATATAAATTATATTCTTAAATATGTTAAATAAATTAAAATAAAAATAATTTTTAAAAGGTAACTTTGTTTAAGCTTAGAGAGAAAAAATGATATTTAGAGAGAAGTGTGAAATTTAGAAATGTGAAAAGTGAAGAAATTGGACGAAAATTCTGCTGGCGTGTTTTTTAATTTATAAAAATTTAAAAATATATTCTCAAAAAATTAAAAATTAAAATATGTCGAATATCCGTCAGAAAATTCACGAAAAAATAATATATATGAACCGTTGGCTCCATGTCAGAAATTCGTTGAAAATTTCTGATGGATAATAGTTTGTGAAAATACGGTTAAAATCGCCATGTTTTCTTGTAGTATGATGACAATAAATCATATACTAAAAAAAATGTGTTAAGAAAAGGATTATGGGCAAGCTTAGCACCCTAGAGATCTTGGAATGAAAAAAAAGGTTCCCTATCACGTAAGTTGTGATAATGTGTTTATTCTTTGCTGTGAGATATAACGAATAGTGATGATGGCTGGTTTTCAATTTATAGGTTTGGAATTATTAAGATAGACAAGACAAGCATTGGTTGTTACGATAGATTTGGACAGAATGTACAAATAAAAGAAAGGACCTTGGTGTTTGATTCAAAACTAAGAATATCTCTAAGAGAGTCCATAAAACTTTACATATGTGACTTGATATGGTTTTGAAGAACAATTGAAGATTATGTCTATAAAGAGAAGCGAGAATTATGTTTACATATCCTATGATCCTATGATGAATGTTGATGCTCCTGAAAAGCCTACACCTTTGTGCATTCAAACTTGACGTCTTAATTTTCACCTGACGCAAAATTTGCGGGGAAGTCTCAAACCACACATAAAGTTTAAGATATTATCATTAGAGAAGCCTATCTAAGCCCATGTTATAATTAGGGTTTGTAGCAAGAGTTTCACATATAGATGTGTGTTTTAAGACATTTATGATAATACAATCGAAATCTCTTTTGTTTTTTTAGACAAACCTAAAACTTTCTCCTTTCTTTTTTCATTGCATTTTGAATAAAAATTTTCAATGAGCTACTTCATTTCTTGTCATTTTGTTATCTTAATAAGCTCTTAATGTATAAATCTTCTTACTTGAATTGCAAACAATTTTGACTTTGTAATTAGATTGATTACTAAGACCCTCGTTTAATTACCCAGATATAAATGGGCTTATTTATATATAATATCCTATATATAAATGGGCTTATTTATACAACATCGGTTCTTATAAAAATAATTTATTAAAATCGGGTCTTTTTTCTATAAAAATGGGATTATTAACTTGTTTGAGGCCCATCTGATAAGTCTCACTAAGGTAGCCCGGTCCATACTCTTTACTCAAAATTAAAGTCTGTCTTTAGTTTAGTGAAAACATTCTGTCTGAAGCTTACTACTTCACTACCCCTTTTCTACTTCGTTGGAATACTCTGAAATTTGCACTTTTATCAGTTTTATGTGAATTATGAATTAAAGAGAATCTAAAATCTCGCCTTGCTTATCTATGTTCTCTCATCTTTTTCTTTTAGAGAGAAAGCTTATCCATCCTTTTCACCGTGATTTTCGATTTGTAACATTAACAAAAGGAATATAAGAAGATTTTTTCTGTGAGATACTTTGTTTTGTATGGATATTAAATTACAAATTTGATGCAATCATTCAAAAGTACAAGACGTGGTGAATGTTGATGACAAAAAAAAGTGACGTGGATCCTTAATTATATGATTACTTTTTTTTAAAGAAAAGAAAAAAAAGCGATCCACCAAACTTTGGTGTGTGATGATGGTTCGCTGCTCGCCGTCTGACTGTCGTTAAGGCAAGCAAAAGCGACTTTAACTAGTAATATAACAATGGTCAGTGGCTAATTAATCATTAGTTAAATCATAAATGTAACATTCAAGCTTCTCTTGCTGGCATCCTCTTTGAACTGTTAATGAATAATTAAATAGCATATAGGCTTTTAATGTTCTCCAACAGTATATAGGCTTTGTATCATCATCAAAATTTATTAATGTGGGGATAATCGGTACCATATGTGTAGGTCATTGGAAGTCAAACCAATTCGATTACTAATCGGATGGACGATCATAAAAATGGTCATAAAAATACATGAAATTAAAATAGATATATAATATTTATGAATTATTAAAAAAATGGTCATAAAAATCAATTATCATTTAGGAAAAAATGTTTTTTCTTCAATTTACTTTTATCCATTCGCAATTTTTTCATCACTTATATTCACAGTTCTTTTACCCATATTCGCATTTTTTTACTATTCTATTCATTTGTATTCACAATTTTTTTTCTTCATAATTTTTTTTCTACATTACCAATGTTTGTTATTTTTTTCGGATTTATCATAATTCGATATCGACGTTAGAATAAAAATTTTCATGCATCTTTTTCTCGTTTTGTTAAAAATTTTCACCATTTCCATACGAACAACAAATTTTCTCACTGAATTTGGTTTTTTCTAAAAATTTAGTTTTGATATTCAGAAATTACTTAGTTTCGAAATTAAAAATTTCTGGATTTAGACTGAAAAATGATTGTATTTTTAATTAATCTTAAAGATGCAAACACTGAAAGTTTTAGATACACGAAATAGTGAAGTATCTAAACGCAAACATTAGTTTAAAACTCAATTGGAACGCGGTTGGTCGACGTCGAAAGCAGTGCTGTGTGTTGTCCTCTGCGTACGAAAAGAGGTCACGAGCTCATTGAACTTTTAAACGGTCAAGCCTCTTTATTGGCGTCACCCTAAGTCAAGTCTCATCACAATGTTTCATCATCTTTTATGTTTTTGTTTTGGTTCCATATTATCTCTTCATGTTTTTGTTTCGGTCCAATTATATCTCTCATCACAATGTTTTATATTTTCTTTTGAAACCAAAGTATGAGAACAATCGAATCAAACATAATACGAAAAATAAATAAATAGGACATAACAAATAAAAAAACTTATTAAAAAATGTAGTTACAGCAAATAGATAAAACTCACTATACATTACATAACTTTTCATATATGACATATGATTACAGTTCATCATCATACATGAATTTCGAGTTCTTTTACTTTCATATTCTACTGTGATAGGCCTTTTTTAAAAGAAACGTTTTTTAGGAAATACACTATTTTGGGTTAACAATTTAGTATTAGAGTTCGGTATTTGATTTTGATGGATTCAGCTCATGATTAGAGGTTAACTTCTAAAGTATAGGGAATTTTCTAGGGATTAGGGTTTGGTTTTACTCTATTTTAATTGTAAGATTATAGATTATTTGTTAATCTTGATAGAAATACTGCTTAGTTTCTTAAGAGTCTAAATAGTATAATCATTGATTATTACATGAAAAAAAACTTTTTCTGTTCCAACAAATAAATATCTGTAAAAACACCTAAAATATTTTTTTGATCATGTGCTAAAACATATTACCATTTTGGTGTCATATTATAATTATTTTGTTAATTTATTTTGACAAAAATTAAATAAATCAAACGACCATATATCACAGGTTGCACATGAAGACAAAAGTGCGATGGACGGTGGAGTATGTCCGCCGCAAATTCTTACATTGGTATGTAGTTTTGCTCTTTTTAAAAAACAACGCGTTGTATTGAAATAATATAATATTTTTTAGCAAAAAAAAATCATATTTTCAGCAATTGAACCACGAAAATTCGAAACACACTCTAATGAGATTTGAAGTTAATGAAGCTATCAATTAGAGCATCTATTTTAAGAAAATATTTTTTTAAATTATATTATATATATATATATATATATTAATTTTTTTAATTAGGGTAATAGTTTATTAAGATTTTAATAATATTTATAGATTTTTACTAATAAATATATTTATTAAATATATTTTATTAATTAATTATTAATAGTATTTTATAAATTATAATTAAAATTTTAAAATACAAAAAAATTTACAACAACACAATTTTTTTTCCATCATTGTTTCAGTTTTTTTTGTTTGTCCTCTTGTTAAATAACTTATTCAAATTTCAATTTTTTCGGTCATTATCTTATTATAAAATATGTAATTTATTGTTTTAAATATTTTGTAAGAATGTGTAAGCTTTTTTAATAAATAGTATGTATTCAGATACAGTTGGTGATACTTTTTTTAGAATTAAAAAACATCCCATAATTAATATTAATAGAAGTTGAGTTATTTATAAAATTTTAATATATTTTAATATTATTATTATTTTTTATTTTAGATAAAATATATAAAAATACATAATTTTTCTATTCATGTAGATGTACAAAACGTTATACTGATATGGAATATGATATAGGTAAAGATTTCGAAATCAATTATACATAGAGAAAAGAAACAAAAAGTTTGAAATAGTAAGAGGAATCTTAAAAAACAAAAAAATCTGAGTAGATGCTGACTCAAAGGTTGGTCAAGAAACACAGCTAATTGGAGATAATTATACACGTCACGCTTACTTGTTTTTTCTCCTCCCAACTTGTTAATATCCTAAAATATTACAACAAAAGAACAGAATAACACAGCTGTTCCCAATTTTTATTTTATTTTTATTTCTGTTTTGCTTCTAAGGACTCAATTTATTTCATTATTTCACAATTCAGGACTCTTAGATTTCCTCCATTTTTCCTTAGATATTCTTTTATTTTAATGCTCACTTTCCTCTTAACATTTACTTTTTTAAAAAGATTTTGTACTGTTTTTTTTAGCAGAAGACAGTTTATCAGTTGTTATTACCATCATTCTATCAACTCAACGTGGATTAATAAAGTAAAAAAATAAAACTTAAACACAGGAACAAAAAAAAATCGTTCCATTTTATCTAAAATTAGATAAATTGATAGTAAGATCATAATCTATAAACATCCATTTTTCTAAATTAATTACCGATCTCATTCAGAAAATATATTTGATATATATCTTTAAAAAATAATGGACATAATAAATCATAAATTACAAAAAAAAAATCCGCGTCAAGGGATAAATTTAACAAACTATTAAGTTAAGATTAGTTCAAGAGAAACCCACGTACTTTCTCCGAGCGTGTAAAACACGAACATGGTTTGAAAAGATAACGTGAGCTACACGAGCCATTAAAAAGCGTTTTGATTTTGGTGTAACTAAAGATACGGAGAAGTGTGACATATTATTTTGTCTTTTTTTTTTTGTAAAATCAATTTTCAGATTGAGGACACAATACAAGTTAAGTTTGTGATCTAAGGACTTGCACTGTCTCCAAATCTGCAGGAAGGACTTTTTGATTGGATCAATATAAATAGCTTTCTTCATTCTCTTGCACCTTCATCAACAACAACACATCTTTACGATTCACACACAATATCACTTTTTTTTTGTCTGTTTTTAAATTTCGTTTCAAATTTGGAGCACGATGACTATTCTTGTTGAACATTTCTTCTCTGGTAACGTTTCATTTTTTTGTTTCTTTTAATATATTAGAGAATGTTAATTTTGTTCCTTTACGTAAATCATATGCTTAGATTAGTTTCGAACAATGATAGTAATAAGATCATATAATTCATAAACATATAGAACTCACGTTTTCACCATTTTGTATCTCTTAATCATCGTTCATGATTTCAAAATAATAGTGTTAATTCCATTATTGCGTTTCTAGAATATTGTCAATATCACAAATTGCTGTTCTTGTTTTTTTTCCACAATCTTGGATATCTTTTGAGATTAGTTACACTTATACAAAAAAATGATTATTTTTAATAAAATTAATTTTGTGGCGACGATTAAATATAGATTCAAGAATCGAAGAAAAGAAAATAAAAGTGGAGGGGGATGATGAATTGGTATTGGATGGAGGTTTCGTGGTTCCAAAATCTAAAGAAACTGATGGATTCGATGCTCCTGATATTAATTTTCTTGGCCACTCTTTTAGGTTTGTGTTATTATTATTATTATTATTATTATTATTATTATTATTATTATTATTATTATTATTTTGATGTCTTTAAATAGATTAATTATAATAACATGGACACAAATATTGCATAATTAATTACAATCTCTCTTTTCTTTTTGTTTTCTTTCTATTTAGGGATTATGAGAATGGTGAAAACGAGAGACAGCAAGGTGTTGAGGAATTCTACAGGATGCAACACATTCACCAAACTTATGACTTTGTAAGCCAAAACAAATCTTTAAGAGTTTTACATTTTTGAAAAGGCTAAGTAAATCAAAAGTATTTGAGTGTAAACTGAAACTTGTATAACATTGTGACAAATTGGATAGGTGAAAGAAATGAGAAAAGAGTATGGAAAGCTGAACAAGATGGAAATGAGTATATGGGAATGTTGTGAGCTATTGAACAATGTGGTCGATGAAAGTGATCCTGATCTCGATGAGCCTCAAATCCAACACCTTCTCCAAACTGCTGAAGCCATTCGTAGGGATTATCCTAACGAAGACTGGCTCCATCTCACTGCTCTAATCCATGGTACTTATCTTGTTTTGCTACATATACACTATGGATCCAAATAGTTTTATGTTTAGAGAAATAAAATTTGGTGGAACTAAACATATTTCAAGATTTTACCATGGTAATTAAGCATTTCTCTAAAATTTCACCATTTGAGTTGAAAAGTGTTAAAAAAAGAATTCAATTAATTCAGCTAAAAAACTATAACTATGAATAAATTTTGGAGAAAAACATTCCTCTACTTTTTTAAAAGAAATTAAAAGAATGAATTAAAGACATTTGCTTTCATATTCTACTAAATTATATATTACTCAGTTTATTCCACTAATTCTATTATTCACAACCATTTGGATCCTATAAATTTGAAAAATCTACCATATTTCATGTATTATATAATAGTTATTCACAAATAAAGACATTATTTATAAGTTGCAACTTGGTACTACTAGTTGAGTAACATTAAATTTGATAAAATGTAATCTTACCCACGTTAGAAATATTGAATATTAAACGGTCAGTAGTTTCAAAGTTTTTTGGTTGTACCCTTCTTACATGCATAAGATAATTTTATTATCTCTTTAGCAAAAAAATTATTTTTATTACATTGGGTCAGTATTAAATTTTGAATTACTATTGTTTATTTTTTTGTTATACAGATCTTGGAAAGGTTCTCCTTTTGCCAGAATTCGGTGGTCTTCCCCAATGGGCTGTCGTTGGTATGCATTAAATATGAATTATACTATTATAAACTTATATTTTCATTTAATTCTGTAATATCAACAAAATTTTACACAAATTTTAATACTTTTACTGAATTACAGGCGATACATTTCCAGTTGGATGTACCTTCGACTCGGCCAATATTCACCACAAGGTATTAAAAAAAACATTCTAACATGCATAAATAAGTTTATGTTAATGTGTTTGTTGCAAGTGGCTCGTTGGTATTTGAGCATGGGTCAGTGCTCCTACCGACCAGCGAACGAGCTCTCACACACCAAAAAAGAAGACAAAAAAATAAAAAATAATAAGTTTATGTTAATTAATATATTTACTATTATTGTATTGCAGTATTTTAAAGAAAATCCTGATAATAACACCCCAAAGTACAACACAAAGAATGGAGTTTACAGTGAAGGATGTGGATTGGAGAATGTATTTATGTCATGGGGTCATGACGACTACATGTATTTGGTAATTATATATATATATCTATATATATTTTATCTTCTATATAAATGAAGATGATTAAAAAAGAATGACCAAAACTTATAATTTGATTGATTTGATAATTTTAAAAATAGGTGGCTAAGGAGAATGGCACAACTCTTCCTCACGCTGGTCTCTTCATTATTCGATACCATTCTTTTTATCGTATGTATTTAAATGTTAAACCATATCTTCCTCAAGCTTATACTTTTTTTTTATAATATAATTATTATTACTAACATTATACTAAATAATCATGTAGCATTGCACAAGGCAGGAACCTACACACACTTGATGAATGATGAAGATAGGGAGGATCTCAAGTGGCTCCATGTATTCAAGTAAACATATTTTTATTTATCATATGTTATATTGTTATGTTACTAATCAATATTCCAACTCTGTTATTCTAACGAATAAAAATAAAATTGCAGTAAATATGACCTATACAGTAAGAGCAAAGTTCATGTAGATGTCGAACAAGTGAAGCCTTACTACATTTCCCTTATCAACAAGGTAAAATACTTTAATATAATGGTTTATATGTGTGTTTTTAATACCCAAATCTGTAAATATACAATACTATGCAATTTACTTATTTATCTCACATTTACGATAAGTATAATGTCTATACCTTTTTTTTTGAATTTGCAGTATTTTCCGGCGAAGCTAAAATGGTGAGATAAAAGTTGGGAGATCACTAATTACATTTTAGTTGGAGGACGAGAGATCGAAGGTTGATGAGTTACTGTATAAAACGAATGTTTAATCTTTATCTAATAAAAATGTTATGATGTTCATTCTTGTTTTATTTTCCCATCATTTCAAGAATCATAATGTATGCAATAGCATTTTATCAAAAAATAAATAAATTGACTTATCCATAATGATATAGTACTCATCCACATTCAAGCATCTTTTAACAATACTTGAAAGTAAACAATTTAGCTGTTTCATTCACAAATCTTTAGACCATTTGAATTGGTGAGAGATATTGTTTAAAGTATCCATTGAAGGCTAATCTTTATACCTCACTTCACAGTTCAAAACATCATTACAAAACGACATGCTCATTGTCGACTGATTTGTTATGTTTATAGTTAGAACCAATCGCGACATCGTTGTCTTGCGAAAACTCTTTGATTTGGACAAAAGAGGGAACTAATAATACAACAAGTTCTCTAACAGTGTGTTGAAATGGAAACAAACAAGGCTCTTGAATTAATGGGCTTTGTCCATAAGTTGTATAGGTGAAAGTATGTTGGTTTTGCTTGTCTCCACAATGCAACCATTCATCACCATTTCCTCCAGCATGAAATGAGCTTTCTCCAGATGGAACATTATGTCAAGCTCACACTGCATGAGTTTCCGAATACAAAGATCACAAAGAGGAAACATAAAAACAAGACGAGGTCTATTCGATTCGAGACTACTATGAACCGAAAAACTTACCACATTCCCAAAATGCTTGTCCATTGTCTCAACCAAAAGATGTATGAACTCTAGAATCGCCAGCTCGTTCTAGGAGATGACTTATGATTAGTATCAGCAAGCGAACAATTTTACAGATGGAAAATCTAAGCTTTACTCTCTTGACATAGATAGGAAATGCAAATAGTTTCTGCAGCTCATAAGAAGAAAAAACAGAGAGGTATGTATAGCTTACTTCATCGTCATCAACCCCAACCATGAAAAACAGAGATGCGTAACGTCTGTAGACGATCTTGTAGTTGCGATGCTCCACAAACGAACACTGTTTATTAAGAATCAATGCAACAGAATTAAGAAGAGAAACAATTGATCTAGAAAATACGAACAAGGAACTCCAAAATCTCTCATAAATCTAACCAGCCCTGCACCAAATTTGACAGGGCACAAACAACAGATCACAGGAGCTCAATGTAAACAATGATACTAAACATGAAATATCTCATCACCACTACGGAATTCGCAATTCGATCTCCGCCATGAAAACCCAAATACTAACAAAGATACTTCGATTCCCCAATCGAATTAAAAATTCCGATGAAACCCAGAGACTCAAATCCATATCGGCGATGATTTAAGAAATCAAATTTCGCTGAATTCCAGGATTTGAAACAGAGAATTACGACCTGATTCGATCGAAAACTGACATCGATTGACTTAAGGAGACGAGATCGGAACCAAAATCACGATCGATCTGATCGAGTTTTGAAGAGAAATGGGTTTACCTGTTGGTCGTTGCGGGCGAGGCATTTACGAACGATCTCGCCTTCAAGAGCTCGACGTTCCTCGAGAGTGAGCCATTCGTAGTATTGAGCAAGACGAGTCTGGCCTTGCTTGTTCACCATTAATATGAACCTTATTCCCATCTCTCTCTCTCGTTTCTCTCTGCGGTTTCTCTCAGAACTCAGATCTTTCGTATTTTTTTTTGTTCTTTTACTTCTTCCTGGGGATACACACGTGTCATCACTGTTTTTTAAAATCAAATTTTATATTGGAGAAAAATAAAAAAGCCCATATGTATTGAGCGTAGCCCACTGATTAACGAGCCCAACGTCTTGACCAACAATAGTGTTGTTAGGTACGGATTCATCATGCAATCTAATGATTTCTCAACAGAAACAAGAGTGGTAAAGGTGAACTTTATTGAAATCTGATCGATTAATTTATCATATGTCATAATTATATTAATTACTAATTTTGAATAATGAAATTTTATATAATAAAAACATATAGTTAGAAATATATAAAATTTATTCGGTTAGGCTATACCACAAGTGTCCTTTTTCTTCAAAAGCGGTCCAATAGAACATGGAACAACGATAAAGTTCTTTTTGTTTCGTATGAATGCTATAATAGATGGCGCATGCGATATAAAGATTTAGAAAATGTGTATCTTATGAATAATAATGTGCACTACTCATAATGTTATTATTCCCTCTATGTTCCTTACTTTTTTACACGATAAATTAGTGATGAAGAAAAAAAAACATCAGTGAAAGATCCAATGTGTGATCTCTTTTGCTTTACTTCATCGATTTTTCACCAACCATTTCTTAATAATAATTGAGAAGTATTTTTATCATCTAAACTGAATAAATAATCATTTTAAAGATAATTTTTATAACAGCATACACAAAGTAAAATATTCTTACAACAAATTTGTATTTAAGTATTTTCAAAATCTGTTTCCCAATAAAGAAAAACAAAGAATCTTAAAACCACAATTTTAATGTAAGAAAAAAAGTTACAAATACCATACATTTTAGGATAAGATACCACAAATAGCATCAGAATGAGACTATAGAGTAGAGAGGATAAGATAATAAGATCTTGAGAAGTTAATAATATGACAACCCCTTTTTGTTACGATTAGAATATAATTTAATGTGTGTGTATAAATGAACAATAAAATATAATAGTTGACATACAAATTATATACTACAACAAGAGATTGTGAATTTTAACTTCTCAAGATATTCTCTTACCCTCAATATATAGAGCCCGACCCTCAGAAATAACTTTGCACCGCAAACCAAATAAGCATCACAATTAATCAAAGAGAGAAGTGAGCAAATCAGTCTTAATAGCTTGTGACGTTGTAGTCACGGTTTTAACTTCACAACAAGTGCATAGTCTAACGGCGTGTGAAGAAGCAATGAGATAGCAAGAAGTGCGAATAAGAATGAAGATGTTAGACAAAAGGTTGATTTATATTAATCTATAATAAAATTCCTAAAAAATTTTAAATGAGACTTCATTTTTTTCTTCTACCTTTGTCCGAGGCAATGAGATAGCAAGAAGAAAAGAAAATTTGAATTTTGCTCAAATAACTTCTTCTCATTTTTAGTTTAGTAACAAGCACTTTTCATTAAATAGTTCAATGGAACCACAATTGAATTGATAGAAATGTACTATGGTAATGCACACGAGTTTTTGAAAGTCTTAACAAATTTTCTAAAACTTGGAACAAACGTTTTTAAAAAAACATTCATATACATATACACAGTATTTTTCTTTTTAAAAACTATTCATTTTTTTATTGTAAACGATCAATTAAAACCTAAATCTTTAACTCTGAACAAATTACCTATTTTATATTGTTGATTAAAAAAAAATTATCTATTTTAGCAAATTATGAGACTAAAATGAGATATTTGCCATAATTCCTCTTTTTTTAAAAAAAAATTATTATGTAAATAAATGTGAACAATAATTAGTATCAATAGACATGGTTTTGTTATCATCATAGACACGATTTTGTTAACCACATAGAGGCGACGAATGGGAGACGTACCTCAAAACAAACATTAAGTTAATTTTGTATCTTTAAAAAAAGTTGGTTAATTAATACCTTAGAAGATAAATAGTCTTAATTAAGTGTTTCATGCTTTAGAATTGTATTTAATTGAAATCCTTACTTTTTATTTGATTTTTGATTCATAACTCTATCGTAGTAAATCTTTGATCAAGTGTGTTCTTTTCGTTGCTGATTTATTTTATGTTTTTTTTGCTTAATTACTCTATTTTGTAATCATTATTGCGCTATAACCCAACTTATTTATTTGTTAGTATGTGTAAACATCACACACTAAAACTATTGGGACCAAATCTATTCAACACTATATACATATCCACATCTATTTTTATGATAAAGAAATTTATTTATCAACAATACTTCTCTTTGTTTTTTATTTATTGAGAGATATATGAGCTGGCGGCTTGGATATCCAAGCATAAGATTTATACGATTCTATGTCCTCTTGTTAGATTCAATTTTTTCTATCTTAATAATTAATAATAATAATAATAATAATAATAATAATAATAATAATAATAATAATAATAATAATAATAATAATAATATTAACATTCTTTTGTTTTTATTGTGACACATTAGTTGGGCGCATTTGCTTCATACAAGTATTTTTGTATCTTTCTTAATATTTATGAAACATAAGAAACATACATTTGTTTGTCCATTAGCTACATACAAGTATTTTTTGTATCTTTCTTAATATTTATGAAACATAAGAAACATACATTTTTTGTCCATTAGCTACATACAAGTATTTTTGTATATTTCTTAATATTTATGAACATTGTCTTCTTGTGAATATCATCCAAATTTGTGCGGATGATCACCAACAATGTTTAGTAAAAAGGACTCTTTTTTTCATTCTTTCTGTTTTAAGGTCAAACTCCAATTTGTACTGATATATTTTATTATTTTCGATTGGAGTACAAGTATATATCATAATTCTGCAATGTGGATTGAATAATATGAGATGCATCATGCATGATGCATGTATGAGGTATGATTAATAGTTTTTGAATGGTAATTACAAGAAAAACAAAAAGACTATAACAATGAGATAAAAGAAACCAATAATGTGTGTGTGT
Organism: Schrenkiella parvula; assembly: GCA_000218505.1. Taxonomy (NCBI): domain Eukaryota; kingdom Viridiplantae; phylum Streptophyta; class Magnoliopsida; order Brassicales; family Brassicaceae; genus Schrenkiella; species Schrenkiella parvula. The sequence continues at coordinate 14,083,776 of CM001189.1, forward strand.
GTATGATAGACAAATATGTAAGAAAATTCATCTAGAAAGAGGCACAATATTATGGGTGGAAACTATTTATAATACTTAAATACAATTAATTTTAGTTAATTTTCAATAGAAAAAAAATGATTGACTCATCCCAAAATCTATTGGTGTGACCCCTCCATGTGAGGCCATAAAAGATCTTGAATTCTTCATATTTGATTAGTCGCTTACCGAAGTCAACACCACCCCCACTACATTTCACATTGAGAGATTATGCATTTTATTTGATTTGATTAGTATATGACTATATGCTAATTGGTCGGTTTTATCATTTTCTATATATCAAATTGGTCAAAAAATTTACAATATTGTTTTTTAACGTCGGTCACAACAGTGGTTTATTGGTGAAATAAAATATCTAAAGCAGCTCATATAACACACAACTACTATGATAGCAAAACAAAAAAGGCAAAAGATATGCCACAGAAATTCGGCTAATTCAGACAAGAACCTCGTTGAAACAGTTTAAATCTGAACTGTTGAGACGCGTTTATGTATGAGTTGGTCGAATTCTCGCATTATTTATGTTAAAACATTTTTGTTAGTTAACAAAGAAATTGATACAAAAAAAAAGAGTTTTACAATGATTTTGCTTTGTATGTGACTGTAGATGACCAAAGAAAATAGAGCAACTAATGACAAGTAATTATGTTGGTCTTAATGGTTACTTAAGTTAGATTGGTGAAGACCATGGAGTATGTATTGTAAAACACTCAGCCAAAGTTTTTTTTTGGGTATAAATGCAAATTTTATTGCGTAAATGAATCATAAGTTGAAAGCAAAACAGTAACTGAAAGCAAAACTCCATAAAACCTCTGCCCCCACATTATTAATCAATGCTTCAACCACACTCTGTGTAAGGAACCTCAACACAATCATCTCAACTTCATTCTCTTTCCAAGTTTCAACATTCCCCAAAAGAATAGAAAAGACAGCAGCTTTAATCAAGCTTCTTGGGTTTGTTCAGTTTCTGAGTTTGTTCTATTTCAAGAAAAAGGAACGAAGAAATGATGAAGAAGAAGAAAGGCGACAACTTTAAGCTCCTGAGTATGTTTCTGTTTCTGGGTATCTGCGTTGGAGACTACGGCATTGGAGTCGGGATCGGCGACGGAGGAGTTTGGGTCGGCGGCGGCGGAAACCCTAATTCCGATCCTGGCTCGACTCCAAAGCAACAGACAAGTGCAGCTTACAATGCTATTCAAACCTGGAAATCCGCCATTACAGAAGATCCATCTGGTGTTCTTAAGACATGGGTTGGTGAAGATGTCTGTAATTACAAAGGGATTTTCTGTTCTGGTTCTTCTGTAATCGCCATCGACCTAAACAAAGCAAATCTCAAAGGCACCATTGTCAAAGACCTCTCTCTTCTCTCAGATTTAACCATCCTCCATCTCAATAGCAACAGATTCTCCGGTCAAATCCCAGATTCTTTCAGAAACTTAGATTCTCTTCAAGAACTCGATCTCAGCAACAACAGATTCTCTGGCTCTTTCCCTCAAGTCACAATCTACATCCCTAATCTCGTCTACCTCGATCTCCGGTTCAACGGTTTCACCGGTTCGATTCCTGAAAATCTCTTCAACAAACAATTAGACGCCATTCTCCTCAACAACAACCAATTCACCGGAGAAATCCCCCGGAATCTCGGATACTCTTCTGCATCGGTGATTAATCTGGCCAATAACAAATTATCCGGCGAAATTCCGACGAGTTTCGGCATATCCGGGTCGAAATTGAAGGAGGTTCTGTTCTTGAATAACCAGTTAACCGGTTGTATACCGGAATCGATCGGATTGTTCTCCGACATTGAAGTCTTCGATGTTAGTTTCAATTCCTTGATGGGTCATGTCCCCGATACGGTCTCTTGCTTATCGGAGATCGAAGTTTTAAACCTTGCACACAACAAATTCTCCGGCGAACTCCCCGATTTGGTCTGCTCTTTGAGGAATCTGATAAATCTCACCGTTGCTTTCAATTTCTTCTCCGGGTTTAGCTCCGAGTGCTCGAGAGTCAGCGTCGGGTTCGATTTCACCGGAAACTGTATTCCCGGCAAGGGATATCAGCGGCCACAGCCGGATTGTTCGGCGATTCCCGGCGGCTCGTTGAGTTGCCTCAGGATTCCGGCGCAGCCGCTAACTTGCGCTGCGATATTGGGATTGAAGGTGACTTCATCATCTCCATGAAAATATAAAGTTGGAAGTTCTTTTTTTTTTTTCTAATTCTCTTTTGCAAGATTTGTTATGCAGTTGCACTTTGTGACTTTTACTTTGATAGAAAAATGCCAAAATGGTTTTATCAGTTAATTATTAATCAACTGATTTAGTATAATTATCAGTTACTAGAAGCTTATTTCTGATCCTCTATCTTGTTTTCTTCTAATCGGATCTTTCTGACAGGAATCAGAAAATAAAAATAAAAAAAAATTCTGACAGGATTTTTTTGGACCCGAAAGAGCAAAAAATTTTGCTGGATGAAATTTATTACAAGAAGTCTATTCATCAATAAATTAACTGATGTTCAATTAAGACATGAAAAGGATTTGGTCGTGTTGTTGGTTCAAAATTGGTCCCATCTTGCTTAACCCAATAAAGAATTCAATTAGCAAAATAACCCAATAAAGAATTCAATTAGCAAAAAAAATGATTGAAGATATGAAATAACCAATTTACACAAGCATATATAAAGCAACAAAAAATATGATTGTATAACTTTCAGACAATATTTTTGATTTATTCGACTTTGTAATATATTTAGATATTTCGATGTTTAATATAGACAAAAAAAATATATAAAGCAACAAAACAGATTAAATCAATAAAAAAAATATAAGATCAAATAACAAAAAAATAGTTGAAATTCATTAACTTGCTAATTACCAAACTTGTTCAAGTGAGATATAATCGAGTTATATCTTATTTTACCAAATGTAAAAGTATTCCACAGTAGTTACAAGTATAGAACCATTTATTAGCATCCAAATTTGATTCACATATCTCGCACTAGTATTGGAGATTTGTTTTACATTCTTGGCCATAAGAGAGATTATGTGGATGTCTATCATGCTTGTAGTGTGCCACACTTGGTATAGTAGAACATTCAATATCCAAAAAGGACTAGCATTTTCATACATTCTACATAATGACCTGGATGGTTAGCATTACAGCCTATGCATTTACCTTCAATTCTTGAAGAGAAGTGTGATTATGTAAATGAGTACTATGAGGTATGGGAGGATCTAGAAGGGAAGTGCACTGTGCACCTTACGTCCACTTGAAATTCACAGCTTGTTTCACAAACATTTACGGTTACAACTATCGCACCAAAACATGCCTTCAAGAGACTTGTTACACCAGATTTTGTTCCGGCGCAATGAGAATTGTCTTAGGATAAAACAAGTGTTTGTGTAGGGGATGATATTTTATGCTGAGAAAGGCATGAACATGCTTCATCGAGAATAATGTTGTACTATATACAGTATCACCTTTGAATCTAAAGAGACTAAAATATGAGTTTGCAGTTCTTATTTTTATATAAATTTTTTTGTTGGTTGTAAATTACCGACTATGTTATATGGAATCAGTCATTACGTCTTATTTTTATATAATTTTTTTTGTTGGTTGTAAATTACCGACTATGTTACATCGAATCGGCCATTACGTCGATCAGTTAACGACAATCTCGTTTACGTTGTTAAGTGGTTGGTATTGCTGTTTTGCGATAATTTTACATTGAATATGCGCGTTGTTAAACTTTTTCTTTTTGTAGTGATGTTATTAAGATAATTCTGGCTGAATGCAATTATAGAAAGATTTAAAAGGTATATGGGGAAGACAACATACTCAAAACTTTTTTTCAACATGAAGGCTCTCCTTGGACTTGAGGGTATGTTCATGGCTTTTCAAGTGTGAGATAGTAAAAGGAGGTGTATATCTTACACGAGGTCTTCCACAACATTTACATTTTTCCAAAGTGCCATCTAGAGAGGCTTCATCATCATAAACCGGTGCTTCTGAATCGGAGGAGAATGATTTGAGGTGGCTTCGAAGTTTCAGAATCAGAACACAAGGAGATGAGAGTGTGAGAGTGTCAGGGTGAGAAACGTGAAAAGGGTGTCTCATCTCTGGTGGAGACTCATGAAGACCTCTGTGAAAGCCGTCGATCCTGTGGGGCTTGCCTGGATCAGACTCACGACACATGGGCTTACAAGGAGAATAATATGGAGGTGGTACCATTTCGATTTCTTTCTTTAGAAGGTATGTTTTTCAAACGGATCATACATGTTCTTGTTAAATGAATCTATATATATGCATCTATATATTAGAATTTAGAAGGCTCTGTCTTCATTTATATCATTATCATATATCAACTACCGTAAATCTTTTCTGCTTTTTAATTAATCCCTAGGTACTAACTTGTTCAACTGTTGTTTGTAGACCATCGATTTAAATATTTAGAATGTGTCTTTGATTTTCTAAAAAAAAATAGTATCATTTTTGTCGGTGAACAGATGTTTACAAAAAAAATATTCAATCATAAGAAATTCGTTTCAATATTATCATAAAACCTATTTAATCATCCATAAATAAAAAACAACTAATTCACAATTTTGTGAATCACGTATTGTGTTACACAATAATTTTACTTTTTCAATAATTTTTAGTCCATAATTTCCTTTTTTATATTTAAATTTAGTGTTATTAAAACAAATGAAATAATCTTTAAAAAATAAAAATCAACAATACATAGTTTTGGTATAGTAGATTGCATCTAGATAATTTTTAGAAACTCACAAAAATTTATTTGGAAATTAAAAACATCTAGATGCTAAACCAATTTCAATTGGTTTTATTTTATTTTATTAAAAACGGTGAACTCTGTAAATTTTGCAAGATCAAGCTTGATCCATATAACTCACTATGATCAATGGTCTTTACTCTTTAGTAATACATGAAGTTCAGCATCTCTACTTTGTCTTCAAGTAATTAACGAGCTCATCCAATGCATTATATGAGGAGCCTCCACTTCTCACAGAGACTTTAAGTTTTTCTTTCAAAATAAGTGCTCTCTCCCTCATCCCTGCACCTTCTTCATCCACAATCAACTTGTTCACAGCTCTCTCGACCTTTGCTCTTTCCACTTCACCTTCCAGCTGAATCCCTATTTCCTAAACACTTACTATGTACGTTGCGTTTACCTTCTGCTCGCTTTGAAAAGGCCTACAACTCATTGGAACTCCTTCCACAATGCTCTCGAGTGTTGAGTTCCATCCACAGTGGCTCCAAAAGCCTCCCACTGCAGGATGTCTTAATACTTCTATCTGCGGTGCACGTTTCACTATGTGTCCTCTTTCTGACACCATCTTACTGACTTCATATGGCAATGTCTCTGTTCCGTCCGAGCCAAGGATATAGTCCGGTCGAATGACCCATAAAAAAGGTTGGTTGCTATTGAAAGCTGAAATAAAGCTTTGAGGAAGAAGATGATTCTTATTTCATTCAACTTATATTGAAACGATTACAATGTTTTGTTTATATAGAGAAGAGCTAGGTTGTGAGATAATAAAACACGTCGTCAATAGCACGTGATTACACGTTCTCCTAAGGTATCAAAACGGTTATCACCATTGCTGGATTCGCCGTACAGAGGTATGCTTTATCCTGCTTTTGACTCGATCCTTCACTGTTGGAGAGCAAGAGAGAAGATGATGCAGTGGACTTGGCGAACTGGAGAAGATCTGCATAATGTTGTTGGGCTTGTGACTTGGGCCCAGTAGACATAGCTTTGGTGAGCAAAGTCTCTGATTCCGTAAGAGCCTTTGACTCACCATTGTTGACACTCCCCCTCAAACTAATGTCGGGTGGAAGAACGACATTCAGTTTGCGTTGCAAAGCAAAAATGGTTGTTGAGGAAGAGACTTTGTGAAAATGTCGGCAATTTGAGCTGAAGCTGGAACCTGTTTCACGATCAAAGCGCCAAGAGCCACACGTTCGCGAACATAATGAAAGTCGGTGTCAAAATGTTTCGTGCGTTTGTGCATAGCCGGATTTGCTGTAAGGTAGACGGCAGACAGGTTATCACAGTACAATTCCGAAGTGTGCTGGAGAGAAATACCCATTTCACCAAGAAGAGATGCAATCCATTTGAGCTCCGTGGCGGCTGTGAACATTGTTCTGTATTCTGCTTCGGTGGAGCTGCGAGAAACGGTGTCATGGCGTTTTGCAGACCAAGATATGATGTTGGAGCCAAGAAAAGTGCACAAGCCACCTGTTGACCGGCGTGTTTCACGACAGCCTGCCCAGTCACTGTCACTATAGGCACAAAGTTTAAAATCGGAGTCAGCAACAAGATTAACACCCAAACGCAGAGTTCCCTTAAGATATCAGAGGATCCTTTTGAGATTAGAGAAATCAGCCATGGTAGGAGAATGCATCTTCTGGCAGACATAGTTTACGGCGAACTGAATATCCGGCCGCGTCAGAGTCAAGTATTGGAGTTTTCCCGCCAAACTTCGAAAGTAGGTTGGATCAGAGAACAATTTATCTTGATCGGGAACTTTGTCCAACTGCAGAGGAAGAGGAGTAGGCATAGGAGCACAATCCGCAAGTCCTGCATTGATAAGGAGATCTGCCGTGTACTTCTCCTGACAGAGAAAGAGACCATCGCTATGGAAATGAGCCTGAATGCCCAAAAAATAGTGGAGAGGACCCATATCATTCATTCTGAATGTTGTGCTGAGACAATCAAGAAGTTGTTTAACCAAGTCGGCGTTGCTACCTGTCAGAAGCATATCATCCACATACAAGAGGAGATACATTACATCATCACCATTAAGATAAACGAAGAGAGATGGGTCACCTTTTGTACACTTGAACCCAAACTCGAGCAAGAAGGAACTAAACTTGTCGAACCAGGCCCTTGGTGCCTGTTTCAGACAATAGATTGCCTTGTTGAGTTTGTAGATGTAATCTGGATGATCGGGATCTTCAAAACCCGGTGGCTGTAGCATATATACGGTTTCTTTTAGATCACCATGTAGGAAGGCGTTTTAGACATCAAGCTGTTTGATGTGCCAACAATTTGCTGTAGCAACCTCAAGAAGTAAACGAACAGTGGCGGTTATGACAATAATCGATCCCCTCTTCTTGTTCAAAACCTTTCGCGACTAAGCGAGCTTGGAGTCTGTCTAGAGAGCCATCAGATCGCAATTTTGTCTTAAACACCCACTTGCAGCCTAGAGGTTTTATAGCTGGATCTGGACGAACCAAATCCCAAGTGTGAGTATCATGAAGGGTACCCACTTCAGTGCCCATAACATTGTTCCAACCCGGATGTTTGAGTGCTGTCTTTACTGTTTTTGGTTCAGAGTGAGAGGACTTGACTGAGATCATAGCATACTTGGGGTTTGGTTTACGAATACCAGCTCGGCCCCGTGTGATCATAGGATGCGGTTGATGGAGCGGTGCAACAGAGGAGCCAGAGGAGTCAGCTTCATGTGCAACAAAGGAGTCAGCTTCAACTGCAACCTGTTGTGGAGAAAGGATCTCTGTAGCGACTGCAGATGGTTGTGCTGGAGGACGAGGAGGAGAGACTTCATCAACAATAGGAGGAACCTCTGCAATCGCAACTGGAGTAATGAAACTTGACTGCCACGCTGAAAGCAAAGGAGTGGTGGAGGCTTGTTGAAGAGAGCTATATTCTGCAGAAAATGGAAAGTGTGATTCATCAAACACAGCATGGCGAGTAATATAGACTCTCCCTGTCGGCGGATAGTAGCATCGATAGCCTTTATATTTCTCTGCATACCCCAAGAAGAGACAGTTTAATGATTTAGGATCAAACTTGTTGTGTGAATAAGGGCGAAGATATGGATAGCACCGCGAGCCAAAAACTCGTAGAGAGGAGTAGATTGGTGCAGTGCCTACAAGAACCTGATACGGACTCACACGCTCCGGTAGAACAGAAGTCGGAAGAAGATTCACCAAGTAATTCGCAGTAAAGAAAGCTTCAACCCAAAGAAACTGAGGTATCTTACTTTGGAACATCATAGATAACACAAGTTCCGTAAGATGGCGATGCTTTCTTTCAGCAATTCCATTTTGCTGGGGAGTATGAGGACAGGTGATTAGTTGTTTGATTCCACAATCAGCGAGGTGATGAACAAATCTCGTGCTTGTAAACTCTCCACCACCGTCACATTGAAACAAAGCAATTCGTTGTTGCAACAGGTTTTCAACCATCTTTTGAAACAGAATGAAGACTGAGCAGAAATCAGATTTAGCTTTCAAAGGATGAAACCAGCTGTAGCGTGAATAATTGTCAATAAAAACCACATAAAACCGAAACCCCTGAGCTGAAACAACTGGAGAAGGCCCCCATAAATCAAAATGTATACGTTCAAGAGGTCTAGTGGAAACAAATTCAGAAGAAGAAAATGACATTTTGCAAATCTTTCCCAATTGACAGACTTCACACACACGAGAGCCTGTTTTATTAATGATAATTGCTTGAGTCTTTGATAAGTGTTGAAGAATGTCTTGATGGGGATGACCAAGTCTCATATGCCACACCTCATCACTTGTAGCTTGCTGTCTTGTAGAGTAGTAAGCAAAAAACTGCGGATTCTCCAACACATATAGGTCCTTACGTCGTGTTCCCTTGGTGAGGAGCTGCTGTGTCTGCTTGTCCTTCACAATCACACCGTCATAATCGAACTCAATGGCACAAGGATAATCAGAGGTGAGCTTAGACACAGACAGCAACGATTTAGTGATATCAGGACATACAAGAACATCATTGAGAGGTAAGTTACCTTGAAGACTTGGCAAAACAGCGGAACCAATGTGGGTGATAGGGAGAAAATCGCCATTACCAACAATGACAGAATTATCACATGTATAAGGCTGAGCCGTGTGGAGCTGAGATGCTGTGTTGGTGATGTGAGCAGTAGCGCCAGAGTCAGGATACCATTCATGTCCGGATGAAGCATTGTGATCAGAAACTCTTACAGCAGCAAAAGCATTGGTGAGATCTTCAGCGTGAAAAGAGTGATCAAACCTTCTGTAACATAATTTGTAGGCAGGATGACCGAACTTGTTACAGATTTGACACGTGGGACGAGTGTCACCGGACGAACCACCATTACCACGACCAGAACTCTGTTGCTGAGAGATCTGCTAGTGAAAGCCCCTTCCTTGGGTTGAATAGGAGCCACGACCACGAGATCCTCCTCTGTTTTGTCCTTGGCCACGGTTTGGTTGTCCTTCTCTGTCAAAGTAGAAGGCTTGATGAAGGGTAACAGCAAGACTAACATCATACGCATAAAGTTTTTCCTCAAACCCCATAAGCTTAAACACCACATCTTCCAAGGTCGGACCAGGAAAAGCATCCATGGAGTTTTCAATGACAATGGTAATGTACTCATATTCTTTCCCTAGGCCATTTAGAACACCAAAAATCTTTTCTTGTTCAGAGTTAGGGGCTCCAATGGAGTCTAGTTGATCACACAGAGATTTAATCTGAGACAAATACAAAGACAGAGACTTGTTTCCTTTGACAGTTGTTTGAATACGGCGCTGGAGATCAAACTTGCGAGTAGCTGAAACTCTATTATATTTCTTGGCAAGATAGAGCCATACCTCGTGAGAAGACGCAGACCATAGATACTTTTCAGAGTATCTTCAGACAGAGAACCAACAAGCCACGCCATGATAATCTGATCAGTGCGAACCCACTTGCTGAGCTCTGGGTTTGCAGATTCTGAAACGTGTTCACCAGCACTCGTGACGGTGCGAACCAAGACAGTCGGAGGTGGGCGAAGAATGTTGCCGGTGACATATCCGAGAAGAAACTGGCTATTGAGAAATTGTTCGAACTGAAATTTCCAAAAGAGATAGTTCTTTTCGTTGCATTTGAGGGTAACACATTGATTGATAGTTAAAGGAGATAAAGATGTAGGATCGAAAGAGCCATCCATTGCTCTGATACCATGAAAGCTGAAATAAAGATTTGAGGAAGAAGATGATTCTTATTTCATTCAACTTATGTTGAAACGATTACAATGCTTTGTTTATATAGAGAAGAGCTAGGTTGTGAGATAATAAAACACGTCGTCAATAGCACGTGATTTAGCTGGATTCGCTGTACAGAGGTTTGCTTTATCCTGCTTTTGACTCGATCCTTTACTGTTGGAGAGCAAGAGAGAAGATGATGCAGTGGGCTTGGCGAGCTGGAGAAAATCTGCATAATGTTGTTGGGCTTGTGACTTAGGCCCAGTAGACATAGCTTTGGTGAGCAAAGTCTCTGATTCCGTAAGAGCCTTTGACTCACCATTGTTGATAGCTATTACACAACCCACAAGCCATCTCCAACACTTCCTTTGTTTCCATTTGAACTATGGTTCCCACGCTTATGTATATGAATGACCTTGGTTTCTGCTTGTTCAACCATGCAATGCAACCTTTGTCATTTTCCAGTAAACTAGAAGGCGTTGAAGCTGTGACGTGAAGAGGGCCTAGTGCGTAAACTTCAATTCCAAGTTCTTGTTGCAGCCATGACATAGACAAGCTTTCTAGACAGCTCGCCGCATTCAAGATAATAGCGGAAGCTGTTCTTTTGTTGACTACTTCCCGACGGATCCTCAAAACTGGCTCCAATGGCCCAAATCTTGAAGGTAGTAGGTCTTTGTATCTTAACGGATGCAAATTCTCCACCACCTTTTCTTGCACTTCAGGATCTGCAAAGTTAAAAAGAACAACCGTGTTTTAGTGAAACGTGTGGTTTCAAAATGTGTTGTTAAGCTGGTTTTGTTGAGTACCTTCCATGTCGATCAAAAACTTCTCTGAATCGAGTTTGCTAAAAACACAGCGTGAAACATGATTAGTAGCACTTTTTGAGTGCTAAAAAACCAACCAAAACCACTTGCTCATGAAATATTTAATATAAGGAAGAAAGTAATATTAATTCCAAAAAAAGCTTACCGCTTCTATTGTGTAAACCTATTTGGCAAATTTGTGTTTGGTTTGGTTGGTTTTTGCCACACGGTAGGTTTTGTTTTGAGATTTAGCTCATTATTAAAATATTAAGAGTTTTAAAGTCTTTTTATATATATATCAAATATTTCCTCAAAAGTAAAATGTTCTCTTTATTAAAAAAATAATTTGGCAATATATAAGCTTAATTTTGCGAAATTAAGAAATATGGCTACAAAATAACACTTGTTTGTTGTAATTCTAAATTTCCAATTGGTTCGTTTTAGAATACAAATGCATGTGCATCTGTGATATGGTATGCCAAAAAGTTTCAAAGAGTAAAATATTGACTGTGTAGAGAAACTATAGAGATCCAATCCAAAATGGGATAATCTTTTCACATCAGAAAGAGGTTGTTCAAGGGCACTATTACAAAATCATGGTCCTAATCATATCATTGGTCGTCTTCGAATAACATGACCATATCTTAAGCGGACTAATAAAATCAAACCTAATATGGTTGTTTGGTTCCTTAAATCCATCTTGTTCGTTATAAATAGGAGGAAATTGGCAAGGACACTTGGCATGCACGGAGTTAGTGGATTAAGCTAGAACAAAGGCGAGACGTGAGTAGAATTAATTGAATTTTATGAGCGGCTGAGAATGTGTCTTTTGTATCCAACGGTCCAGATTTCATTCATCTTACGACATTCTTTCTTGTTACCTCCCTATTTATCGAGAGACGACGAAGTCCCCCTCAGAGTTGCATTGCATGCACATACATACGCAGAGAGATCAAAGACGAATCACGCAGAGTAAAAACGAAGAAGAAGAGGAAGAAGCAGAAGAAGAAGACAATGTCGTGGCAAACTTACGTTGATGAGCATTTGATGTGTGATGTTGGTGACGGCCAAGGTCACCACCTCACCGCTGCCGCCATCATCGGCCATGACGGTAGCGTTTGGGCTCAGAGTGCTAATTTTCCTCAGGTAATCGATCTCTCTCCTCCTTGATCGTCCATGACTTGCGTTCTTGGCACATAACCATTACAAACTATTGTTTGCATATGTATGCATATATATATATATATATATATATATATATTAATAGAATAAAAGAACGACTATGTGGATATATTAATGATAAAAGACGACTATGTGGATCATGTTTTGGCTTGAATTGATTGTGATTTCTTTGGAAATCTAAACATTCATTGTTCTGTTTCGACGATTTGGTTGATCATCTAGAGTGCTTTTGAATCCAAATGGATTGAAATTTATCTCCCTGATGATTGAAAGTTTTGATTTCTTCTTCTTTGATTTGGCATCCACTATGAAACACAACAGAAGAAAGAACATGTTCTATTGAAAGAAAGATACTTGGGAAGCAAGATGAATAAATTGCTTCCCAAGTTATCTCTTATAAATGAACATATCACCTTTGTGATCTCAACATTTTCTTACTGGTTATGTACCAATACACCAAGTTCCTGATTTTGGAAAATGATTAGTTTCATTGGATCACAAAAAAAAGTTTCTTGATGATTCATTCTGTTGAAACAGTTTAAGCCTCAAGAGATAACGAATATCATGAAAGATTTCGATGAGCCGGGTCACCTTGCTCCCACAGGCTTGTTCCTTGCAGGACTAAAGTATATGGTCATACAAGGCGAGCCTGGTGCAGTCATCCGTGGCAAGAAGGTACGTTCTAAAGAAGTTTTAATATTAACAGTTTCAAAACCGTCATTAGCGACTGGGACTTGTGGGATTAATCTTATTAAAACATGTTCAGGGAGCTGGAGGAATCACGATCAAGAAAACAGGACAATCAATGGTGTTTGGTCTGTACGAAGAACCAGTGACTCCAGGACAGTGTAACATGGTCGTGGAGAGGTTGGGTGATTACTTGGTCGAACAGGGTCTCTGAAACTCATAGAAATGCTCCATTGCCCTTGTTCCAACTATCTTTAAACCATTGTTTCAACCCTTTTTTTCTAATTTAATTTTGGGTCTTTGGTTTCTACTTTTAGTAAAGTTTAAAAGAAAGCTGAAGCCCAAAGATGCAGATAATAACACAAAAGAAGAAGCCGAAACTTAAGACTTTTATCCTCTTTTTCTTGGTTTCGTGATAATTTGTTTGTTTTGATTTAATTTGATTGTATCCTGCTAAAAACAATACAAAAACTCAGTATTACTAGTTATTTATCGTTATACTTCTTCACTTTACAAGGTTATAGTATGTTGGCTGATTTACAATCTACTTTACTTATTATTCATTTATAGATCTATAAACCATTGTTATAATTACAATGTATATATCAAAATAATGATTTTCAAATTGTTTAAAATGCAACTTCATTCAGTTATACCAGTTTTACTAGTTGTATTATATTTATCAATAATACTCGTTTTATCCATTTGTCCTATTGTAATAATTCAAATTGAATGATTTCTGGTTAAATCTACTTACAATTCACTACGATTAAACCACTGCAATCTATTTGTTACCAATTAAATTCCTAATCGACCTTGAAACCGTAATCGACTCATAAAACATGTTTAAAAACCCAATTTACATAATCAGATCTAATTCAATCCTTCATTTGCAATTTGGAGTAAAATCAACGAAAAATCAACTATTTGAATCACGGATCTGGATTTTGAAACTTATTGCAGTTTGACGGTGGAAGAAACGGTGATGATTAAAAACTCGCCAGCGGAAGAAGCGGGCCGACAAAGCCGATGGCAGAGATCGGGTTTTTCATGCGAGGAGAGAGCTGTGTTTTTTTGCTTTTCCAAACTGCCTTTGCAGATTTTTGTTCATTCTTTTTTTTATATTTTCATTAAAATTTTAATTTGAACAATTTTGTATTTGCACAATTCATTAAATATGTGATGGATATAAGTATCTTTTAAAGATATAGTAAATTTAATTTTCACCAAAAAGGGGTTTCTAGCCACTGTCTCGTTCCAACTACAACTTTATATATTGAGATTTTGCCTCTTTCTCTTCGACAATTAGGGTTTCAAAATTCAAAATCCACAACGGTGTAATTAAAACGACTGTTATATATGGGCCTATGGGCTCATGTTGTAGATGTGCATATACCGATTAAAGATGACTTAAAAAGCATCTTCACCAATCGAATCAGGCTTTGAATTGGCCAACCGATTATCAGCAACAATCACATGAATCTTTGTATAAGTTTCTTGATATTTTAACGAGGAACAGCGAATCTGAAAGCATATAGAGCTCCTCAAAGTCTTCATATATTGCTTGGAACAAGGCTTCTCGAACTGTCCAAGTTTCAACTGCTAGAGCCAACATCATATATATGTCGACGATAACTAGAGATATGAGATTGCACACCATCCGCATTCTATAGAACTGAAACATATATCTATTCCACAGTTTACAGAATCAGCTTACCAAGTGGAATCCACAAAGAAGCTTATATGCAACTATATGAGTTTCAACCATCAGAAACCTCAAAATATCATTAAACTATACGATTATGTAATAACTTTTAAAGTCAAACCCTTAAATAATTAAACTTCACTCATCGACAAATTAATATCAGTGTTGCCTAGTGCTCCCCACGAAGCCAGTACGTAGTTGATGTCTTTGGCTTTAAAATAGATCACGAACAACTGTACATCACAACAACAGGACACAACACTTGAAACAAGATGCACTCAAGGACATTTTTATCGACTGATCAATAACAAAAAAGGAACCTGAATGTTATGTTGTGATTTATTATCTCCCAGCTGTTCGTGAAGATTATAAACCAAAATGTATACTATTCACCGAAGCTTGTCAAAAATTGAGTATTCTAAAACGTAGGGCCATCTTAATAATCTCCAAAATTTGAATAAAAACATTATGATTATAGAAAGTGATGGGACAGATGTAAATGCAATAATATATATAATTGAGATTTGCAAAGAGAATATCCACTCTGTATTCGGAGAGAAGTGGAGATCGAATGATGGACACATTCTGGCATCCCTCAACTTCTCTTTTCTGCCTAATTTTTTTTTTTTTTTAATTTTCTATCTATATTTTAATCCTGATTCCAACTCATTGATCTAAAATATAGAATGCTTTGTGTTTGATATCGATTTTGTAAATATACTATGTTTTGTTACGCTGATATTATATTTTTTAACTAAGAGTTTATTAGATTAATGAAAAATATTTCTAGAGATATTAGGCAAATTTTATTCCATTAACCTAAACAAATTAAAACCTACTTTCTCTATAATTATTTTCTATAGGAACCAGTTAGGTTCTGTAAACTTAAAAGAGAGTTAAAAAGTTTTTGAACTTAAAGAAAATTGATTATTATTTTATATACGATAAAACGTTAATAATCATGGTATATTTATACTATATGTGTTAAGTTTTTTCGAATATTAATGGGAAAAGTTAACTTTTGAAAGATATTTAATGTGTTTAAGATCATATATCATGAGTAAGTCACATATACGTGATGAAAAAAATTCATCTGAATAATTGTCTTCAATATTTTAGTAAAATAAATCTAAAAAAATTTAAATAACCATTTAAAAACAGAAAAATATATGGTAACAAAATATTTTAAAATTTAATTTTAAATATTTTTGCTTCATACATCTTACTATACTATACTGTTGTTAAATAATTATGTAAAGTGATTTTTTTCCTTCATTTTGCATTCACATTGTATGATTTTAGTTTGTTTTTATTTCTCTATATATAGTTTTTTTCACATTAGTAAATTTATAGAGATTCTTGACTTATTTACATATACCATTTTGTGACTAAATTTGTTTATATAGTTTTTTTTACTAAATTTGTTCCTATTCTTTTTTACTAATTAGTTATACTTTTGTTTCCTATTTCTCATTCAAGTTTTCTACTTTCTTACAACTTTTCTGTATAGTAAGTATACATGAAAATGTATAATAATAATAATAATAAAAAAATAGTAATATTTTGCATGGAAACTAAAAATTATGTGATATACCAATTTGTTTTTCTAAAAAAAAAACTATGATTAATTTGCATTGACAGCCCAAAATTTATAATTAATTAAATTAAGCAGTTGACGAAAAAAAATATTAATTTAAAGCACAACATTTCCTGGTCTACGATCAGAAAACTCACAAAGATAATTTTGAGAGAGAAGTAGAGAAACCTTCTCCGAGTTTACACAGAAGAAACAAAACTCGTCAGTGAAGCAAGTACCCGCCGGAGAAGAAGAAGATGTCGTGGCAATCGTATGTTGATGACCACCTTATGTGCGATGTCGAGGGCAACCACCTCACCGCCGCCGCAATTCTCGGTCAAGACGGCAGTGTCTGGGCACAGAGCACCAACTTCCCTCAGGTTTTTTTTCTTCTCAATCTTCTCTTTTCTTCTTTTCTCATCCTTCGTTCGAAGTATTGGAATCGATCAGATTTGGCCGTCTGTTTTTGTGATTTTCCGTAATCGGATCTGAGGAATCTCGGATCTGGTTTCGATTTCACCATCTCTGATCTTCGTCTCCGGAATCTGATGGAAAATTCGATCTGCTTTTCTGATATCAGTCGATCCGTGAAATTGAGTTTAACATAGGGCTCTAGATCTTTAGTTTGATTTTGAGATTTCATTGTTATCAGTAGTTAATCGTAGCTTCCATAGAAGATTCATGTGTTTGTGAACTCATACGCATGCATAAGCGATACAATTGAAATATTTCACCAAATCTATCAGATTTCACTCACATCCATAGATGCGAGACCTTCTTGTAGGAAATGTTAGATTGTTACAATTGTGTTTTCTGATAATCTCTGTTTCTGATTGTTCTATTAGGATGTGCATCAATAATCCAAAATGTTGACTGCTTTTTTCCTTGTTCAATCTTAATGCGTATCGCCTTGTGTTCTTGGTATGTATTTGTTTTAGTTGAAGACTGAAGAAATCAATGGAGTCAAGAAGGATTTCGATGAGCCCGGGTTTCTTGCGCCGACCGGACTTTTCCTCGGTGGAGCGAAATACATGGTTATTCAAGGTGAACCAGGAGCTGTGATCCGAGGGAAGAAGGTAACTTCTTTAGATCAAACATCAGAAGCTGCTTCTATGAATCTTATGGATTAACTGGAATGAGAATTCATATTACAATCTATTAGTCATATGGTCAAGATGGCTTTAAGTTCTATATACTTGCCATCTTGAGGAGGCCTATTAGAGTTACATGGTTAACCGGTTATACTAAACCACTAATTAGATTGGTTAGACGAACATGTACCGGATCACAATCTCACTATATAATAAGATTAGATGTAATCATGTTGATTAATGAGAAATAACAGAATCATCTTCTTCTTCTTCGATCTTCCTTGTTCTCTAACACAGTTTGTGAATCTGCAGGGACCTGGAGGCGTTACTATCAAGAAGACGACTCAAGCCTTGGTCATTGGCATCTACGAGGAACCGATGACTGGAGGTCAATGCAATTTGGTTGTGGAGAGGCTCGGAGATTACCTCATTGAGTCTGATCTCTAAGCCATGATTTCAATTTTCAACTTCTTCTTTAACTAAAAGAATGTCATTGCTCTTTTTATTGTGATTGATTGTAATGCTTTCAAACGCAATCAATTTGATACTTTAGAACCAATATCTTGTTGTTGGTCTTGTTACCGTGTTTGAGTTTGTGTGTCTTGTAATGGCATTTGATTATATCTTTTTTTCCTTCATGTGTATTGAGTTTTTGGATTTTTTTTATTTTTATTTCTTCATAGTTTTTTTTATTTCTTGAGGGATCTGCGGTTTGAAACATTTTTGGCCTGGCAAACAAATGAAAGTTTGCGACGTATTTGCAAGTGGTTTGAAACTTGTTTTGGTTGTGCAAACATCTTTATGTACATTGTCACCTAGTAGATGATTCTTCTTACATAAATGACGTAACTGGAGAAATCATTTGTGGATTTTTTTTTTCCTAAAACATTATATTATTAAGTTATCGGAAGAATTCTTTTTGCTTGGAGTGCGGAATTGATGAACTTACATGATAAAAACAAATACTACGTTTTTTGCACATTTCGGAAGGCAATCAGTACGAGTGTTATCTGCGTAGAATATATTGAAATTAGTAAAATACAATTTAAAACTCCTAAATTCTTCTAATTCCATCGTGAAAGATGACAAATCTCAACAGTTTCTCGAACATTGCAATAAGATTTGTACAGTCTATAGCGAAAATAACATTTGATAATCGCATCATTCAGATACATCGCATCATCCATAGTAGAGACTCGACCCCGACCGTAAGCATCAACGATCTCCTTCAAACCTACCTGGACCAACCTGTCCCCCCCGCACATCATGATCCATCTGAAACATGCCAAGACCCATCTAAGCAACACATGGGAATAGTTACATGTAGAAGAGTGACAGGATCGCGGGATTCCCTCCCCTGGCTCTCACCCTCAGCTTGTGTGTTCGCCTTTCTCCAAGCTTCTTCTTAAAGTCTAGCTCTCTCTAAAGTCGCGCGTGGAGGTACATTGTGTTTTAAAAACAAACCATTGTTTCTCACCTTCCAAATGTATCATATAATCCACGGAAACATCCGTAGTATTTTAACATACCAACGTGTAAGTTCATGGATAGCAAACATTGGCCTATGTTTCAGCATCAAGAAGGGTTTATCGCCAATGGAATATGCTCGTAGCCATTGTTGCAGGAGATTTCAGAGACTAGTTGCCATTCCCAGCTGCTCGTTAGCCTCCATACACTTAACTCATGCTACTCTTTGCCTTTGGAGACAATGTTAATATACATGAGATTCCCTTGACAAGTCGTGCAAGATCTTCTGAATCAGGGAATAGCGTAACACAGCAGGAGCATCGATTATCAGAACCCATGTCGTAGAAAACGATGGATACATCAACTTTATCGTTAACATTATTGCGAGCGAGCCAGTGAAGATTTTCGTTGAAGCTAATGCGAAACTCTTGATGGAGAAAAGAGAAAGGAAACTGTAAGGTTTCTAATGAATATATCAGCACAAAGGTGTTGCATCATAGAGCAGAACAACTTTGACTTTGTAGATGTAAGAGATGTAACACAAATCAAATTGACAAGAAACATTGGCTCAACAACATCCATTGACTTTGTAGATAAAGTTGTAGATAAACTAAAGACGCATTATCAAAAACATCAAATAATCCAACAAAACAAAAGGTAAACCCCAGCCAACGGGCACAGGCCAGTTGCTTCTGTTTTCTTTGTTCTTCTGTCTACTTCTCTGATGAGTTTGGTCCTCTCTTCTTGCCAAAGCCAACAACTGAAGAACAACACAAACAAAAGAAAA
Organism: Schrenkiella parvula; assembly: GCA_000218505.1. Classification (NCBI taxonomy): domain Eukaryota; kingdom Viridiplantae; phylum Streptophyta; class Magnoliopsida; order Brassicales; family Brassicaceae; genus Schrenkiella; species Schrenkiella parvula. The sequence goes on from CM001189.1 coordinate 14,103,117, forward strand.
TGAAAATCCAATTGCTTTTTTAATTGTATGTAACAAACTTCTGCAATCTCATGATTAACGAAGAAATGTAAAACAAAATACAAATTGATTGGAAGAGAATTTATCAAAGACCAAAGAGTAGAATCAATGAATGATTGATCACTATGTGTTTATTATTCAGAAACCATTACGTGCATTGAATCTTAAGACTGGATTAAAACATTTCTACACACGGTAGTGTTATCATACAACTCACTAGATAAATGTTCATGTTGATCAAGGCACTCTACGATTATGTATTACTGTCAAAGACTTAAAGCGATTCACAAGATTAACAAAAAGCTACATGAGCCAAAAAAAATGGAAACAGTAATGCTGAAAGCAAAAGTCCTATACAAGCAAAGCAAATGAGAATCTAAACCAACTTCTGCAATCTAATGATGAACCCTAACAAAACATACAAAATGTTGATTGCTTATCATAGGATTTGCCAAAGAATTTAAAATGGAATCCATAATCACATCAAAGTATTATCTGCATCTAATCTTGCGATTGGACTAATCACAAATCCTACAATGTTAAGATGAACAAAAAGACCCTAATTCAACTTTAGAGAGATCTAAGCGTTACGAAAAAAGTAATTTCGCAGCATAATTATCAAATTATTGATCTCAGAATCATATATTGGAAATCGGAAAATACAAAAACAAATCCGGAGTAAAACTATTTACCAGCGGTGACGAAACGGCGGTTGTGTTGCAATCTCTTGTGAGCACGGCCACGAGGCTGCTTCTTCTTGTCCTGCTTAGCCACTTTCGGTGTCTGACCTCTCACCTTACCGGCACGAGCCAATGAACCGTGCACCTTTCCTGCGATTGATTACGAGACAAGCATCAGCAACATTTTTGAAGAGAATCACTATAACGAAGCATAAAAAAACAAAAACTCGAGGAGAATCACCCATGGTCGATTACAGAGAATCTTCTGGCTTCTGGCTCTGCTGTTGGAGGCGACGACGCTAGATTGACTCTTTTTTAGGGTTAGGAATTACAGTATCGATTATATACTATAGTCGTTTAAGAGCCTATATGGGCCACATTGGGTTTAAAATGGGCCTTAAAAAAATTTAGTTCAAAAATTTTGCTTTGGTTCAAGGTTTTTTACAACCGAACCGGATTGACCGATTCAACCGTTCTAACCGGAAACCTTTAATTATAACCGTCGATAGCGGCAGAAACCCGCCAAAACCGATTAATCGATTCGAATCTCAAAAGTATTTGATAGATTAGTTTTTTTTTTCGTACATTCTCATCTATTTGTTTTTCTAACTGTTTGAGAGATTTTTTTCCAGCGGTAGAGTTCATGAAGAAGAGGAAAGTAAAGTGACTTCTATGTATAAACATTTGTTTATATGATTTGAAAAATATATACTAAAACACAGAGACAAAGAACATAAAAAAAGAAAGAAGATTGTATTGGAGGCTTTACTCACGTCCCAAATTATTAGTTTTATTCATCTTTATTTTTTTTGTAACACATTTTATTTTATATGTAGCACACTTTTAGTTTTTAAACAAAAAAATCTAAATAAGCATCAATAATCAAATGAAATAAAGCGGATCGAAAACAAGCTCGTATTTTATCTTTGTTATCTTTTCTTAATAATCAGAAACAATTTGACAGAAGTGAGTCTTCAGCGCCGTAGCGCCTGGTAGCCATCAATGTGATATTTTAAACCCCGAATCTATTTACCTAGCAATTCTAACCATCAAAGTATAACTTTGGCACATTAAATCTTCAAATTGACATTTGACTGCGTGCCGTAATCTGATTTTACGGAACAGTATTCTCCGCGGAAATGAAAACATGGTTAATTAGTGTAGCATGTGGGTAATTAAATTTTAATTAAAGAACAAATGATAGTAAAATAAAATAAAATTTCAAATTGATTTGGGGATTTAGGGTATTTTGGAAAAAAAAACAGAGTACAATAGAAGAAGAAGTCGATACAATATTTACGACGACCATTGAAGAGGAAACATAGATGCATTGGAAACGAAATGAGGTACTGACAATATCAATCTATTCTTTCCAGTCAAAATTAGAGATGTCAGCGTTGTTATCGTGATTCTGAATTTGCTTGAATTATGATATATTGATTCTTTTTTTTATATATAATTGCAGTCACAATGTCGAACTAAAACTCAATATCCACATTAGTGGAAATGTGGTGAAGATATATGAAAGTTACAAGTATTTAGGTGAATTGGGTTGAAAAACTAAGGGACTGACGATCTATTTCACCTTCGAAACTAATAAATAACACTGTGAATACCCAAAGTTTCGTTTCTAATCCAGATCTAGTTAGTTTGAAAGTTCGAAACCTATCTCCCCACAATTTGAAATATCGAAACCTAATTCCATATAGATTTGAAAGTTCGAGACTTTAATCCACACAAAATTGGATTACGAACGGTTTATTGTTTACCAATCACTCCTTAACCACGATTTATTAACCAAAACAAAATTAAACCGTAAAAAACCCTATTCTAACCCGATTACAACCCGTTTAGATGGGTTAAACTATCAAATTAAACACTCTTTCAAAATCGAAAAATCCCCCAAAAATCCCCAATTCTGGGTTTGTGCAAAATCGAAGCAACGAACCCAAAATCCTCATGCCACCGCGAAATCGAAGCCTCCGGCGACAGATCTCCTTCACCAATTCTTCAAGTCTCCACTGATTTGTTCTGCAATGCCTCTATCTCATTCAAGAAAGTCTCATCGACCCATTTGAAGACATGATTATCATCCACAAGTTAGGAACAAGAATCACTCGAATCTCTAGATACACTGCTCATCCTTACTCCTACTCGTTTGATTTTACTCAGAAATCGATTTCCCCCAATTCGATTTTTTAGGGTTCTTCATTTCTCCTGTACCTATAAAAAATTTCAAATACAAAAGATAACGTAAATTTGATTTTCGGATCGGATTTAGAGTTGGATGAGTTTAATTCGGGTCCGGGCTATCTCCATCGAAACTGGTTTTTAAACGGTTTGGTATCGGTTGCAACTGGTTTTATATTGGTCTTGAACGCGTAACAGAAAATTTCAAATATGTGTGGAATTAAGTTTCGATCTTTCAAATTATGGAGAAATAGGTTTCGAACTTTCAAACTAACGAGATCTGGATTATAAACGAAATTTTAGGTATTCACAGTGCTATATAATTGTTTCGGGGTGAAATAGATCGTCATCCCAAAACTAAGATATGAAACTTGTTTCAATTTATGGATCCTCGTTTCAATTTTTGTAGGCTTGCTCTTGTTGACGAAGCCGAATGGAGACATGTCTATATACGTGGTAACAACTACAACACTTATGGTATTGTCTGTTCTAGTAAACACCGAAAGTTTTACATGACGACTGAGGGAAATCAGTATTTGGCTGCTTGGGATCTTCACACATACCCTTCTGTTTCTAACTCTTTTCGACAATTCTTGGTTGACTCCGCTCGTTCTGTCTGATCAGCCCAAGTTTCCTGACTCGCTTGCTCAAATGATGCTCTCATAGTTCACAACTCATTACTTGGTCGACTCGCCTTCCCTCGATTGCGATTTCTTCCATGTTACCAGCTAGTTGCACGACAAGTAACGAGCTCTGGCATACCATTGTTTTACTCACAATGCCAAACGTTTCACTGTCTTTAAGCAATACAAACGTTTCTCTGCATTTTCGTTGGAAAGAACTGTCTTTCCGCTGCTATGTATCCGAGCCTAAGGCATCTATCTACCTTGCCGGGCCTCTGGTCCGGTCCCAATGCCAGACATTGTCACGAGTCCTGTCCATCCTTTAGTTTTCCTTTCAACTCTTATGTTTCACTCGGAACCTGGTTTGTTTGTTAATGGGATCCGAGAATTTCACAATCTTTTACATGTTCTCAATATATTTGATTTAGGAGAATTCAACGATAAATTACTCTGTTATTTTCATTTCCTAAAAATGCATCACTCTTAGACTTAATAGGGTTACACACTCAACTCCAATTAAGATTCACGAGTCCAAACCGTAACATAAATGGTATACCGGTTTGGTACGGACTCATAAGGATGATTTCCGGGAAGTAAAGAACGTCACCAAAAGATCAAACTAGTATCTGTTGTCTCTAGAACTTAAAAACATACGAAATAAATTACCAAAATGGGTAAGTGATCAAACAAGCAAAAGTCTTTCTCTTTCTGTCTTTCATCTAAAGATTTAACAAAAAAGCTGCAACAATACTTTAAGGATAAGGGTTTGTGTGAGTACATCACCATTTTTTTCACTCGTCTTCTTCGATGACCTTGGTGCCCAAACCAGACAATCCTTCGGCTGGAATCTCAGCGACAGTGACAAGAGAGTAAAACTCTTCCTTGGCATCTTCATCATCGTTTCTCTTACGGGCAACACGGACTCTGATTCTCCTAGGAGGACCTCGGATTCCTCTGCTCCAAATCTGCTTGTTGAGCTTAACATCAACTCTAACGTCCTTTGTTCCCATTGCTTTCAATGCAAACTTCCTGATTTCTTTGATGGCATTGGGTGCCTTCTTCTTGAATGTGCTGCGTAAATTTGAAAAACAACAGAATCACATTGAGAACTTGGCATTTCTAAAACCACAAAATCAATCATGAGAAGGAAAGAAACTCTAATGAAGATGTAACGAGCAAATGAACTATATCCGTGTTCTCCATCTTTATATACATTGGGCCATGAAGATGATAAAACAGCAACATTCAATGGATGTTTATGATCAATACTCATCTAAAGACTAAGCTTCTTCTAAAACCAATGGATGTCAAAATCTTCTACAAACATTTTTGATTCGAAAGTGATCAAATGGTTCAGAAGTAAATTCTCCGGAGTTATTGCAAACAGTTAGATAAACATGAAATGCTATATTTTCATCATCAGACATAACCTATGCACAGTAGAAACCGAACAGAGAGCAAATGCATTGTCTAATCCGAGTAAGCTACAACCTCTTCGCTCATCAGGAAACCCTAAATCGAATCAATTGAAGTTGATACTTCAGTTTAACGACTCTATTCATCATCAGCTAAAGCCAAGATCGTAAAGGGCGTAACTTTCACCATGAAAACGAATAAAGAGAAGGAAAGGTTTGGAAGCTTAGTGTTTACCAGCTATGAAGGCGCCTGTGGAGGTTGATAGTGTACTCCCTGGTAACGACCTCCTCCTTTCTTCCCTTACCTTTCTCCATTTTCGTCGATCTCTGTCTCTCTGTCTTCAGAATGGAGTTGGAGACGGCACAGGGAGAGAAAATTAAAGACAAGCTAGAAAACCCTAATATAAAGCTTCCGTTTGTTATTTATTGTTTGGGCCAAATATAAGCCTGATGGGCTATTTGGGCCGAAGTAAGCCTAATGGGCTTTTGGGCTCAAGTCCACGGTTCTTGTAATGTGGTCAAAACAATTTTTTTGGTGGATATGTAAAGGAGAAGTCAACAATATAACTCCAATAACATCGTTAATTTTTTATGCTTTGGCTTTTGAATTCCTTTTTTTTCTTAAATATTTTCGGTTACTATACGAGTAATTCTTATAGCTTCTTAGATTTGAAGGGCTTTGTTTTCAGTTCTAATGAAGTCTGTCTGAATAAAAGCCTTTTCTTTTGTACATTTTACTTGCCAAGTACTCAATGGCATTTGGCAAACAAGTGTTAGCATTATTCAACTTTACCTTTTGCAGCGACACAGAACATATCTACGTTTGACAAGAACAATAGAGGTTTAATCAAGTTCTTGATTTGATAAAGAAATCCAACAAAATGCAAGAAAAGGAAACAAAAAACATAAGCGTAAGAAGAACTTCTAACTCCTTTTGAAAAGGATAAGGAAAAGGAGCTTAATGTTATGGTTCAACATCAACAAAAACAACTTAATAAACCTGTTCAGCAAAATCTTTTACTTCAAAAAACATATTCTGAAAAGAAAAGCTTAAGCTTGTCGGTTTCTTTGCTTGGCACCGGACTTGGCAACCCTAAGGCTTTTGCTGATGACACTGAGTCTAGCAAGAGCGAATTTCTTCAAGTCTGGCCTGTAGTAGTTGTCAACTACCTGCATGAATTTAGCACAATACACCAGTTATGACTAAATTAACAGATGTAAAGCCAATATAAGTAGGCATTATGAAATGTCTGGATGAGATAAGACAGAAAAGTTGATCATAAACAGAATCATTATGCAGATCAATGCCAAAACCCAAGTGAAACAATTCATCTAAGACGTCCCACAAAGGAGCCTTAAACAATGTAGCTTGCACAGAGAAAATAACCAAATATCTCTATTATCATGCGATGTTACCATCAGATACATACATGAAATGAGCTATTGTGCATCGGAGTATTGACGACAACATCAATTACTAGAAATAGAAACCTATTAGCACAACATAGACATAGAAACTAAACATCTGAAGTAGTAGAGATACACATACCTGGTTAGCAACAGCCTTGGACATCCTGGGGAATTCCTTCTTCAGGATAGACTTGTTGACAGAAACCTTAGGCTTGTTCTGCTTCTTGGTCTTGGTGGTGGCAAGGACAACAGCTTGTTCCTTGTCAGCTTGCTGGATGGTCACGGTCTTCTTGTTTGCAAGACCTGAAGGCACGACGATAGATTGAGAGGCGTTAGTCTAGTTCAAGCAGTCAATTCAAAATTATGTATAAGAGAATCCACTGAAAAATCCATACAAATCTTTAAACACAAAACATAAGTTTATTGATTTCAATCCAATACATTTTTAGTAAATAAATAGTTATGACATTCCATGAAAAACTTCCAGATGATAGAAAGGATGATGATAATGGATTCTAGAATCTAGACCGAGACACATCTAAACTCAAGTAACTAATTTCTTTCTTAAAACTAGATGAAACCCGATAGAAATCTAGGAGAATTCATAAGGCCAAGAAGACTGAAATTTCTCAACAGATTTCATTTGAGTCCAAGATATTTACACAATTAACTAGAGATATAAAGTAGCTACATTTCTCACTTGGACACAACGATATTTGAGAGTAAGCTTAAGTTAACTAGAGCATCCAATTCTTACATTACTCTTGAAACAAACCATGTCCATACACACCAAACCACCATCAAGTTCGATTTCAATCCAATATATATCATTCATAAACAAGATGTATAAACGGTATCGGTCAAGAGAAAGAACATCATTTAGTTGAGAAGCTAAGATCATTGTAAAAAAAACGAATCGAGGAAACTGTAAACTTTACCAGAGTGCTTGTAGGAGTTAAGGTTGCAGAGATTGTTGCTCTCCTTGCTGAATTGGACCTTAGCGTTGCCTCTTCCGAACTGTTTCACCAAGAAACAGTTGTTGGTCTTAACGATCTCCCAGATCAATTGTCCTGGAACTGTCGCCATTTCGAAACCTACCTAACACCAAACCAATAAAAACCGAAAGCATACTTAATCAACAGTACAGAAATGAAACAGATCGATGTAAGTGCTACTAAAGAGCACGCCTAATCACAAGATCCATCAAATCAGAAACCTAATGCTTAAAATTCAAGGAAAGATCGAAGCGAGCAAGTAAAAGAATCGGGATGTAAAGGCTCACCGTGAAATTTCGCAGAGAGGGAGATAGAGAGAGCTAGACTCGCGTTTTAATGGTGGCGCCGGAGCTTTGAGATATGACGATCGAGCTATTTATATATGACCTCCGAAAAACAAAACCCTAATTCATGGTACTGTGAAGGAAAATAAGTTTGATGGAAAGTCTAAATTACCCCTAAACATCATTAAATTATCGAAAATGCCACATTTACGAGAAAGGAAAATAGAAACGTTGCAAAAAATAAAAAAACATTTGCTCAGTTGTTCTATGAAGTTAAGGGTTTTAGATCCTTTGATTCTATTGTAGACTTTTTGACTGAGAGAGAGAGAGATGGGGAGGAGGATATTGAACGACGCGTTGAGGACGATCGTGAATGCAGAGAAGCGAGGGAAAGCTTCGGTGGATTTGAAGCCTGTCTCTACTGTAATGTCTTCGTTCCTGAGAATCATGAAGGAGAAAGGTGAGATTTTTCGTTCTTGCTTCTTATGATTCTTTCATCTCGTCCAATTGGGTCTTGATTGATTTTTCCACTTCTCATCTACTTGTTTAGTTTCTTCAGTTTCGTCGACAGTGGCTTCACTTGATTGTGTTTTAAGTATCTAGTTCTGTGATTTTGTGTCTGTAAGATTACTTAGTTAGTCCTTGAGCTGACCCGAAATCATATATCTGAAGCATTGCCATGTGTGATCTCTCAATCTAAAAGACTGGTAACGTCGTCCAAAGATTAGTTTGTGGTCTTGGTTGAAAGTGAATTTGTTGGAACTATTCTTGGCGTAGTGGCGGAGCATGGGTGAGTGTTCGAGCGTCCACCGTTCGAACTGTTGCGCCGAATCAAAATCAAACTAGAAAGTGAAGTTGCAGACAACTGAAAGTTTCTGTTTTTGACTCATTTTGGATAATTCACATCTTGATCTACTGTTAGAGAAAGGCATGTCTGCTCCTTTTCCAAATCTATGGTCTAATTTACGCTTGTATCGATTTGCGTTTGTGTCTACTTGGTCAAGATTTATGAGAAGTTCTTTTCGGAGTTGATAATTTGTGGCTGATGTTTGTAGATAGCATTTATATGCTCAAACCTGCCTCTTCATGATTGTATATTTTTTCTCTATTACTTTCACAAAATGTATACTTATGTACAGGTTACATCAAGAACTTTCAAGTCTATGATCCGCACAGAGTTGGAAGAATAACTGTTGATCTACAAGGAAGGGTTAATGATTGCAAAGCTCTCACTTATAGGCAAGACGTCAAGGCAAAAGAGATTGGACAGTACACAGAACGCACACTTCCAACACGCCAGGTTTTGTCCTCTCGAATCCAAATAGGCAACTAATAGTAGCAGTAACTTAACCTTGTTTAACTTGTTATATGCAGTGGGGTTATGTTGTAATTACAACTCCTGATGGCATTTTGGACCATGAAGAGGCTATCAAGAGGAATGTGGGTGGTCAGGTTCTTGGTTTCTTCTATTGAACTGCCAATATGGAATGAGAGAACATTTCATTTGTCTGTTTTTTTCATCATTATTTGTTTGTTTCTTGCACTTGTACTTTGAGCTAAAAGCCAATTAGTGAACAAAACTTTATTTTTGTTGTGACAACGTGTTATTATAAAAAATTTAGCTTCACAAGTAGTGGTTCCTATTCTGTTAATAAACCACCCAAAATTAAATAGGCAAAAAGAAAAAAAGAACAAGCATAATCACACCAATGCGTCAATTTGTATAATGTGTAAGAATATCAAATTCAATCAATGTGTAAGAATATCAAATTCAATCAATGTGTAAGAATATCAAATTCAATTAGAGTAAAGAATGAGGGGGGCTGATCTTCGTGACAAAGAATAAATGTATGAACAGACGAACGATGATCAGGTTCAGCGGCGATTAGGAGCACGAAGAGCCCCAAGTCTTGCAAAGATATCGTCACAGTCCGGCAGGTTGGGATGAACATGACTAGCTCTTTCCTTTGATGGGGTTTCTGGATCGGGTGATTTTGCAGTCTGTGGAACAGAGCTTGAAGTTACTGTCTTTTGCCCTGAAGTTGAGTTTGGAGATAGCTGGTCATGAGACTCTTGGTCAGTTTTCGTTGTTGTAACAGGAAATGAACGCTTCTCATGAGCTTTCACTTGCCCCTTTGTCCTTAGGGAGATCCCGGCGGTTTTAGCTGGTTTGGCACTGACTCGTGCACTATATCTTTCAATTTCTTCCTCATCTTCATACGGGGTTGAAGCTGGGGTCTTGAAGTTTGGTCTATTGTGATCTCTCACTTCCGTTGTTGGCTTATGAGTCCTCTCTTGACTTCTGGCAAAAGCTCGTGTTGGAAGTTCTTCCTCTGAGTCATCATGGCTGAAATGGGAATGACGATATGAGGTGTGGGGTTTTGTTTCTGTTCTTCTTCGTAGAAGTTGGATCTCTGAGTCATCGTCATCACTAGAAGATGGATGTGGTGGCGTAGAGCTTGCTCTTTTCTCGCTGATGCTTGCTTTCTTAGTGTAGATATCCTTTCTGCTACTGCTCGAAGTAGACACCGACTGACCAACATCATCTGTCCCATTATGTTCCTTTTCAGACTTGGACGATGCCTCGTTTCTTGCCAGGCTCATTCTGTATGGTGGGAGTGTCTTTTTGTTCCTAAATCCACCGACCAAAGGTTTAAAACTCAGACCAGTCTGAGCATCTGCCTCGGAATCTGATTCATCCCGTGTCCTTAAATCATCTTTGTGTTCATCTGTGTCTAAAGGGAACAATTCACGTCCCACAGGATCAGAGACTTCAAACTTCTGAGGTCGATCAGATGTCAGATTCGCCCTTTTATCTACACCTCCATAAACTTTACCTCTGTGTCTCGGCTGATCATCGTCGCTTTCTGAATTTGGACCATAATTGTCAAACTTAGCATGCGGGTCCGGCTCATGGTGAGAAGCCGGAGGACTTGTAGAAGCATCATCAAACAATGGAGAACTTGGGCTCTCTTTGAAGACTTGTGAGCTTGAGCTGTGATTTCCATGAGACGTACTATGGTCACTTTTGAAGCTCCAGGAAGCAGTTGGCGTAAGAGTAGGTGCTTTGCTGCCAAGCAATGAAAATCCCATTCCACGATCATATTCATCTTCTGCGTCGAATTTAGGTTTATCGAAAAAAGAGCTATAGTCATCAAAAGTACCAGCAGCAGCATCATCATGTCCATGATCATGGACATCTATATCTTTAAAACTGCTCCGAGACTGCTGATCATAATCAGTGGCAAAAATGTTTTCCTCCACGACTTTGGGTGACTTCATATAAACTGAGCCAATTACATTTTCATCAGAATAATTGCTCGAATGTGAACGCGATGAAGCCCGGCTTGACTGCTTCCTGAGGTGAACATCTTCCGAGTAACCAACATTTAAATCTGTCTCATCCTGGCTTGGCTGCTTCTCTCTACCTGTTTTACCAAAGGAACCGTTCTTTCTCGAGTAATGTCTTTCTGATGGCTGAACTACAGGAGGAATCTCAGATTCATTTGTCCTACCATATCTATCTTTTTGGGTTCTGTCCATATCTTCATGCTGCATCCTAACATTATGTCTTGGAGATAAATGATCTTCAGAAAAAATTTCACTTTGTACATTTGATCTGTTAGGTGGCTCGTTTCGGAAATTTACAGATGCAGATGATATATGCGACTCTGCTGAATTCTGTCTCGTCATCCTTTCTTTGCTCGAAAGTTCAGCAGCTGCTCTAGCAGCAAAACTTGCTCTTTCAGCGGCTTCAGCAGCCGCGCGTGCAGCATCTGTAGAATCAACAAATTCTGTTTCCCACCTTTGCTTACTTCTTGAAGATGAATTTTCATCGCCATGATTTGGATTTCTACATTCCCCTTCATCAGTCCTAGACCCTGTCAAACAAAACAACTTTGTTGAATGATTCGATGAAGAAACAAAAAACAAGAACATGAGGAAAAATAAAACCACTTACGAGAAGGTCTTGCATTTTGATGGTAATAGTCATCAGCCTTTCCAGAAGTAACATTGTTGTTTCGGCTTGGAGATCTTCCATCACTTGCATAATAAGAGTTTTCTGGCGAATGGTGTCTTTCACTTGATTCATGTTGAACATTGACAGGAGCTGGAGCTTGGACGTTTTGAGGATGTTCGTTGTTTGGGATTCTAGAGGAATCCACGGGTACACTACTCGCTGACTGAAACGAGCTTGCTCCACCCTAAAACACAAGTGAAGTAAAATTTGTGGTTAGTAGCAGATAGATAAAACAACTGTATGCGTTTACACTACTGACATGTTATCATACTTACCAACAACTGGTCTTTCGGATCCGGTTCAACAAAAGACTTAGCCTCCCATACGACATTATGCTCCTCAGCTATTTCCATCAAAATCTTGACCTTTGTTGGACCATCCGGGGCTTTGGCTGACAGTTTGTCCACCAACTAGAAAGATAACAAGATCATAATCAAGAACGGTTCTCAATACAAAATCACCATCACAGAGTTCTTCTTATTTTTCAGGAAAACAAAAAGGAACAGATGCTAACTACTTACCAGGCGACTCACACCAGAATCTGGACGCAGCTGAATAGCAGACGTAGCAAAATCCTTTCCGTACTTGGTTGTGAATTGGTTAACGATCTCTGAGAGCTCCGGGACATCTGATAACCTCTTGGAAGCAAATAAGACGCTAGCGACCGCTTCTTTCAGATCAATGGGGCAGTTTCTGAAGTAATATCACAACGATCAATTAAACTATACATAAACACAAAGAAAGAGAAAAAAAAAAGAAAAAGGAGCAAACTTTTCTTACTTTTGAGATTCGATAACACCCAAACGAATGACAATAAGTTCGCAATAGATTCCAATGAGCTCATAAGCAGCCACTGTCTTCTCTTCCCTCACCACATGTTCCACCTGAGATAAGAGAGAAACATAAACCCACATTCCCAAATTTCATCAAACAAACAACATGAGTGAAACCCAAATTTTTGTTCCTGACATGTATGGTTTTGACAGAAACAAAGAACAAGTTGTCTTACCCGAATTCTAGCTGTAGGTGTATTCCCAGCTTCGAGCAATTGAGCTAATTCTCTCCTCAGCTGTTTAACCTGAATCTCCTTTTTGTTCTTGAGGATCTTAAGGCGTGAATTCGCCATTTGCAAAGCTGTTTTGCTGCATATATAAAAGTCAATATATCAACATTTAAAAAAAAAACCCAGATAAACTCAAAATCGGAAACAACGGATGATGAAACATAACATCCAAATTCTCAGATTTAATACTAAACAAAAAAGCTAGATCATAGCAGAATCTGTAAATTTTAAACATTCTCTCAAGCAGAGAAATCCGAAAAAAAAAACGTAAATCGATATACCATTTAGCCGGCTTAAAGCCTCGATGAAGCACCTTCTTCATGGAAGCAAACACAGAAACGAAAATCGGAAAAGAGAAATTGATGGAATCTAGTGAAAAGAAATTAGGGTTTTGTTTACGAAAATCTGTGATCAAAACCCAGAAGAAACGTATATTGTTTGATCTAAGACAAGGAGGAGGAAGATTCTTATAGGTTGGACTCTGCGCGAAACCATTAATATATATGTTTTTCAGTGACGTGTAAAGAGAAAACCGAGTTTTAATAAATTGATCGTGAACTATAAAACCCGAAAAGAATAGGAAAGTTCCAATAATTTTTTTTTCCTTCGATATTTGATTTTGTTTGACATATTTACTATAATTTAGGTTCCGAATTGGGCGGTAAACAAAACGGATGTTGTTTTTGCTATTTGATTAGGTTTTGGATTTACCTTATTTGATATTATCTAGATGATATTTAAATATTTTAATTATTAACAGTTAAGATATAGATAATTACTATGAAGCTATCTCCACATATATATTAAGAGATTTGTTAGTCGTAGAATAAATTTTAAAAAATCAATATATCAATATTTTTTTAAATTGATTAATTAATTTTTGTTTATATATATATATATATATATGTTTTTCGGTGACGTGTAAAGAGAAAACCGAGTTATAATAAAACTATAAAATCCGAAAGAATTAGGAAAGTTCCAATTTGTAGATGAATTAATTAATTAATTAGTTTTTTATTTTTCTTTACATATATGATTTTATTGGACATATATACTATATGTTAGGCTTGGAATTGTGTAGTAACGGACCAAACAGATTTACCCTATTTGTTAATGTTTTTTTTATGCTATTTGATTTGGTTTTGGAGTCACCTTACTTTATGTTATGTAGATGAAATTTTAAGTGTTTTTTTCTTTTTTTTTGGTATTCTACTTATTCTTTTATTGGATTTTCTTTTGGTTTTGGAGAAATGATTTATTTTCTCGTTTTGAATTAGACTTATACTCTTGTGCCACTATGGTTGAAACATATGGTGGAGGTTGAGAAACCTATGATGTAATCGTCAATTGAACATAAGTATAGATAAGAGTATCTGTTCAAGTCTAGCAAAATCACTTAGTGCTATCAGCTGCTATAAGTTTCCATGAATAACATATTAAAATCATTCAATGGTGTTTGAATTAAGCTGAATCTAACTGCGACTTGCAGTGGCAATAGTTACAGGTCATCATCATCACCAAAGAATCTTCTAAACTACCAAAGGACCAAGTGATGCCTCTTAGGCCAAAGTATACGCGCAGCAAAACTCAAAGCTCGGTTCTCATATCATTGCCTAATTGACTGAATAAAATGCCGATATCCATTCCTTGATTCAACGTTGGTATGACTACCGAGTAAGGGCATTGTCTGGAAAATCCAACTTTTTTGGTTTTGGATTGTTTTATCGATTTGCTTAGCCTGTTTAGGCATTGCTGGAACTTCTTATGGCAATTTATGTTAGTCATGCCTGCAAAAATAGGAAACAAATAAGCAAGCTCTCAAGACCAGAGGTTTAGCATTTGGAATTCATTAAACCACAGCTGAAGAACAATGAAACACAGTAATACGTTTTAGATCACTAAGCTATACTAAACTAAACACAGTAAGTTCATCTAACGAAAGTAGCAGTAGAGTCACTTATAATAATCCGAGCCTGATGGCCTTATATGATCATCATACTCGAGATCCTAGAACCTTGCACTATTAAGCAATTTGTTGAGAGAAATCGAACAGACCAGATTGGCCGTATTTGCAAAGTCCAAGGTCTAATCAAGTCAAGTTACATTCATACTGAATCTATAGTTACATATGTTAACTTCAGTTTATATTGCTCTTTTCATAGAGTGCTAATGAGCATATCATTCTTCTCCCAACTCAAAAAGCCAAAGTGAACTTTTCCAGATAATAATACCAATACTATAAGAACGGTTAGTGAACCTTTTGATTTGCATTCTTGAAAAGTTTTACCTTTTGCCTCAACGCAATTGTCATGGACCATACAACAAGCATCAAGATCATCACAAGGCTCCTCACCAGCACATCCAAAGTGTCCAATCCCACAATACTTCCCGTATCGAATAGAAAGTGCTGAAACAAACGATATATATGCAAGTAAGTATCTAAAAACGCAAAAAAAAAGGTTTAAAAAAAAACCAAAAGGGACACTGCAGAAAAAAATTGAATCTTACTGTCGCAATTCTGCGCAATGCAGGTTCTTGAGCACTCCTGTGACAATTTGATTCAACAACAAGACAAAAAAAATCATTCATTGTTTGAATCTGAGCTTTTGGCGAGTTTCCAATTAGTCAATTTCATAGCTGATTCTACAACAATGCGATTCTAATTCTGGAAACTCAGATTCGCAGAGACTTTTCTATGGCGAAAAACACAGAATGACAGGTCAAAGAAAAAGGTTAAACCTCGCTGCGAACGACGTCGACGAGTACGAGGACAACGAAGAACACTGCCGCAACACGCATCAAAGAAGAGCGAATCATCGTCGTCGTCGTGGTCTCTCTCTCTTTAGCTAATTGCCTAGTAGAAGGAAGCTTCTGGATTTGATTTATCGTCGTTGTCTTCTTCGCTAAGGTTTCGAAATATTGCCAAATTTCTAATTGGGTCTCCTTAAGATCCCATTGGTCTTCCGGCTTTCTCGCCGCTCCTTCTCTTACATTACCAAGTTTCATTATTTTATGAAAAATAAACTTGTCTCTCAGATTTTGAATTAAATTAATAATATTATCTCGAGTCAACCCAAATAAATAAATTAATATTTATATTTCAAATTTCTTAGCTGCAAAAATTAATTTTTGACTTAAACGATGCAGTGACCTGTGACTTAAACTAAGATATCAATTTCTTTTTTTTAGCTAAATATATAAGAATCAAAATTCTCTCATTTATATTAAGAAGAGCTTTACCAAATTGGGTTTTTTTTCCTAAAACTCCAAAACTCTGTTTCAAGAAAAGAGTGAAAATAAAAATGGATTTCGAGGGAGTAAGCAATCACATAGAGGGAGTTGTAAGCGTCAGAAGAATATTCCGGCGACAATTGTTGTTGTCTTAGTTTCAAGGGTAGGTGATAGTGATTCCTCTGGCAACGATTTCACCTGTGCAATACCAAGCAAAGCATTCTAGGCCAAACAATGCAGCTATTCCTACATGTTCCCTCTTCAGATCCGCTCTGTTCTTCAATAAGGTCTTTGCGTAGTCTACTTCTTTCCAGAATGACTCGTAGCGCCCGGGGATGCTGTACGGATTAAGAAGAGTATTAGCTACTGAATCAACATTACAGTTTACAGAAAGCCAAACCCTTCCACTGATAGCACAACACAATGTGGTGTTTATATTGTGTTATTGGGACTGGAAAAACATGATAGGCACAGAGATTAACCAAATCATTTGAGATTACTAGCTCAATTCGTAGATAACAATTTCGATCGAGGACCAAAACTATTAGAGGATAACAGCAAAATGGTAAAGTATGTGTTTTTCAGTTCTATCAAAGTCTAAAAGGCAGAAAAGGCTCACTACTCGGAAGTAATGCATATCCAACTTGAACATTTCCTCAGTATTATCTTTAGATGTTTCAAAAAGTGAACTTAGTTTGAGAATAATATCTCAGTAACCCTGAATCCAGAGCATGGTTGTATAACAATGACCATGTAAAAATATCCAGAGATAGAAAAGGAAGAAAAGATATCGACCTAGCAAGACGAGTGTAGAGCAATTGCTTATACGAATCGCTGCACTTCTCTACCCTTGCAGGCTCTTGAATGTATTGCTTGTTCTCCTCCAACAACTGTCTGTAGAAGGATCTCCCATGTTTGGCCACAAACTTTGAAGCCTGACATGATTGAAGTTGTACCAATTTTGATGCCAAGCTTAGAAATTCAGTTCCTTCAAAATCATAAACAAATGTAACAACAACCCAGTTTAGCTTTTTTAATAACTCATAGTCAGAAATTAAAGCCGAGCAAGAGAGAGTCAAGCTCATCAACAAGTACAATTCTAAAGTTTATCAACCATAAAACAGTTCATGATTCATTACACGGCTTCACGATTACATTCACTATTAAAATCAGAAATTTCAAGGGGAAAAAAAACTGTAATCCCAGAATCAAGTCATCCAAAAGATTAAGGCTTTTCATCGAATTCACACATATCAACCTAAATCACTAAAACCCTAATCTCCAATTCCAGAATCACAGATCGAACGAGACCCAATGGTGGACCAATTAAGCACATCAAAAACCATGACTCCGACATAGAATTATCGCAGTGAAGAGATTACAGATAGATCTGAGACTCTAACACAGAATAAACACACTTTAAACCCCTTAGAAAGCAAAACCCATAAGAGAAGAAGATTTATAGACAGAGAGGAGAATATGAAACGAAATCAGTGGAGAATGAAACTGTGATCGTGAGCGACATCGTACCTTCCGGCGTGCCTGCCACCAGCGTGAGAATCAGAAAGAATTCTAAATCTTACCTACACTTCTTATAATTATCAGAGTAACCGAACCGGATGTTAGAGTTGATCAAAGTTGACTAAGTCTCCGAGATTTTAGCATTACGTTAGCTTAATAAGTTAAATGGCCGAGTCTTATGCTTCTGTTAGTTTGTAGGAGTTGCAGTTTAGATTTTTTGATTCCTGTAAACAAGTCTCCTTATATATAAAGTAGCAAGTCTGTTCTTCTCTTCATCAATAAAGCAGCTTTGATCAAATAGTCTGTTTTATCCAATTTTAAGACCGGATCGGTATAAAACCAGACCGGGTTGCCTTTCGACATAAATTGGACCGGTGGCTTTAAGTTCGTCTTCCTAAAACCCTACTTCTTTGCTATTCGAATCTTGTCTCCAAAACCCTAATCCTCTCTCTCTCGCTCTCTCTCATTCTCTCGCTCTCTCTCACTCTCTCGCTCTCTCTCACTGGTGCAATGACTAGTACGAAGAACAACCACAACGAGCAGGAATCAAACGGCTCTGATCAAAGTCAGAACACGAAGTTACGCTTCCAAGATGCTGATGAATCAATGTGCGATGCAGGTGACAATGCCGACGTCGCTGATGACATAACCAGCGCCGATTACTACTTCGATTCTTACTCACATTTTGGTAAAAATCCTTGAAATTTCGTGTTTTCTTTACTTCCTTCATGTTTCTTCTCCACAACGTACTAACTTTGTTTCGAATTGATTGATTTTGCAGGTATTCATGAAGTAAGTATCTTGCATTTTGAATGGAAATCATTTGTTCTGTATAATAATTTTCAGTTGTGATGTCTGACTTGATGATGATGATGACGATTTTTTTATTATAGGAAATGTTGAAGGATGTAGTGAGGACAAAGAGTTATCGGGATGTTATTTACAAGAACAAGTTTCTTATCAAGGACAAAATCGTTCTTGATGTAGGAGCTGGAACAGGAATCTTGTCTCTGTTCTGTGCTAAAGCAGGAGCAGCTCACGTATACGCAGTATGTCTTGTCTTCTCCTCTAATCACAATTGGCTTTGAGTGATTTCGATACATTTGACTGATAAATCATTCTTTAAATAGGTTGAATGTTCTCAAATGGCTGACACGGCAAAGGAGATTGTCAAGTCGAATGGTCTTTCGGATGGTACAAGTCGTTAGAGTGTTCTTCTTCAAACATATAATAATCTGACGGCAGTTAGCTGTAACAACTGTTTGATTCTTTTGGCAGTTATAACAGTTTTGAAAGGGAAGATTGAGGAAATCGAGCTTCCAATTCCTAAAGTGGATGTGATTATCTCTGAATGGATGGGTTACTTTTTGGTGTATGAAAATATGCTTGACACCGTCTTGTATGCTCGCAATAAATGGCTTGTAAGTAAAAGTTTTCGCCTTGTTAAAGTCATGTCGATGACGGTTTCATTATAGTTTTGAACACTTCTTTATGCATTGAGGGTTTTTTGGTTAGGTTGATGGTGGAATTGTTCTACCGGATAAAGCTTCTCTGTATCTTACAGCTATAGAAGATGCTCATTACAAAGAAGACAAAGTAGAATGTGAGTATGAAAAAGACTATCTATCACTTTTTTTATAACATTCATCTTGTAGTATCCTTATTGAAACTTTATTTTTTTCAATCGGCTTTGCCTCTTGTCGTTGATCCTACAGTTTGGAACAACGTGTATGGGTTTGACATGTCATGCATCAAGAGAAGAGCAATCACGGAACCACTTGTTGACACGGTGGATGGAAACCAAATCGTGACTGATAGCAAGCTACTGAAGGTACGCAAGATTATACTAACGTATTTACTGATATCCTAAGATTATCTCTTTAGTTACCTTTAGCTAATGCGGATTCCATTTGTTTTGGCTGTTTTTTGTTTTCTAAAGACCATGGATATCTCTAAGATGGCTTCTGAAGATGCTTCCTTTACAGCTCCATTTCAGCTTGTGGCAAAACGGAATGACCATATCCATGCCCTTGTAGCCTACTTTGATGTATCATTCACCATGTGCCACAAGATGATTGGTTTCTCAACAGGTTCACACCCTTTTCCTGCGACGGTTTCTGATTATTTGATTTCTGTAGCTTCTTTGTCGATGCTTAAAACTCACATTACAATCACAAAATGCAATGCAGGACCAAAGTCGCGGGCTACACACTGGAAACAAACTGTTCTCTACCTAGAAGATGTATTAACCATATGCGAGGGTGAAATGATCACAGGAAGCATGACCATTGCACCAAACAAAAAGAATCCCAGAGATGTCGACATAAAGCTCAGTTATTCTTTAAATGGTCAGCATTGCAAGATCTCAAGGACCCAATTCTACAAAATGCGGTAAAAGCTATCTCAAAGGAAGTAGAGCTAATCTCCCACAAGTGTCATTCATTCATCAGATAAAGACAATGCTCATATGTAATTCTACTGTTTCCATGTTTTGCAACGTTTCAGAAGAGAAAAACAGAAATTTCCCTCCTTGATTCTACAGAAAGCCCATCTCTTTCTCTCTCTGTTCGTGGAAACTAGACGTGGAAATGGACAATATATGAGAAGAAACATTAAAACTAGAACAAACCTTTAAAGCTGGCTTTCTATATGAGAATATGTTACTTTCCAAGCATAAAAACTGAAATGGGAGTAGCATGGCTTTAACAGAAACGTGTATGTGTAGTTCTGAAAACAAGGGGAAAAAAACAAGATTGGTCTTCACAGGAGTGCTTCAAATGACTTTGGTATCAGAGACTTGAAAACTCACTTATTGGCAGCCAACTCTCCAAGCTAAAATTAAACAAATTGTATTACCATACAAAGGGGCAAGGCGTACTGAGCCACAATCTTGTATTCATTTGAAGATACATTGATTTAACTATCAACACCTTAGTTTGAAGCAAATAGCTTACCAAGCTGCATGATAAAGAACAAGAACAGTGATAATTGAACCATTCTAAGATTTGAGTTTTCAACTGTTCCCTCCATTTTCAAACACCAAAGCAAATAAACATGAACCTGAGAGATGGAACTGTCATGGAAGCTATGGTTTCAGGCACTGAGAATACTGAGAGTTATAGAGATTATGGCACTGCATATTCACCTTAAATATACACAAATTTCTGATTTTTCTTTCTACCAGGAAAACTGATGCTCCAATATCACACAACAAAACTGTTTCAATTGATTATAAAGACTTTCTAGGGGAACATAAAGACCTGAATATGGAAGAATTCTAATTCTAGAATAATCCCTTTTCCAAAACTGAGTAGAAAGAACATAAAACAACAACCAACATTGTCTAGAGATGTGGTCCAAGACAAATCTCTTTGTTATTTGGGGTTCGCCTGCATCTTGAGACTTCCTGCTAACAATTGAAGCTAACCGCCAACTTCATCCTCATTAACAATTCCGCAAACATTACATTCAAGAAACTTCGAGGGTGCACAAGCAGCATGAGTCTTTGGCGCAAGCGGAGCAAGAGTGCCAAAACAATTCTCCTTCTCACACATATATCTTACAAAGAAGTATGCGTGAGGGAAACTAGATTCATCATCCACACCATTTCCACAAGCTTCTTCTTCTTCTTCTTCTTCTTCTTCTTCTTCTTCTTCTTCTTCTTCTTCTTCTTCTTCTTCTTCTTCCTTATCACCTTCTGAATCTTCCATCTCTTCTTGATCATCTTCACTCTCCATCTCTTCCATGACATCGTTCTCATCTTCCTCACCTTCCGACCAACTAGATTCCACTTTGCACCGATCACAGTCACATTTGAAACCGTAATCCTCAAGCAATATATTTTGTCTGCTCGAGTAGTTCATGTTCACAGGGAAATAGCTCAAACAGACTTCTCTTCCTTCAGGAACATCGTGGATCATCCTAATGATGATATCAGTATTACCATCGGAAGCAGAATCAACGTAATCAAATCTACAAGCATTAGGAAGGCAATCATGATTGAAAAAGGACGTCTTTGGATAAATCCCATAGGCTCGTACCGATCTTTTCTCGTTCGAAACAGAGAACGGCTCCATCAAACCGAAACCGTTAACCTTATCCTTAGCTAGTAAAGCCGCCGTGAGCCCCGGCGAGATGGGAACCGGAAGAGGTGGACACACGGCTGATAAAAGAGAATGAAGGAAATCAGCTGCGGCGAAATCAGAAGGAGAATCGCCATTGCCTTGGAGCGAGAGCAATATCTGGAAATCAGAAGGAGAAGCAGCAGCGAGATTGTAAGCGGAGAGGAGGAAACGAGCTTGGACTTGGCGTTCAGGAGATTGATCTACGAATGAGGCGGAGTATGATTGGTGAAGCCGGCGAAGGGATTCGCAGAGCCAAGGAGTGTGAGAGGCTAAGCAATTAGCGCTACAAAAGGAGACGACATAGCAAGATTGACATTTCTGCGCCGATTGAGATAACAGTCGGAAACAATGGTCGCAGTAAGGAGAAGCAGATGGTGAGAGAAATGGAAAAGCAGAGTAGAGGAGGAGAGGGGACTCTCTGAGGATAACTTGTCCGGCACGAAGAGACTGAGCCGCCACTAGACTCCTTCCTCTTCCACCGATTTCTGCAACTCGTAGCAGCGTCTCCGCCTTACCTCCGCCGTCGTTCATCATTACCACCAGTCGTCGAGTAGGGTTTTTCCAAGATTAATCGATTTATATGGAACAAGATGTGAAAGAAGTAAACGGTGCCGTTTGATTACGTTTCAGGATACGGGAGACATACTAATGGGCCTTAACTTGGGCCATGTGGTGAAACAATAGATTACATACAAAATTGTGTTTATGATTAAAAAAATCTGATATCAGATAAATTTTGGATCCTTTTAGTGAAAAATTGTTATGGGCCTAGGAATCACCAGAAGTGATTTTTCTTTTTCTTTTTTTACAAATTTTTTTAAAAATTTGTTTTTCCTCTTTTGGATTATGTAAACAAGAAGTTAATAAATTTTTGTATGAAAAGGCCTCTATAAAGTGTATCCTATAAAGTAATCAAAACCGGACGAAATCAAAATTTATCTTAGATATTAACTAAAAAATAAACATTTTCTAAGTTCAGAGGCATTCCCATAAAGAAGTAACAAGATGAAGAACAAAACAAGAAACATGAACAAATCGTTGAAACGATATAAAAAAGAAAAGAAAAATTTGAACCCTTACACTTAACTTGTTGGAGCAATGAGATGACTTGATTGATGCCTTTGCTTAAACGATATAACTTCTCTTTTTCAAAACTTTAAACGATCTCTCTGATCCGGTCCGTTCCTTAGTCAAGTTTCACCGAAGAAAACAAGTAGTGCACGAACCAGAAGGAAGAGAGGAAACCAATAGTACCTGTCGCAAGCATGATAGCCAAGACCATAAACAGAGAGTAGCCAAGATAAAGAGTCGCTGAAACAGGTCCACTCAAGCTTTTGAGGTCGAAGACGAGATAATTTATGGAGTATATGAAGATGTAGATTGCAACGGATCCTGACGCAAAGAAGGATTTCCACCACCATTTATAGTCTTCGACACACAAGTGCATGTATGTTAGCACTAGGGAAACCTCGGCACACACTACAACAAGAAGGATCATGACAACAAAAAGGAATCCGAAGACGTAGTAGACACGGCCCATCCAGATGCTGGACATGATGAAGAAAAGCTCGATGAAGAGGGTCCCGAATGGGAGCGTTCCAGCGCCAAGAACGAGAAGCCATGACGGGTATTTCTGAGCTGGGATTTCCCGGGGAATCTGGTTGGTTCGAACTGGGAATTCAATGTGAGGAGCCTTGGCTCCAAAGTAACCACCGATGAGAGTGAGAGGAACCGAGATGCAAAACCACAGGAGGATGAGGATGACAAATAGAGAGAAAGGAATGGCTCCAGTACTATGGCTACCCCATAGAAGGAAGTTCAGCGTTGTAAGGATCAAAAACGCGATACCCGGGAAAAAGCAAGCAGCTTTCCATGCAACAGACATCCATCCACGGTGTTCCCCACATCCAATTGTCCTCCAGAGACGAACCGCAACGTAACCAGCTGCTATGCCAAGAATCATGTAGAAGAAGAGCATACCCGTAATAAGTGTTCCACGTGAAGCCGGTGACATGAACCCAAGAGCAGCGAACAAGATAGTTACAACAGCCATGCCAAGAATCTGAACACCGTCACCAACCATGACACACAAAAGCGATGGGTTTGAGGGAGCACGAAAAACATCACCGACGACGAGTTTCCACCCAGATAACTCTTCATTCATCTGAGCTTGAGCTTCCTTGTCCAGCTCCTCGTAACGGGTCAAATCCCGCCTAACAGTTCTCAAGAATATCACAAGGACGATACCAGCCAAGAAAGAGATCACCATGAGAGAGTTCAAGATTGAGAACCAATGAACCTTTGAGCCTTCCATCTTCAGATACGCATCCCATCTAGATGGCCACTTGATGTCACTCTCCTCGAAACTGACTTCATAAGAGAAGACAATGGATTGGCCTTCCTTGACAGACATGGATACACTATTGGAATCACATTTAATCGGAGTCGTGTATCTTTCATACATGTTCAGCTTCTTCGTTGAGTCAGCGTTATGAGCAAAGCTGCAAGGAACCACCTCAAACCCAACAACCATATACCCAAGCTCATCCGAGCCTTCTTTCTTCCCAATCGTCGGAATCACCTCGGCTGCATCCCCAGTACCCATCACACGAGCCACATTAGCAGCCTCTTCGTATTTATGAACAAGAACCTTAAACTTCAAGTGGTTAAACACATAGTAAACATCCTGAACCTTGATCCCCACCGGATAACCAGTCCACCTCAAAACATACCCATCTTTCTTAGTGTAACGAATCGCTGGCAGATTGTCTAACATCGGATTAACCTGATACATCTCATCAATCCTCTTCTTCAAGAGTTTAAAGCTGTCGGCAGAAAACTTCTCAGTCTGACAAAGAAAGATCTCACTCTCGTTCTTGAACATTTTAAACCTATAAGGAGAATTCTCGATCCGATCTCCCATAAGAAGCTCACCTAAATTCTCAGCACTATCCTTAATTCCCTCAGAGGGTTTACAAAAGGGCAAGCTGTAATAGCTAAAAGGCATCTCCGTTTCGATCGAAGTAAGCGAATTCACCTTCACGTTCAAGTAATCACCAATTTCATACTTGTGAGGGTAACTGCCTGGAAGGTAAAACCCGAAACCTAATTGAATCACTGAGAAAATCGCCGCAAGCATACAGATCCCGAATCGATCCATCGAGATCATATCTGGAAATAAGTAAGTAAGAAACTCGTCAGAGATCTGGATCAGTAGTCTTAAGAAGCACCTCAGATCTAAGACCTTACGTCTTAAAAAAAAGTATTTTTGGAAATGAGAATGTTAATTAGGGTTCTGTAAAGAAGGAAAGAAGATCAACACTCACCTATTGTTCCGTAGCGATGAAGAAGAGGAAGAAGAAGAAGAGCTTTCTTTCTTTGGATGCGAAGAAACAAATTTCAGAAGTGAGCGAACTTGATCGATGAAGGGAACGCATGAGAGAGAGTAAAAATACGACAATTTATGTTGTCCAATAAAAACAGTACACGTCAACTACGTATTAATGTGAAGGATCTGCCGTTTTTTATTATCACGTTAGAGACATACTAATGGGCCTTATACAAGCTTTATCGAATTTTTGGCCCACGTGGTGAAATAATGGATTATATACAAAATTGTGTTTATGATGAAAAAAGAAAATTAAGAGGTCTATAATGTTTTGTTTTCTTTTTGTCGAGCAGATAAGCAAATAGAGATCAGAGTCAATCTAACACTTACATTTAAAACATTTTAATAAAACATTAGAAAGACGATCGATTTTCCGATGAGAATAGAAAAGTAAAGATTTAAATCTCCCCGAATTAAAAGTTCGAAACTTATATACCCACAATATAATAGTTCGAAACATAATAACACATAAACTTTAGTTTTAGTTAATTAAATGGTTAACTATAAACTATTAACCACGTAATACCAACACTAAATCGTATATAAATCCGATTGTCACCCGATTACACAAAATTATTCGATTGATAAACTAAATCTGATCCGATTAATAAACTAAATCAATCTAAACTAAAAATTCTCAAATCGCAAACCCATTTCCAGAAACTTAGAACCCTAAATCAATTTCAAATGGTAAAAAAGCAAAAATTAAAACTTAGAACTACCGAAAAAAATCACCAATCTAGAGTACGAAAACGAAAAAATGGGTCTGCGAAATCCTATTTCCTACCTAAACACTTGCACTGGATTTGAGGAATTGTATATTATAGCCACCAAATTTTCGAAATCGGTTTTAGGGTTATTATTATTTGAATTTTTTGAAATGGGAATTTTCATGAGGAACTGAGAATTTTCCAATGGGTATCTTTGTGATGGATTAGGTCGAATCGGATTTTTTCTCGATTTAGTTTCAAGTTCAGTGGTTTGGTATTTGGTATATATCACAAACTTTTAAAATCAACATTTGTGGGTGTATAAATTTCAAACTCTTAATTTGGGGATGTTTTGATATTTAACTTTGTATTCATGGATATATAGCAATAAGTCATAGTTTGGGCCGCAAATCTGGTGCTATATGATAATTTTTATGGGAAAATAAATCGTATTTCAATTTATATTTATATATGTATATATATATTAATATATTACAAATTATTATTAAAATATCATGTAAAAAATAGTTTTTAAAAAAATACTATATAAACCATATATTATTATAATTCATTCATAAAATATAATTATATGGATAAAATATATAAAAAATTACTTCTATTTAATTTTTTATTAATCATTATTATTTTATATATAATTTTATATCATGAAAACTATGATTTTGTAAATTTATTTCGAATATGTTTTTAAAATATTAGGTCCTACTCTACTAGGGCTAGGTATTTGTCATGCTATGGTAATCAACTAGAGAAAAGAAATTGTTTTCAACAATTAGGTCTACCAAACTTTTTTTTCTATAAAAATATTTTGTTTATTGTATGGATAATTAGTATATCAGAAAAGAATATGTTAGATGAAATAGTGAAAAAAGATAGGAGTTTGATGGTCTCGTGTCCTTATCATTTCCAGCATGTAATGAATGTTTAAATGGTGGTTAAATGAGTAATGACCACTCTAGACTAGAAGACAAAAAAATACATAAAATGGTAAAGTTTGTTAAATTAAATGAAATGAAAATGAAAAATGTATTGATCGATATTTTTCTTTTGTTTCTTCTAAAATTTGGCAAAACGACATAATAAAATTAAATTCGTGATTATACAAAAACATAAAACTGTGTTTATTATGGGAAAGGAAAAGTAGAAAGTCTTGATAATGTAATAATTATTAGAGAGACGTATTAAAACGGCGCCGTTTGAAAGTTCGGCGCAAACCAAAATAGACATAAAAAAGCTCATCGGCGTCGGTGGGGAATGATTAACCGCTGGCCATTAACGCAACGCGGCTTTGTTATAACACACAGACATCGAGACAGAGAAAGAGAGTGGTCCACTCTCTACATCAAAGAAGAAGAAGAAGACAAATCAAGAGCAAAAAATATCCGTTGAACCGTATAATCTAAGGCAATAGCCAGAAGAAACCCAAAAAGAGTATTCCTTTTCTCTTTCAATCTCAATATAAGGGGGAGAGAGAGAGAAAGACTCAGTTTTTGGGGTTTCTCAAGGGTCATGGAGGGTTTAAACGACGGCGTCTCACTCGACATTGAAGAGATCTACAATGGTGGAAAGGTTTGTTTGAGCTCCGAAATTTACTTTCTTTATATGTAATCTTCTTTCGTCTTTCGTTTTCCCATTTTGCTCTGGTTCTGTAACTTTGTATGGCAAATTAGGTTCGTCACATTTCGTTTTCTCTTATGGGTTTATACTTTTCTTAATTAGCTTCCGATCTCAGTGGGAATTTCTGGAAAATTGAAGAAATATCTTCAGTTTCTGATTGAAATCAATGTATTATTAGCTGTTTATCATAGTGTTCTGGATCCAGTTTTATGCTTGAATATATTTACAAGTTGGTAGGAATCAAAATGGGTTTTACTTAAAAGTTGCTTCACTTTATCTTATGATTATCCTTTGAATTTCATCGGAAATCTGTCAATGTGGGTGTTTGGTTTATTCGATTCTCCTTTTCTTCTGCATAAAAAGGTCAAGAGATTCCCTTAAAAATGGTATCTTTTTTTTGCTCCATGATTGATATATGATGTCTGACTTTTTTTAAGCTACAAGTTATCTCTTCTACTGATTTTCTGAGTCTTGCACATGGGAGAATCTGTTGAGGACCTTATTTTTATTTGTGGTCTGGAACAAAGTTGGAATGTTCCTTTCTTAGCTGTATCAGGTTAAAAGAAAATAAAACTGAAGATTTTAGTGGTTTCTAAATGTTAAGCTGATTTGGGATGACAATAATGGTGTGCATATGGAAAATCAAGCTTGTGCCATTGTTTACTTCTTTTTTTCCTCATAATTTGGAAGGCTGATTCATTTCTTCCTTTGTTTTGATCTTTTACAGGAGCATCATGTAAAAACTTGCCATGGCTTAGTTTCAGTTGTAGTCTATGGAGATCAAGAAAAACCAGCATTGATCACATACCCAGATGTAGCACTAAATTGTAAGAGTTGGAAATATGCATTGGTTATATGATTTATATTCACTTTCACATCACCTGATTTTAGATTCTTGTTTTTCTTTATATTTGCTAGATTTGTCGTGTTTCCAAGGATTGTTCCTCTGCCCTGAAGCAATGTCCTTACTCCTCCATAACTTTTGCATCTACCATATTAGTCCCCCAGGACATGAGGTTTGCAAAATTGATTGTCTTAAAACAATTCGTTCTTTGTATCTACTTTGCTGCTTGCTCACGTTGTGTCCGTTCCAACATTTCTACAAAGAGTTTTTGTAGTTCGGAGCTGCTCCAGTTTGTTCCAATGATCCTTCGCCTTCTGTTGAAGACCTCGCCGACCAGATTCTTGAAGTATTGAACTTCTTTAGGTACAGCTTGAATCATGTCTCAGTTAACTCTCACTCAGTCTAACTTTAGCAATTAATGAAATTATTTACATATCTCCTGCAGCCTCGAGGCGGTAATGTGCATGGGGATCACAGCTGGTGCCTACATCCTTTCCTTATTTGCTGTATGTATTCATTGAGGCTCCTTGAGGATTTATTTGTAGCTACATTCTTAGAACATCATACAATATATCATTACTTATCAACAATTGTTTTATGGTTGCAGATTAAACATAAAGATCGAGTTTTGGGGCTGATTCTTATATCGCCTCTATGCAAAGCACCCTCATGGTCTGAATGGTTTTATTACAAGGTTAGTTTATACTACTCTACAAATGGAAAAGTCACACACTTCATTTGCATCCGGACGAATAACATGATGGTAATACTAATTCTGCAGGTAGTGTCAAACTTGTTGTACTATTATGGCATGTCTGGATTGTTAAAAGATCGATTTCTTCAGAGGTACTTCAGTAAGGTAATCTTTCTTGGGATTCCTTGAGGAAACCCCCGCATATACTCGATAGACATCGATTTGATATTGTTTTTTAATCATGGCAGGAAGCTCGTGGTAGCTCTGAAGTACCAGAGCGGGATGTCGTACATGAATGCAGAAGGGTCAGTGCTTAACTTGCTAGTAGTTTTAAGATGATTACGGTTTTTTTCACCTTAACATTGTTGTAACACTCGTGTATCATGTGATATTTTTGTTCAGCTGCTTGGTGAAAGGCACGGTATTAGTCTTAGGCGGTTTCTGGAAGCAATCAACAGGAGACATGACATAACTGATGGCTTGAGGAGTTTGAAATGCCGTACACTCATATTTGTTGGCGACCAATCTCCTTTCCACTCTGAGACTCTTCACATGGTGGCTGCATTGGACAGAAGACACAGCGCTTTGGTTGAGGTATGCGGTTTAGTATAACTAAAAGCAACTCGGGTTAAAGTTTCAGGCTTTTAGATTCTTGGAACATGCTTTGATTTCTTTGTTTAAATTGCAGGTGCAAGCTTGTGGGTCAATGGTGACAGAAGAGCAGCCACACGCGATGTTGATACCAATGGAGTTCTTTTTTATGGGGTTTGGGTTGTATCGGCCTGGTCGGGTTAGTGATAGCCCCCGGAGTCCTCTCAGTCCATCTTGTATCTCACCTGAGCTTCTGTCTCCGGAGAGTCTTGGTTTGAAGCTGAAGCCAATAAAAACTCGGGTTCCCACGAGATGTTAAAGAAACATTTCATTCATAATTTTGTTTCTTTCATATTTTGTGTATCAAATCACATATTCTTTAATTAATTGTATTTGTTGTAATATCTGTAGTCGATTAACTCAAAATCGCTTTATTTAAGAGATAGTAGTTTTATGGATTTGTACTCGGTATCTTACAATACTTTGAAGATTGTTCTTCATTTTTTTTGTTTTAGAACATATAAAAAGAATTAAGAAAACAAACTACGAAATAACCTCTTCCTACCTTTTTACCCAAAAAAAAAGAATTCCCAAAACATTAAAAGAAAAATGAAACGATGTTACAAGCCTCTGTAGTTATCTTCGTGTAGAGATTTTATACAGTTTCCTCTTTGGTTGGTTTTCTTCTGATCTCTCGAAACATCTATACATCCGGAACACAATCAACGGTTGCCATTCATTGCCTTTGCCTAGCTTGAGATCAAATGTAGCTTCGTGTTGTCGTCTGTTATTCAGAAGCATCATCAAGAATCGTGAAGAGAACCTTGGATCATTAGTGATATACGCTTTGCACTCTCTGAATGATACAAATCTCCTTTGAAACCAATCTGATACAGATGAAGAGAGAAAGTCCATAGTTGAGTTTGAACCAAAGCTATCAAGAGAGAGAAGACACAGAGATGATTTGGATTTTACCTCAGTTGAGCTGTCGGGAGAGAACCACCGTAATAGAACTCCTAAATGTACAACGGCTGGTATCAACTTGAATAGCAATGGTGTTGTTACCTGTAACATATTTTACTTGAATAGTCACTAAACAATATTGATTTTTTTCATGTGTGAAATCTACTGCTATTCATTCAGAAAGCAAGTTCGGTGTCAATTATTCGTTTGAAAGATGAACTTTAAATGAATATGATGTGGAAATGGACCATACCAAGCTTAAGGCTGTTGTTCCCAGAAGCAGGAGGTACAGCTTGCTCTGCAAATAAAGACAAACTCCTTCATTGTTATAGCTCCACCAAAAGCAAATTATGAGCAAGCCTAGTTGGATCTGTATAATCAGCAAGGCATTTGATTACTTACCTCAATTAGGTGAAGATTAGATGCTCGACTTAGCAAAACAAAAGCAAATTCCCCAATTTGTGCAAGGGACATTCCAACCTATAGGCAATAAAACTGTAAGGGCTCTCTCTATGAGAAGGTTTAGAAAAATGTGAAAGCAGGAAAAAGAGAAAGATTCACTTCTTACAAGTACTGCAGTTTTGTTATTGTATCCAAAGACTTTAACAACGATAGCAACTACCACGGTTTTTATCACTATCACCAGTAACACGGCTGCTAGCAGAATGTCAACATGGTTCCACAAGAAGTGCATATGTATCAACATGCCAATACTAGCAAGGAACAGCGCTGCAAAAAAGTTGCGGATGGGTTCCACCTGCAACGGAAAAGGAAAGATAAAAACAGCTCTATACAGTATAGTAAATTTGTGTACAATGGGCAAGAAGGGAAATGTATTTCATCACGAAGTCACCAATGAATATATAAGCAGGAAAGACCTTTGTGACATAAAAGTGTCGAAAGGAAATGGGAAGAGACCCTCAAGTTTGAAAGAGTCAAACTTGACTTCTTACTTGTTCAAGAGTATGCTGGGCGAGATCAGTTGTTGAGATCATCACTCCTGCCGCAAAGGAACCCAACTCAAGACTTAGACCGAGCTTGTCACTACACTGAAGAAGCGAAAACAGTACTGAGTTTATGAACTGAAAATTTGAGATTCACACATGTACAAACAGCCATTAGGTAAGTAAAACAAAGGGATAAGGCTAACCCAAGCAACAAGCAAACAAAATGCCACAGCGGCCAACTGGTAGAGCTCGTTAGTCTGTCAAAAATTAACAAACCCTTAAGTTGATTAAAATTTTAAAGACCAAAAACAGAAGCAGGTAAAACAAATGTGTATACCTGAGAAGAAAGGCTTGTCATAAGTTTTAGGAACCAAGGTACCCAGGTACGGGAAAGTACAAATAAAGCAGCCAAAAATGCAATCAAGATAGCCAACCTGGAAAGAAATTACAACATGGTCAAAAGAAATGAAGTGTCAAAAACTTGGTTTTATTAGACCACAGTATAACAAGTGAAAAAAAGAACGCAGGATATCGTCGATATTTTCACAGAACTTCCTGGAAAATAGAATACATACGATTTAGCCATAGACAACACTCCTTGAAGGAGACCAGATGTGCCACCAAGAACCGGAAGGAGAGCAAAAAGCAATCCCACAGCACAATCCTAGAGATTCATCAAACCATAAATTAAAAATCTAATGAGAGCAACTGTTGCATACAACATATTAACTGATGAAATCCTGTTGCATAAAAAGAGTAAGCAGAAACAAAAGCCTGTAAAAAATCATACTAGATATGCTTTTGTTTGGAGAGTGACTAAGTAGATACCTGAAGGATAAGAGTTCCAACGGTTATCTGGCCATGTAGAGCACTTATGCTATTTCTTTCCATTAAAAATTTCAAGACCTGGTACAAGAATCACGGAGAGGTAATGATTCCATATGAGGATCAAGCCTAAGAGCAATTTAGGGAAACATAACCGGTACAACAAAGAAAATATAAAATAGAGTGAAAGTGAGCACAAGGAGAAAATTCAAACAGTTTTTAGGACAAGGTCAAAATATTATACATGCAAAGACGTTGAATACCACATAAAGTCTGCAAAAATACACAAGTGATATTAGAATATACCACCGCTGTTGATGACATCGAAAGAAATGCACCTACAAATATTCCTTCTGTTAGTTTACCGCCGCATAACTGCAGTGAAGAAACAGCTAAGTCAACCGACTGCATTCTATTTCATGACTCATACACAAAAAAAAAAGCTTAATAATTCATCCTAAACTCAATTGATATTACTATTTAGAAACTACAACATACCGAGGCTGTTATCCCACTCAAGCACATGAACAAAAATATCTGAAGAAGACCTCCTGGAATAGCTACTGCACGAACTACACGAAGCTGCAACCAAAAAGTACAACAACTGTCTCAAAAGTTTCAAGCTGGAACAAAGAAACCAGAAAAATATAAGAGGGTGGAAACATACAAACCTTTGCTGCAGAAAATTCTAATCCCAAAGCAAAAAGGAGAAAGATAACACCAAACTGAGCTACTGTTTCAACCTGTGCTACACAAAAAAATATAAATCAAGTCCTTGTCAGCCATTTTTATAACCAGGCCATCTCTTAGTCATGAAAGCTTCCATAGAAACGTAATATAAAGACATAAACGAGACAATTTGAAGAACTGAAGCTGATGTAAGCTACCTGAACCATTTCACTAACAAAGCTTAACCCACCCGGTCCAATGACCGATCCAGCCAATAGATACCCAGTAATGACCTGCCATATAAGTACTGTATAGATTAAATAACGCTTGATCATTCAAGTGCCAACAAATTCGTTTATACACTTTCAGCAAGCTGAATACTCAAATGCTAACAGAATAAAATTGAAAGTCACAAGCTCTGCAAAGGAAGCATGTCTTTACCGGTTGACCAGCACAAGCAAAGGCAATTCCACCACAAGTAGCAGAAACAATGACTACGACCAAATCTGATATCAGCCTACAAATGTTTTAAGAGAGATGTCCCCAACAAAAAAGCGTAAGGCAAATTCTTTCAATATATAACCAAACAAGAACTTCCCTTACGAATGTTATAGTTACCTTAAATCTAGCTGCAGTACAGGGTACTTGGATTTTGGATTGGACATGATAAAAACATTGTCCTGGATTGGAATTGCAGCAATGTCACATTGACGGAATGTTTTTACTAAGGGGTGCATGATTAATGTATATTCTTCAGCAATATATAATATAAATGATTTAAAACTATGTAAGCTTACCTTCCTATCTATCAGTCTTGGAGTATCTTCTACGCCATTTTCATTATCCAAATTAAAGAATGATCTAGAATAAAAGGCATATAATTTGCTTTAGCCTGTGAAACAAAAGTAGATAACATCCGCTACTTGCACCAATCGACTCCAAACAGGGTAAAAGTATGCATCATAATATGAAGACTCACTTCTCCTCCTTGGTCTTAGTTTCATTTTTCTTGGGCTTAACTCGAGCGACCGTCTCTAGAACAGCCTAATGAGCATAACAAATGGCTTACTTTCAAGAACGAAATGCGAAAGACAATGCCCACTATTGAACTGGCGAAAACAAAGATCAAAAACTGCAACAACCAACCTGCTGATCAGCAACACTATTATTGAAGCTTCCTGGATCAGGAACTACAAAAAGCAAAAGAAAAACAAAAAGCGTTTCACAGACAGCATATCCAAAGAGTTCAATTTTGACTTTTCATTCCAACACGCATTCATTAAAATGCTAGACGCCATTAACCATTAGAAATCTATAAACCTAAATAATTGTGCAATAGATATATACAGATGTGAGCACAGAGAGATTCTAGACTACTTAGCTAATCAATGATAAATCCACGGAGAGGATCAATTTTCACAACAATAAGAAACGTAAAGAAAATGCAATATAAAATCTGGGAGAAACCTGAAATTTAGTGAGACCAAATCAAGCTGATCTCTGAAGACAAAAACCCTAGCTTTACAGCGAACGTACTAGACAACCAAAAATGCAGAAATGAAAAAAATGTAGAACATTGAAGATCTAGTGGAGAAACCTTCATTCTGGTCATTCTCCGGAAACTCCTTCTCAAGTGCCCGATCGATCATATCAGCGAAACTGTCCTCCTTAGGTTTCGCGTTCGTCGCATTGGACTCAGTGGCGGTTCCGTTGATCTCCCGTGTAACAACTGAGTCAGTCCCGATATCGGACTCGGCGGAAAAAGCAAGAGAGAAACTACAGATCAGAAGAAAAGCGAGAAACCTCATCGTTTTTACAGAGAAGAATTCGCCAATATTACACCGCCGCATCTCAGTGACGGTGCCGCGGCGGAGCGATAAAGAAAGAGAGAGAGTGAGATCGATTTTCCTCGTGTGTGCTTCTTCTTCTTCTTCTTCTCTCTCCTTCCGGTGGTTGGAGAACGAAAAAGCAGAAAGATTGAGGGAAAATTAATTTTCTTTTTTTAATTAGCTGATTAATAATTTTTTTATTAATCTTTTTTCTTTTAATTTTCCTCTGTTTGCTTAAGGGCAAATGTTAGCGTTATAATAAGTCCTTCGATTCTGGAAAACAAAAGTGTGTGGGACGTTCGTTGTAAGTGGTAACCGAATCCTTATCTCACGCGCTTCCGTTAGCGCGTGGTTCTTTTTCTTTGGAAAAAATATCACTATAATAAAGTTTTTTAAAAAGGTAAATATTTGCTGAATTTGCACATTAATAAATAAAAGATTAAGATTGGATTTTTGGATTTTTTTTCATTTAGGTTTGATTGAAATGTTTAGTCTTTTTTAGCTTGTTTAGTTTGGAGTATTTTTTTTACCAAATTTATTTTCTTCATTTACGTCTAACCTAAGCAAGAACTTGGTTTAGTCATTTACATCATTTTTTTTTGCTTTGATAATATAAAAAGAAATATATATAAATAGTTATCTTTTTCTCCTTTTTAAAACTGTTATCAAAATAAATTTGTATTTACTAATTAGTTAGATTAAGTTATACGAAAACTGAATTTGGTATTGAAAACTAAAATACGGTCTATTTATAAATTTTTTTTTAAGTTGTATAGTTAATAAGCTCAGTTAATAAAGATAGAACTTTTAAATAATGCAAGAAGGTAAAGGAAAATTTACATCCAAAATGAACAATTATTTATTGTATTTTTAAATAATGGAAGAATTTATAATTATTGTATTTATTTATTTTATTTATTTTATTGTCTATTTTACATTTGTTGAGAGGTGATTACGAATATCCTATGCACCGACTTACAGGAGATCAACGTAGTCGTCAGAATGTCAATCTAATAAAGAAGATCCGAACCGTCGATTATACGGCATGAGTCAACGATATTTGACATGTAAATAGTATTAATTTAATTTCTTGTATTTAACATAATCCGCATACTACGTTACCACTTATCATCACCTCCATTATAATTCCATTTATGTTATATAAGATTGTTATTGTTAAAGTGACGTTAAA
Organism: Schrenkiella parvula; assembly: GCA_000218505.1. Taxonomy (NCBI): domain Eukaryota; kingdom Viridiplantae; phylum Streptophyta; class Magnoliopsida; order Brassicales; family Brassicaceae; genus Schrenkiella; species Schrenkiella parvula. Next base: position 14,138,979 of record CM001189.1, read on the forward strand.
AATGAGACAACGAAAGAGTGGAGTTTCAATTTGACAAGATATTTGAAGTTTAAATAAAGCTTAGTCAGTTGACAAAACAAAAATAAACTAGTAATTTACCTGCACTTGTGCAGAGCAAATTTTTATGCTATTTTTTTTTAATTTACATGTAGCATTTATGAAAAAGTATTTTATGAATCATGTTTTGTATTTCTTTTTTATATATTTTCAGGTTAAAAATTTTGAAATATAAAATAAAATTGTATGATAAGTTAATTCATACATATGCATAGAATAATTTTCTTAGTTATGTTTAAAATCATTATAATTTAATGTTGAACTATATTTTTAGTTATTGACTTTCAGTTTAGTCAATATTTTATTTTAGTTAAGCTGAAATCTTTTACGTGTAATTGAAGATTCACTAAATCATACTAAGCGAGTTGACGGTGGTTTACAAAACATTTTTTTATATGATGGAAAACAAACAAATTATTGTTCTATTATATAAATTGTTTATCATATATAATGAGTAGGAACATGTATAGTTGTAACAATCAAATTATTAAAACTGATATGAACATAAGGAAGATCAATGTATAGATAATATGAATATTAAAACATATAAACAACAAAATTTAAAATTAACATAAAAAAATCCTACATATAAATCAGAAGAAAAAATAATGAATGTTTTTATTACTGAAAATGATTTGATCTTATATATAGTGAAAAATAGTCGGGTTTTGATAAGAAAATATTTTAATTGGTTTCTTGTAAAACTTTAGAATTAAAATTAATAGATTGTTTGAACGGTTTGAACTTTGGTTTGTTTTAAGTGAATTTTATATTCCTTTCTTTTTTAAATAGGTATTGGGTTGTATCTACTTTAATACTTAGTTGACTCAGTTGAATCGGTCAAATCTATCCAAAGTTAAACTTGTTTCCAAATACATTTATTTCATTAAATCAATGGCATAAATTGTAATTAATAAATCTTTTTCTAGCATTTTTAAAAGTGCTTCTCAAATAATATTAAAAAGAAAAAAGGTTATTCTCAAAAGAAAAAAAATGGGGGAAAAATGTTGATACAATATAACAAATTATTAACTGATTAAATAAATAATAAAAATAGAAAAATTTCAAAAATACCACTTTCATGATATCATTTTTCAAAAATGACATTGTTTGTTGTATATTTTCAAAAATATTATTTTTATAAACATTTTTAAAAAAACTAATTTATAAGATTTTATAAAACATATTTATAAGATTTATAATCATGTTATAAAATTTATAAAATCTTACAATATTTGTTATAAAAATTTATAAACCATTATAAACATGATTTTAATAAATCCATATAAATTCAAAAATTTTGTGACACTTATAAAATGTTGTATTTTTGAAAATAAATATTAAATAGTAATTTTAGAAAATTGTATCATGAAAATGGTATTTTTTAAAGTTTAGTTTTAACGGAAAAAGGTATTCTAGCTAGATTAAAATTCTTAGGAAAAAAATGAAATGCTTAGTTTTTATGGAATGATTTAGTCATATATACATATATAACTGCTTTTGTTACATATTCAATTGAGTTGGTTTTAGATGTTTGCTGGACCGGAAAATTGGGCACTGTTTTTGCCACTTAATTGCATAAGCTAAAAGCTTTGGAACTCAAGTTCCTCGGGTTCGAGGTGATCAACAAACAAAAATTACGATACTAGTTTTTTTTTTGGCACGTAACGTTAGTTTTAAGCGTTACCTTTTTTCTTTATAAGGCTATTATGCATTCCATTAAACTAGTGAATGTCGTACTTTTTTGATAATTAAACACATAGATACTTTTTGCCGGAAAAAAATAGTTATAATAAAAAAAAATTGATCAAGCTTTGTAACATAGCGGTTTGTGTTAGGGTCATTTTATATTACTGTTTAAGTTCGAACCTAGTTTAATACGGATTATTGAATTGTTGATAAAAAAAATGTTTTTATCTATTGAATTTTTGCTGTTTATGTTTATTTGGTTTTAATCATTGTAGACTATAAGAATTTTAAATTTTTAGCCTATAATTTCTTTCAGTACCCGACTTAAATTTTAAGAATTTTAATTTACAAATTTCATTTCATTCTAAAAATTCTAATAATCTGGAACACAACCAACATATTTTGAGACCGCCAATTTACAGAGATTTGGTTTAGCCTAGTAGTTTTAGAGAGCAAGTTGCAATGTTTGTCTCCAATTCTGATTTGATAGTCCTTCATGAGAGAGTTGGCTTACACTGATAATATTGGCTTTTAAACCTTGTACTAAATAGACGTTCATCAACTGTGGCAATTTTGCATCAGTCGTTCTGTCCTTGCCTTTGATTGCACATTGACTTCCATCGCCAAATGTTACCTTTCCTCCTTTCAAAGATTTGATGTTCTGAAGATATTCTCGATTTCCAATCATGTGACGTGAACAACCACTGTCAAAGTACAAAGGTCCTCCGTTTTAGAGCCATATTACATCAATATCACAGTCCTGATCTAGGGGTTGACATACTTGGATATAAGTCATTCTTCTTCATCTATACTTCATTTCGGTAGCCATTCCACCAGAATTTTCTTTGATACCAGACTCGATCTACTCTCTTCTTAAACTAGCGACAATATGCCTTAACATGCCTTGACTTTCCACAGTTATAACATCTTATATTTTTAGCTGTATGACTTACCAATGTTTGTAATTCATTTCTTGAAACACCTCCTCACACAAACTTTGTTCCTTGAAAGTTGTGTACATCTCTTCCACTGTATCCCAATCTTGAGTGTGTTTTTTTCCGAATAATTTATATTTATAAAACTTTAACCTTTTTAATTTGCCTTAAACTCCTATAAACATAAATACTATCATTAAATCACCACACATTTAATTGTTGGAATAGTTATGTTTTTATCGTCTATTATATTATTTAATTTTATCATCTTAACAATGATCAATCGATAAAATCTAACTATCCGACATACATGTAGCTTACCATGAATGCATGGCTTCATAAATGATTCTACGATAATAGTGCTCTCTGTAACACATGGATCAACCATTCTACATGCAAATGCAATACGGTTAAATCCCCAAGCCCTAAAGCTAGCATATAAACATTGACAAAGGTCAATTTTCACAAAATAAAACAAGTTAAATTATATCATAAATCACTGATGCTTGGGGTCAAAAAGAAAATAATAATACGTCTTTGTAAATTAGGTCTTATACCATTAAGCTCAATTCAATGGGCCGTCATGGTTGAATTTGCTTAACCACTATAATAGATTTGTCGGTGTGATTTTATAAATCAAATGATAACTCAGAATATTCGACTCTAAAAGGAAAAAAGATAACATACTGGCTCCACAACATCCCAAAACTTTATATAAAAATTTGTAAAATATGAAACTTTGTACTTATAAAATATAAATATTTATTAAAAACCGAGAGCGCCCATAGGAGGATGTATAGTTCTTTCGCCTTGTCCCGCTTATACTCACATGGACTTTTTTTTCCATTATCGGATCCATCAACCTAATAATTAATTTATTCTACTTCTCGAGCCATCATGAAATAAACAATTCGATAAACTTTTTTTTTACATAAATCTTTTTTCAAGTAAATGAGTAGAAGGAAACCCAAAAACAATAAAATCAATGATAGAAAAAAAAACTGAAAAGAGATGTATAAGAAGCATGCATGATGGACTAAGTCGAGACTCGGTCTTGAACCTAAGTAGAGTAAATATGGGTTTGCTCCTTTCTTTTTTTATAAAAATATTTTGATTTTTAAATTTATAAATGAATATTTAGTTTAGACGTAGATTTTTTGAAACTTATAACAAAAGTTTATGAATTCGACTTTCCAAACTTTTTTTAATAATTCAATTAAAACTTAAATGTATCACATAAAATATAAAAACTAAATTTTTATTTTTATTTGATATACTTATGATTTATTTTTCAAGTTTTTTAAAATATAAAACGATCCTTTTTAAAAAAATTGTGACCTTATTAAATTCAGGACCCATTTTTGCTGGTTCAGTGAATATCATTTAAATTATGAGTGAATGATAAGAAAAAACACTTTCTTTGTGAAGAAGGAAAGAAAGTCCACATAAATTAAGGTTAGAAAAAAATCATAATATAGAAAATTCAAAACTGTTGATCACATGGTTGTATGGACTGAACTTGGACTTTTCTTAGATCCTATAGTTCATTTTACAGTTTCAAGGCAGATTCTTAGACTCTTTTTTTATTATTCTTTAAATGTAATGATACTCCAAGAGTTAAAAAGAGAAATAATATTGAAATAAACTATTGAATTTTGCCTCTCCAAGTAGGCAATTATGCCTCCTAACGCATAATATCAGAAAAAGAGACTTCACTCTTACTCCATGCCTATAAATACTCCTTAAATGCATAAATTTATCACACAATCTGTGTCTGAGAACAAAAAGCAAAAGACAGTTTTAGTCAAAGAGAGAGAGAGAGATGGAGATTCCAGTTATTGATTTTGGTGAATTGGATGGAGAAAACAGAGTCAAGACTATGTCACTTCTTGATCATGCATGTGAGAAGTGGGGCTTCTTCATGGTATGTATACATCTTTATGCACAAATCAAGTGTTTCTACAATATATATGCATATACATAAATGTTCATAGATCCAGTTTTAGTGTATAGTCTTAAGTGTGGAGCAATGAATTTTCAGGTTGATAATCATGGAATTGATAAAGAATTGATGGAGAAAGTGAAGAAGATGATTAACTCTCACTATGAGGAGCATTTGAAAGAGAAGTTTTACGAGTCAGAGATGGTCAAGGCTTTGAGTGAAGGCAAAACTTCAGATGCAGATTGGGAAAGCTGTTTCTTCATTTGGCATAAGCCGACTTCAAACATATGCAAGATCCCAAATATTTCAGATGAACTCATGTAAGTCCAAAGTTTCTTTTGTTGGGGAAAGCTTTTACCATTTACATATGTGTTTTGCTTATTATACTACAACTGATATTGCAGCAAGACGATGGATGAATATGTTTCTCAACTGAACAACTTTACAGAAAGGCTATCAAAACTCATGTGTGAAAATCTTGGTCTTCATCAAGAATACATAATGAATACGTTCTCTGGTCCACAAGGTCCAGCTTTTGGAACAAAAGTGGCTAAATATCCAGAATGTCCGCGTCCCGGGCTCATGAGAGGGCTGAGAGAACATACCGATGCTGGGGGAATCATATTGCTTTTGCAGGATGATCAAGTGCCTGGTCTTGAGTTCTTGAAAGATGGCAAATGGATCCCTATCCCACCATCTAAGAACAATACCATTTTTGTCAATACTGGTGATCAAGTCGAGATAATGAGTAATGGAAAGTACAAGAGTGTTGTCCACCGTGTAATGACAGTGAAGCATGGTAGTAGACTGTCGATAGCTACATTTTACAATCCAACTGGTGATGCTGTAATATCTCCAGCTCCAGAGCTTTTGTATCCAAGTGGCTATCGCTTTCAAGACTACCTTAAGCTTTATTCAACCACTAAGTTTGGAGACAAAGGCTCAAGACTTCATACCATGAAGCAAATGGAGAATCGAGATTCCGTCTAAGATGCATCTGAATGTAACGCTTTGTATTTTACATGACATTCTCTTGTTTAAAATAAAACTTTGTCTTCTTCTTGTGTTTCCTTTATATAAAGAAAATAACAATTGTGTCAGGATTATAATGCTTTATTAATGTAACAATCAGTTCATACAAAGTAGAAGAAGAAGAGTAGATGAAAGAGAGAACTTAGTTCATGAACATGGGAGATGAACATCCGATCAACACACAAAACTTATGAAGATGATCAACAATCCAAAGATATAATTATCAAAACAAAATAGGGCTTTTGTTATTACAACTTAGATCGTCAAAACAGAAAAACCTAGACTATGATCAGTCTTTGTTATTACAACATTGATAGTTAGAACAGAAATCTTGTTATTACAACTTTAGTAGAATCAAACTCTTTCTCCCTCCAGGATTTTCAACATCATAGAATATTTGTTCTCATTATCATTAAACAAGTATTATCAACATTATTGTAGATCATTAGTATTATCATCATCATACGATCATCATCATTATCACTACACTACACATACGGATTAAATATTGTTAATATAGAGTTTCTTGTTATATGAAATGTATATTTAATGATATTTTGAAATATGTTTCAACTTATAAATTGTTATACAAATATTTTAAATTTATGTATGAAAACGGAACGAACATGACTAGATATGTATATTATTATCTTCAAATCAAAATATCGGATTCATATATCTTATTTTTTAAAGGTAAGTTTTGCATACTTTTTTAGTTGTTTTTGCATATTTCCCATTTGACTTTGGTAAATTTGTTTTTATTTTTATTTTCTTTTATCAGCTATCTTATATGTTCATAATTCGCTCATTAATATTAGGGCATATAATGCTGAAATTATGTTTCTTTTTTTTAAAAAATGTAGTTTACACAATTACAAAACCATGCAGTTATTAGAGAAACAAAAAGTCAAGTCAAGTCAACATATTCCAATTGGTTGATAAACTCTATTTGGAAGAATCTTTCTACGATATAAAAACGTTTACAGCGTTAGTGAGACGTGCTAAAATGTCCGTTTCTGTTTACACAAACGCGTTTTCGAAGCCCACAAAAGGCATCTCGTGTCCATCCATGTGACATGTTTCCACTCCTAAACCCAAAAAAGCCGGTCCGACCAGATTAACCAGTTCACTTTATTACATCGCAAGAAAGTGAATTAATAAGTTAAACTTTAAAGAAAAAAACAACATTTTATAAAACCAAAAATTCCCTCGGTTTATAAAACCAGGCACCAAACCGGATTGTCTGTACCGGACCGAACCTCGTTTTCTGTAAATCAGCATTAAACAAGTTTCACACTTCCCATCATCTCTAACCACCGAAGCACCGACCTCATAAGTCATATAAGTGAGAAAAACAGAGACAGTCCTCTCATTTTCTATAAAAAAACCTCAAAAATTCAAGAGAGAGAGAGATAATGGCGTTAGCGAATAACTTAACGGCGATACTGAACTTACTAGCGTTACTATGTTCGATACCGATAACGGCGTCAGGGATATGGCTTGCCTCAAAGCCTGACAACGAGTGTGTCAATCTCCTCCGTTGGCCCGTCGTCGTCCTTGGCGTTCTCATCCTCGTTGTCTCTGCCTGCGGCTTCATCGGCGCCTACCAGTAAGTTATAAACAGAGACAGAGACTTTTGCTTCACTTTCGATTTCAAATTCTTCAAAAAGTTATATACTTTCTTCTCTTTTTTTTCTCTAAAGAAGCACAAAGATCACGCCTTTTTTATCTCAAGATTTTTCCACTGCAATCTAAGAAACATTCTGTGAAGAAATTAAACTTTGAAAAACCCAGAAAACAGAGAGAGTTATTTCAAACATAAAAAGATTTTGGGCACAAAGATCTCAAATTTGAGCTCAAATTATCATTCTCAAGTACAAAGAAAGACTCTAATGTTGTTTTTTGACTGTACATAGTAAGAATCAGAGAACAATTGTGTTGTGAAAGAAAAAAAAATCGAAACTTTGAGAAATCGCAGAAAACAGAGTGAAATCTCAAAACCCATTCAAACTCAGAAAGATTTTGTCATCACAAAAGATCTCAACTTTGAGCTCCAAAAATTCTCACTCTCAGGTACAAGGAGACTCTACTTGCTGTATACTTGTGCTGTATGGCGATACTGATCGGACTTTTGCTGGTGGTTCTGATATTCGCTTTCGTCGTTACCCGACCCGACGGGTCTTATCCAATTCCGGGTCGAGGTTACAGAGAGTACAAGCTCGAAAGATTCTCGAATTGGCTGAGAGAGAACGTTGTTGATTCAAAGAATTGGGGAAAGATAAGGGCATGTTTGGCTGATACAAACGTTTGTCCTAAACTCAGTCAACAATTCATCACTGCTGATCAATTCTTCTCCTCCTCTTCCATCACTCCTCTCCAGGCATGTTCTTCTCTCTCTCTCTTCTTTTATTCTTTTTTATGAACCCGAAACTTTCTAGTTTGTTACATTTGGCCCCCACATTTTTCATACCGGTTTTGGTTTGGTTCTTGTAGTTTTGTGTGTGTGTGTAAGCAATATGTGGTTAATTGAAGCAGTTTAGGAGTGATGAATCACATTTTATGGAGTTAACAGCGAAATTAACAACTTAAAGTGCAAAATCAAAATGTGAATGGTGCAAAAAGAAAGGTTAAAAGTCATTAACGTAGTCAATCAAAAACATAATATCACGCTTGATATGATTATTTATAGGTAATTTGAAACTAAATCATTAGTTAGTGAGATAATTAGATTTCTGATAGTAAAAAGTCCACATTTTTTTTATCATCAATTTAATAATGTATATTAAACTAGACTCGAATCCAGACTAACATAAAACGCTACCCTAAACATTTTGGACAAAATCTGCATGTTAAGTTAGTGATTTGTAGTTGCTTCCAAATGGTACCACTTGTTATTTACTTCTAATGTTAGTTTCGATAGATGCCAACGAATCATCTTGTTAATAAAAAATATTATTAATTAAGATTAGATGATTGATGAAGATAAGATGCGATGTTAAAGAGAATATTTTGTTAATATCTAGATTATGTGAGACCTACGGTTTGTTCTTATAAATAAAAAAACAAAGAAAGAAAGGTCCATTATTCAAAAGCAAAATATGGGGCATATATCATAAAGTTATAAAATTTCACTTTAGCTTTTGTGAAGTCCAAAAGAGCATTGTTCTTATTCTCTTTATTCCTTTTTGTAGTAGCTTTTAACGTTTTAAGCTATTGAAATTATTATATTTTTATATCCTATATATATTATCATATTTTATTACTAGGAGACTAGTGTAGAAATTGCTGGAGACCAACAATGCAAAACATTATAGTATGATAAATCAGAATTAAAACAATACACTATCATAAGGACCCACCATGAACCCACAGTTTAGTACATGATATTATGATAATATAGGTTTTTATCTGTTTATTTATGTTATATGTCCTTTGTCATTATCTCACTCACATTATTCAATTATCCCATTCTCTCTTGAGAAAGTTCTTTTTTTTTTATCTCAACTCAAACTTTTAAATTTTCAACATTTTCTATTCAAAATTATTTTAAAAAGCTACTCTTAAAATTCATTTTCATGTCTTTTATGCTCGAAACATGGAGAGATTAGGCATAGCTTAGGAACTTTTGTTTTGGAAACAAATATTGACCAAAGGAAGTGGTTACTATACATCTTCGATTTTTATTACACATTTGAATTAGATTCTCGTACTATTCTTCTAGAATTAAAACTTTGGGTGTAAATGGTTGAAAAAATAATATTAGAAGAACAAAATATATAGAATAAAAATGAGTTGAATTAAATTTTGTTTTCGTTATTTTTTTGTTTCCTTTTTTTTAATAAAGTACCAATTTTTAGAGATATTAGACTTTTTTCATTTATTGTGTGGATTCCATTAATATTTAGAGGAATGTAAATGCAACCTAAATGCAAAATTTCTAAAAGAATATAATATAATTACAAATTCCACTAATTTTTATTCTTCTAAAATGTCATCTACCGTTTTTAATTATGTGGGTAGTAAAATCATCTACCGTTTTTAAAAAAAATCTTTATATGAATCAAAATCTGTGATATTCTTCATCAAATAAATGTAAAATCACTTTATTCATTTAGTTTCTAGCAAGTTGGGATCCAAGTCCACTGTGACAAGACTGGACCACTAATAATTAAATAAGCCTAGTTGATGAGGTTTTGACTAATTGCATGTCGATAGTAATTAGACATTATTAAATATTGGACCAATGATTAAATACGATAATTACAATCATAAGTCTTTGTCCCTATCAATAAACATAATGAATAATTATCTCTCCCATGTTCGACCACTAACATAACACACAATATATTGAAAATATCTAAAACCTTTCAAACTATTCAAAATATGACATTTTCTTTGTGTTGTACAGTCCGGTTGCTGCAAACCACCGACCGCGTGTGGCTACAACTTCGTGAATCCGACACTGTGGCTAAACCCAACCAAAATGGCTGCAGACGCAGACTGTTACCTATGGAGCAACGACCAAAGCCAGCTTTGTTACAATTGCAACTCATGCAAAGCTGGTCTTTTGGGTAACCTTAGAAAAGATTGGCGTAAAGCAAATCTCATACTTATCATCACTGTTGTTGTTCTCATTTGGGTCTATGTTATTGCTTGTAGTGCGTTTAGGAATGCTCAGACTGAAGATCTCTTCCGCAAATACAAACAGGGTTGGGTCTAAAGTGTATATATTTGTTTGTAGTTGTTGAGATTGGAGTATTCGAAAATAGCTTGTGTTATTATTACTTTTGTGTTTCGAAAGGGCTTCTTTTGCATGGATTTTGTTTTTATGTTTATGTTACATTGCTTGTGAAGAAAGAAAAGATCATTGAGCCAATTTAGACGGTCGAGTTAATTTCATTGTTTCAGATAGGACTCGAACACGGGTTTCTCATGAAGTAAATAAAAGAGACCTTTGTCGTTTTATCTAGTTATGTAAGAGAAACAAACAAGACAGTCCATATAAAATAATAGAAATGACTACTGGTGATGTGAAAGAATAGATGCAAGCAGTTCTGACGGTAACTGAATCGGACATCTCGGCGGAGAAGTTGACACATCAACCTAAAGCTTGGTAAAGCCTACCACCGGATTATTTGAAATGTAATTTTGATGCAAATTACAACAAGAATAACATAATACAAAAGTGGGCTGGATTATATGAGATACCAATAGTGATTTGATGAGATGGGGTCAGCTGTACTAAGACAGAAGTAAACAATTATTAAAACAGAAGCAAAGACATTATTCATGGCAATGCAACAGTGTTGAATCATGGGTACTTAGCGATAATTTTGGAAGGAGATTGCAAAGGTTTAATTGACAATCTTAATGGAAAGTCGAAAAACTATATTCTCGACAATATAAAAACATACATCTTATGTATGAGCAAGAATTTTACAAAATACCGATTTAGTTTCATGACATGTACAAATAACAAACTGACACATATAATAGTACAAAAGAACCATCAAATTCAGTTTTTAGTTTTTCGTTGATGTATCTCCTTTTGATATATCTAATTGCTTATATTATGACTATGCCAACTCTTTTAATTGTTAATATAATTTATTTTTAGCCGAAAAAAAGAAAAAGAGATTAATTATGATCCATAATCTACGTATTGATTATCAAAATCTTTAATTAAGCAAACATTTAAAATTTTTATTTGATTGTCATATGTCACTTATACAAAATTTAGAGGACTTAACCATGAGCTTCTCCTCTCTTGCGTTTCCCATTCCCATAGCTTGTTTTCATCCTGCAATGTCAACATATACATATAAAGAATATCAACTTCTCTAGAGACACAACACAAGAAGATAAATTACATATGAATATGATTGTTTCAAACGAAAATATTTCTAAGTTTATACTTGCATCTACTAGTTGAAATATTATTACTATCCAAAAATCATTAAACTACTTTACTTTACCTTTCAAACAAACACAATAGTTTAACATCTCTAAACATAAACGCAAATACAAATGAAAGACTAATTACTGTGATAATTGCGATAGAGCATTAGGTGGTCGAGGGCATGTGTTGCGTAGAGATTGGTAGAGAGATTTTGTTTCAGCGAGATGTTTGCTTGGTGGGCTCTTGAAGAACATGCATATAAAAACACACTCGCAGAGACAATATCTTCTTACAGAAGGATCCTTTTTATGGCACTTTTTCAAGCAACCAAGAACACACACACTTCCTTCTGCGTCTCGTTCCATTGTAGCCATCACCAACACTACCATCATCACCACCACACTCCACTTCGTCATCCCTATCTCTCTTATTAAACGTTTCCTTATGTTTTGCTTATAATAGAATTTGACTGTGTTCACTCAAATCTTTATATAAGTAAGATATTAATAACCAAATCTTGATCTGTTGTATGCTTAGGCGTTACGCGACACTACTTTACTAGGTTACAGCCATTTGTACATTGTCTATACTTTTAATTAAGATGTAGTCTTCATTACTTCTTTGGAATATTAAAAAGGCTATTGTCTTTTCTTCGTTTTACTTAAATTAGGGAATGCACTTACGAACAAACATCAGCAAAAGAGTTTTGCTGGTAAAATCGAAACTTGCCCTAGTCACCAAGTGTCATTAGCCGACAATCTGTTAACATTTGATAAATCATAATGCATTAAACAATCTATGTAGACAAAAAGGGAATGTCGTTTCAGACAGAAAAATGTCCCTAATTAAATCAGTGATTGTTTCTTGAAATTAAGAAGTCTCTGTTTCAAACTAGGTAATCTTTAACCGTTGGGTAAAAGTTAAAACGTAACTATCAACAAAGACTTATCTATTGTTTGGGCACTCTAAGACTCATCTTATGATCGAAGTGTATGATGTATTGACGTTCCAAACGATAAGAACATAACATAAGCTCCTCTTCGTCAACAATAGTAAAGTCTTAAGAAAACTAAAATAAAATTAATAGTATACTGCATAATTGATAATAGCCATGTAATGAATGGAATAAAGAAAATAACAACTATTATATAAGTTGACAATTTTGAAATTTGAAACACGTGGGATGCACAATTTTGATACATTATAAAATGAAATATTAATTTCTCACAATAAAAAAAAATTTCTAATAAAAATATATCATTTATACATAAATATAGAGCATAAATATCAGGCTATATTATATAGTATATATTATAGTTTTTATTGTTATGTGATGTGATGTGCTTAATAAAATTCTTGATTTTGGAATAATTGTTATACATTATAGTGTATGCAAAGAACAAATATGCTTCTATGTTATAGTGTCCAAAAGATGATTTCTATTTGAAACAATTGTTTTCTAATCAAAACATCAACACATAAAATAGGAAAAAGTTAAAACAAAATGCATTTTATGCTAATAATACATCATACTATACTATGATTTATGCATTTTATGCTAATCACTTTTATAATACAATATTTTAACTAGAAAGTAAACTTTATAACAAAGTGTGAACTTTAAAGATATAAAGTAGAATATAATATTAAGTGGTAATACTACATATAACTCAAAATCTAAACTACAATTCTTCACAAACAATAAATATTTAGTTTTGGTGAGCCAATTTCTGCATTATCACATATACTATGAGGACATAGTTAGTAATTACCATAGTCAAGCCCATAAAACCAAAATAGTACAATAGCCAAATTTCTAATAACATAGGACAAATATCATTTGTGATCAGTTAATAATTTTTAAAACCTTTTAACTATAAACTAAATAGATGTATTACTTTTTATTGGAGATTTTTTCACAGGATACTAATATACGAACAAAAATTTGAAAATTCAACAAAATCTCTCATCATTTTTCTCCCGCTACTTGCATATCTTAGTAACTTGGCCACTTCAGTCAACTCATAAAGTTGACGTATTAGCCTTTGATGCGAATGGTCGTGTGGTACACACTATGGAGAAAACTGACAAATTTATGTGGTCCAAAATTAGATATTTAATTTTCAAAACTAGATATATATATATATATATATATATAAAATTTGTATGTGTCATTCTATTTATCATAACAATATTTAGAATAGAGTAAAAATAATATTTCATCTAAAATACAGTGGATTATTTTTGATATATAACGATATTTTTTACTCTTATACCTATCAAAATTTATAGAAATATATGTTTGTTTTAAAGAGGACTTTCTCTCTAATGGTAGCTCAGAGAACAAAATATCCAATCAATAATGGTAATTTAAAGAGGACTTTCTCTCTCCGGCGGCTAAGAAGGTGACTCTAGGGTTTTGCGTTTAAGCCGACCTGAAGTTCCTCTCCGGCGTCGTCCCCATTTTTTCTTTCTCCTGTTTTTGCTTTCTCCTTTCTCTTGTTATGTTTTGGTTTGTTCATGGTTGGTGTGGAGTGTTGAAGCATTAATTAGATGTGATTTATCCAATCTGGGATTGGTGATTTTGGATATGTCTGATCTGAAGGCTGATGGCAGTTGGTTGTCTCCTCTTTTCTTCTCTGGAGTTGCGGAGGTAGTGGGGGTGCTTCTATCGGGTTTGGGCTGTGTTGGGTAGTTGTGTGGTTCCTTATTGGTCTGGGTCGATTCAGTTGTATTGGTAGGGTTAGTAGGTATTTTAGCAACGGAATCGTATATAGTTTAGTCATGTGCGCCGGTTTTAGTGCTATAGTAACCTTTCCTTTATGTTTTGGCCTTGCTCTCGACTCTTGGTTCGACTGTTCTATTTCGCTTTCTTAAGTCTTCACTGTTGTGAGCTTGGTTAGGTTTCGATTTGGGATTCGTCATTTGGATGTGGTTTTGTTGCGGGAGCATCTACGTGCTCAGTTCTGAGGCCTCTCTGGTTTTGGGGTTGGGTTTTCGTGTCGCAGTGGTTTTGTCTTTCAGGACTTCTCTTGCGAGGAGGTGATCGGTTTGTTGTTGGTAGATGGCTGAAACCGGTGTGCGAGTGTCCGCGTGTAAGAACTGGAAAGCTTAGATGGCCTTTTTCTCTTTCGAAAGTCAAGGTTTTGTGTTTTGTGCCTAGTCTTTCTCCTTAACTTTGTGTACTTTTGGTTGGCGTGGTGGTGTAGTATCTGGCTTGGTCTTGTTCGCTTTTGTGAGTGTATCTGCACGGTGATTGGCTGGTCGTGTTCGTGTTAGTTTCGCCTCCTCGGATTGGAGTCTCTTCAGCTCATAGCTTTCAACCTTGCTCCGTCTTCTTCAGGTTCTATGAGAACAGTTGTGAGAGCATTCAAAATCAATGTTTCATGTTGATGTCAGAGTCTTGTAGCTATTTCAGCGATTAACTTTTTATTTGGAGTTATGTTGATATATTTTTAGTTTTTTTCATGTCTTCTTTTATTGGGCTGTTATTTCCGAAAAGATTGGTATCTTTGTCGACTTTTGTCTCTTGTAAAACATTTGGGCTATAGATTTTTAGTGTTCTCAATTATGTAACAACTTTTTCCGTTTAATATAATCAATAAATGACAAAAAAAATTTTTTAAAAATTTCACAACATATTATATACAGAAAAAAACTGTGGTTTTTATAGGTAAATCACAAATTTGAATAATTGTTTTTTTAGAAAATTGAAAGTAATTCAGATGAGAGGAGAAACATATTTATAATAAAAAAAGAAATACAAAATTCAACTGTACATAACAGGGGTAAAATAACAATTAATACATATTATTCATACTATATTCTAGCAACACTATGATAAGCTTCCACCAATCATTTTTTTTTTGGTTATAGATGCTAATTTCCTTTAAAATAATATGATGGAGAGATTGCTGTAGTTTTCTAACGTGGTCGAAACTACTAGTTACATTCCTTTGACCCACAAAATAGTTGAATATATTTAATTTAAGATGAATGATCACGATTTTAACATTATGTTTTTTTTTTTGTAAACTTACTTTTAACATTATGTTGCAATAATAATAATAACGTATTTCATATAGTTTCATGCATTGACGTATGTATCTATAAATAGTTTGAGCATCCATTTCATAATCCTCATTTCCCGGAACTCTCTTCTATCTCGATTTCATTCTCCGACCCGACCCATTTACGCTACCCAAACCGGGTCAACCCGGAATCCACCGGAGAAAAAACAAAAGAGAAAAATATGGATAAGCCTAGCTTTGTAATCCGACCCGAAGAAGCTGAATCCGCCGCGAAACAACTAGGCGTCTCCGTTCTTCAGCTCCTCCCGTCGTTGGTCAAACCGGCGAAATCATTCGCTCGACCACCGATCTCTAAATTTCACGTCGGAGCCGTCGGACTTGGATCATCGGGTCGGATCTTCTTAGGCGTCAATGTTGAATTTCCAGGTCTCCCTCTCCACCACTCAATCCATGCCGAGCAGTTTCTCGTCACCAATCTCACCCTCAACGACGAGCGTCAGCTCCGATATTTCGCCGTCTCCGCCGCACCGTGTGGCCATTGCCGTCAATTCCTCCAAGAAATCCGCGACGCGTCGGAGATCAGACTTCTAATCACTGATCCAAACGCCACCGCAGATTCCGACGCCGATTCAGACGGATTCTTACGTCTCGGGAGCATCCTACCGCACAGATTTGGTCCCGAGGATCTTCTCGAGAAAGACCTTCCTCTGATCCTGGAGCATCACGATAACCGCCTCACGATCTCGGATCTCGATTCGATCTCTAACGGAAACACCGATTCCGATTTGAAGCGTACGGCTCTAGCGGCGACGAATAGATCGTACGCGCCGTACAGTTTGTGTCCGTCGGGAGTTTCGCTGGTGGATTGCGACGGGAAAGTGTACAGAGGATGGTACATGGAATCGGCGGCATATAACCCTAGTTTGGGACCAGTACAGGCGGCGCTGGTGGATTACGTGGCCAACGGAGGAGGAGGAGGTTACGAGAGAATCATCGGAGCTGTGTTGGTGGAGAAAGAAGACGCGGTGGTGCGGCAAGAGCACACGGCGAGGTTGCTTATACAGATGATATCGCCGAAATGCGATTTCAATGTCTTCCATTGCCATTGACCTTTGAGATACCAAATAATCCAAAAAGGAAGGAATAAAAAATAAAATAAACAGGGAATAAATAATAAAATGGACTTTGAGTTCATAATTATTGGTTGCTCAACAAAAAAAAAAAGGTAAGTATTGAAACATGAAAGTGATGACACATAAGAGAATAAGAAAACTCTTTATTTTATTTTAAAATAGATAATTATTTTAATACGATTATTATGTTTATCTGTATTTTTGTTAATTATTTTTGGTTGATCACAAATATTGTTCTTTTCTTTTGAATTGTTTGATATCCCCTGTGAAATTTTAAATGTCAGCTATTACCTCACAAAAATAAATGAATCAAACTTAAATCGACCAAATTTTATAAAACTTGATTAGTTATATAAAGTCTCAAGAGAATAATTTATGAACGTTCTTTACACGTTACAAAAAGGCAAAAATAAATGATGCCTTTACACATTTAAAGTATGAAAGCAAAGAATATAACTAAGATGATCCTTAGGCAACTCCAACTATGAGTGGTTAACAATTAGTCTAATAATTTTAGATTAGTAATGTTCAACGAAAAATAGTACAATTTGTGTATAAATTCTAAAAATTTCTCCATCTTTTCTTTTGTTTTCTTCAACTTAATTTTAGCATTATAACATAAAATGTACTTGTGAATAAACTTTTCTCAATTCCGTGCATTCTAAGAAAACACTAAAAACTTTACAAGATTAATTGGTTGCAATTTTAAACGTTACTGTCAACTTTTGCAGATATGGTTGTATGATGACTTGACACATTGATTGATACTAAAGTTGGTGCTGTAAACACATTGAATTGGTTTGGACAAATTTTCAATCACATACACTGATGAAATCTCAAATTTCACATAAGTTGATGATACCGAGATATCGGTTTATCCACTTGTATTCAACAAGTTACTGGCCAAAAACATATTCAATGTTTTATAAGAGATAATGCATCAATTCGTGAGGTATGTGATAATGATGAAAAAGCATATATCACACTACCTTTAACTCTAATTATATTAGATGAGCAGACAAACCACAAAGATCAAACTTACCAAATTTTCGTAAACTTGGACCATTGGACGAGTCCACCAAGATCAACAATCACATTCACATACCCAAAATTGTGATCTTTGTAAACCAAGTTTTGAAAGCATCATTTTCTTGATCTTTGTACACCAAGCTTCAATAGTATCATCCTCATCATCACATTTCACCATTAGCCCATTGGTCCCTGATCTCACTTTTAGAACTAACAATATAGTTAAAGTTTTTACCAAGCATTGTATTTATGATTTCTCCTATTTAAGAAGTTAAAATGTATACTTAGTAGATGTATTATGAAAAATACAAAAATAAATATTTTACATATGATTTACATCATTTGAGTTATGAGTATATAAATATAAAGATAAGAAAAAAATTGGATGAAAAAACCAACCCTACAAAATTAATAGAGTAAGGCAAAAATGAGGATTTCCAAATATTTTTAAATTAGTTATAAAAAGTGTAAAAATTAGGGATATCATTTATTTTAATTTATCTATATACACAATTAGGGAAAATCAAGTCATTACAGCTAAAAGTTTTTAGAACCACATAAAGAAAGATTGAAATTTAAGAATTAAAAAATATAATGTATTATAAAAATAATTTTTAATTTTAGAAAGTAAAATGTATCCAAAGATAGGTGTAAGTAAATAAAAATAAAAATAAATAAAAATAAATAAATAATGGATAATGAACGAATGAATTGTAAACAATCACAGAACAGTGAAAAATAAGTTATAGAATATTGGAAGTTAGAACAGAAAATAAGAGTATCTAAATTTTCATGAAGTTTTTTCACAAACTTGTTCTACAAAATAAAAAAATTATATTTACATTTCTTACTTTTCTTATAAATACAATAAATATAATAGTTCGAGATCAAACTGTTATACAATAGTTCGACTGTATTAATAGAGACAATCAACTGGCATTTCAGATCATCTTCTCAAAAACCATAAACTTCGTTCACATGTTTAAATTATTTGAAAAAAAAAATCACAAAGAAACTCAAATCCAATTAGAGATAGTAACGACTAAACCCGGCCCAACACAAATTTTGGACCTTATGCTATTTATAAGTCACAGGATCTAGTTTCCTTAATTTGGCAACAATTCTCCAACAAGTAGAACCTCATCTGGCTTAGGCAAAAATCAATCTCCACTTTGATTGATGTTTTGTCTTAAGCTTCAATATATCCTTAGTTGGCTTTTGTTTGATTCCACATTTATGTATTGCTGAGACCAAAAGATTCTAGACTTCGTTTCTTTCTTCAATAGCCTGTGATTTTTTCAATGTAACACTTAAATAAATCTTTTTTTTTCCAATCATTGTCCAGTTCATATTTTCCAGGCTTGGTGTGTTGGTTTTATCATCGATTATTTATTAGTTTTTGCAAGATATTCGGTGGAAAATATTGATTTCTTTGAGGTGAATCCATTACCTTCTTGGACTCACATCACTTTGTTCTAAAAAAAAGAAAAGCTTAAGTCGTGTTGGTTCAATACAAACACAAGCATTTAAATTCGAGTGTTTGAATTAATGAAAACATATACCATGCGAAATCAATAAAAATCAAGCATGCAAGTTCAAAACATAAAACATATCTACAAACCAATAAAATGAAATCATAAATAGACCATGATCATAGGACTTAAATCATAGATCATTCAGAGATATGCATACGAACATATAGGAATCAAATCAAAAAAGTTTATATAAGAATAATAGACCATGCTCTAACCAATAGTGAAGCAGACATGGATTCAAAGCAAAGATCACACAACAAATATTACAATCAAGATGTGGTTTAAAAGGTGCAATAACCACTAAAATCAAATCATTACCTAGCATAGAATACTTAATTTCAACATAGTTAATATAAGCATAATAGACGATTCTCTAACCAAGAGTGAAGCAGCCATGGGTTCAAAGCAAAGATCACACAACAAACATTACAATCAATATCTTGTTTAAAAAGATGCAATAACCAGTAAATCAAATCATTACCTAGCATAAAATAACGACAAATATTCCAAATATTTACAAATATCTTTGGAACACATGTATTATCCGTACGCATATCAACTATAGACATATAGATGAACCTTTAATTAGGTATAATTTAAGGTAAACATAAACTTCCAAAAAAAGTAAATAATTTACCACACTTACTATTCCAAGAATTAAAGAGACAAAAGTCAATATAATATCATCCGACTATACCACGAAAATTAAGATCACATTAGGACTTAACAAAGAGTGACCAATGGAGGTTTGGGCAACAAACCAAAATGCAAGAACTATCTCTAGTGAGTAACCTTGACACATTCTAAATCTATAATCTACAGCAAAATAAAAAGATACATAAAACATTTTTATCAACAAAACTAACATCTAAATTCAAATTATGCATAACAAACAAACAAACAGCAATAAATAGTATTTTCTTGAAAGGTTACATATGGAGTAAATAATAGACAGACCAGATGTATATATATTTGAAAGGTTATTGCAAACTATGGTACCTAAAACCGAAACAGAATATTAGACATAGAATAAATTTAGCATAACTAAAGAATAGATAAGATTATAGCATCAATGCTGCATGCCTACAAAGGAGATGATAAAATGTGGAGTTCAAATATGATAATTTTTTGATATTTTATATTAATCGTAGAAGTGTTATTAAGAAAAAAAGCATCGTAGAAAAATCAAGAAAGATCTATTGCACATTCTAAATGAATATACCAATGATTTAATAGATTTCCAAGACCCATTAATTCTGTGCGACTAAGAGACCAAGGACATACACTAATATTTACGATCACTATATATTAACAACTCAAGTCAATGTGTACCACTTATAGAATCTAATACAATAATTATAAGTATATGAATCATGATGCAGAATGCCAGAATTGCTCAGACATCCAAATTGAACTATAAGATTGCAAGGAAATGATGCAGAATGCTAATGACATGAATCATAATGCAGAATGCTAATGACATGAAACAGAATACAGAATGCTAATGACATGAACCAGAATGCAGAATGCTAATGACATGAATCATAATGCAAAATGCTAATGACATGAAACAGAATACAGAATGCTAATGACATGAACCAGAATGCAAAATGCTAATGACATGAATCAGAATGCAGAATGCTCATATAACAACCAAAAATAATGCATACAAAATGTAGGGCGCTCATACAACAATCTAAGTTAATTATAAGATTACAGGAATGTAATTTCCTATATTTAGAATGATCACCAACGGGTTTAGTGCATAAAACAAACAAATAGTTTCGAGAGTCAAATAAATTACAACCATAAACTGCAGAAGTCTCACATACCTGCAAAATATATATCTACAAGAGACTCAACTAATTAAAAAGAGGTTTGAGAAGAACATACCTGTCACAGAAGTCTGCTACACTTGAATCTACTCAGAATCTCAAACAATTTGAATACCTTCTTAAGCACAAACCTGAGGACTTCAGAACGTAGATGCCTCATACTTACCTTGTTACATTCAATGTCCATATCATGAATCAATTTTCGATTTTGACACATAGTCTTTGTGTTCAAGCCGTATGTGAGACAGTAAAGAATCACCTTCTGCTTCGTAGTATTTTGAAGTTGTTGGTCGTATTTTCCATCCAACAAATTACTTCTAAGCCTTGTGGTAGAGAAATGATTCTGTCTTTAATTAGTCTTTGTCTCAAGACTTCTTTTAGCCTTTGGTCGTTTTGTCCATCCAACCCATAGTCTTTGTCTTCTAAGTCATGAGTGGTAAAATAAAGAATTTGTCTTAACGACTTAGTCGTTGGTCATTTTTCTACTATCCAACAAGTCTTTTTTTAGCCATTAGTTGTTTTTCCCATCCAACAAATAAGAAAACGGACTGTAATGTTTGTCTCAAGACTAGACTTTAATGCCTCGTCGTGAAATAGGGATTCTGTCTTTGATTCATAGCATTCTTTCTTTCAGCCGTTGGTCGTTTATTCCATCCAACAAGCCAGAAGTCAACCCATAGTCTTTGGATTAAAACTTTTCTAAGCCATGAGTCGTAAAATAACGAATATATTTTCGTTTAAGTCTTTTGTCACCTTTTTTTCAGTCCCTGGTTGTTATTTCCATCCAGCAAGTCGAAAATCGGTGCCATTGTCTTTTCTAAGCCGCAAGTGGTACAATAAGAACCTGTTTTCGTTTCAGTCTTTGTCTTAAGACTTATTTCAACTGTTGATCGTTTTTTTGGTCGTTCTTTTCATCCAACGAATTGAAAACCTGACATGTAGTCATTGTCTGAAAACTAAACACTTCTAAGCCTTGTGCTTTTCACAGAGAAATTATTGACATCCAACGATTTGCTGTTTTCAGTTTATTCTATGTCTTAACGGACTTTATAAGCCAGGTCATTTTTTTCCATCCAGCAAGGCTTTTAATGGACCCCTTGTCTATGTCTAATGACCTATTCTAAGCTGCTGGTCATTTCTTTTCCATCCAGCAAGTCTTTCAACCAATCCATTGTTTGTCTAAAGATTCTGTAAGCCGTGGGTAATAATGTAAGGAATCTGTTTTCAATTTGTAATCTGTCTCAAAACTTTCTCAAGGCACTGGTCGTTAAATCCATTCCATCCAAACAATTGAAAACAGATTTTGGTAGTAATTCATAGTATTTTTTCTTAAGCCGCTGGTTGTTTTTTTCCCATCCAGCAAAGCTTTTAACGAACCCATTATCTATGTCTAATGACTTGTTCTAAGCCGCTGGCCATATCTTTTCTGTCCAGCAAGTCTAAACACTTTTTGTAAGCCGTATCTATGTCTTAACTCTTAATGGACTTTGTAAGCCAAGTCGTTTTTTACCATTGAGCAAGGATTTTAAAGGATCCATTGTCTATGTCGAATGACTTGTTCTAAGCTGCTGTCCATTTCTTTTCCGTCCAACAAATCTTTTACCTGATCCATTATTTTTGTCTAAAGATTTTTGTAAGCCATATCTATCTCTTAACGGACTTTGTAAACGAGGTCGTTTTTTTTTCCATCAAGGCTTTGAATGGACCCATTGTCTACGTCTAATGACATGTTCTAAGCTGCTGTTCGTATCTTTTCCATCTAGCAAGTCTTTCAACTGATCCATTGTCTTGTCTAAAGACTTTGTAAGCCGTGGGTAGTAATGTAAGGAATCTGTCTCTGTCTTGAGATTTTGTTAATTCCATTCCATCCAAATAATTGAAAACAGATTTTTGTAAGCCGTGGATAGTAATTCGTAGTCTTTTGTCATAAGCCATTGATCGTTTATTTTCATCCAGCAAGGCTTTTAATGGACCGATTGTCTATGTCTAATGACTTGTTCTAAGTCGCTGGTCGTTCTTTTCCATCCAGCAAATCTTTTAACTGAACCATTGTCTTTGTCTAAAGATTTTTGTAAGCCGTGGGTAGGAATGTAAGGAATCTATTTTCAATTCGTAGTCTTTGTCTTAAGACTTTCATAAGCTGTTGGTTGAAAACAGATCTTGGTAAGCCGTGGGTAGTAAAGTCTTTTGCCTTTAAGACTATTAAGCCGTGTGGTCTTATTTGCCACCCCTAGCATCCTTCCTCAGACATGCACTACCAACCCATATTATCGGTCCAAATCAATCTTGCTAGGGTGATGGTATAAGTTTCTTCTAGAGGCAGCAACGGGACAATGTTCCCAAATAAGAATCTGACAGAACACTATCAGATAAGTGTCTGCCTAAGATCTTTTTTGGGTTCGAAGTGAAAAACAAAAACATCAAAATAAAACGAAAATAGGAATCAGTAGAACATAAATAGAATGTCTACTTAATCTCTTGGATTTGATAAAACCATAAAGATAAAAGGCTTAGAAGTGTCTGTATATGATTTTTTATTTTGGGATTTGGAGTGAAAAACAAAAACATGAAAACATAACCAAAACAATATTCCAAAACAAGAATCGGTAGAACATAAATAAAATGTCTACCTAATCTCTCGGGTTTGATTAAACCAGTTAAAAGGAATCCTGATTTTAGAATCCCAAGGCATCAGATGTGTTTAAATAAATAAATAATCTCAAAACAAAACCGGAATCAAGCTTCAAAACAAATGGGAAACTCTAGCACAGACAGAAAATTTACCTTAAAGACGGTTTCATGCGGAGTCGAGCTTAAAAGCAGAACCGGAATAAGAAAGCCTAACCAAGATCACTGCAAAAGTTAAAGTCGATTAGGAAACTTGGAACCCTTAAAAAAAAACTGTGAAATAGTAAAGATTCTTCAGGAACATTTTGTTATAAAATCCTACGGAAGTGTAACACTAAGGCATTACAAAAATGTACCGCAATCTTTTTTTCTGTGGCGCATGTCATCATTGCTTTGATGTCCGTTCTTTTGTCATCAGGGATGAGCTCATCTGATTAGCTCTTCTAATTTAGTCAGCTTGTCCTCCACCTCATCATTCATCTCCTTCATTTTATGCTTGACCGTCTCAGCATAATCGTCCACCAAAGTTTCATGACTTGTAGTTTGCCTTTCAGCTCTTGAATCTCCCATTTCCAATGTCTGTTTGGTTTTTAGCTGCATCTCAAGCTGAAGGATCTTGTTCAAAGCCTCTTCTGCTTTCTGCCTCTGGAGTTTAAGAAGGAGAGAATTTTCAAACTCAAGACGCAACTGAGGGAAGCCTTTTACTACATTTTTGGGTTTAACTTGTTATACAGTTAGAGACCTGTGTACTAAGGAATATACCTTATGCTCTTCTACAAGTCTCAAAACGTTCTCCTCAGCCATTTTCTGCTCTTCGAAAGTTAACTGAAGGGAAATGTTCATGACATTACTCTGCCAAACCATGAAAATATAAAATTATTTGTACCTCAGAAAACATAATGCATACAAACAGATACTTTTCGAAGTATGGTCCTGATTACAGACGGATATTACCTTTTTTCTTGTTTTCGTCAAGGCTTTTGTCTCTCCAGTTCAATTAGTTCTTCCTTTCTGTCAACTCTTTGGACCAAGCTGCAGTTCATCGCTTAGCCTCACTTTTTCTGTTAGGTTTCTCTGGATATTGTGACGCGACATTGCTGCATCTTCTTAGTTCCCCAGGAGAAAAAGATAGAAACAATAGTCAGATAAATTTCATAGAAAGGAACCCTTGAAAAATTTATGTACCCTACACACAAAACTACTACCAATACAAACATAAGAATGATTAGATGCAACTTAGAAACTTTAGCATGAACTTTACCATGTTCAGACACTAACTAACTACAGGACTTGTGAGACATTATCCAAGAGAAAGAATTTGAGAGGTTGCATGCGGAATAAAGATTTTAAAGTTCAAGACACCTATAGCCAAATCGAAATTCAGAACAAAACATAAAGCTGAATGAAACCATTTATGATTCCTGAAATCTAAGGTTTAAACAAAAAGCTATAAATGTAGTGACGATACGGATCTAATAACAGACCTTGACTACCACCGGAATCAGCAATGACTTCTGATGTGACAGAGAAAGGGACACTGTACGTGATCTGCGCATAAAGGATGGTTTCAATAAGAATAAAGAGAATCTCGGTTTTAAAGAAAACACATACAGCTAGAGGAAAACCAAGGGTGCAAAGATGACTATGGCTGCGGATCTTGTTGTTTCGTTCCCTTCTATTATGTATTTGATTTCTGAGAGACGTCAAATCTCAAAGTCAGATACAATTCATAGAAAGGAACCCTTGAGAAAATTATTTCCCTTCTATTATGTGTTTGATTTCTGAGAGACGTCAAATCAAGCCAATGAGTTGATTATACATCTTTTTTTTTGTTAGATCCCATCAAATTTGTATCAAACTGCAAGGAACAAGACATCAAATCAAACTATAAAGAAAGAAGTGATTATAAAAGAAGCTACCAACAGGAACAATGTCGAAAAGGTGATAACCGATATAAAGATACCATGCAGGAGCCATGGCGATCAGAACTAATTGCATACCAGGTGGCAAATACACTAAACAGAACTAGGGCCATCAATGAAGAACAAAGGTTATATTAACATGTATTAAAACTTTGAAAATCACTTGACAAATTATACAGACTTAATAAAACGACAGGGTTTGGTAAAGGAGCAGACATTTCCATTGCATTAGCAGAAAAATAAAGAAAAACCTGCGATAAATTTCATAAACACCCAACAAAACTGAAAACCCGAATTTACCTCGACAATGGATTCACACGGAGTCATGACTTCGAAACAAAAACCCGACAAAGAAACCCTAAACCAAAATCACTGCAAAAATTAAACTTTTAACGATTAGCAAAACTCTAATATACACAAAGACGTACCTCAAAGACGAGCGAGAAACCCAACCAATCGGGTCGGTTTCAGGCGGAAACAAGCTTGTAGGTAGCTTTAAAAGAAAACGAGAAAAGGAAACTCTAATCAAGATCAATACAAAAAGGAAAAAATTATAAGATTAGAAAACTTGAAAACCCTTGAAACAAAATGGCGATCAAAGATTACACGAAACTTAGAAATCATCAAACAAATTCACGATTTACAGAGATCGAAACACTTACTAAATCTGAGAAAGTAAACGAATTTTCTGTTTCTGAAAATTCTTCATAGAAAAAAAAGAAGAGAGAAAAAATACAAAGAGTTTTTCTGAAGAACTGTGGAGATAAAATGATTTGGTAGAAACGTTTTCCTTTTATGTATCATTGCGTTTATGTTTCTTAAAGAAAAGAAAAAAATAGCGTTTTGACAACACGCGTTTCTCCTAACGGTTATATTTTAAATTTGAGTTTGTAATCGACCGGCCCTGCATTCTCAAAAAACCACCTAAACCGAACCGGTCCTTTTTCCACGATGTCTAATTAATACACGTCGTCGTTTGTGTCTCTGTAATTTGGCAATTTCCATTTTTTTGGTTTTGGCTCTCTTATAAACAAAGATCGAGACTTTGTTAATTTCGTCTCTCTGTGGAATAAGAAGACGACGCAAAGAAGAATAAGAAGAAGACGAAGAAGAAGAAGTAGGAGGTGAGAATGGCCTACGTTAGCATGGGTGAAGCTCACCGACGAATCACTGAGTACCTAAACCGCTTCTGTGACGCCGTTTCGTACCAAGACGCTTCTACACTTTGTCGTCTCCTTTCTGTCTCTTCCAATTCTGCATCTCTTCTCTCACTTGCAGACGCACTCAACGTCTTCCAGGTGCATAAATTTCTCTGATTTGGTGAAATTTTTGTTTGATCGAAACCCATGTTGTAAAATTAGCAGATTGGAAACAGTAGGAGTATATGATGATCCTTCTGTTAGTACAGTTTGTGGCTTTTAGATTCAATTTCAATCCAGGATGCTTTCTATATGATCTAATTGGGTCCTACTGCTTCACCAATGAGTATGAATCTTGTAATTAAAGCTCGAAAGAGTAGGAGTATGTTCCTGCGATAAAAGCATGGTCGTTCTGTTGGTAAAATTTGTGGCTTTTCCAATTGAGAACATTTACAGTGTTATTCTCCAATTTGGTCTTCCTGCTTACCAATTTAGGGCTTGAAACTGTCTGTGATAAAGATGTTTTATGAAGCACTCTGTATATGTGTGAGTTTAATGAGTATAGGTTTTGGATTTGGGTTTGAAACCGTCTGATAAAATTGAGTTATCTGTCTACTGGATAGGATTGAATAATTGGGCGAGTCTTCCTTAGTATGCAGGATTTCTGAAAATGTATTTTGACAAGTTAGCTAGGTTCTTATGTAGAGAACTTTGAAAGACTAAATCATCGAATTTTACTCTTTGAGTTACGCAGGATGCTAGCAGTTTGATAAGAAAATCTGATCAATTCTCTCAATACGGCGAGATTCTAGCTCATTTGTTTCGTTCTCTACAAAGTTACCGGGTTGGGAATCTAGTCGAAGCATACCTTGCCTTTGAGAAGTTTGCCAAGTAAAGTTTTCTTGTTCCTCTCTGCTGCATTGATGTGTAATTTTATTTCAGGGTTTTACCTGTTGTAGAATTGATAAGCTTCTCTTATTTTGTGTTCACAATGTCTGATATTGGATTCTACATGTACAGCGCTTTTCTTCAGGAGTTCCGTAATTGGGAATCTGCTTGGGCATTGGAAGCTCTGTATGTAGTTTGTTATGAAATTCGAATCCTTGCTGAAAAGGTAGTCTTTCTTTATATCCCTCATCCAAAATCTTAGATTTGTTTATTTTCACATCTCCGAGTTTTGAGGTCTGAGAGCATGACTGGTTTCGCAATGGAATGCAGGCTGATAAAGAATTGACCTCTAATGGAAAATCCCCTGAGAAATTGAAAGCAGCTGGATCTCTTCTCATGAAAGTTTTTGGAGTTCTTGCTGTAAGCTGCATTATCTATCAATCTTCAGGAAAATTATTTCGGGGCATTATATGTGACTTGCCAATTGTTCAAGACTTACTTCAAGGTGAAATTCATGATTTTGAAATGGTGAACATTCAGTAGTATATTATTATCTGTAAATTCATTGATTGGATTACTAAAAATTTGTCCATATTATCTGTATTTCAGCTTGGAACTGTCAATCTTTGTCGAAGTGTGATAAGAAGTATTGAGACTGCTCGGATATTTGACTTTGAGGAATTTCCAAGAAGAGACAAGGTCTTGTGCAATTCTCTGCAAGCAGTTTTAGTTTCTGGCCTCCCTGTTATATTTATCTTATGTTTTTTTCTCTTCACAAACTCTGCAGGTTACATACATGTATTATACCGGAAGATTAGAAGTCTTCAATGAGAACTTTCCTGCTGTGAGTCACTAATAGCTTTTCTGGTTCCATCAACGTTCATTTTGTAGTCTTTATGGAATACTGACAGGGACATGCTTTATTTTTAATCTTGTAGGCTGATACGAAGCTATCATATGCCTTACAATATTGCAACCCCAAAAGAGATCGGAATATAAGGTATGATTGTGGTTCACTATCTGATTAGCTTACTGTTACATTGCGTTACTTAATGAGCTTATGTGGCTTATGTGGATCAGGATGATATTGAAATATTTGATACCCGTAAAACTTTCGATAGGGATCATACCAAAAGATGAGCTCTTGCAAAAGTA
The DNA here is from genome assembly GCA_000218505.1 of Schrenkiella parvula. NCBI lineage: Eukaryota > Viridiplantae > Streptophyta > Magnoliopsida > Brassicales > Brassicaceae > Schrenkiella > Schrenkiella parvula. The sequence goes on from CM001189.1 coordinate 14,167,828, forward strand.
TAATCTTCATGAGGTAACTTTTCCTCATTCCACGACAAACTTATTTCACGTCTGCAGGTGATATTTTATCTCTCATAGTCCAACTTCTCTACGTGTTCAGTACATAAAGATTGTGCAAGCTTTGAGAAAGGGTGATATCAGGCTTCTCCGACATGCTCTTCAAGAACATGAAGATCGGTATGTCTTTCTATTGACATCTTACTGTACTTATATACATGTGATTATTTAGTCCTTGTGTTAGACTAGTGCATGAACATTGTAATTAGCGTTGGTGGATTGTAACTGTGTTGACAGCTTAGCAATGATTCGTTAGTTATAGAGTTAACACGTTAAAAGAAAGTTGTGGCAATTGAGTCGAGCGTAGAGATGCTCTCATTAGTCAAGTCGCTCTATGATGTGTAGTTCTTTGGTGGATTGAATAAAGGAGTTTATCGGTTTGGATTATGTCACTGAACAACTTAATATCGATCAGGTTCCTGAGGTCAGGTGTGTATCTTGTCTTGGAAAAGCTGGAGCTCCAAGTGTACCAGAGACTCATGAAAAAAATGTGAGAAGTATTTATATAACACAAGCTAGCCATCCCTTGAGTACTCTTATATTACAGTAGCTTCATAACTCTTTTTATCGATGTTTCAGTTATATCATTCAGAAGCTGAGTGATCCAGCGAGAGCTCACCAACTGAAGCTTGAAGTGATTGCCAAAGCACTTAGATGGCTAGAAATAGACATGGATCTCGATGAGGTTTCTACTATGTTTGCATCCCATCCATCGCTGTTGATTACTAGACTGAATTCTGTAAACTCATAGTTCTGATATTATTTTTGCAGGTGGAATGTATAATGACGATCTTGATATACAAAAACCTTGTGAAAGGTTATTTGGCACACAAGAGCAAAGTGGTAGTTCTAAGCAAGCAAGACCCTTTCCCTAAGCTAAACGGGAAGCCTGTTGGCTCATAGATTTACCTTCACGTGCAGATCCTGTGAATTGCGAGTTGTCCTTGTTGTTGTATTAAGAAACCTTGTTTTAACCCGAGCTTAATCTCATTATTTACTTCTAATTTCCTTTTGATAGTCTGATAGATTTTGTTTGTCACAAGGAATGATCGAAAAGTAATCAGAACATCCAAATTCTTTGAAAGGCTTGGATACTCTCTTTCAATCTCTACAGTTTCAGGAATTTTAGGGTTTTGTGCCTTCAAAATTTTCTTTGACATTTTGTTGCAATTGAAATCAATCAACCAATGATGAAAGCTTGAAAGCTGTGAATAAATAATAGATACTCGTGGAGAAGAGAGACCTTTTCAAAATTTACTTTGACATTGTGTCACAATTGAAACCAATCAACCGATGATGAAACCTTGAAAGTTGTGAAAGAGTAAAGTTCTTGAAACTTGCCATCATTACAACAAAAAAGTTCAGTAGAATAACAGAGAGAGAGAGAGAGGACAATACAAAAATCAAGAGACTACAATACTTCAAAAGTATTTCGGACAAAGACTCAATCTTTTCAGGCAGCGAGATCAGGAAGTGTATTTTGAATGTTGTAAGGCATCAAGATGTTGAAACCGTCAGCAGCTGTTGAGATGATCATCCCTGGAATCTGGTTGTGCCAGTGAAGTTCCTTCAAGTCTTTTTGTCCCTGATTTTTCAGAAAAGAGAAAAAAAGTGAGGTTTTCAGACAAACAAAAACATCAATCAAATATAACCGAGCTAAAGAGGTTACAGATGTTACCTGGTGAACAAAAAGAAGCTGAGGAGGCAAGTCTTGAGGTGTGTTAACTTGTTCCTTGGTCTGTGCTTTGAACTCTGCTTCCTCTTCTTCATCCTTCTCTAAGGATAAATCCCATATCCTGCAGATACAACAGATAGTCAAAAACTATGAGACAATGTTTTATTTTATTTTAGCAAATTATCTGTGTTTTCTGTATAAGCTTTGTGGCTTACGTGAGCTGGTTATCGCCGGAAGAAACTGCAAGTGTCGAGGATTCATGGGCGCTCCACTCAATCGATGTAATAGGATGCTTATGATACTCAAAATGTGCGACCACAGCATCCCCATCCTAGTTCAAGATTCAAATGCTATCTCATCAGAATCTTGTTAAGATATTGATATGGAAATTACAAAACCTATGATCTTCAACGTACCTTGATCATTCTAAGATCACGGATAGAGAATGTCCCGTCATCACTACCTGAGGCCAACATGCAACTAGCCAGCCTTCATGAAAGAGGAAAAATAAAGAATGAGCCAATTTGCGTGTATCACAAAACCAAAAAAAAATGAAGTCACACATTAAAGTGGCAAGAGAACCTGTTCCATGAGATGACATTCACATCAGCATTATGTGCCTTAAAAGCTAATGCAGGCGACTTCCCAACTCGGACATCCCAAACTGCAACAGTCCCATCCACAGAACACGATGCAAACACGTTGGCTTCAGCTGGACTCCACTGGAACAAAAAAAAGAGTGTTTAGCCAAAAGGAGAGTAACAACAGACACACAATTAAGCTGCAAAGAAACAGATTTACTTGTAAATCTTCAACACTTGCACTGTGTCCGGAAAATGGAATAGGGTCGACAGTCCATGAACCAGAAGCTGGCTCCCACAAATGAATCATACTCGTGCAATCCCCTAAACGGTGGAGAAAAGAAAAAAAATTGACTATGTTGAAAAGCATTTAATTATTTGAGTGTTGTTGAAATTTCTGAGATAACTATACCGGAAAGAAGTCTTCCAGCAGTTGCAGGACTCCAATCTATAGCATAGCCTTCATCTTTGTGGCCAGCAAAGTTAACTAAAGGTGCTTGGTTAAGAACCGGTGAAGTTCCATCTTTACCTTCTGTTTCTGACTCCGCTAACGCATTAAGATGAGCGCTCAAGTCCCACACCTGCTCACAAATACAGAACCACAAACCAGTTTCTACCAGTTTCTAAGGGACACATATAAACACGTACGTGCAAGTAGACATAAATACATCTTCATGGTTTTTGTTTCTTATTGCCAAATGCAAAACTAATATCCAGCTTCGTAATTAATAAGGACACTATCTTACCTGTACATGACCAGAATCTGCCCAAGAGACACATATATGAGGATTTTGAGGCATTGCACGAATGCGGTTAACACATCCATGGTGAGCAACCCTGCGGACCTGTTTATCAAATTTTTTTGAATCAAAGTATTAAACATCTCGACTTAAGAGACGACTAGATGAATAACATTATAATTTAAGAAGAATCAGTAATTGCCTGTATATTTGGAATAGTGGAGGCTTCATCCTCGCTTTCTTCATCGCTATCACTGTCCTCATCTTCATCATCCTCATTATCCATAGCATCATCACCATTCACTAGCGTCTTGGGCACTACATCGCGTCTCTTACCAGATACGTTGCTGATTTTAAATAATCCTATGGAGTTCCAAGGTGCTTTCTCAGCCTAAAAGGGAGGAAAGAGTGATTATTCGCAACTTACTACGAGAATCCAGAAGCAAAAACACATTCGAAGATATAAAGGTACAAGACTCACCTGAGTCCCAGCCACCATATACAATGTGTGAGGGAACTCAGTTCGATTCAAACCCAACTTATCACCTAAAATGTCAAAACTGAAAGAAAAAAAATATATAGAAACCATCAACCAAACCATTCAAAATCAGTAAATTTCGTAACTTTATTATTCAGAAGGTAAGATGATGCCTTTGCAAAAACATTTGTATACACAATATCGGAAGCACTCTCTCATCAAAACTCCCGGAACATATAATATCCTCTCCACTAAACCCTAAAGTGTCAAGCTTTTTTGCTAAAATCGTCTAAATTACCTCAAACAGGGCCAACCAACATGGAACCCATGAAGGGAATTATAAACAGAAGGGTCGCACTGAAGTTCTTCTCCATCTTCGAGCTTATCGACACCTGGCTGCCAAACCCTAGTTGGCATCGATGGTATAGAAGCAGAAGAAGCATCTCCCTTCTTCTGTCAATTTAAACATCCAAATTCACGATATTTTGTTTTTGATTTGAGAAAATCAGATTGGAGACTGAACAAAAGAGAATTTGGGATTCAAAAATAAAACCTTGTTCTTCCTCTTTGCCTTCTTAGGGTTTATGCTGCGACCCATTTTGCCTTCTTCTGATTCTAATAAGGTTCTGTTGTGACTTTTGTGAAGAAGATGATGAGTTTCAGCTAGGGGTTCGTCATTTACTTTAGGGTTTAAGCATTTTATACCAAATCAAATAATTTACCTCTTTTGCATAGATACCCCTCTGTTTATTGAAACAATTATTCAAACTTCCTAGATCTTTTGAAAATTGAAAAATCACCCAAAAGTTTTTGATAAGAGAGATCATATTCAAACTGTTTTTTTTCCTGAACTATTCGTTGATTAGAGTCAACAATAAAAGTAGTAAAAAGGCAAATCGTCTTTAGTGTACCAACAAAAAAACCAAGTACACTAGTTTATGTTTCTCTACTTGGAGAAGAATTTGTCCCAATCACGAAGCGAAGAATCAACAGAATCATCGGGGAGAAATTTGGGAATCCTCTCGGCGCGAATGAACTGTTTCAAAACAGCTTTCTCTTCATCGATTTGTTTCTTCGCTTTCCTGTCTTTTGGTTCTATCTTCCTCTTCTCTTCCAAGATCCACTTGAAAAGCTCCCTTTGGTCATCTTCTGGAATCGGTTTCCTTGCTACCTTTACAGGCTCAGTCGCCACAGCCTGAAACACCAACTGATCAGCTGCATCTGTAGATTCAAAGAGCGGATCCGGTTTAGGGATCGGTGTGGCTTCTTCCTTCACCGGTATTGCAGTTTCTGGTTTCTTGGCCTTTTCAGTTTCTGCAACTTCACTGTTTTCATCTGCACCTTTCTTCTCGACCTCGGTTTTAACAAACATCTTTTTTCCACCTTTATTTCTGGCATCGCTGCCCTTTTTAGCTCCCATTTTCTCTCCCACATCAATGTCCCTTTCTCGTTTTTTTCGCAAAAATATAAGCTGCAGAAACACATAACAAAATTAGCAAACAATGAAGTGGAATAACATGAACGCTATATCATATTCAAACTGCTTATAATGCCAGAAAATCAAGTATGGTTTTCACAATTCTGATTCAGACCAAGCTTATAGTTCTACCAGCAAGAATATAATCGAGATTGGTTTAATGAGAATTATGCTATAGCAGCTTCGCTGGTTTAATTGGAGTATGCTTAAACATTTCAAAAGAATGAGCACAATTCAATAAGATTTGCAATGCAGTTATGTCCATGAATTAAAAAATCTACAAGAATCTATGTGCGGATCTCTATTCAATGTAATAGCTCAAGCCGATATACACACAAAGATAAGTAAGTTAGTGTCTTTTCATATCGCTAAGAACATCAACAACGAGAAAGCAAATCAAATTCTATTGGAGTTCTTTTAAACCAGATTCTAGTAATTCCATCGAATCGGTTATCAATTTCCACACTATATTTGATGATTGCTAGAAGAAATCTTCATGCTTCTTGATACATTGATAAAGTTTGGAAAGAATATTTCTCAGCTAGGCATTTCATCAAACACATTATGCACGTAAACTTAAAAACACGAAAAAGAATAACATTTTCTCGAAGACTAACCTGCAAGACCGAGATTGAAGATCAACATAGTTCGCCATCCGACTGTTGCCAGTCTCGGAACGGCTTTCTGTGGAGGTTGGGATCCAGAGGGAGGCGGGTTCATCGATTCCGATGGAAATTTCGCGAAACCCGACTTGGATCTTCCGTATTATAACAGCTTCTCGAGAAATTGAAGTATCGTCGGAAAAGGAAATGTAGGTTTCGAACCCTAAGCACACGATTCTTCTACTTGTGATTTGATTTTGCTTCCTTGTCAAGCAAATTTTGATTCTCACGTCTCTATTTACTTTTTTTTTCTGGGAAAAAGTTTTCCGCTTTGATCTTCTCCGAGAGAGTCTGGCTGATCTTGATGTTATGATTTGCGATTGGGTCTTCAAAGTCTCTGATTCGCGAAGAGGCTCCTAAAGCGCAAGTTAACAAGACTAGAACGTGGAACATTGCATCCTAAAGCGCAAGTTAACAAGACTAGAACGTGGAACATTGCATCCTAAAGCGCAAGTTAACAAAATCATATATTTGTTTATGTTTGATTACTATTATCAAAAGGTTAAGTATTTGAAAGTTTTATTTCGAAAATCTTGGAAATAGATCAAAAGCACGGTTCCAAAATAATAATAATTTAATTGCGATGCCAATAGTTTTAAGAAATTGGGACTTTTTTGTTTAAAAATGCGAAAACAATAGTATAATATTTTATTAATTGTTATTGTTGATGTTAGATCCTAAAATGTAATTTGCACATATGTTTTTGTAGCCGGTTTAGTTTGAGACGCAGAATAATCTGGTGCAGGCCTATGTTCAATGCAACGCAAAGTAAAACCAAAACACATAGAGTTGGTTTGATTCGGTTAACATCTAGGTTGAACAAAATAGCACTTTAAGAGTCCTGAAGAAACAGGATCAAGAACCAAAAACCATGTACCCCTAAACGATTTCGAAAGGTCCTAAAAGCTACCAATATCTCAAAAGACAAACCAGCCTTTAAGAAAGCCAAGATTCTTCGCTAAACCGACAACTAAACCGCATTAGTTTTACCATATAGGCGACAGATAGAGATAGACAAGGGTAATTTTATTTATTTTCCCTCAAGGCTTGGAGGCACATGTCATAACATGCGATTTGAACTTCTCCAATTCTGTCAGAACTTCCTCTTCTGGTCTGTAAATCAAGTCACTCATCCGCCATATCTACCAAAGAAGAAGAAAGCATATACACAGCATATTTACGTTCTATCGACAAAATTGCTCATGAGGTACAAAGAAAGTGTTTAAAGGTTACCTGCAACGTTCCACCTCCACCAGTAGTCTCACAGTCATCAGAAACACTGACAATAGTCCAAGGGTCTGCCGCATTCCAGTGGAAATCAACAACTTTGTCCCTAAGAAAGTATATAAACAAGGGAGCTTAGAAAAAGTAAATGAGAAACCAACTGAGAGTTAAAATCAAGTCTATAAGAACCTGTGACCAGCATGCTGGAAGAAGAGACCAGCGGGGCTTTTAGCTGCACGATCAGACTTCTTACTAACCTGATGGATAGTTATAAAGCCAAACATGAGTACAATGAATAACTTGGAGTGATGATAGCGAAGAAAGATTAATTTCAGAGATAATTATGCACAAACCCTGTCATAATCCCAGATGTTCAAGAGACCATCTTCTGCTGAACTCCCAAAAACAGATGACTTATCAGGAGACCACTGAATTGATTAACGAAATGGTTATCAGTGAGTTTATTAGGTACAAGTAATAAGATTTTTCAAAAAAAACTGTTGTTGAAACCTGAACGCAAAGAACAGCAGCTTTGTGGCCCTCAAATTTGTAAATAGGCGTACCGACTCCATTTGAGGTAAGGTTCCTACGATCATACAACCGGACAGTGTTGTCTGCTGACCTGAAACATTCAACTATATTTAATTAGTACATGTATGCATATTCTAAAAGTTTTCCTAACTAGATAAAAAGTATCTTAATCATTTGTCTGTCGCACATGTATATCTATTTCTCCATACCCTGTCAGGATCAGATTGTCGTCATGAGGATTCCAATCGACACAATGAAGATCAGCATCGTGCGCCTTTTCAACCTGGTAAACACAAAAACAATATAGAAGATAAATAGAAGGTAAGACTTCAAAATCTCGATAGGATCAAGATGATACAGTACCTTCGTGACAGGGCTAGTGCCAGTTCTTGCATCCCATAGTATAAGGCAAGAATCGTCACCAACGCTGCAGAATTCTTGTGCACTTCACGACATAAAATTCACCAAAAGCATCATCAGAAAGCATGAAAAATTCTGCATGCTGCATGGAAAAATACGAGATCAAAAGGAGGAGCCTGTTCTAAGAAGTTACCTAGTTGGGCTGAATGCCACATCTTCAACTGTATCGTCATGGCCATGATATATACCTCGCGGGGCGACAGAAGGACTCTCAGTCTTATCACCACCTTCACCAGTCTGTTTGATGATAGATCCAGATGATTTGGAATCTGTACCAACCGTTGTGATGTGGTCCTGGATACTCCACAAAACAACCGACTTGTCCTTGCCTAAGAGAAGAACCTTTAAATGAGAAACTGCCAAACCACAGGACCAGACAATACAAATCACAGAAACACAAACCTCCAGAGAGGACAAAGGGTTCAGTTGAGCACATTGCAAGAGCGAATTCAGCATTATCTTGGTGTCCAGTTAGTATCTGCAAGAAAAATGGTTCAGATGATGCAAACAAGAGGCACTATTTAAGAAGATATCAAAGAGATATATCACTTCCAATGATGAGGTTAAGACAAATTAGAATAAAATGCAAGCCATGATTTGCAACGACATTTCTCAGAAGTTGATCATACCAAATCCGGACGGGAATTTGCTGCGCCAAGTACAGCATGACGGTTTGGTTGGGTTTCAACATCCCAAATGAGAACCTGGAATCGTATACAGATTACTGAAACTGGAACTACATCCAACACAAAGGATGCTCTTTTGACTGCTAGATAAAGATGTATGAAAAGGACATATCTCAAGTTGCTATGATCATAACATTTCAAGGACTTACATCAGGACTGTCAGTGTGAGTAGCAACAATCTTACTGTTTTGTGGGAGTTCCCTGATTCTGTTAACCTGCAATCACGAATTAGTAATGAATGCACATCAAAAAAAGGGTTTTACTTTCATCAAAGTGCCAAACAAGTAAACTTATGCACCGATATAAACAGCAATGCAGGTACAACTAATGCAACAAATAGAACTAAAAGCAACAATGTTAATACAGGAATATCTAGAGTAATCAGAATTCATACCTCTCCAGGGTGAATGATGGTCTTGTACTTCTTCACAAATGGAGAACGTGCTTCTTCATTGAACTGAGAACACATTTGCAAAACAATAGTAAATAAGTGTCAAGACAGGAAATACATTGCAGTGGGGAGCATGATAATGAAAAGAGCACAAGACTTGTAGAAAACCACTAATTACCTGAGATATGTGCTCTGCTGCAGCGACCCTTGGCTTAACAACTTCACAATTCGCTATGACTAGTGTATTGGGCACACTGCCATCAGTCTGGTTAAACAACCAAGAGAAATACAAATTTGGTGAGAAATAGAAAAATATTCTCATGAGACACTTTTCTGAAATGTTATAGCGAGTATGATACACGAGAAAGATAAAAACCAACTTGTTCTGAGAGGTAAAGTCGCTGGCGATTCTTGTAGGTTGCTTGTTCAAGCTGTGGACCCCATCTGTTAAAAGCCAAAGAACAAATTCACCAAATGGAACGTCTTAGCACAAGAACTAAAGACTTCATCAAATATGAAAACAGCTAAACATCTGAAAAAACTGACGTTTCCTCAAAATTGAAAGTAGCAAAGCTTATCAATTTCCAGAAGATTGTGTAAAAATTCATGAATCGAACATCAGATGTGAAGATAGAGCCACATTCAAAATCTAAACACGAAACCCTAACTGGAACATTCGCAAAATCTCGCTAAAACCCAGAAATCGAAAAATATATGTCTACGTCTCCGCATTTTGCTTAATTCAACCGGAGATGCAATTCACCTCAACATCAGAATGTTCAAAGCTTCTCACACAACATCTAACTGAAGAAAATTTAAGGCGAAGATACGACTAACCGAAACCCTAGCAAGTACAGAAAAGAAGACAGAAAGGACCTGCAAGAGAGTGAAGGCCAGACGAGGTTATGGTTGGCGAGCCAGTCGTAGAGAATGGGGACGAGACCTTTCCACTGAGAGTACTTCTCGTCGACACTCGGCTGCTGCGTTTTCTTCCCGCTTTCCTTCATTTTCCCACCGCTGCTTCCGCTCTGTTGCTGCGACGACGGAGTCTGAGAATCTTCCTTGCTCTTAGGTTTCCGGCCTCTCTTCTTCGGCGCCGGAGTTACGGTTCCTCCGCTCGGCGTCGTTGCTTGAGGAGACGCTGCTGCTGCTTCGTCGCTCTCCATTTTCCTCTCCTTTTTTTCTTTTTATTGATTTTACTCTCTTTCTTCAGTGACAATACCGTATCTCTCTACAGTCTACACTGCTTTACAAACAAAAACCGTCACCGTTTCACCTTTTTATTAATTAATAAAAACAAAATCTCCTTAAGATAATTAACGGTGAAAATTATTATTATCAACATAATTTTTTTTTAAAATGTCTCGTACGATTGACCAAAAGCTCCAAAGTAGTATATGCTAAGTCTTCATATTCTAAATTTCTAACTCAATTCGAATGTGTAAACCAAATGATAAGAAAATGTAAATTTTGAAAATCGGTAAAAAATAATGATAGTCACTCTTCCATGTAAAACTTGAACAAATTATTATATGAACAAAAAAAAACTTATATATCAATAAAGCAAAGGATTGGCAACCTCAGCCTTTGAGACCGAAGCAAAAGCTTTTCTCCAGGCTATTCAATCATACGTTCATAGTGGTATCTAAAATCCTTTTTTTGAAAATGATTGTGAGGTTCTTATTCGAAATCTGCTAGGAGTGACAAAGGACTGGAACATTTATAATCTCTGCAATTACATTTTCTTATGGGCTTCTCAGCTTCGGTCTGTTTGTTTTCAGTTCACGAAAAAGACAAACAATGTTCCGTTTCATTTTCTAGCTAAACGATTTTATTTTCTGTCTATTGTGATTGTGATACTTTTCTTCCTTCTTGGTTTGTTCTACATTTGTATAATGAGGTTATAACTTTTTCTTTTCATTAATTGAATTTAGATTTCGTCGGAAAAAAATATCAATAAAGCAAAGCCCAAAAATCTTATATAATCTAAAAATAGTGTATTTAATATAGTATTTAGAAAAAATATTTTTTAATGAAGTTTTAGGCGATTTTAGGTAAATTTGAAAAGTTCCTTAGTATAGTATTCAATTCGTATCTTTCATTTCCTTTATTTATGATCTCGTATGTAATGAGAATAATTATTAAATAAAAAATAATTTTGCTGGAAAAAAAGTTTTTATGATTTTAATTAAATAACTCTATAATCCCATATAAAATCATATAACTTAGATACTTATATTTTTAACTAAAAAACTCAATCAAAACATTTTCAAATCACAACAAATATCTTAAAATCCACTAGTTAATATATTTTTAATAATAGTAGTTTTTTAAAATCTATATTTGAATAATAGAAGGTTAGTCATTTTAATAAAAACCACTCCAAATTATAGGTTGGATACCCAACTAAACTTCAAAACATCAAAAGAAACCAAACTCCTGCAATCAACAAAACCAAAGAGGAAGAGAAAGAAGAAGATGAAGAAGCAACAATCTGAATAGGAAAATCGCATTGTCCCTGAGATATATTCTGAGTGGTAATGGTGGCTAAACCTTGGAAGATACAAGCACTCTCATCTTGGTTCTTCACTTGAAAATACATGTTAAACGCATACGATGCGTTCCCGTTTGCATCAAGACCATTGCAGGAAGATCCGTAACCAAGGCCCGTGCAATCCGAGTAAGTGCAAGCAAAATCTATGTTATCCGCGAGCTTTGTCAAATCTTTGGCTTCTGGATTAAACATACACCACTTGTTTGGCAGGTACGTCACATTTTGTGCACCAATCAACAACTTGTTTTGTCCTTGTCCCGAGAGATCTATAGGAAACTTTGGTTGCCCGTCGAATCTGAATAGTCCCCAATGGCGTTCAAAGTCTCCCGGTGCGATACTTTTCGCATCCTCATCGAGTAATCCGAACAAGTATACCTCAATGTAGGTTGGTCTCAATGGAGTGCCTCTGCTTGTCCCAAGCCTCGGTAGAAGGCCATTGTAGAATCTGTAAGCATTCCCTGCAAAAATCTACTCGTTTATTCAAAGTCAAAATTTCAAGAACGTGAAAAATTGCATCTACAGCACTGAAACATGTATGCTAGATATCTACCGTTATTTGCGTGTTTGTCACCCTCTGTTGGCCAACCAACTTCTCCAACGATTATTGGCATATCTCCATGACCAACAGCTTTCAAAGACGATACCAAAGTGTCGAAATTGGCATCAAAAACGTTTGTGTAATCAATACCGTTGTCATCTATCGGTGTAGCTCCATCGAAGAAAGCGTAGTTGAGTGGGAAATCTTCATTCCCATAGAGACTTAAGAAAGGGTAGATGTTGATTGTGATGGGGGCGTTGTTCTTGCCAAGAAAGTCAACAATTTGAGTCATTTGACCAGTGATATCAGGACGGAATCTACCAGCAGATGGCATTGGGTTGCTTGCTGGTGAATCGTAGACATCCGCGTTTAAAGGGACTGTTGCTTTGACAGAGTTTCCTAGTCCGGCTTCGTTTAAAGCATTTTGAATGTTTTGAAGTGCAGGGAATGTGAGGTTTATAAATGATCCGTTATATGATTTGAGGAATGGCTCATTCCCGACAGCTACAAACCTGAAACACATCATCAAGAGTTTAGCTGAACATGTTTTGCATTTGAAAGTGTCGTTGCAAGATTTTATTTTTTCAGAGATTTGATTTCACAATCAGACAACACAGCTAGGATTCTTAAACAGTCGGTGTTTAGAAACCGGCATACACATATGAACATTATGTCTATTATTCTGTAATCAACATAACTCAACATGTTTTGCAATTGACAATTTCAAGGAACTTGCCATAGACTTTGTAAAACTGAACAATCAAGGGACTATGAGGTTTGAGCAAACAAATGCAAAGAATGTTAGAAGATTTACAATTTTTGAGAAAGAAGAGAAAGAGGGAGAAACTCACGTGATATTGACACCACCACTGAAGTTATAACGAGTGACGTTCTTGCGAACCCAATCCTTAGCTCGGTCGTAACTGCCCATGACCTTCAGCTGATCATTTGGAATAGCAACCATCACTTCGAGACCCGAGCCAGCAAGTGCACTCATGGTGGTCTCGTCCGCGTCGAAAAGCTTAACCTTGTTGATGTTATTATCCTTGAGCATCTGAACCACTGTTTTTGGCGGCAGCTTGTGTGTGGCCATTGTTCCCCAGTTAACTCCTAGCCCATCTACCATTATACCCATAGGACCTATTAGGATTACCAATCCGACGAAGAGGGCCAACAGATTCACCATCCTGAGATAGAAGGAAAGGGCTTGAGATATCCCAAAAAACATGATGCTACTAGCTACTGCCAAATAAAGAGAAATGAAACCAATGTATTTCAGGTTGACATGACCATAACAAGAATAGAAAAAGCAACCCTTACATCAGTACTGTCTGTGTGAGTAGCCACGATCTTACTATTTTGTGAGAGTTTCCTGACTTTGTTTACCTGTAATTGTAAATTCTTAATGAATACGCATCCAAAAACAGGATTTTGCTGTCATCAAAAGTGAGAAAAACAAGTAAATTCATGTGCGGGTTCAAACAGCAATGCAGATCCTAAGAAGTAGTATATACTGCACTAATAAAACTAGAAGCAACAATGTGAACACTTGCAGAAGATAGAAAATATGTGTGACGATACCAAATCCATTTTGGTGGGGGAGCATGATAAGGAAAAGGCAGAAGATTAGTAGCAAAGCCACTATATTATGAGATATATGCTTAACAACTTCGCAAATCGCTATGTTATTGAGCACACTGGCATCAGTTTGGTGACAGAACCAAGAAAATACAAATGTGATGACATATACATACGAAATCTTGAGAACATGAGACAATTTTCTGAAATGTTATAGCGAGTAAGATACAGGAGAAGGCAATAAACTTACTTGCTCTGAGAGGTACAGACGTTGGCGATTCTTGTAGGTTGCTTGTTTGTTCAAGCTGTGGACCCAATCTGTGAATATCAAACAATATTTCGACAAATGGTATATCTTAGCATAAGAAGACATCATCAAATATTGATAAAGCTAAACATCTGGAAAAAAAAACTCAAATTTCCTGAAAATCATATGAAATGAACAAAGTAACACAACAAAACACTTGTTTGTTGATTAAGGCTTACAATTGAACGCTATCTAAACAAGCTCCAGAGGATGGTGTAACATTCATAAAAATCCATCATCAGATTATATCTACAAAGTCCAAAACTTCAGAGAAAATGAACACACAAAGGCTTGAAGACACCAAACCTTAATTACAACATTCGTGAAAAAATCTCACTTAAACCCAGAAATCGAAATATATATGTCAAATCTCACAGCATTTTCCTAAACTAAGCGGAAAATAAAATTTAATCCAAACATCAAAAAGTTCAAAGCTTTTCACACAAAAACTCAGTTAGTAACCGAAAGAAGAGAAATTTACGGACCTGCAAGAGAGAGTGATGGTCAGACGAGGAGGTTATTATTGGCGAGCCAGTCGCAGAAAATGAAGACGATACCTTTTTTTTGTTTTCATTATTTTATCAGTAAAAAATATTTTAGTAAACAGAAATAAATGACTGAGTCAAGATTTTACCAGAACAATTTTAGTTATGGTATTAAAAATTTTGAGAATTTTCTAGAAAAATATCTAAGTATTGGTCTGAAATATGCCATAAATGTTTAGTTATTGAGAATTTGCCAACTAACCAAAAATGGTATATATTGTAAAAGATATAAGGGATATCATGATCGTTTTTTCAGATGGTTTATCAATTTCAGATGTTTTTGTAGTTATCTCATTTAAACTCCCTTCTTTTTTTCTTTTCTTTTTTTGTTAACTAAAATAACTTTTATTCACGAATTGTCACCTTTACATCTCTTAAATAAAAAAAGAACATTGATAATACAAACTCCAAACATATTGAGATTGAATGGCTAGTTTAGTTAGTGTGTCAATATATTGGTTGGATTCCCGCTTACTAAAAAGTAATTTAATTAAAAAAAATAGTTCTTGTCATTGCCAGATGATCAATGTATGGTTGTAGTTGAAGGTTGGTCGTTCCATGATTCAATATATTAGAGACCGTAATATTGTCACCTTCCATTATAATTTGTCAAAATCCCATAGACCAAGTTGATTGTAATGCCCATAAAAGTGATATACATTTTGATTCTTCTGGTATATATCTCCCTTCATATTTGCCTATGCCCTAATTTAGGAAGTTTCCATTTGGGTCCCGGATGATCCATTCCAAGCCAGAGTCGCGGTCCCTGGTGTTGTGTATTGTATCATAGTTACATTTGATCCAATTAGCTGGTGGTTTCTTCCATTTTTGTAAGGAATAAGTAACCGGGATTCGGTTGTCATGGTGTGGTGTCGTTAGTGCTATTGTAGTCATCCATCTTTTATGTCGTTTCGGGCTCACCTCACTGTTTCTATCTCCAAGTATTTCTTCCGTTCGAATATATATTCATTCCTACTTTTCCATAATCTCCACATAATTCAGATAAGAAGAAACCTTTGTTTTCTGAGACAGTATGTTTAAGTGATTGTACAAAAGCACTAACCTGATTTTGTCTTCTATGGAGACAGTTGTATCATGTAGCATTGGGTGTAAAAAACCAGCATGTCGCCGTACATGTTGCGCATAAGGGCAGAGGAATAGGAGATGGTTTGTAGTTTCTTTGCCGGCGCAGCATGTCTCCCTTCTTTTTTCATCTTGTTCTTATTGCATAGTACATATATATACTTGTATACTTACATGTATTTTGCAGCTCTCTATATAAATGTACTGTCATTATAGAACTTTAAATACAATGAAATTAGTAACCCTGATGAATTTGTTGTCTAGGAAAACAAATTTTAAATTTCTTTTTGGTAGTCAGAGACTATTGATATGAAGGTTCGAGATATTAATTGCTTGTAACGCACACGAAATTTTAATCGATTGATAAAAAAACAATGAAAGATATTCAACCTAACATATGATGAGTGAATTTAATCAAAAATTTAAGATGATTTGTATTAAAAATGACAAATCATAAGTTATCTAAATTTTTTTAAAATTTTTTTAGAATTTAGTAGTATTAGACTAGTGATTTGAAAATATAATTTTAAAAATCTCCAATATTTTAAGTTGTAAATTTTGGAAATTTTTAATGATCTCAAAGTATTTTGTCGAAGTTTCATAGTTATATAGAAATATAAAGATCTATATTTTCTAGTTTTAGGTGAGATTTTAGAAAGTTTTAATAACAAATATTTCAATTTTGTATAATTTTTATAGAGAGCTGTATACAAATACAGTATTAATATAATAAATACAAAGATACAAATTTTGCTACAACCGCTACAAAAATTTCTCAAATATTTGATTTAATATATTCCAATAATCGCTACAAAGCCCTTTTCAAATGAATAATCGCTACAAAACACTTTTCAAAAGAAATTGGGTTTGGAATTCGTCTAACTTTTTACGAGATAATTTCAAAAAATGTCATTTTTAAAACAAGAAACAAGAAGAAAGTATTTTCTCAAACTATAAGAAATGAATTTAGACATAAACATCACTAGCAAGTAAAATAAAAAAATGATCCAAAATCTTGCAGGAAATATAACAGGAAAACCCATAGATGGGAAATTAGTAGTGTCAATTTGTCTTGTTAAACTGTGACAACATATATACACAAATGTAGATAAAAAAATATACCAAGTTATAAGTTATAAGTATTTAAATTTTAGAAAAAAGATTAAATTTTAGAAAACCCTGAATATTTAAATTTTTTTATTATAAGTTATAAGTATTTAAATTCGATATCCGAAAAATAATTCTCAGCATCAATTTAGGTAAAAATATCAAAAATTAAATTACCAAATATTAAATTATTTTAAAAATTAGCGCGTCTTTTATAATCTGTTGATCCTTCCAAAAATTTTTGTTCTAATAAAATTTCATATTTTCACTTTAGACTTCAAAGTTAACTTTTATTTTTTTATGATCACTATAACGCTTGAATATTCAAATCATAACAATTATCATTCAAAACACACATTAGATTCAATATTTGTGCTCACGAGTGTTTTAAATTTCAACTTTTGATATGATTATACCACGGAGTTATTATTATTCGATCTATATTTGGAACAAGATGTAAAAGAGATTGAAATAAGAAATAAAGAAAAAGGGAGAACAAGAATGTTGGAAAGCATGTAAAAAGGAGAAGAATGTAAATTAAGAGGCTATATGTTTTTTTTAGATTTGCATGGAATCTGTTTAGATTCTAAAATCTACTCAGATTTTTCAACTCAACTATGCATAAGAGATATTCTAAACTTCGTAGAAACAAAAACAAAGGTCGAGTATCTATTCTAATTAACCTAAAACAAATAAAAAGTGATAGAATATATATTCTAAGTTTTGTTGAACATATAGAAAGGTTTGAAAGATAACATTAGTAAAGCAATGCTGAGTTGAGATAAACACAGAAACATACTAATAAAGGTTAAAATATTTATTAGTAAAAACAATTATTGCCAAAAAAGATGAAATTTGGTAAACCCTAGAAAGGTTTATTTTTTCTTACAACAATTTAAATTCGAGAACCCAAAATGAATGGATTTCAAAATCAACATAGGTTAAAATATTACAAAGTAAATGACCAAACATTAAAATATATAAAATAAGATTGGGGCATTTTTGTGATTTATTAATCCTTTTATGACTGTTGCTCTAAGAAAATTTCTTATTTTCTCTTTAGCTTTGAAATTTTGTATCTTATGTTTTATGATCACTATAAGACATGCATATTTAAATCACAACATTTATCAATAAAAAGTACATCACATACAATACTTGTGCTCATGGCGTAAGTTATTTAATGTTTGATAAAATTTATCATGTAGTCATTATTATTAGATAAATAAAGATAGATAAATGATATATATCATTTTTGAAAAGTATATCTAACTGACTTTTTTCCGTCCCTAAACATCTTCCTTAACTTAGAAATGTAAGTTTTATGTAACAGGACTTCCAGCATGAGCTTTTGCAGCTTTCAATTTCACCTCTACCTTTTTCTTCTGTCCATTCCATACTTATTTGAGTATGGAAGATGCCAACATAGGTTTTTGTTTTTGAGAAGCAAGTTTCATCATTTTTATAATATCTGGTGTATTAAACAGTTCATGAGCATTTTTGTAATCGTCTTGTCTATAAAAAATAGATTTAAAAATAAATTAGTATAGTATCTATTTTTAATTATATGCTTATAATAAACTTTTTATAAAATATATAGGTATGAAACATAAAATACAATTCATTTGGAAAATATGCAGCAAATTCAAAAAATTTGTTGCATCTTTTGTTTTTCAAGATGCAAACGGCATAAGGACCATGTTAATTATTGGCTTCTAGGGCTTCCGTCATAATATTTTTTTTTAATTGTTTGGAAATAAATATTTTAAATTATGTTATTGAAAGATGAATAGAAGAAAATTATCAAAGAAATATTTATCGATAAAATACTCAAAAATATAGTCAAAACAAATTTATTATATATCTAAATATGCTTACAAACTTAATGATTTCATTTGGGGGGAGGGGGGTGTATTAAGTCAAAAAACATTTTGACTTCCAAATATAAGTTAAACACGTACTGGCATATTTTATAATATGATTAAAACCAAACTAGTTTTAGTCACAAAAGTTTCAAAAATTCCTTATATGCTAATTGACAAGTTTCTAAATTCAGAGAAACCTTTACACGTTTGATTATATTTAATTATTTACACCTCACGTTTTATTATTAAGGGACTTAAAAGTAGGTTACACAACTGTACTTTACTATGTTTCTCTATGGTTCTTATTAATTTCTTAAATCTAAATATACATATTTTAGGATTTTAATACTTTTAAAGCATTAAAGTTATTTAAAATATTAAGAAAAAGCGAAAAATCTATTATATAAAGTTGGATTTTTTACATTTTGTAACATGATTGTAACACATGTCTAGTCTATCGATCAGATCTCAACACATGTGAAAAGAAAAAGTATATAAAAATAAAAATTATATAATAAGTTACATTAGATTTGATACATGTAAAATAAAAAAGTATATAAAATAAAAATATATAATAAATTATTAATCCTAAAAGAAAAAAATAATTATATTTTGACATGTATAAAAAATATTTCCAATAAATAAAATAACAAAAGAAAATATTTTTTATGTATAATTCTAAAAAGAAAAAGTAAAACCAAGTCAAATATGATAAAAAAAATCTGCGAATAATAGTCCATGGATCAATTCATCAAAGTTTAGAAAGTAAATGTATAAATAATTATATAGTAAAAATAAATATAATTCAAACAGTAATGGAAAAAAAACTAAATATTAGGAAATATGTGAAAGTTTTTAATTGGAAAACAGATAAAAATAAAAAGAGAGGATAAAAATGAATAAACAATTGTTATTCTGTAACGTTTTTTTTTTAATCTTTATGTGGTTTTCTGTCGACGTTCTCAGTCTTATTTAACTTTGTTTTGCAGGCGATCTTTTTTTATTCTTTTTTCTATTTTAGTTTTTTTATAGATTTTAAAATATTAAAATATTAATCTTGCATATATGTGAAACCTAGTCTTTTTAATTATAAAATAGAATATTAGTTTTAAGCAAATTTGTTTTTCTAAACAATAGAAAATATATTTCAGTATACTCGCTGCGATTTAGTTTTCAAAACATTCGAGAATTTAACTAAAAGGATGTTTTATTAAACCTAGGTAAAATAATCCTGTTAAAAGGATGTTAACAGTGTAGAAGAATAATAATTAAAATTTTTTATCCTAGGATTTAAGTGAAAACCGTTTAGATACTAGATTAACTCAGACTTATTAAATAAATTACGCGTAAGAAATGTTATAAACTTTGTGTAATAGAGAGAAAATAATAAATGTATACTCAGATTTACATAAAACAAATCGAAAACGATAGAACATAAATAAATGTTTGAAAGACAAAATTAGCAAAGCAATGATGCGTTGAGAAAATAGAGAAGTATATTAATAAAGGTTAATATATCTATTAGTAATAAAGATGAAAATTGGAAACTCCTGAAAAATTTAAATTGTTATCATATAAGTATCTAAATCCGATATCCAAAAATGAATAGATCTCAATATCAACTTAGGTTAAAAAATTAAATCACCAAACATTAAATTATATAAAAATTGGCATGTTTTTTTATAATTTGTTGATCCTTTCAAAATTGTTACTCTAAGAAAATTTTATATTTTGTTTTAAGACTTCAAAGTTATTTTTTATCTTTTATGATCACTATAATAGTTGTATATTTAAATCATAACAATTATCAATAAAAAACAAACATTAGACTCAATATTGTGCTCACGCGGGTTTTAAATTTTAACTTTTTATATGATTATGCCATGAAGTCATTATTATTCGATCAATATTTGGAACAAGGTGTAAAGGAGATTGAGATAGGAAATAAAACAAATAAGGAGAAGAAGAATTTTGAAAGCATGTAAAAAAGGAATGGAGGAGAATTTAAAAAGATATATGCTTTTTCCTAGATTTGCATAGAAAATGTTTAGATTCTAAAATCTACTCAGAATTCTCAACTCAACTATGCAGAAGACAGATTCTAAACTTCCTAGAAACAAAAACAAAACTAGAATATCTATTCTGATTTACCTAACAATAAATAATTGAATATATACAATAAATAATAGAATATCTATTCTAAATTTTGTAAAACATATACAAAGGTTTGAAAGACAATATTAGCAAAGCAATGCTGCATTGAGAAAAACAGAAAAGCATAATAATAAATGTCAAAATATCTGCTAGTAATTCTTTTTCATTGCCAAAAAGATGAAATTTTGTAAACCCTAAAAATGTTAATTTTTTTACTTACAAGTATATAAATTACACAACCCAAAATGAATGAACTTCAAAATCTTCATAGGTTAAAGTATTAACAACAAAATTACCAAACATTAAACTATATAAAACAAAATTGGCGCGTTGCTTTCATAATTGTTTCTCTAAGAAAATTTCATATTTTCTCTTTAGAATTCAAAGTTATCTTTTATGTTTTATGATCACTATAACACATACATATTTAATCATAACAATTATCAGTAAAAAGTACCGCATATTCAATATGTGTGTTCATGGCGTAATTGATTCAACATTTGATATATTTTACCATGAAGACATTATTATTGGATAAATAAAGATAAATAAACTGTATCTAATTAGCTTTTTCTTTTTCGTCCGCAATCTTTTTCTTTAAATTAGAGAGGTAGGTTTCATGTAACTGGACTTCCAACATGAGTTTTTGCAATTTTCCAAATCCACCTCTAACTTTATCATCTGTCCATGCGACACCTTCTTTGAGTATGGAAGATGCCAACATAGATTTTTGTTCTTGAGGAGCAAGTTTCATCATTCTTATAATATTTGGTGTACCGAACAGTTCATGAGCACTTTCGTAAGCACCTTGCCTATGAAAAAATAGATTTAAAACTAGATTAGTATAATATCTAGTTTTAATAATCATGCTTATAATAAAAAAATTATAAAAAGATAGATTTAAAAAATATATGAAAATAAATACATGTCATTTGGAAAATATGCAGCAAATTTGCAAGTTTTCCTGCATCTTTTGTTTCTCTCTATGCAAATGGCACAAGGACCACGTTTAGTATTGGCTCTTTGGACTTCCATCACAATGTTTTTTTAATTGTTTGAAAATAAAATATGTAAATTTTGTAATTGGAAGATGAATAGAAAAAAATTATCTAAGAAGTATTTATAGATAAAATTCTGGAAAAAATAGTCAAACCAAATTTATTATATATCCAAATATGAAGGATATACTTAAGAACTTAATGATTTCTTTTTGGGGTGTAATAACTTAACATTTTGACTTGCAAATATAAGTTTAACATATATTTCCATTATAAAATGATTAAAATCAAACATTTTTAATCACATTAATAATACAAAATCCTTTATACACCGGTTTCTCTACACCTCATGCCATTACAAAATATTTCTAAATCCTATTGTTTGCCTTTATTATAAAGAGACTTAGAAGTAAATTACCAAAACACTTTTTAGTGCGTATTCATATGGTTTTTTATAAATTTCCTAACTCTAAATATTCATATTTTCAAACACTTTTGTATTTTTAAAAAATAAAATTATTTTTAATATTCATAAAATGCAAAAATCTTTTTATGTAAAGTTAAATTTTCAGAGTTAATAAATAACATGATCGCAACATATGTCAAGTATATCGATCAGATTTCAATATATGTTAAAATAAAAAATATATAAATAAAAATATACAATAAGTTAAATCAGATTTGACACGTGTAAAGTGGAAAATTATATAGAAAACATAATACAATAAATTGTCAATCCAACAATTATATAGAAAACATAATACAATAAATTGCCAATCCTACAAGAAAAAAAGTCAAGTTAAATATGATTCAAAATATTTGAATAAAAATACATGGATCAATTTGTCATTTTAACAAAATAAATATATAAATAATAAATAATAAAATAAATCTAATTCAAATAGTAAAAGGAAAAGTTAAATATTATTAAATATTTGAGAGATTTTAATTGGAAACCATATTAAAAAAAATAAAAAGAGGATCAAAATAAATAAATAATTGTTATTCTATTATATTTTTCTATTTATATGGGATTCTATATCGACGTTTTCAATCTTATTTAACTTATTTTTACGGATGATCTTGTTTTTTTTTTCTTGTTTTAGTTTTTTTACCGATTGTAAAATATTAAATTATAAATTCTTCATATACGTGGAATCCAATATAATCGAAGTATAAAACATAATATTTGTTTTCAATAAAGTTTTAGTTTTTGTGCAAGATGATAAAAATTACTCTTTTTTGTCAATAGCATTAAATGTCTAGAATTGTTCAAAAAACAAACCTAAGATTACAAATTTTACATATGAAAGGAAGAAATTACCCTTTTCTAGTATTATTTGTGTTTTAGTTCTAAATTAGATCTAATTCAATTAAGAAATTATGATAGAAAAACATTTTTTGGTCAATGAGAAACATCCCTTCCTTCAAAATACCAACCTTAATTAGAACTACATAATGATTTTCTTTTGTTCTAGCAATGGCTCAACAACACTTGTGTCGTTTTAAAAACTATTAAGAAACCAAATTAGTTAACATAATAATATCTTATTTATTAATTAATCAAATATAGTTTTATAAGTTTATTCCAAACAGACTTATCGATGATACATGTGATATATATTTTCGGATGGTACATTTGCTGGGTTTTATAGAACATGATAGGTAGCATCGAGCATACCAAAGGAAGTGAATATACGTAGAAAACCAAGCCGAGCATAATGCAAGTGAGCTTGTCAAAATAGTGACAGGAGAGATGTTGCAAGGTATCAGAACAGTCCAGGTTAGCTAATACACTTAGAAAAAATGTCCATTGATATCAAGGCAGATTGTTTAAGTTTCTGAGTAAGCAAAGATTATGTGTTACGGGTTTTAGTATAACATTCCTATCCAGAAATATGTGAAAACTCTGAATTTTAAATTCTTGAAAGCAAACCGAAAAAGACATTTCATGAGCAAAACACAGTATAAATAAAAATAAAAATATTGATATTTTACTAATAAAAAATTAAGACTGAAAAATATTGTGATGCCTAAAGGTTACAATACCATTGTTAAGTTTTAATCCTAAAATATCACTCTAATAATGCATATCAAACAAAGTAAAATTATGTGATTTGAATTTAAATGAAGGTTACACAGAAAATCTATGAGAATCGGATAGAGGTAAGACGAATATAGTTTTTTGTATAAAAAAAAGTAAATAAGAAAATCAGTGTGAACGAATTCTTATGAATTAAAAGTGTCAGGTTTCAAAAAACAATTTGGAAAACATAAATTCCAAAGCAAATAAGCATGGAGAAAAAAAATTAGGCATCGAATTCAAATCATTACACTGGACCAATCTCTTTACATAATCTTAAGTCTCTATCTTATAGATCTACAAATACTTATTTTCGTAGAATTCAAAAACCTAAATATGTTGTCCCCATCAGAAAGATACTAAACTGCTAGAGGATATGTTTGATACAAGTACAAGATTATTAAAATTATTAGTCTATGTTAATCAATGTCAAAATTGATTTTATATGCAGAACAAGAACGAAAGTGCTGATAAGTAGTTTGGCACATCGAATATAAAAAAAATGATGAAACTTGTCTATAGAGAGAACACATATGCATGTATTTAATTAAGATACGCTAAAAATGAAATATAAAGAAAGAAAATACAATTTAACTAGTATGTATAGTGCGAACTCGTACACAAAATTTTGAAAGAAAATGTGAACTTAAGATAGAACGGCCGGTTGTTGTATGAGAGGCTACACGTTTGAGACTTGAGAGTCAAAGAAACGTTTGCCACAGCAGAGGGGAGAACGAGGGTATAAAGACCATACAAGTTGTGAAATATGAACGAGAACTTGTTTTTAGGTACAACCAAAAGCGGTCCTGAAATATATGAAACTATAAACAAAAAATAATTGAGAATTTATTATTAATAAGATATAGACGATATAATCGCACGTTATTTCACAAAATATGACATAACTTTTAAGACATTCAGAAACAAAAAACATAGACCAATCATTCAAATGATTATTTTTTTGTTATTATCATTGTTCTATTTTTTGTATAAAATATACTTTTTAAAAAACAATTATATATTGTAAAACAAATTAAAAAAATTTTATATATACATTTTTAAAAAAAAATAGAGACCAAATAAAAACAAGAATCTAATACCAATATTTCATTTGGCTATGTCCAAACCCGTCCTCAATACAACACAGGTCACAGGTCATCCATTGCATCGGTCAAACCAGAAACTTGTTCACATTCCATTCCTTGTAGAAGTTCGCAGAAAGTTTCAAGCAAGTGGACGAATGGAGGCGTCTAACAATTTATTTGATGATTTTGTTTTTGTTTTTGATCGTACAAAGTATTCAAGAATCGCGTTTCACGTTCCATAACAATTTTTCTTTTTTTCTTTTTGGATTTTTTAGTTTTGGTAAATTAAGTAACTGAAAAGTGAGTAAATTAAAAACGTTGTATATCAGAATAAGCGTATTAATAGATAGAGATAGATAAAGAGAAATACAGTAACAGAAAAAAAAATTATTATGTATCAAATATGTATGAGGATATTATGTGCCTAATTTTGTCCTCGGGGTAATTAATTCAAGACGTTAAAGAATTACAAGATTGCATCCCGTTTTTGTTATGACCCGTAGTAATTCAATATTTCATTTGACTTCGAAATTCAATGCTATATATATTAATATTGCCATAATTATATTTGACTAATCTTACTCACGTTTAAACTTATCCGCCAAAATCTATCGTGAAAGTAAATAAATCTATCAATATAAATAAATCCACTATCAAACAATATAAATCTATCATCAATACGAATAAATCTATTACGACTAAATTAGTCTACCGTCAAACAAAAACAAATCTATCAGGGATATTAATAAGTCTACAATTTCACCAATAAGTCTACCACCATTGACTAATAAATCTACCACCATTGATTAATAACTATATCAACGAAAAATATGTCTACCACGTCAAAGACAATAAGTCTACAAAATAAGTTTACCGCTCCAAAAATAAGTTTATAGCTCTAAAATAAGTTTATCGCTCCAACAATAAGTCTACCAGCTGAAAAATAAGTTTACTACTCTACAATAAGTCTACCATTCTATTAATAAGTTTACCGTAACTATACAGTAAACTATTTTTTTGTGCCAATATTTTTTTCGCTTTTTACTTATGTGGCAGAAAAAAAATAATGGCCTTTTTATAAATATTTTTTTGTTAACACATCGAAAAATAATAATATAACTGGTGAAAATTGTTCTAGTAATTATCAAAAATTAGTATTGGTTTAATCTTTTCAATCTTGAAAAGATTGTTTTAGTAATTCTCCGTATGATATTTGACTAATCCTACTCACGTTTAAACCAAGCTAAATATTATCACTGGATACTATTTAATCGTTATAGTTCAATCCTCTCCTTACAATATCTCTTTTTCATCTTCCAATAAGAGAGAGTAGAAGAAAAAACAAAATGGCTAATGTTCGTCTACTAATCACTCTAATCACTGTTTTGATTTGTTTACGTCCCAAATCGTCAGAAAGCAGTAAGATTGTTGTTCTACCTAAGCCACTAAACCTTACCCTCCTCACCGATCCTTCCACCATCTCCGCCGCGTCTCACGATTACGGAAACATCACCACCGTGACACCCGGCGGCGTTCTCTGCCCTTCCTCCCCCGCCGAGATATCTCATCTCCTCCGCTACGCATCCAACGGAAAAAGAAAATTCCAAGTGGCGGCTCGCGGCCAAGGCCATTCCTTACACGGCCAAGCCTCCGTCTCCTGCGGAGTAATCGTCAACATGACGTGTCTCGCTGACGTGGTGGTTTCAGAAGACAAGAAGTATGCTGACGTGGCAGCCGGGACGTTATGGTTGGATGTGCTGAAAAAGACGGCGGAGAAAGGCGTTTCGCCGGTTTCTTGGACGGATTATTTACATATTAGCGTCGGAGGAACGCTGTCAAACGCTGGAATCGGCGGTCAAGTGTTTAGAGACGGTCCTCAAATTAGTAACGTCCTTGAGTTGGACGTTATAACTGGTACGCAAACGCAAAAAATTATATATATATTATATGCTTTTTTAAGGTATTTTGGTGTGGTATCTTTCATGTTTTTATAGAGTTCTACTACACTTTTTGCACCACACGCAATGGAACCTTCGAAACATAAAATGCGTAACGCATCTAATTAAGATACGTCTTTAAAGACTAAGTTATCGCAATTCACAATTGGCATTATATGCGTGTTTAGTTGTGATTGTTCTTATGTTCATGCATGACGCATGTAAATGGAACTTTTTGCCTTCCGGAGATTTTGGCTGGCTTTCAGTTTTCTCCAAATATAACTGTTTTTTTTCTCTATTTACGAATTATTTAAACATCATCACTACGTCAGGTTTAAATGAAAATTAAGAAATTTATGCATTGGTTTAACTGAAAACTAAGAAATTTAAGCATTGGTTGACATATATAATTGACATAATTAAGAATATTAAAATCTCAATTTCTCCCTACCCATTTTTTCAGTATCGGAATAGCTACTGATTACTGATTAGCCACCACTTAGATACTATTTTTGCAATTACATTTTGATCGCTAAAAGGTGGCGAATCGATAACTATTTCTTTGTTATTGATGAATTTCAATGACGAGATAGTAGCTAAAAAACTGTTTTCTTGTAGTGTCTTATTTCCTATGTATATTAAATTAGATAGAATATTGTTTCCAAGTAAACAATAATTATTATTTTTTTCACCTGAAAAAGGTAAAAAGATTATTATATATATATATATATATATATATATTAAGTTATGCTTAATTATTGGTTCGTGTTGTATATGTTATTAATATATTAAAAAGAAAGAAAAATGAAGATTCTTACAATTATGGGGTAATTCCATTATCATTATAAAAAAAATTATATAAATTTTTTTTAGAAAAAAATTATTCAACCTAGTGGTATTATTTTTTATTTTATTCTAATTTCATTTTATTCTAACTTCCGCAATCGAGAATTTATATAACTATGAAACTGTAAATGTGCGAATATATAACTATGAAACTATAAATGTTATCATTTAAATGGAAATAAAATTGGGAGATAAGCTTTCAACAGAAAAGAAAAAAATGTTCTGTTTTTCCTTGAACATTACAATTTCACCATAAAACTACAAAAATTTCTCACCAACAGCAACGATTATATGAAAATGTGATTAGCTCACACCTAAATTACACGAGAGGCGCAAAACCGAGCCCAATCCACATTAAACCGGAAAACTCTAAACCAAAAGAAGAATAGTATACTAAACCGGAGGTGTCTGATCATGCTTCAACCACTGCAGCAGCAACAACTAAAGCCGGTGCTTCATCATCTGTGTTCTCAGATGAAACCAAAACTCGACCAGAATCTTCTTCTTCCTCAGATTCAGATTCCTTATCCGCAGCTTCATCAGCGAGGAGCTTTTCTTTGAGCTTGATCATTAGCTCTTCTTGAACAGGTTCATTCTGTCTCAGAAACTTCTTCAAAGCCTCTTTCCCATGGTAGTTCTTCCCGTTTAGATTGTAGAATGTTCCGTTTTTGGCAATGAACTTGTTCTTAATGCTAAGTTCGATTATCTCCGTGACCTTGCAGATTCCTTTCCCAAACTCAAGCTCAAACTGCGCTGTTCTAAAAGGCGGTGCGAGTTTGTTTTTCACTATCTTTACAGCAACTTGACTTCCCGTTGTCTGCACAAGCATACAATGTCAAGTTTCAAACACAAGTGGATGCAGTCTCAAGATCAGTATTTGTGTTCTAAACTAAGGAGGCAACAAAAAAAAATTGATTGATCAACTAAACACACATCACAAACGTAAGACAGATCTAAAAAAAGGTAAAATTTAGTGCAGGCAAGAGCTTGAAACACATGCAAATGCAGTTTATATACAGTTCTTAGACATTCTCAAGATCAGTTTTGTCATAGCTAAGGAGCCCACAGAACATTTGTGATTGACCAACTTAAACACACATAACAAACATAAGCAGATCGTAAAAAACACAAAGCCAAATTTAGTAAACGTAACAGCTTGAAACTCAAAATCTGAGAGCAGGTTTTAGATACTTACATCTTCGCCTTTCTTGATAAATCCGACTCGTCTAATATTCAGACGCATAGAAGCATAAAACTTCAAAGCATTCCCACCACATGTAACTTCTGTTGGACCTCCAAAACCTCCAAATGTAGAAAGTTTTGCTCTCACCTGAATATAAACATTGCGCAGGAAAGACAAATTTTCATAAGAGAGATATATTACAATAGAGCAGGAATTTATCTACAAATTTCAACTACAGACGTTCTATACCTGATTTATAAAAATCAGAAGTGTTTGTGATAACGATAAAGAGTGGCTCAATTTACGCAAAGCTTGGCTCATCAATCTGGCTTGCATAGCCATATGAGCATCACCCATCTCGCCCTCAAGTTCTCCTTTAGGTACAAGAGCAGCCACCTGTAAAAACAAAAACATATGAAACCGTGACGTGAGAAATATAGAGCCCGGACCAAGATCATCGATCAATTATTCATCCATATGAATCACCTTACTTACACTGTCAACAACAATAACATCAACTGAACCACTTCGGATTAAAGTGTCCACAAGACTAAGGGCCTGTTCGCCACAATCAGGCTGTGATAGAAGCAGATTTTCTGTATTTACACCAATTGCCTTAGCAAGTGATGAATCAAGAGCATGCTCAGCATCTACAAAGACACAAGTTCCTGTACGCAAAGAACATTTTTTAGAATACTCACACCTTTCAGATACAATATCGTTCTGTAAAGAACATAGCCGATGAGTTAAAGAAACATGTAAGAACCTCCTTGTTTCTGTGCTTCTGCAATAACATGAAGAGCGAGTGTTGTTTTTCCAGATGCTTCAGGACCATATATCTCCACAACACGTCCCTAATCAAATGTACAATAAGCAAACAGTAAGAAGCAACCCAAAGCTGAGACCGATAATACAGGACTCTTCAAAGAGATACATAGACTTCAAAGATATATGAACCAATGAACCAATGAACATAGCTACCCAACGAAAAAGAAGCAATCTAATCAACACCAAAAGACACATTTGGGGAGAAGAGTAATATCAGTAAGAGATATATACCTTGGGAAGGCCACCAACTCCTAATGCTACATCAAGGGCAAAAGATCCAGTAGAGTAAACCGGAACATCTCTAGGAGAAACAGCACGACCGAGCCACATGATCGACCCTTTGCCAAACGAACTTGTAATCTGATCAAGTGCTTGCTGAAGAGCAATCTCCTTTTTCGACATACCTTCCTCAGATGATGCATTTCCATCTGACTTGGATTTCTTTTTAGCTTCAAAATGAAAAACAATCGCAGAGTTAATGGCAAAAAACCTTAACTGTAAGAATGACAATAAGCCAAGCAATCAGAAATGGAAAAGGATATGTCAATCAAATTTCAGCAAAACCATTCAATAGACACAAAGGTAAGAGCTTTAATTAACCTTTGGCAGCAAAACCTCTGAGCTGAAACGATGTGCCAACCACAGCTCTACTAAATACCTGTTAAAACCATGGAATCCTTCTCAAAAAGACTACCCAGAAAATCAATAAGGGCGCGAATTGAAGCGATAAGCACATTTGACAACAAGGAGACAACATTTGGGATTTTCCTATGAATACTTTTACTTTAACCATGCACCCAATTAAGAGTTAACGGCAAAAACCACGAAAACGACAGTAACAGAGTGTTCTATTTCTCGCAGTACCCAAGTGAGAAACAAGATAAATACCTCCGCCGAGAACAGAGAGCGTCTCAGTGAAGAAACGTTTCGGAGAATCCGCGCCATAGAAAGGCACTAAAGCTTCTTTCTGCGCTATTTAACCAAACTTAAACAAAAAATGAGTATTAAAAGGAATCGAAAATTCGAACTACCCAGAAGACAGACTCATATGAAAAAGATTTCGAACTGTAGAAGAAGGGAAACGCAAAGAAAGACTAGAAAAGGAACAGCTTTTAGGGTTTTAGGTTATCGTTTCCCTCCTTTTTAACACAATTTTTTTTCCTCTTTTTTAGTGTTCTTTTGATCGGTCTTTTTACGAGTCCTCACGGAGGTTTTTGTCCTCCGAGAGTCCGACTTCAAAGGGACGTAAAACCCGGCTCATTACCTGGTTTATTTAAACCGATAAATAAGATTGATCGGTCTAATTAAGCTTACGGTTTGATATACATACCCGGCTACATACCGATCCAAAATCTCTAAAACCAGTATCATTAGAGAACATCACGATTTAAAATTTTGATCGATCTTACAAAATAGGTTGTTGCTTAGAAAAAATGATAATATAAGATTGGATTTTGATGACAAAAAGGGAAAGATAGTTAGATCAAGTCTTAACAGAATTAGGATTATTCCCGTGCGTTGTATAGTAAAAAAATAGATTTTTTGTCTGATATATTTTTTGAAAGTTCTATGTTGTGTCAATTTTATTGTTATGTTTTCGTATTAGATTTGCAGTAGTTTGTGTTATGGTATATATAAAATTGGTGAGTTTAAAACCTTGTAATTTTTCAAAAAAAACTGAATTGATGGTAAATTTGAAAAATGCATAATAAATTTCCAGAAGTTATTTTTAAAACTATGAAGGAGATTTTGGTGCTTCATTGATGCCGAGACTATTTGTTTATTTGAGAAGATTTATCTTGATCCCATTATGTGTTTTTTAAACTCTTATAATTTCTTGTTTAATTCTATTAATTACAGTAATGGATTTAGTAATGCAAAAACTGCTCCATATAGTTGATAAAAATAATTGGATTTAAGTTGAAAACATATTTATTTCATAATTTGTTTAAACAATAAAAATCAGTAAATATTTAAAATTATGGAATGTAATAGAATAAAAGAATAAATGTCATTGTGACATTACATTTTTCAGTTTTAGAAAGAAATTAAAATGTACACAATATGATGTAAAAGTTCTATCCCAAATTAAAATGTACACAATTTTTTTTCTTCTAAATTTAATCATCTAAAAATGATTACCAATTCAAAGAAAACGTGTTGGTTGTAAAAATATTTTTTTAAAAAAATAAATAAATATAAGCAAAATAGTAAATATGGATGAGAATGAGAAAATTATTGGGAAAATATAATTTAGTTGATGGGCTTATAATTTCGCAGTACAAAACACCAATTTTGTTTACAGATTTTTGAATGTCCAAAAGACACAATCAATTTTTTTTAGAGATTTTTTAAAGCCTAAAAAATACAATCAATTTTTTAAAAGATTTTTCAAAGTCCAAAACACACAAATTTCTCCGAAACCCAAGAAAAACCCAAACCAAAATCTCCTGCCATGTAGCATTCTTTGACACGAGCTGACACATCCTAGAGCCCCAATTAAAAACTTTTTTATTAGTAAGAATTAAGGAAAATGAAACTGGTTTAACATAGTTTCTGGTGAAAATCAATTGACTTTATCCGGTTCTATCTCATGCCGAGCCACACCATTTTGTGATAGGGAAATTGAGTCAAAATTTGACCAAAACGACAAAATACTATTGCTCAAACCAGTTCATGGGAACACATTACAAATGGAAATAAGACAAACCAAACCAAAGAACCAATTTTTTTAAGCAAACCACCACCCAAAACTTGATATGTATAAATCATATAAACCGGACCATGACTCTGCAAATTAAGAAACACAACCACGGCTCAAAGACCCGACTCTTCTTCTTCTTCTTTCTTTCGTCTTCTTCATAAATAACAAGCCGGAGAAGAAGATTCCTTACTGCTGCTTACACTCAGCTGGCCTCTCACCTTGTTGACCTTCCGCAGGTTGACTTCTTCCAGACTTCTGTTTACAGGAAAAAAAAGAGCTCAGGTTAACAACAGCACTTAAATAACATACAGGAAAGAGATCATAGGGTCGAGAGTGAATGATTGTTAAACCTTGTGCCCAGCTGATGACTGCAACAAAGCAAAGAGAAACCACCAAAATTAGTTTCCAAGGTTTTAGTTTTATATAAGAAATAGAAAGTAAACCTTTTAACCACATAATACCTTCTTTCTGCTCTTCTTTCCTTGCTCTTCTTCCTCGTCATCCTCATCATCCTCCTCCTCGTCTTCATCATCTTCCTCATCCTCATCATCATCTTCCTCATCTTCATCAATCTCATCATCGTCGTCATCCATCTCAAGGTCATCTTCGTCAACAGCTTCACCAGTGAACCATGACACAGCATGCGAGATGATTTTTTCTTTAATGGTTGATCTGCAGGATAAACAGTGGACAGATTCAGATCCTAGAACTGAATTATTAAGCAAACAGAACTGAAGATGAAATAGAAAGGTACAGACCCGATATCATAGTCGTGCTCCATTTGGCCTTGGAGTTCATCAGCCTGTGCAAGAAAAAATCACTCGGTTAGCATTTCACGCATTCTGAAGTACTAAATCCAAAATTAAATCTGCTCTTGGGGATGGCTATACCATTTCATCATCAAGATCCTCCTCGTCATCAGGAACTTGAGGTGGACTGAAAAAGTTGAAGAAACTCTCACAGTCCTCAGTCTTAGTGATCGGCTTTGTGTTTTTGGATCCCTTCTTTGGCTTCTTTTTTAGGATCTTCTGAGTCAAACATTTTCCAGGATACCACTCAATCTCCGTCCTGAAAAATAGTTAACGATCAATAAGACTTCAGTCTTAAGAAACAAAACAGCAAATACATGATAAGAGCAAAAGATCATACCCAATGGCCTTCTCGAGGATAGGCTCATCTTCATCAATCATGTGATATGTCTTGGTCAAGACAGTGTTCTTGAAGTATGGGTTCTGATCAAAGAAAAACTCAAGCTTGAACCCTTTTGGTTCTTCAACCCTATTCCACTTGATATCCTTAAGATACTTAAGAGCACCTTCATCTCGCTCAGTTATCTAGAATCATGGGGGAAAAAACATCAAGAAAAAAGAGAACCGCCTTTTCATTAAAAGAAAAAAAAGTATCCTAATAGCAAACCTCCTCAGCGGTAATCTCATTGTTCTTCAATGCAATAAGCCAGAAGTCTGGTACTCCTTTCTCTGCAGAAAAAAAGATGTTCATATCAGTTGAAACATGATTTCACCATCATTGGCAACTAAAAACATAACCAAATTTTACTGCAAGTAATTGATAAAACACCTTCGACAGCTTTATCTTCTCCTTGTTCTGTTTTTATTTCTTCTGGTGCACCTTCAACTTCAACGACACCGTTGACGATCTCATATCGCTGTACATGATCAATACATTGGGAGAGCAGAAAACCATCAATATCAAATTATAATCATACAACAGAGAAAAGTCTTATTAAATTTTTATTTTTTTAAGAATACGTTGGGAAAACAGAAAACCATCAATACCAGTTATAATCATGTAGGATACAAAAAGAAGTAAAGACACACATCACTACTGATCTAAGAAAGTAGCAACAGAGAAAAGTCTTATTAAACTTTTATTAATCGAGGCTTCATGTGATCACAGAATCAATGTCCAAAGATCATTTTCATACCTTGGTATACAAAGGCTGATACAACTTTTGATATTTAGCTTCTAGAGCTGCCCTCTCCTCAAAGAATTTTGCTTCCATTTCATCATGTTGGTTCTGCAATGTAAAATGAAAAAGGAATCAGATACTATTTACTCCACAAAAATGTCATCAGAGCCAACTAATTCAAACCAAATGTGACAAATTAAAAGACTAGGTCCATAATCAACTAGCTGAAGATTCACTCACCTGAATCTCTCTTAGAACCTCGACACGCTTCCTGACTGTCGGACTCAAGTTCTCGAGGATATCTGAGTGTTGTCCAGCCAAATTCTGCAACTTGTTCTGCACAAAAACAAAAAATCAGCAAAGCACAGCACAGACGCGCAAAATAACAATCATATTAAGATGCAGAGACAATCGCAAACCAAAACCCATTGCTCTAAATCTTGTTACTCAAATCAGCAAAAAAGCACAAACCGCTACTACAGGTTACAAAGGGAAAATAACATTCAAAGTAAGATGCCGAAAGAATCCCCAAACTAAAGTCCATTGCTTTGAATCATCCATCTTAGTCAAATCAATTCTCAAAAAATTACTCAGACCGAGAAAGAGAAAACAAAACCGTAAAGTAAACCAAATCTCCCGCTATAGCAACCCAAAATCGTCTAGTAAAACTCACCTTAAGAGCATTAACAAGCCCCGCTCGATCCTCCTCGATAAGAGCTACAAAGGCAAACCACAAAAGAGAAGAAAAATTTCAATAAATCTAGAAAAATAAAGATTCAGACGTCGTTCTAGAGAGAATACAATAGAATTATACCGGCGTTGAGATCCGTCATGTTCATGCTGTCCTTGTCGTTGCTCATCTTCGCAAGAGAAGAATCTGGCGGAGGAAACGGAAGATAAGAAACCTTAAAACCCTAGATTTGGGGGACAGCGAGCGGAGAAAATAAAAGAAAAGGGGCAATGTTATTATTATATGAAATGACCTGACCGAGATAACTGGGCACTTTATAAGACCCACCTAAGCGGCAATATCTTTTTTTTCCTTCTTTTTCATATTTTTTTCTGTAATTTGATTAATTGAAAAAAGGTAAAGTATATAACTTAAACTGATATGAATTTAAAATTTAAACCAAATTATTAATAGAGAAAACCTGATTAATATCTTAAAAGCCCAATATACAATACACATACTTGTTATAGACTAGTAGTTATCGATTTAATAATTCGTTAGAAGTTGTAAGACCTGTTACATATATTTACTATTTTAACCAATCAATAGAGAAAACGAGTTACTCACCCACATGTCTATCATTTATGTCTCTAATATAAATGAGTTAATTTTTATAATATCAATTACATAATTATTATTAATAAATTAATATTATTATAATTAACTGTCATTATTACTATGTTTTTTAGTTTCTTTTTATTTAATATTCTTTATTCTAAATTATTTTGTTTTTAAATAATAAAAATCTCTATAATATTATTTAAAAAATCATTTTCTTTTGTGTCGTGCTCACCTTAATTTTATAAATCAATTACATAAATATTATAAATGAATTAAAATTATTATGATTAACTGACATTATTACTATTTTTATTAGTTTTATTTAATATTCTTTATTCTAAATCTTTTTTAAATAATAAACATAGAAAATATTTCAAAATCTTTTCACATAAATCAGATCATCAAATATCATGTTTCTTTTTTAATATAATTGTTTTTTATTAATGTTTAAAAATAATTTAATACCAAACAAACAATTCACAAAATATAAAATTAAAAATTAAAATTATTATTGTCACTTAATCCAATTCGAACATGACTAAGCTGATGGAATCAACTTTCTCACTTTTTAAAGATTGTCGGTTTGTATTGTTTATGCAATTTCTAACCAATCCACACTTCGGATATTTTTCCTAACTTTTTCCCAAAATAATATATATATTTTATATCAAATTTTATGAAAAAATATATTTATAAATCTAGGACGAAGAACCGGTTTGGTTTGCTTATGCAATTCTAAATTGATCAATACTTCAATTTTTTTTAATTTTTTCTCAAAAAAACATATATAAAATTATGCAGAATTTACAAACAATATATTTACAAATCTAAGACAAACAATAAACTAAAGAAAATTAAAAATTAGTATGATTTTAGTCTAGTTAGAACCAAGAAAATTATGATTCAACTCAGAAAGAAAAAATGAATAACCCGGTTATAATTTTTATATTAGAAATCACAAATCTAACTAAAATAGCTACAGAAAATTATTTAAAATATTATTTTATTTACATTCTATACATATTGTTTTAGAGGAAATAACTGGATTGTTGTGGAGTTACGGAAAACGCGGAAATAAATAGTAAGTCCCGCCCAACTAGAAGAAGAAACCATTTCTTTCACCGAAGTATCTCGACTTGAAGAATTCTCTTACTTAGAAGTATTCGGAGAGAATGTGGGAACGGCGATTGTAATCTTTTCTTTCTCTTTGCACTATTTTACTACTGTGCTTTGCATTAATCTGTGGATCTTAGTTACACAAGAAAGGAATCTCTTTTTGGTACTATGTTCTCGTAAGATGGTTAAAAAAAGAAAGGGAACTCAATGTTAGTGCATACATAGATGGAGAGGAGTCAGATTCAATCGTTTGTCAATAATAATCTTCTCTTTTTCTCCAACTGTATTTGCGGTTTTAGACCACTCATGTTGTTGTTGTTATCTTACTCATCTTGTTTTAGATCAGAGTCATGTTCAAACAAGTAGTGAGCTTAGCTTTTCTTGATTATATTGCTCATGAAAGCCTCTTTGACGTCTTATATATTTGATTTTCAGGTACATTTGGTCTGCAAAGACAGACTTGTGGAGCCTGTAAAGCTGCTTTGATCGGTGAAACATAGAGGACACATCAGTTTTCATGTTACCGAGATTGAGAGAAAGGATAAAGGATAGTTTTTGTAGCTTTGAGTCTGTAAAGTTGATACGGTTGATGAAACATAGAGGATATATCAGTTTAGTACTTTTCTCTTTTTGTAAATAAGGGCACGGGTAATTTAAAGGCTTAGATTGTGTGTAGCAACAAGGTATCTTATCAAGCAAAGAAAAGAAAAAAGAAAGAAAAAAGAATCAGATAAACTGACTCCACCAAATCTCATGCAAACCGAAGGCAAAAAGCAAGATCACAAATTAAAGACTCGCTCCATAATTTCTGGTGACGACCAACACTTGTTAAGGAGCTAAAGCGGAGTGGTTTGAGCTTTCAGGTACGAATGTAACCGGTCTACACGACCTATATATAAGACTAGAGAGGCTGAGTTTGTTAACAAGTTAGTTAGAAGAAGTCATCATAGTTCTTGATCATTCTCTTGAGGATTCATACTAGTTTTAACTTTCTGATTCTAGTGGATTTGCTTGTGCCATTGAGCCGAGACGTAGAGTTCTCATTCGAGGTCCTAACTAGTAAAAGATAGTCTCTTCTTCTTCTTTGCTCTGCATTTCTCTGTTTTTTTCTCTTATGGTTCTGTTTCCATTGATCAAAAGATCAAATATGTGAGAGTGACAGAAGTGTGATTCGTATGCGGTTTTCTTCGTTTAATCCATTTCTTATGACATGAAATTAGATGTAACTGAGTCACTAATTGATGTTGAAGTAAAGACAAATTTATATGGCTATCAAGAGCTGGTTATTTCAATTTAAGCATAAAATGGCAGTGTCATCCACATGAATATCCCAATGAAGAATACTGATATATACTTTGGCCAAAAAAGAAAAAAAGAATTATATAATACTAGATTTCTTTCAAATTAAGTATTTCTTCTAGTTACTAGAGGAGGAGATGAAGTAGTGGATGATATTTGAATGAGGTTATATTGGAGACCATAGTAAATGGCTTAACCGGACAAGCAATTTGTGATTGGTTCATTGCCAATTGATGAATCCCGGAACTAGTGAAACCCGGTTCTCTTCGAACTTCCATATTATATAATGGGTCCAATTAATTTTGTGGGTTTACTATCTATCTAATCCGGCTATGGATCCGATTTATGGTTAAAATCTGGTCCACCTTTAAAAAAGATTGGTGAAAAATTAAATCGAACCGAATCGATATAAAATTTGATTTCGAATAAAATCTCAAGTAACTGAACCGAACCTAGAAGGAAGAGAAGAGGGGAAAGAAATGACAAAAGACCACAGGCAAAGCGACACGCGCAGGTCTTCTTCTTCTTCTTCCTCTTCCTCTTTGTCTTTTCCTTAACTCTCTCCTTCTTGCTTAACCAATACTCCATGGAATCTCTCTAAATTCCTCACCAACTAACTTCCAATTAGTCCAGCAACTAAGTCGATTCGCCTCCTCTTCTCCGTACTTGAAAACCCTAGTTGCTACGCTTTTTTCGGAGCGGAGGTTTTTGTACAGTTGATTGACGATGGAGCCTCGTATTGGGAGTAAGTTCCGTCTTGGCCGGAAAATTGGGAGCGGCTCATTCGGAGAGATTTACCTTGGTTCGTCTCTCTCTACGAATTCACTGTTATATATTTTGATTCATGTGGTTGTCGTGTGACTAGGTCAATTAGTAGTATTTGATCCCCCATTGGAATACAGTTTTCGGATTATGTGGAAAGCTCTCATCTTTCAGTTTTGATGTCTAAGTTTGAGACTGCTGTTGTGATTGCAGGAACTGATGTTCAGACTAACGAAGAGGTCGCTATTAAGCTTGTGAGTGTTGAAATTTGAAGTTAGAAGAGTCCCAATATTGTAGAACTAAATAGAGAGATTTGCAATCCATACGTTGATTTTTGATTGTGTATTGTTGCAGGAAAGTGTGAAGACTGCGCATCCGCAATTGTCATATGAGTCGAGGATATATAGGGTTCTCCAGGGTGGAAGTATGACAATGTTTTCTGAATGTGTCTCTGTTTCTTTTTCTGAATTCTCCTCATCGGATTATAGTTGTTCATCACTTCCGTGTAATGACGAATGCAGCTGGGATCCCAAACATGAAATGGTATGGTGTTGAAGGGGACTACAATGTCTTAGTGATGGATTTGCTTGGTCCAAGCCTTGAAGATCTCTTTGGCTATTGCAACAGGAAATTTACTTTGAAGACAGTTCTCATGCTAGCTGATCAAATGGTAACATGCTTTGGATTGATGCATTCTCATTGTTAATGCAACTATCGGTGCTGAGTTTCACGAACTCGTTTTTATCTTGTGTCAGATAAATCGTCTCGAGTTCATCCATTCTAAATCGTATCTTCACCGTGATATAAAGCCGGATAATTTTCTCATGGGTTTAGGGAGGCGGGCAAATCAGGTCATCTTTTTTCTTCATAAACTCTCAGTTACAAATTTGTCGTTAGTATCAACTTTGATTTTTGGATTGCACTATTGTATGACTTTTTGGTTTTCTTTCTATAGGTCTACATCATAGACTTTGGCTTGGCTAAGAAATATCGAGACAGCTCAACTCATCGACATATCCCATACAGGTAACAAGGTTTTCACATCATAGATTCAGTAATTGGATATTAGATTCAGTATCCTTCTGAGAGTGAATTTGTTGTTATTAAATGCATCTTATTGTTCAGGGAGAATAAAAGTCTGATTGGGACTCCGAGGTATGCCAGCTTGAACACTCACATAGGGATCGGTATACTTCATAACTTTTCTTCTATAAACCCTCCTGATAATCGCGAATCTTATTCTCTCTTTCACGGGATACTTTTTCTTATTCTAATCTTTTGTTCATCTCTACATTCTATACTTGGTAGAGCAAAGTCGGAGGGATGATATAGAATCACTTGGTTATATCCTCATGTACTTCCTCATGGGAAGGTGAGCGTCACTGTGTATAATCTTTTCTTATATCCTGTTTTCTTGTCTATCAATCCATCTCTTATCCTGTTTTCTTGTAGTCTCCCATGGCAGGGACTGAAAGCTGGGAACAAGAAACAGAAATATGACAAGATTAGTGAGAAGAAGGTTTCTACTTCCATCGAAGTAAGTTCTTCACTTATGGTGCACTCCCAGAAAGTTATATGAGTCCATGTACTAAGGAATAATGATGAAGTAGAGAAGGTTGATTATAGATAGAAATGTAACTTTGCATCAGTGTATTTTCAGACGTTATGCAGAGGTCATCCAACAGAGTTTGCATCCTACTTCCATTACTGCCGCTCACTTAGATTTGATGATAAGCCAGACTATGCATACTTGAAGAGACTGTTCCGCAACCTTTTCATTCGTGAAGGTCATTCATTTTCTCTCTTGCTCTTCCTCTCAGGCTATAAATGCATCAAGAAGCTTCTGCTGACACCAACTATTTTGTATTTCTTGTCCGTTCCCAGGTTTCCAGTTTGATTTTGTGTTTGACTGGACGGTTTTCAAGTATCAACAATCACAATCTGGAAACCCTTCACCTCGTGCCAATGTACACTTTTGATACTTTTGATTTTTGATCCCGTTCATGATACACAGATGAATAGTGACGGATTATTTGATGCTTCTTTTGTCAGGATGGTGGTGTTGGGACTAGCTCTGGATTAAACCCTGCAGTCCGCAATGTTGAGAAACGTCCAGGTATATGTTTATTTATGCTTATCATTCTCCTAAGCAAATGCAGGCACATAGTTGTGTAGATACTCAGGGCACGTTTGTATGCCATAGATTTCCTAAATCAGAGAACGGATCTGGATTTCACCCTGAAGCAGATGACAAAGAACGTAAACGAATCTGCAATTGCAAAGGAAAAGCTGGTAAGTTTTGTGATGCTTGTTCTCTTCTCGGGTAACTTTTCTTTCAAACCGGGACAATTCATTCTGTGAACCAATGATTTCAGGTACCTGGATCCTTCCACTTGGGTCGATCAGAAGGATCATCATCTAGACGAGTTGTGGACTCAAGTAGTCGTGAGCCGTTCAGTGGCGGGAGTGACAATGCAAACTATGAATCCGCACTCAAAGGCATTGATAGCTTGAGGATCAATAATAGTGCAGGGGATGTTACTGCAGCATCGCCACAATCAAACGCAGACGATACTACTCCTCGTGTAGAACCCAAAGCAAAGCTCTCAGTCTGATTTGTAGATGAAGCTCTCACTTTTGTTGCTTGCTTCAACCTTCTTGAGAGTTTGAAGGTTGTCTATGATTCTTCTGAAGAAAGACTTTCTTCTTTACAGTTAGAGATTTGATATAAGAGAGGGTTAGAGATTTATTTATACCAAAGTGCTTTAATATTGTTCTTCAGATGTTCATTTATCGTCTCCATTGTATAGAGAAAACCTCCAAATTTTAAGATCCTTCTTTCTGATAATCTTATAGCCCGATTAGTTCTAAATGTGAATTTCATGGAGGGGTTTTATTTATGGAAAATGAAAATTTCGCAGAATGAAGTTATAGTATGTGAAGAAAATAAATAAATAGCGACTTCGAAAATTAATTGAAGTATCAGTTATGTTTTGTAAAATACTAAAATAGTATTAAAGATAAACGTGATCCCTAAGTAAATAGGAATTTGTATATGTATAATTTTGTTAGATAATAGTCCTTGTTTTTTAGAAATTTGTCATTTAAATATTCAAGTATTTGTATAATATTTTTATTCCCCAGCTATCATGTGCGAAGAATAAATTTTAACTTTCGGTTGATTTTATAAATTAAGATATGAGAAAAATCAAAGTTAAATAACAAATCACAGATTTTAACGTTGACTTTTATGAATCCAATTTTCTTAAGGCAAGTAAACTTACAAAATTATTGTCAATCTAAAAGTTTAAAAATTTATCTATAAATTGTAAAACTTGATAAATTAAATAATTATTTCCAAAACATCATATATTTTTATATAGAAATTAAAGTTAATATAAAAACATATATACCTATATTATTAAGTTTATTCGTAACAATTTTAAAAATGATTTTATAACACTAAAAATTATTAGGTTTAGAAATAATAAAATATATATATGGCTACATAAAAACTTAATCGATAAATTTTTATAGTTCTATAAAATCTTATTTTTGTTTCTCACATACGAATGATTGAATAATAAAAGTGTCAATTACAAATATTAAATGACTATTTTTCCTCTTGTTTTCATATCTTTGAAAACTAAATTCGTTTTTTTATTGTATCATCAAGTCTAGCAAGTTTGTTTAAGTATCTTCGTTTTGCTATTTTCTGGTGTTGTGCCTCGGTTTGATGATTAAGTATCTTCGTTTTGCTACTTTCTGGTGTTGTGCTTCAGGTGATGAGAGAAAAACCCGCCGGCTCTCTCGTTGAATTGATTCATTCAATCTGATATGTTTTTGATCTTTCTATAAATGTCTGTATGATCCTTTCTTAGTCTGAGGCAGCTTGGGTTGCATCTGGAACATCGGATCACGTAAAGGTTGTAATCGATCACAATGCTGTTCCAATCTTTGTCCACCTTATTGCTTCCCCTAGCGATGATGTCCATGAACGGGTATGCATGGTACTTGTTGGTCATGTTATCATTTAAGTTTTTTTTGAAATCATGATATCAAGATTACGTACGCTTTAATTAACCTGCATGCAGGCTGGTTTTGGCG
The DNA here is from genome assembly GCA_000218505.1 of Schrenkiella parvula. Taxonomy (NCBI): domain Eukaryota; kingdom Viridiplantae; phylum Streptophyta; class Magnoliopsida; order Brassicales; family Brassicaceae; genus Schrenkiella; species Schrenkiella parvula. Next base: position 14,210,650 of record CM001189.1, read on the forward strand.
TTGTGTAATTTTTCTGTAGATTCACCACAGTACATACCGTGATCTTGGACTTAGAAGTGGGAGCACTGACGCCGATTCTCAATCAGCTAAATGAGCATGCAAGGTCGTCAATGTCTAGAATTGCCGCATGGACCTTGTCAACCTTGTGTGGTGGCAAGCCTCAGCCTAACTTTGAACAGGTCTTCTTCTCTTTCGTTTTTTTTCCCTCCGTCCATGTTTGTGTTTCTTCTTCTGTGTTTGAAGCAATGATTTAACAGGTGATAGAAGCTCTTCCGTTCCTTGAACGACTTAATTCACTCGAATGATGAACAAGTCTTGATGTTGGGCTCTCTCACGCCTCTCTCGTTGGACCAATAATGACAAAGCCAAGACTGTCATCGAGGTCCGGTCTTGTCCCAAGACTTGCTCAGCTTCTCCTGTCAGTAGTTGAGGCTAGTTTGTTTGCCCTCATAAGTTTCAAAACGCTGAATTTGACATTAAGAAAGAAGTTGCATAGGCAATTTTAAATGCAAGTTCAGATGTTTCTTATGATCAAAACAAGTATGTCACTGACTTCTTTTTCATTCTCCTAACTCAATCAGAATATAACTTTTATTTATATACAAAAAATTTATAAAATAAAACGGCTCATTCTAATATTATTTCTGTTTGGTTATTACCTAGTGGAGCAAAGACGCATTATGCGATCTCTTGGTATGCTCGAAACAAAGAATCGTATAACAATCTGCCTTAGCGGATTGGAAAACATGTTGAAGGTGGGAGAGTCAGAAAAAGACCTTATGTAACACAGGGTACATGAACTATTACTCTCAGCTTATAGATGATTTCAGAAAGGCGAGAAGAGATTGAGAGACTTGAGAGCCATGACAACAGTGAGATCTATAAAAAGCCTGTAAAGATTCTAGAAACATTCAGGATATTCAAGAGGAAGATGACGAGACAGAACAACCTCCAGTGGGGTTTTCAACTTTACGGGTAACAAAGAAGGATTAAGAACCATTTAACTTGTAAGAAGTGTTTGGTTCCATTGTCCGGTACGCACCGGTTCGGAGATCGTCTGCCTACGTTTGCGTTGTTTTTAAATGGGATTTGGTAGACGTTATTATAAGATAAATTAATGACGTAACGCCATAACGTTGAGTTTAACACTACGTGATAATTTTTAGTTAGAGACACAAATTGAAACGAAACCACTCTCAAAATAAGCAAAATCATCGAAACTTAATGAGACATACTTCAACTTGTTGACCCAAAAAAAAAAGAGAGGTATTGCGATTTTAAAAAAAAACATTAATAACTTATTGATGTTTTAAATGATAAAATAAACGAGTAATCACAAAAAAAAGATTTATAAAACATTCATGTTCTAATTAGCATATCTATTACTATGACAAACTAAGAGATTTTAACACACACACACACAAATAATGATAAAAAAAAAGATAGAGACTAAATCGAAATCATCGAATAATATAAAAATATCAAACCTCAAAAGTGTATTATTAAGTTTAAGCAAATTGGATTTAATTGAGTATTTTGTTGCATTTATCTTTAATCCACTTGAAGCTTTTCCTAAAAGAGCCTTTAAGCTTACCTTCAACAGTATAAGCTCTGTAACTAACAACTCTCTTCTTCCTCTGTAAATCTGGATCCGCAAATCCCCACGAAGACGATGAAGATCTTCCTTTCTTCGGATTCGGGTTATCTTCGGGTATTCGGGTCGGGTAATCGGTGTAGGAAGTGCTGTATGACCTGAGATCTTGCATACCGTTACCACCGCCGTTTACGCCGAATGAACCTGGACCGTCGGATCTTCGGTCTGATGTTCTTCCGTCACCGTACGATCTGGATCTGAAGTCTTCCATTTTTGAACTCAGACGAAGAAGCAGAAGAAGAAGCAGAAGTGATGGTGGGGAGGTTTTGTAATAAAAGTCGATGAATGTCTTTTTTTGGTTTTTGTTTTTTTCTTTTACGAGAAGGAAAGAATCTTCTGTTACATATTTTTGTATTCCATCTATATTGTAATATATATGCAATTATGATATCTAAGATTTATACATATAAATGAAAAAATATTTAATTTTATATTTTTATAAATTAAAAACATCATTTATTACTTAGTTAAACACATATTAGTCAATTATATATATATATATATATGTAACAGAATTGATAAAAGAAAAAGAAGTTCATTAATATTTATAGTAAATTGAAAATATTATATAAATTATTACAATTTCTTTTCTTAAAGGATGACTATATACGAATGACATAGATGGATCATATAGTAAAAATAAATTTAAGAGAAAAAACTATATAAATAATAAATGAACTGTTTATTAAATTTATTACTGAAATTTTAAAATTGATTTTTGAATAAAAATTAACTATGTTAGATATGTATTTATTGTGAAATTTATTTGATTTTTTCATGTCTATGAATTATTTTATATATATTTCCAAACAATAAATATTATTTTTTATTCTGATAAAATTATGAAAAAAATGAAAATATTTTTAAATATGTCCTAAAAACAAAAATTCAGTTGATTTACATGTATTTGCTAGATAGAAAATGAAAGGTGATATTAAGATTTTATTTTAATATGTAATTCACTGCTTTTTGCTAATTCAATAGTAACAAAATTCATATGTAAATAATACTCAATTGCCTTAAAAAAGAAAAAAACAATTCAACTAAAATACCTAAACGTAAATACAACAGTATTAAATTAAATTAAATTAAAGACTGCCAAGTCAACATGAGGCGCTGAGTCAGATGCAGCTGTCGGCGAGTCGGTGGAAACGTAAACATTAATTAGTTCCAACTGAATTTCTCTGTTTGACCGATATCCCCACGTGATCTTCACGTGATCTCTTTCGAACCTTTTTTTTTTCTGCCTTTGGTACAATTTTTTCTTTTGTTTTTGTTAAATTCCTTTGATACAATTGATGATTAAATGTTACAAAAGGAGACATGACTTGATGTCAGTTTGTTGAGATAAAATATTATTTAACCAACTAACTTATTTTTCATTTCTCTGTTTTTCTATCCTAGCGTTCACTAATCATACGATTAAACAAATGTTTTATCGATTTTGATTTTTGAGAGACACAAAAAAGTAGAAATCCAAATTTAAGACGCCAGCAATTTGTAAGGAGGTTTGGTCGAGAAAAAAACACATCAGGATGTATGATTTTGTGATGATATTAAAAACAATAATCATATAAATATATTTATTTTAACTGCTGGCTTGTATTTATTGTATATATTTTTTGTTTCATAACCTTTCACTTACATTTTAATTTGGTTAATTTATCTACCAATTACTGATTAGAAAATTATACTGATTTTCATTAATTTATAAAAAGCTCAAAACTGTAGCCTTATTTACCATATTCCATTTATTTTATAATACTCCATTAACAAGAATACATTTCTTTTCTGTGAACATGGAATTAATATGCCTTTTGGTCCAATCTTTCGATCATCTTACGAAGCAAAAAAAAGTTGACAAAAGAAACAAGAAAGTCGGTAACACCCTTCAAAGTTCTCAGCAACATTAACTAATTGATATTTAATAAATTAATGATAGATTAAGTTTTTGATACAATTAATCTTTCGGTAAATTAATATATCATTGAATTAATAAAATACTATAACCGAAAATTATTAATTTATAAAAACATTATTAACTTTTATATTCTAATTTAAAATATTGTTTATTTAAATACACAATCTATTTAATTAAATAGAAGAAAAATAAAATAAGAGAACTTATCAGAGAATACATTGGTTCCATGTATTAACATCCATGTTTCTTAATGTGGCTCCCAAATTAGAGTTATGAATGTTGTTTTCCCTATGTTAGATTGTCTTTCTAGTAGTAGATTAAAAGTGGATTTAAGATGTTAGTTATGGGGAGTAGAAGGTGAGTCAATGATCCATATATTATTATTTTGTTTTATTGTTCGACAAGTTTGAACATTAGCTGATTTCATAATTTCAGAATTTGGCTTTGAATCCGGATCCCTTCATTCGAATTATCATTACTTTTTATTGATTTGTGAGAATTATACGGTTCGTTTGAAAGTTTGTAGATATTTTTCTTAGATCATATGGTATTTTTGGAAAAACCGTAACCAGTTTTTGTTTGAAGGAAGGACTACTGGGGTATCTAATCCCATTCGCTCCCCTAGCTTTGATGAAGCATATTAAAAAGAGTTTTCTCATTAGTACTTAGCTCAAACCATTAATCAGAAATCAACGCCAAGTTGGCTTTGTTGAATAAACGTTGGTTGCCTCCTTTTGGTAATTAGTTAAAGTGCAATCTTGGTGTTACTTGGAATAAGAAAAAGCAATTAGCATGTTGTGCATGGGTCCTTAGGGATAATTAAAGAATGATGATTCTTCGTAGTAGATGCGCTTTAGGAGATATCTACTTGCTGGATGATGCAAAGTTTCAGTGTCTTTTGTGGACTATTTGCAGCACGCAGAGCCGTGTTTATAGCATAGTGAAAAGGTTGTTTGCCTTACGCTCCCAACTAATATAAAATTTTAAAGACTCTTAATTATCAAAAGTCATTTTTAGTCTAGTGGTTGAAGTATTCTTCTAGTTTAACCACCACTTGAGTTGAGACTTTACTTTTGTTTCAAATAATTAGTTTAATTAGTTTTTCTAATCAGTATATTTTGACAGAACCTTAATGATTTTTGTTTTGTTTTTAAGAGCTGCCAATATTTCTATCCTATCCATCCATGATTGTGTTCTATGCGAGAAATTCAATTCTTTTTTTCTAATACAATTTAGACTCATTTAAACAAAAAATATGAAATTTTAATAAAAAACTATATAAATAATTTTTCTAAATAGTTTTACTCTATACCTTAACGATTTTCATTTTTTTCTTCTAAAAACCGTCAATTTTTTTATCCACGGTTCCGGTTTTTGTTTTTCTTATATTACAATTCATTTTTTCGTTTTTAAGTTAATGAGAATTTGGTGAAAAAGTTTATAAAAAAAATGATGTAACAGATGTTTTTAATGTTTTATTCTTTTTAATGTTTTAGATTTTATCTATAATTTTTGTTTTATGTTTTGAATTATTTCAGTTTACATTATAATAATTATTTTGAAAATTTTTATAAAATAATTTTTTATATTCGTCTCAAGCCTGTGAAAATCTTTGTACGGCACTGGCAACACGGTTAATCATCATTTTTCTAGAGTAATATTTGTAACTAATGCTTTGGAACTTGTTGGTATGATTGAAAGACTTCAAGCTTGACCTTATTTTACGTATCAAGCGAATGAAGTCAATCTAGAATTGGATGAGTGGAAGCTGGTTCTTGAACATACTTCTTCCAATCGATGGGCCAAACTTATAACCAAGAGTGTTACGGATGTGAATAGGTTTCAATTGTATGTAGGAGAGGTACCGCAAACTGGCTTCAAGTACTGTTTGGTGAGGAAGGACCTTGTGCTTCTTCTTAGTTTTACCTTTTCAACATAATGGTTTTATCTTTGTGGATATTTATTTATCCCATTTTTTTGTTTTAATTAGTGTGGTGGTTGTCTACATTTTTTGATGTTTTCTTCCTGTTTAAGGTTTTTTTATTTGTAAATTCTTTTATGCGTTGTTTATAATATTACGAGATGGAAAAAAGAAGGCAGACAGTACGACATTATTTAAGTACATTTTTGTCTTTTTCTTCTTCAAAAATCTACTTAAATCTACTTAAAAAGTTTTTACTTGATTTGGTCGAACAGTAAAACCTAAAAACTCACTTTTTCTACCCTAGATTCCTAAAAACAGAAAAAGACAAGAAAGGGAAACCCATTTCTTCTTCTTTTTCTGGTAACAGTCACATCAGTCAAAATTATTACAAACAGTTATGATTGAAATTTCTTTATACCATAACAAAATCCCAATATCTCAATCTACTTTTCTTTATGAGCTTGTTAAAAACAAGAAATAGCAAATCAAGATCCAGTGACAGACAAAGAGAAACAGAACTCAAAAGGATTCGTCCGTCTCTTCTGTGTCTTTTAACACTGCCAAAATTTTTGCAGATACAAACTCTATTTTTCTTTTCCTTCTTTAATTGACAATTGGTAAAACACCATCCTCATTTTTTTTTCTTTTAGCATCAGAAAGTCACGTCTATGGCTTCGTGGCCTTAGAAAGTCCTTTTGAGACGGTTTTTTTCAGGACATTGATCCTTTGCGGTTCATCAGGTCGTGGTAATAAAGAAGCACACACATCGGTTGTCCGAAAATGCAGAAGATGAACCAGAAGATCATGTTTCCCACCTAATGATCACATTCCAAAATAGATTATTTCTTTAGTTTCAACCAAAAAAATTAATGATACAAGCGGCTATGATCAGAAACAGAGTTAATCGGTCTTTATCTTTCGGGTTTAGAGACCATACCATGGAGCCAAACCTTTCTTGTAGATAGTTTGTGATAAAGACCAACGGCACCTACGCAAAACGCATTGGATGGTCAGAAAATAAGACTAAAAGTGACAGAAACTTCCAGATTGTCTGTGAAGCTCGACTGAAGAAGCTTTGTGAATTTTTTTTACCTGAAACATAATCCCCATGAAAGCCCATAGGTTGAAGAGACGGCAAGGAACTGCGATGCATAACTGCAAGGACATTTGTAAACACGGGATTGGAAGTAAGACCAATTCTTTGAATATTAGCATTCTTTCACTAGCGTGTTTATGCGTCTGTAGAAGGTATATTTACCTCATGAAAGACTGCAGAGACTAAGAAAGCAATGATAATGGCGGGTACCTGGAAAAAAATGACTGGAGGGTCAAAGCTATGACGCACAGAAAATAATCTCGATCATCGCAAATCACTAATATATATAGATATATATCTCACTCACTTTTGGTATCTTGTTGCGCAGGCACGGAAAGTATACATGTCGAACCATCCATTTATGAACAGGCTGTTTAAAAAAAAAAGATCTCCATTAGCTCTCTTCTTCTGCTTCGTATAGAAAAGAAGGCGATGTTTTAGGAAGAGAACCATACCATATTCCACATTCTCCAATACTGACAAAGGAAGACAGTGAACACATGAATATTGGTTAGTTAAGAGACCTCGAGAACATAAAAAATCATATGTTCTTTGAGTAAGACAGGATAATAACAACTCACATCTCCCACACTTTTTGCATTCCACCAATCTTTGTAGAATTCACGATCCCCGAAGCAGAGGAGCTCTGCCAATATGTTTAACCTGTGGACAAGAACAATGCAAAGAGATTTGTCATCAGAAACTGAAATTACATGTCAAACTGTGAAAAAACTAAAAAAAGTTATCAATTTCTTCATGAGATATCCTTGTTTTTGTTGTTCGTCTTTGGAAATTATGATGAAAGAGAAGGGACCGTGACATACCAGAGGTGGAAGAAGCAGTAGAACATGCAGAGCCACACGTATAAATTTGGAACTGAAAGCTTCAACACTCTTTCAATAGCGTATAGAAGATCCCCTTTCAAGGGATGCTTTGAGTTCCTAACAATAGGATTTATATACTGCCAAAGAAGTAACAAAAGAACATGTACTCAAGTGAGTGAAAATGCTGAAATGATGATTTCCACAAGGAACAATAAAAAGCAAGATGTTGGAAACGCACTTGCTCTATTATAAATCCCATAAATCCAGTGAATATGACCAGTTTTGCAAATTGACGTGCCACCCAACCCTTTCGGATACATGGAGAATGTGGATAGCTTGGCTGAGAAAAGCAATTATGCTGGGTTAAGACAGGAAACTTTTACAAGTGTAAGAAAGTTTGATGCTACTAGCAGAATATGTATCTCATTACCTGATAACACAACGTGGGAGCAACCATGAAATATGCCAAGCTCTTCAAGTTAACATAGTACGAGACTTCAGGATTGGCCTAAAGTTTATAACAGTGTCTGGTCAAAATAGTAACAGAATGCAAGTGAGTAATATATGTAACTTCTTTTACCTTATCAGCTGAATTGGCTACGGTTCTTATGTCGTAGTTAGTATGAGCGTAAGAAACCAACTTAAGCCACACAATGCAAGTGAGGAGCATCAATGTGACACCTGATAAGAAGGCGGAATCACACCTGTCCGTTTTGAAGATCACTTGAGTTAGCCAACTAAACTTGAGAAAGAGTATCACAAGCTGAGACCGGTAACACCATAGCTTAATTCTCACCTTAGGGTGACATAGACTGGATACAAGACCTCGGTCATTGTGATAATAATATGAAGAATGATAGCAACCTTCAGTATTATCAGAAATAAAGTTATAAGTTCTTCAGGATACAAATTTAACCTCAATAAAAAATCTAGTAATGGATAGATATATAGTAGTTTACTCACAGGTTCAGATATGCATTTCTGAAGTACCATTTTCTCAACGGTAAAGGCAGCCAAAGGAAAGATTGAAAGGGAGAGACTGCAACAAAAGAATTATCTGAATCACTAAATTCATCATTATATGTTTAAGAATGTAACATTGAGGGTGAAAAAGCATTTTACCAACACATGAAGAGCGGCCAATCTCGCAGGGATGTTGAGCTAAACCAGAAATCAGTTCGGATCAACCAACCGTACTACAGGAATGATAGCAACAACAAAGGTAAGGTCTCATGATCAAGTTCTGAGCTCCAGAAAAGTTTACGAAAACTCATAAGTTTCAAGCAACAGGTGAAAGGAGTAACTAACCTTCATCAAATTTTCGATGATGAGTCTACCGTTTACAGCAACAAGAACTACTACACAGAGGTTGAATAATCCGGCATGGCTCTGCCATGGAAGAAAAACAATCACATATGAAAAAGTCAATCTCTAAATGCAAGAGCAAGCTAAGATATGAACTCAATTTGAAATTCTCCACGAACATGTTTCAAGAGTAGAATCTCCGATTACCTGTTTGAATATTGCGTCAGAGCTGAGTGGACTTTCCCTCGCCCTCCGATGAGCTGGAACCGACGGCCGATACGTGTACCTTACATCGGCGTTTCCTCCTGCTTCTCCGCCACCAGTTTCCCTAATTTCGGTATCTCCGCCATTATCTCCGGCCAAATTCGCTGTTCCCCGAGCGTCTTCTACGGCGGAATCAATCCGATCCCTCACGTCGGCCGGAGCTCCAACATCATCCGACGGGGAAGTATCGGAACCGGTTACGGAATCAGAAAGAAGTCCGTTGGAAGAATCCGATCTCGATTTCCGTCGACGAAGCCTATCGAGATCCGCAAAATCTCCGCCACCGTTTTCCGTTGGAATAGTGACGCCTCCAGAATCCAAAATCGCCATTTTCAAAGGCGATGAATACAAAACAGCTTTTCAAAAGAGTAGGTTTAAGAAACGAAAGAAGAAGGAGGCGACACAGAGAAATCGAAAAGCATGCAGAAGAAATGGAGAGGAAAGGGTAAAAGATTGCGTAGAGAATCAGAATCTAATGCAGAGCAAAAAAAGTGAAATTTGGGAAGATTGTTGAAATACGAGGATGCTGCTAAATCGGCTTATCGTGTCTCCTTCCTAGAAATAAAAAAGAATCAAAAGTTTTTGAAGGAGAAAAAGATTCACGAGAGAGAAGAGAGGAAGATGACAACAATGGTGACGGGAGATTCAATTGAATAGCGGTGGGGATATTTATTTTTATTTCTCCTTTTTTGTAATTAAAATACATACATGTTTTTTAATTTTAATTTAAACAAAAAATACAACAATGGTGATTTATTCTAATTTAATTTTAATAAATTATGTATTAGCAGGTGATAATTAAAGACTAGTTTTAGTATATACTAATGAAATTCTAAAAGTATTTTATTTTAATTTTAGAAAGACTATTCTGTGTTCTAAAACTTTTTCATATATTTTAAACATAACCAGTATAAAAAATTAAATATATTAATTGTTGTAATTTCTTACCGGTAAAAGAAAAGATTAAGAGAGACATAATGTTTTTTCATGAGATAATTTTTGGCATTAGATTAAGATTAAGCATTTTTTTCCCAAAATACAAGCTCGCGTTGGATATTTTCACCGGTTTTATATAAATATATAGTAGTATAACTATGATTATAAATATCTAATAATAAAAATATTTAGACATCAATCGCTATAAACAATCTCTTCACTATCTATATCTATCTACGTACAAGATAATTAGGCTTTTGTATTAGTGAAATCGAGAGGCTTTCGCAATCATGTGAAAGTTTAATGTTATGCAAAAAGAATATTAAAAATTTGCAATAAATAAAACCAAACCTCAATGGAACAGAAATAATGGGTTGATGGACTGTTACTGTCAGTGAAAACAATGACATGCATTGGTGTGTTCAAATATCTCCACCTTTGACTCCTTCGCTTTAGGCATAATATTGGAAGTTTTTACTTTTTTTTACTTTTCACTATTAATAATCTAAATATCTTCTTACCAAATATTATTTTGCCTGCATCACAACATGAACCTCTTTTCCCTTTTTTTTATTTTCAAAAATTTTAATTATTTTTTATAAGAAGATAAGAGTAACTATTGATTTAGGAGGGGTTATTGAAAACAAAATACTTTATAAACTTTCAAAATTTTAGAAATTCTTCATAATTCAACTACCAATAACCCGCCTTAATTAAATACTTATGTGTTCTTTAATCTTTTATTTGTCAAACATCTTTATCAACAGAAAAAAGTCTTCTTAGTCGAATAATAATTGTAAGCGATTATTTTGAAGTCATTAGAATTAATTTAGGCTAATTAAGTCAATTGTTAATCTTATCTCCTTATAAGAAATTAATTTTTAAACAATTTAGGGTAATACTATAATTAGTTTTTTAGGCTAATGTTTTTTTTTTGAGTTTATGTTTCCAGAGATATCACTTATTTCCACCGGTTTTGTAATCCATTTTGTATCCTCTCAAATTTTAATAATTATCATTCTAGTGAGAACAAAAAATGGCTAATGGTACAATATTTGATATATTATTCTTCGTGACATTTCGTCAGACTTTGTCACTTATCAAAGAAAATAGGACTCTGCAGTTATTAAAAGTCAACAGAAAGTTCATTAAGCTTTTCTCTCATTCATACCCATGTACGAGATCAGACTAAACCGGCCCAATTACCTAAAATTCGAAAGAGTTCAAAATTCGATAGTAACTACTGAACCACAAACCGGTTCCACTAATTTGGTCAAATCAAGCCGCACCGGACCAAAAACACTACTGTTCCCCTAACCACCTACGAACATTTGTAAAACGGAATCTTGAACTCTTTTTCTTTTTCAGTTGGAAGAAGCAAAGAAAGAATATAAAAGAAGTTATTAACTTCTGACCATAATCTGGCAAATACAAAGCCAGGTTATTGGACCAAACCGAGAAACTGCAAGAAGTTTCACAATGAGCTGCTACGAAATGTGCAGAGATGGCTTCCAAATTGGGAGATGATATCAACAAAACCTCCATAACCTCCCACGGCAACTACCTGTAAAATATACAAGCATTGGGTAACGGTTAAACATCGAGTTAATACTCTAGAGTCTAGACAGGGTAACAACTTCGCAATAACATAGCTTTATCTCTGGATAGTCGTTTCAAGCAGACAGAACAACTAAAATAAGATACTGATATAGGTAACCAATTATGATATATCTCTAGGGCGATAAGTAAATACGAGTGTTGGACAAAGAGTGAAAAGAAAAACGTGTTGCGAGAGTAATCAGAAACTTACTCCTGCTGGATGCAAGGAAATGGAAAATACTGAACTAGGAGCACACTGAATTTGAGAAAGCAAAGCTCCATTTAAGTCGAAACGCTTTAGAAGTGGTTCTGCTCCTACAGTCAAAATCTGATTGTGCGAGACTTGTTAGATTACGTCTTAAACAACATTAAAAACAAAAACAAAGATGTTCAACCTGTACAAAGGAATTAAGACTTGTTCATCTGTGTTCCCAGTTTAAAATTTCAGTATCTTTGTAATGAATTTCAACAGTGTTGATACTACAAAATCCTATTTAGTAAACAGATAACTACTACGGCCTCCTAGGCTTTAGATTACACCACTTAGATTTTAAAATTAATCTCTTTCTGCTTACCTGCTTTTCATCAAACATCACATCCTGTACATGGGCAGGGGATGATATTGTTGATACGCATTCTGAGGCAGGAAGATTCCATAAAGCTAAATTTCTACCCTGTCCACAAAGCTGGAGAAGGAAATAATCACGTCTTTAAAGTTCTTAATAATTCACCAGTAAAAAATGAATTACATGCTCAGGAGTTAGGACAAATAAATAGCAGATTGTGGAGATACAACTAGTTGTCGATTTGCTTAATTCTTACCAACCAGCTTTCACTTCCATCAAGAGCCATAGAACTAATGCGAAACCGGGACTTTTTTTCCTGGGAACCAATTACTTTAATGCATTTCCCTGTTTTGCAATCTGTTTGACAAAACAGAAGGAAGCTCTTGAGCGTCCAAAGCTTACTGTAGACAATTCAAGTATACCACATGAACCGGAACCTATACTAAACAGTGTTGTAATCACCAAAAAATGAATTATGATCGAGTTTTGAGAAGAAGTCCACAAAACTGACGAGCACTGGATCCCAAGTACCAATATGAAGACTCAAATGATTTTGGAAATTTTATAATCACAGATGATCCAAACATAGAACTAGAAATTACAGCGGAAATAGAAATGGGCACGAGAAATATACCCCAAATTCTTGCCGTCCCATCCTCTGAACCCGTCAATATCTGGTGCACGAGTCTTACTACGATCAGACAAAAGTCCAAACGTGGAACTCAGAAATGAATATGAAGGTGCACTTGTTTTATTTATCGAAACGTCATTACCTGGTTTGCAGAAGTACGTGAAACTACACAATGCAAGTAGTCTGAATGCCCCTTGAAGGTCATTTTGATTTTACCACTTTCCTAAAAATGTTGGTTACAAAAATGATTCTTGGAAGTTTAGATATCTTGTTATCACACCTGTGACAATACAGCAATAGACATTCACCACGATAAAATACATACCACGTCCCAACAATATGCGCAAGAATCACCAGCAGCCGTGAATACACTTCCTGACTATCATAAACGAAAAATGATGGAGCGAGAAACAGTTAATCTGTAACCAAGCAATGAGATATAACTGGACATTTCAGGTGGAAAAAACACAACACTACTACATCAAGTGATTTACCAAATAGAAATACAATCCCAAACCTGAGTATCAATAGAAATGGCATTGACTTCGGGCATTGGTGAAAGAGCACCCCAAGGACCTCTATGAGAAAAGAAAAAGAATGGTGACTATATGCATTTTTAAATATGTTTAAGAGAGTCTTACTAAACTAATACACAGAACTACAACGGAAACTGACATTTCGAACCCTTACACTCTTGTAACTATAGCATTTGCACTAACAGAGAGTGATAAGCAGAATCGAATGAACAAGACTCACTTGTGCTGTGGATTAGTCAATTCAAGCAATGGCTTGGCATGGTTCTCTGTAGAATCATGAAAAACCACTAATCTCAAAATCATCAAATTCGAAAAAACCACCAAAATGGTACTCACATACTCACCCTGCAAATGGAGAGACGCCTCTAATTCAGCAAATTCTTTCCATTTCCATCCTCGAATTCTACCATCGTCACCACAACTACAGAAAACAAGATCAAAATTCCCCCATTTCTTACATCGACTTCAAAATACTGTATACGAGCTTTGAATTACCGATCATCAAATCAACGAATAGTAGTTTAAATCTACCTGAGGAGCAAAGCATCTTCGTCTTCGCCATAAAACTTTACATCATAAGCAGGCCCGTCGTGTGCCCTAACTACTCCCTCAGGTACAGCCACCATAACGTCCTTACCTTTCGAGTATCCAAACGCCGCCGATTGGGACACAAGCGAGTTCAACGAATGGAAAGCTAGGGTTCCATCGCTGGAAGCGACAACAAAGACGTCCGGATTAGGATTTCTCACTGGAGGAGCCCAGGCGGTTCGAAACACAGTACGCGTCTGTATCTCTCGCTCCTTCAGAATTGCTTCTCTGTACTCATCCTCATTCCAATTTGTAGCGTCTCCGTACATATCCTTCTGATTCTTTTGCGATTCCGGTGATACCTCTTTCGGATTGCAGAACGCCGGCGATAACAGCCCCAGTGGTTGAGAGAGGATGACTAGCAAAGGGAAGAAACCCCCCAAACCGGCCGAGAAGTAATTCTGCTAAATTACTTTCGCATCCCTAAATTAGTAATATTTGGCATTTTTTCCGCTAGATTTCTTGGTATAATATAAACCCCCAATTCCTTGGACGGCAAACCCTGTGATCGGAATCAGAAGTTCTCCTGATGGCAAAAGTTTAAGCAATTAATTAGGCAATTCTGAATTCCCTTGACATTTTTTTCTTTGGATTAAATAAAAAATTAAAAATAAATAAGTCGCCGTCTGAGGGGATCGAACCCACGGCCACGGGATTAAAAGTCACGCGCTCTACCACTGAGCTAAGACGGCAATACGTTTTTTCTATCCTTTGGATAGAAAATATCTTCTTTTCTGTTGGATTCATATTTAATTCTCCGGAAAAACTAGTGTTTTTTTGAATGATCTAATATTATTTATATAAAGCTGTTGAAAAAACTAAAATAAATTTCAAAATTAATTATAGTTGGAAAGTATTTTTAAGAGGAGAAAGTAATAGCAAAGTCTTCAATGATTGTGTTTCCAAATTACTAATAGTAAAAACAAAAATCTATTTATATCTATTTCGCTCTATTAGTATTCTTCAAGCAAGAATCTAAATATTTAAAATTTTTTGGGTTCTTGAAAATATTTTTGTTAGCTAACATTTCTATATATCTTTAGACTTTAATTCCTTCAAAAATTTTAAAGTATGCATGGGGGCATATGAAATGGTTATAAATGTACACTTCATTTTAAATAGAAAATGAAAAAAACAAAGAATATAATTAAATACTGTATATATTTTATATTAGTATAGGGGTAAAATAAACATATTAAAAAATCTTAATCTCTGAAGAAAACTCCAATATGACATTTATTTTGAAATAGAGGGAAAAATTTATGAACGAGATGAATTTTTTTATAAAAAACATAATAATGTTTATTGCAATTTAAAAACTAAAAGATACAAGAAACAAAGCATTGCAATTTAAAAACTTCAATATTTCTATGGAGTTATTGATACCACGTAATAGCTACGTTAATGCTCGCGAAACGTTGCCGTTTCAGGAAACGTGTTAATTAAGGGGAGTGATTGCGTGCATCAAACACATGAACAAGGGAATGTGAATGGAGAATCAAATAAAATCAAATGCAAAACAATATACAAAAGTTAATTTATTAATAATTCATTGCCCTTAGCATCTTTTGGCTTTACTTAATTTACTCCAAAAATTTAGTAATATTCGCTTTTATTTCTATTTTAAAATCAATTTCTGTGACTTACGTTTCGGTTTTACGTTCGTCCTCGCAAAAAATACATTTTATTCTTTTGTTCTCTGATTGGAGGATCAATGTGTGTTCTTAAGTCGGGGGAATCTAGCCCTCACATAGACCTAAACATATGTTTTGTTTTAAACTCTTGTGAGTGTGCATATTGTATTGAGTTTCTGTTTTTTCATATAATATATCTTAGAGCATAGTCCTTTTTGTTAAAAGATAATATTTTAGTTCTCTCAATCTCAAACATTAATTATGCATTGTTGACAAAAAAAACATTCAATAAATACATATAATATTGAAAAGAAACAATCTAGAAGCTCAATTGGCAAGAAATAAAGGTTTAATCCGCGGAATATTTCTAAAAATCAAATGTAGCAAGTGGAAGATGATGATATATATGCATGCATCATCATATGTAGACCCCTTGAAGTCCTTGTATATAAACCGTAAAACCAGACACAATTGTTTCATATCATCCTATATCTTATAACATGAAGATCATATGCATGCACGAAGATGAAGATAGACTAGTAAAAGAAGGTAAGTGAATAAAACATTAAGGAAGGCGACAGAAGAGAGTGAGCACACATGGCTCACTTTTTCTAGCATGCTCATGCTCGAAAGCTCTGCGTGCTCACCCTCTTCTTGTCTCCTTCTCACTTTTTACATATGTAGTACTTTTAGTTTGTGTATTTACATATATGCATCATGCATGGCAACATGGATTATGAGAAACGTCGGGTCTATATAGATGGATGTACATATCAATATTGGGTTTTTAGCATGTATAACCAAAAAAAACTATAATTCATTTTTTATTAAACATTTATTTATATTGACTATCAATCATTTTACATAAATTGATTTAAGTCTGCAATTCTAACCAAAATAATTATGTAAACCGTGTTATTTTATATGTTCTACTTAGAAAAAAATGTTTGCAACAAAATCTAACTATCATCTTGTATTATATTATTTTGTTATTAAATATTTATTGTTTTATGTTTCAAGTCTATACTATTTGCATATTTATTAAACTATACTAACGAACCCATTAATATTAGTATAGTTTATCTCTCTTACAAAATTAAAATAGTCAGCTTTATATGTGTAAATTGTTACTTGTTCATCTCATTTATTACATAGTTATTTTCTTTATTATATGGTTTAATATGATTATCTCCCAATTCACCCATCAATATTATCATGTCTGTTCTATTCATTTATCTTTTTTCATTAATGTTTTATGACTCACATATATATACATCACTCGTTGTACTACAAGATACAAAAAAAAACATAAAGAGAAAAAAGAGTTGTCGTAATAAGCCAAACCTTCATCATAAATGCTCAAATATGTAGGGGAAAGCTTCTTTTTGTGAAGGAGTCGGATTTATATATAGACATAGTTCATGGTACAGATAATTAACGATTAACAAAGAGTAAGTTGTAAACATTACATCAATATAATAAGGCTACATAGAGTTTATTTTCTAAAAGTGAAGAGTTTTTGAGTTAGAGAAAGGAGCACGAGATGAGACAGGTTTCTCGTGAGAAGGAGAAGATTATGAACAGCAAGATGATCATAAAGGAACTAATTGAAGGAGCAAGAGGCTAGAAAATACTGAAAGAATGAAGAAAGAGGTTCTACTTGTTCAAGATATTTGAAAAAAGCAAGTTGAGGATCAAAGATTCGGTTGTTTGTTTGTGTTTGCGATTAGATTATTAAAAAAAATTCCAAAAAGAAAAACTAAAAAACAATTTAAAACAAAAATATAATTATCTTATTTGGCGGATAAATAAAACTACGAATTCGATGAAATAGTATCATGAGAAACATTCTTAAATATTTTTTTATAATCGAGACTTTCCCATGTTTCAGCATAATTTGACGAACCAATTAACGACCGTATATCTCAACTTACCGTTTTCCTCAATGATTTGAATTTAATTGCTTATGGAAATCAACATGTTTCAATCATCTTATTTAATTCATGTAAAAGTTTAGTACGGTTAACTCGGTACAAACATCATATAGCCGGACCTAATATTAGAGGTTCTATCTAAAATAAATTTACAAAATTATTGTTTTCATAATATAAAAATTATAAGTGAAATAATAAAAACATTAAATATAAATAACTAATTTTTTCTTCTTTGATCATATAATTATATTTCATAAATTAATTATAATAGTTTTAAAAATATTTTTTATATCACTTATTTATAATAATAATTAACGTTATATCAATACATATATAACTATAAGTATGAAATAGTTCAACCACATATATAGTCGTCATGTTATTTTCTTGGTTGATGTTAAAAAATAATGTTTGCTATGTGCATAGCTTTGGATATTGAAGACTAGAACTAACATGACGGCTATATGTCTCAAAACTTCTACACTTTGGTTTGGTTCCAATTCAAGATAAATCACGTACACAAATATAAACGCAAAACAGCTTCGATTAGTATATGTAAATAAAAAGCTTCCATTAAAATATGATATCGTTTTCGTGACATCTCATTAATTCCTTTTTTAACAAAATTCTATTTACATTTACATTTACATTTAATGTGTGAACAGAATAAGAATGTATAATATCTACAAGATCGAACCCTCTATATATATATATATATGTATATATATATAACCGGTCAATTAACCGGTGGAACAACCAAAAGATTGACCTGACCTATAGCTGTATAGGACATCGTCTTCTATCACTTTTTACTTTTCCTATCTTCTTTTTAAAAAAATTAGTATTCTATCATCTACACATAGTACTGGGAGAATATACCTTTTATTATATAATATGTTAAACTTATTTAGCTTCTTAGACAAGTTACGAATAAGTTTGTTCTTTTTTTTCTGGTTAATCGGTTATAACGGTTGTTTCTGTTGCAAAAAAAAAATCAGAAATCTAGAGAGGAGAGTTATAAATTGAGAATAGACAAGAACTAAAGTAGTTATTTTTATCAGCAGTTGTATCATTTGTGACTTCTCCTTCTCGTACATGTAAAATCGATGTAAGTCTGTTATAAATTGATGTCTTATATTATTGGACTAATCATCTATAATTCTATATATGTGTGGCTCTACAAAAATTGTGGATTTATTCTAATAAAGTCACTAAAAGTGTGTTCATTTAGTGATAGTATGAAAGAGTTGGTTCTTTAGTATATTGTATTCAAATCCTTTTTTGACATAAAATGTTATTTTTTTAATTTAGAATACCAGTCAATCAAACATTATTATCGACAATAATTAATATATTTAATTATTTTAGATATGTCGTTTTTGTAAACGACCAGTAAATTATCCGGGTATATCCTCATTTGTGCGCAACATAAATTCATACAAAAAAAATTGAACCTTTGATCAACTTTTTTGTACATATTAATAATTGCAAAGATTTTCACTTCAAGAGTAATTAAATAGCTTAACTTGTGTTATTTTCAAAAGAAAAAAAACATTATATATATTCTTTGAAAGTTTCTAAATTTTTTAAAACTAATACACGAATAAATTAATAATTGTATTCAAAACACACAATTGACATGGAAAAAACAAATCTCTACCTAAACTCTAGAAAAAATATATAGATAGAAGACATGGAATAATATATTGTTTTAATTATTATTTTAATTACAAAGATGCACGCTAATAATAATAAATAACTAATTGGCCGTCCATATAAAAATTTCGAATTTGAAAAGTATAATCAAATGAATAATTTAAACCTTTGATGGCCATTTCCATGACTCCATCCATTAGATTACTTCCTCTGATTGCGTTTGCCTTTATATATTTCTATAATTTATTTTACTATAAACTATATGTTCAGGACTGCAAGATCCGAGTCGATGATTACCTGAAAATGCCAACATAGACCAAATTATCTTTTATTTGTTCCTAAAGTCAAATAAGCAAATTAAAACAATATTCAACCTATATGAGTCTAATTCAAAATCATTTTATATACTTTCAAAAACAATACGCAGAAACAATTCAAGAACCGGCTATTCTGCGATACAGATTTATTTCGATCAGCAATACTATAAATACAATAATTTTTAAAAAGGATTATACTAAATTTCAAAACTTATATATATTTCAAAGTCGAATCATACAATACTATCCAATTAGTTTTAATGTTTATATGAGCAACATTAAATCGAACTATTAATTATGTATTTTTTTAAAAACGATAATATTTTGAATCTTTGATTTATAGTCTATTTTTGTATCCGTAGTCAGTCTTTATAAATTTTTATGTAAAAAATATTTAATTTAAAAATTAATATCCTATACCATAAAGAAATTAAACTCAAATATAAAAAAACCAATCCCGTTGTATTATTAATCACATCATATTTGGTTAGTTATGCCATATTAAAACTAATGATCCATAAAAATTGTAGAAATTTTGTATAGTTTCTAAAACACTTCTACTTCGTCTTTTCCAATCAAGCCTTAAATTTTGTATATATGACTAATGAGTCAATCAATCCAAAATTAATATTCCTTTATAGCCACAGTTTTTGTTTGTTACATGTTTTTCTCGAGTTTAGAAACTCGAAAAACCAGAAATTTCATTGGAAAAAAATTAAAATACAAGCCAAATAATATAAAATAAATTGTTTGGCTATGTCCCAACTAATCAGGAACACAACTACTCCAGATAGATTACTCAGCTAATCATCATCACACATATGTTCTTTTTTTAATTTATTACTTGGTCGTAAGCTACACATCCATATATATATAGAAAGAGCTATCAATACAATATAGTTGTGATCAGAGATACCCAACTCTGCAACAGCATATTCTTCCCAACCGTATTTTGAGAAACAAAATCGTATCAGTCCCATTTTTTTTTACATATTTTGGGTTACTTAAGCCATACGTAAGTATATTGATTTAGATGGTGGCAATGTTGACGCAAAAGGGTCAACAAATGAGCGGTGGTCCAAAGGCGGAGGATGGTGAGTTGTTTGTGGCTGTGGCCGTGAAGGGTATCATCGGAGATAAATTAGGCGGCGCAGGAAGCCGCCGTGCAGTACGGTGGGCCGTCGATAATCTCTTACCTAAAGCTGATCGGTTTGTGATCGTCCACGTCATTCCCACCATTACTACAATTCCTACCCCTTGTAAAGTCCTCTCTCACTCAACACATTTCACATTTTTCTTCCTTTTTTTTCATTTTTTCACATTAATTAAATGAAAGAAAAAAATTATACAAGCAAATTTTGTTTTTATAAAAGAAAACATTTAGATACAAAATGTGAACTGCTTTTTTCATTAATTAAGATCATAATCACATGTATATATAGCATGAATTAGTGTTCAAAACGTTAAACTATTGATATTATAAATATATATATATATATATATATATATTTGTACTTTTTTATCAAAACGATTTTTTGAAGATTATAAGATGTACTACAGTCAAATGATTTGAGTTTTGATAAGTTTTTATGAATTTAAGAACTCTATTATTGATTTGTTATTTAAATCTCCAAAAACTCATTTAACTAGTTTAGAGACTTTTATGTTGTGAAATTCATTATCCAATGTTATGAAATTGCCATTTTAACACAAAGTGTTTCCAAAATGCTTGATTATATATCAATATATACCCTCATGAATCAAAATTTGATATTTGGTTAACGTAATTTTGGCCTTTTTCACGACATTTTTTTTTCTCGAGATTAATGTTTATGACAATGGCGGTTGTTGCAGCCGGAGAGAGATTACCAGTGGAGGAAGTGGAGGAGAGAGTTGTGGAAATGTATGTAAGAGACGTGAAACAAGAATTTGAAACAGTCTTTGTTCCCTTCTTGAAAATGTGCAAGAACAGTAGTACCAAGGTTAGTTTATTTTTTTAATTTCAATCCAAATTTATAAATCTATACAAGTTTTAGAATCATACTGTAAAAATCACCTTTATATAATATATATAAACCTTCAGTGTCAGGTAGAGACTCTGTTGCTTGAGTACGATGATCCATCAAAAGCGCTTCTAAGATTCATCTACAAATCAGGAGTTAACAGTTTGGTTATGGGATCATTCACTTCAAATATATTCACAAGGTATATAAAATAGCTCGGTTTGGTTTAGTTTTCCTTAAATATCACGGTTATTTACACTTAGCTGACCGGTTTATTTTGGTTTAGGAGAACAAAAGGTCCAGGAGTACCATTGACTGTCTTAAGATACGCTCCAGAAATATGTGAAGTGTACATTGTATGTAGAGACAGAATCACTACAAAATCTATGGATCCATTAATTAACGCAGGTTTAAAACAATATATATCTAAGTTTTATTCAAAATGCTGTATTATCGGTTTTAGAAATTTCTACTTAACCGTGTTTAACCGTTTACTTATCAGCGCTATCCACATCTCCAAACGCAGCCGCAAACGTCAGCGGTTTTTTGACAGCCGCGAACACCCGCGGTTTCTTGACAGCTGCGAACGCCCACGGTTTTCTGAAAGGCGGCGCGGCTAGCTTCCACACTGTAGAGTCTCAAACATTATCTGATTCTCGAGAATCCATAGGTAAACTATATAAAATATTGGAGATCCTTATATAGTATATAAAATAATTTGGTTATATTCATAGTCAATACTTTCAAATTATTACAAAGTAAAAATCCTCAGTTCTATCGTATATATATATGAAAAGTTGTTGGCGTAAATATTTCCACAACTGATATTTTGTATTTTAGTTTTATTGTTTAATATTTTACTTACAAGACAAGAAACCCAAATAGTTTATGAACACTAAAATTTTCGGACCAGCTTTTGGACTTGAACATTGAAACACACTGCCAGTTTTAGGTCATTTTGACATAAAGTAAATTTTCACTTTCGTGAGAATTTGAAACGAAAAAGGGGTTTAAAGGTATATATATTTTTTTAATTAAAACCTAAATTCCGAAAGAAAGTAACACTAAATAGTTATATATAGCTCTGAATCTAAATTCATAAAATGAATTCAGTATCAAAATCGATGTTGAAAAATTGTAACGAACGTATGCATCAATTGATTAGAGATCAGAAAAACTGTCATTTAATTCTTGAAATATTTGTAATTGACAGATTTATTTTCCAACTATCAACTGCGTAAATTTTCATTTTATAAATAAATTTTAATAACGAATGTTAATTAAAAAATCTTAAATTGATGTTAAAAAGCTAATGTGAATTCTAAAATATAGATATAAGTTATTAGTACTACAAAAGTAAGAATTTATGTAGCCATACAAATTTTACAATTATATGCACACGATAATTTGGAGAATAAATTTACCAATTGTAATTACTTCAAGAATTAAATGATTATTTTCTCAGTTCCATATATATGAAGTATACAAAGTGATGATGCATACATGGATAATCTATGATCTCTATGAAAGCTCATGAGATTTTTCTTTTTTCTTTTGGGTGTTGAAGAGACAGGCACGAGGAGGTCAGCATCAGCTAGAGAGCTGAGATTAGAGGCATCAAGCGTCGGTTATAGTAAACCCGAAACGCCTCAAAGTAGTAAGGCTTCTAGTGAAACAGTTCCAGAGATTGTAGGGCGACGGCGAGGAGGATCAGATATTCCACAGCAAAATTACTCAGAATTTGATCAAACAACCGAACTCCAATCGAATCTCGAGAACATTGTCAGAGAACGAAGAGACTCTGATTCGCCACCCGCAACATCTAGAAATTCCAAGAAGGTACTTATCATCTTTTGGTTCAATGATGAGAATCGTTAGAAAGAAGAGTGAGTTTGAAGATTTGGTGTTTGGTTCATTGTTTGACAGGTTGAGATTGAAGCAGAGGTCGAGCGTCTGAAGAAGGAGTTACAAAGTACGGTCGTTAAATATAAACAAGCTTGTGAAGAGCTTTTCACCACACAAAACAAGGTACATATGTATATGATGATTGTCTTGTATCCCTCAACAAGCCCCAAGAAAAAGATTAGAGATCATATATGGTGAATCATTATTCTTGCGTGTTCCCCAAGTAAAATGTTTCTTTTTGGGGTTTCTGCTAGGTTCAGGTGCTGTCGTCGGAATGTTCGAAAGACGCTAGAAGAGTGAACAATGCTGTGGAGAAAGAAGAGTTGCAGAGGAAAACCGCGGCGCTGGAGAAAGAGCGGCACATGAAGGCGGTTAAAGAGGTAGAAGCGGCGAAAGCGTTGCTTGCGAGAGAGTTTTGCCAGCGACAAATGGCGGAGGTTAATGCTTTAAGGACTTACTTGGAGAAGAAGAAAGTGATCGATCAGCTTTTAGGAACCGATCAACGGTACAGGAAATACACAATCGAAGAGATTGTTACGGCCACCGAAGGATTCTCACCGGAGAAAGTGATCGGAGAAGGAGGATACGGAAAAGTTTACCGCTGTAGCCTTGATAGTACCCCGGCGGCTGTTAAGGTTGTCCGGCTAGAAACGCCGGAGAAGAAACAAGAGTTCTTGAAAGAGGTAACTATAATTAACTTTAGAGTAGTTGGAAATTTTTTCTATGTTTAATGATGGGTCTAGGTTAAGTTTTTGGTTTGATCTGGTTTGATTTATGTACAATTTGGTATTATTACTCTATAGGTTGAGGTTCTAAGCCAACTCCGACACCCACACGTGGTTCTTCTCCTCGGAGCTTGTCCGGAGAATGGTTGTTTGGTTTACGAGTATTTGGAAAATGGAAGCCTCGAAGAATATATATTTCACCAGAAAAATAAACCACCTTTACCTTGGTTTATCCGGTTTAGGATAATTTTCGAGGTAGCTTGCGGTTTAGCCTTCTTACACAGCTCTAAACCGGAACCAATTGTTCACCGCGATCTAAAACCGGGAAACATCTTGTTAAATCGGAATTACGTGAGCAAAATCGCAGACGTCGGTTTAGCCAAGCTGGTTACGGATGTTGCCCCGGATAATGTCACAATGTACCGGCACTCGGTTCTTGCTGGTACCTTGCATTATATTGACCCAGAGTACCATCGAACCGGCACCATTAGACCAAAATCGGATCTTTACGCTTTTGGGGTAACCATTCTTCAGCTATTGACAGCTCGTCAGCCGAGCGGGCTTATACATGCAGTCGAAAATGCGGTAAAGAAAGGAACATTAACCGAAATGCTAGACAAATCGGTTACCGATTGGCCATTAGCGGAAACCGAGGAATTGGCACGGATCGGTTTAAAATGTGCGGAATTTCGGTGTCGAGATAGACCGGATCTCAAAGCAGAGGTTATACCGGTTTTAAAACGGCTTGTAGAGACTGCAAATTCAAAGATAAAGAAAGAACGAAGCAATTTGCGTGCACCAAGCCATTACTTTTGTCCCATCTTACGAGTGAGTAAAGGCTAACTCGGTTCAGTGCATGATTTTAATAACCAAAAGTTCAAACCGGTTTTGAATTTTTAGTGTTTTTGAAAAAACAGGAGATAATGGAGGAACCAGAGATTGCAGCTGATGGATTCACTTACGAGAAGAAAGCGATCTTAGCATGGCTTGAGAAACACAACATTTCACCAGTGACTCGACAAAAGCTCGACCACTTCAAGCTCACACCGAACCATACACTCCGGTCTGCGATTCGCGATTGGAAATCAAAGGTCCGGTTTTCCAATGCCGTTGTTAATATAACAGATTGATTCCTCATTGTGGATTTTTCTACAAATTTTTTATTTGGAGTCGTAATATTTTTTAAATTATATACTAATGTAAATATATCGTTTGTAAGGTTTTATGTGGTGGACAGAAAAAAAAGAGTTATGTGGTTTGGTTTATGTTGTTAAACCCATAAAATGAAAAATATAAGTTTGTTGTAAATTATCTGCGTACTGTATGAAATTATATTTGTTTTCATTATTTTTCTAACATCACTAGTAAAGCTTCAGCTTAACACAAACCAGTCGTTTAGATTGTATAAACTGCTGAAACTAGCCATAATTTTTTACTTTAATTTAGCATAAAAAGTTGATTAACGAAATATCAACACAGTTGTGATTTATATTTTGGATAATTATGCAGAATGATTTATCATTTATCAAAATCAAAATGAATACATATTTTTTTGAATAATAATACCCAACATTTTTATAGTTAATTAATAAATTTGTAGGTATTTTAATAAATTGTTGTAAGACATAATTGACACATCTCTTATATGGGCTAAATACAGTGTATTACTTATAATTGATAAAAAAATTAGGACCATAAATCAAGTTTAATATAAAAGCCTGGATACAACTGATAATTAAGTTTCCCAGTTTGTCAAAATTACATTTTGTCCACTATTAGTGATCCACGTGTCGGGTTGCAGTTTGTGGAATGTTTTTATTTTATCTTAATTTTTCCCGAATATAGTAAAAATAGAAAACCCAAAATTTCCAGGTAATGATCCTGATTTCTTTTCTGAATTCCAAACTTGTACATTGTGATTGATCGATGGAAAATAGATTTGTCTTCCTTCTCGCAATCATAATGTTTTCACAATTGATGAAGGCACAAATGCGAAAGTTTCTCTGCATTTAGAGAGAGAGAGAGAGAAAGATAAAGGAATTGTTTTTTCTTGAGTGAGAGAGAAAGATGGAGAATTGTGAAACGGATCAAGAGGAGGAGGTGGTGGCGAAGATGACGTCAGCTCCGACGTCGGAGGCTGAGCAGATTTTGGAGGATGAAGGGTTGGTTTCAAATTCGACATTGGAGAAAGTTGCTGCAGCGAAGAAGTATATCGAGGACCATTACAACAGACGCATGAGACACATCCAACAACGTAAAGAGAGGTAAATTGGTGGAGTTTTTTTTGTGCATATCATCTGTTTGTTGATATTCCTAAGAGAATAGCGAAGTGGTGTTTTGCAGAAATTCACGAAATGTTTCGTTCGTATAACAGCTGTTTTCTGAATTGTGTAGTGATGTTTGTGTAAAATAATGAGAGCTCTTTATATGCATATAATACAACCGTTTTCTCAACGAAAATTGGTGCTTCTTTTCTTTTAATTTCCAGGCGTTTGGTGCTACAACAAAAGATAGCATCTTTAGATGTATCAGAGAAAGAACAACTCGAGTTGCTGGAGGATTTGCAGAGAAAAGAGACAGAGTATACTAGATTAATGAGGAACAGGCTTTGCGTTGATGATTTTGATCTTCTGAGTATTATTGGTAGAGGAGCTTTCGGTGAGGTTAGTCTTTTGGGTTTATGTATCTACCATTTATCAACTTTGAACACCTGTAGTTGTAGCAGTTAGACGAACTTTAGTTATTTGTAATTTGGTATCTTTCTTAGGTAAGACTATGCCGTGAGAAAAAGACAGGCAACATTTATGCGATGAAGAAGCTGAAGAAGTCTGAAATGCTTAGTAGGGGGCAAGTGAGTCTTACAATTATCACCCATTTTACTCTTTGTTTTACATATATGTATACAAATTTGGGCTTTAAGTCTAAGTTACCCTTTTGGTTGATTGTTCTAAATAGGTTGAACATGTTAGAGCTGAGAGAAACTTGCTAGCGGAAGTTGCTAGTGACTGTATTGTGAAGCTTTATTATTCGTTCCAAGATCCAGAATATTTGTACCTTATCATGGAGTATTTATCTGGTGGTGATGTGATGACTTTGCTTATGAGGGAAGAGACTTTGACCGAGACAGTGGCTCGGTTTTACATTGCACAAAGTGTTTTGGCTATTGAGTCGATACATAAACATAATTATGTTCACAGGTTGGTCGACCTTTTTCGGGTCTTATTAAGATGAATGCATCGTTTAACTGGATATATATATATATATATATATATATGTATATATATATATATATATATATATATATATAATATATTGAAGGTAGATATTTTGCAGGGATATAAAACCAGACAATCTTCTGTTGGACAAGAATGGTCATATGAAGCTGTCTGATTTTGGTCTTTGTAAGCCTCTCGACTGTAGAAATATTTCGGCTATGAACGTAAATGAACCTTTGAATGATGAGAATACAAATGAATCAATCGATGGTGATGAGAACTGCTCGATAGGACGCCGTGGAAGGCGTTGGAAGAGCCCATTGGAGCAGCTGCAGCATTGGCAGATAAACAGAAGAAAATTGGTATAGAAAAAACCCTTGTTTTAAGCCTTTTTTATGAAAGTAGGCTTCTATTCTTATCACATTTGGGGCATCCTTTTGAGTGCTCCTTTGGATTTATGTCCTCTGGATTTTGCGTGCTCTTGTTTTGAAACAGGCATATTCAACTGTTGGTACCCCTGATTATATTGCACCTGAAGTGTTGCTGAAGAAGGGATACGGTGTAGAGTGTGACTGGTGGGTCATCGATAATTATCTTTAGATTCTTCTCCAATAGAACTGTCCCTTCATGATCAACTTGTTATCTTATCTTGCTGGTTCATAATTACCGAGCATCTAATTGTTGATCGACACACATGCCTATTTTCTTTCATTGGCTCATACGCATTCATGTAAGTGCAGGTGGTCTTTAGGAGCCATTATGTATGAGATGCTCGTTGGCTATCCCCCATTTTACTCCGATGACCCCGTAACAACATGTAGAAAGGTCTCTTTGCTACTAATTACAGTAGTGTTCACTTTGTTCTTTATCTCATTTATAAATAAAAATTCTTAAAGAAGGGAACTATTGATGCTGAGATAATTTAAAATGGAGGACGTGTTCAATATTTCCAACATGTTTTGCTTTGCCTTGTTACCGTCAGGATCTTCACATCTTTTCATTCTCTCCGACAAAAATTGACATTCTGTGTGCATTATACCAATGTTTTATTTAATGGATTTTAGATTGTGAGCTGGAGAACTCATTTGGTATTCCCCGAGGACGCAAGATTGACACCTCAGGCACGAGATCTCATTTGTAGCTTGCTTTGTGATTCTGAACATAGGCTAGGTTCTCATGGAGCCGGAGCCGACCAAATCAAAGTATGTAAACATAATATAACAAACATTGTTTATTCTTCTCTTGTCTTTTCTCTTTGTCTGTTACCATTCATTTTTTTGACAAAACAAAGACACATCTAGGCTCATCCTTGGTTCAAAGATGTGGAATGGGAAAAACTATATGAGATGGATGCAGCTTTTAAGCCAGTAGTCAATGGAGAACTTGATACTCAGAATTTTATGAAATTTGATGAGGTAAAAAACCCGCCATCTCAAGGATTTAAAATTGTATATCCTCTTCCTCAGTGGCTGCGTCACTATCATCTTCTAATTCTTCCTTAGGTGGATTGTCCAAAACCAACACGAACAGGATCTGGACCGTCATGGAAGGTACCACAATTCTCAGGAAAATCATATTTGCTTATCCCGGGGCTCTTGCTCTGTACTTATCGATCTACCTGACCTTGTTTTTTTCTCGTAGGTGAGCATAACCCCTCAAAACATCAATTTTGTGGGATATACATACAGAAACTTTGACGCTGTCCGTGGCTCTCGCTATTCTTTAGGTGCAACAACTGTTTCCTTTTTCTTCTCTATTTTCTGATTAACACGATTTATTTTCTGCACTTTGCGAGCTACCTTTCTCATAGTTTCTTGAAAATATGAATGCAGATATCAAAGGAAGCATTTCGCCACCACGCTCATCAACTGACTCTACCCGAAGTAAGCCTTGTTATTAGCATTTTTAGATGTATTCCTCTACTCCATTGCAATAAAAAAACATGCTTCGATTAAATTTCCATGCTTTACATTTCATTTTCAATTCTCAGGTGACTCTGCAATTGATTACGCAAAACTCTCCATCGATGATGCTTCACAATAATGATTCAATCCAAGTCATCGTCTTCCTCTACAAAGCAACACTCTGCAACTATTTCCTTTTCTTGATCCACCAAACTTTTGTTTTTTCTCAATGTACAGCCATAATTGCTTGCAGTTGCATAGAGAAGAGAAAATCTTTGAGAAATCTCTCTGTCTCTCTGTTTCTATATTCCGGCGATTTGCCCAGAATTGGCCGTTCATGTATTTTTCTTGTACGGCCGTTTTCCTTGTGGCAGTTTCCAGCCGTTTTTTTCCCGCCATTGTTTACTAGTTATTGTTAGCAACATCCAAAAAATCTGCTTTTTAACTTTGCGGCTATTTTGATCATTTTTCTTTTCTGTTTTTTTTGTTTTTTGTAAATATTGTTATGCTCTTGTTAATATAAATATCAATTCATTTCAAATCTGATTAGGAAAAAATGGTAAGAAAATTTATATTACATTCTATATACACAAAAAACCCAAAATATGAGATTTACTAATTTTTTTATATGAAAATGGTGGGAATTGTTTTTTAATGAAACTTAAAATAACACCCATCTTGCTTGTTTGAATATTATTTAATTAGTATAACTAAAAAAACTAATTATCTATAGATTGGTGTAATTATTTGATAATTAATTATTGAAGAGAATTCTCAAGAGAAGTAATAGTAACCGAAAACAATGCGTTGTACTGATATGTAAGGTGAATAGCACAACTGAATTACATACTCAATAGAACATAAAAATTTGTAAATTAAGTAAACTTAAAAAAGGAGTTATCAAATAACTAAAAAAATATGAATGGTAATAATTTTTTTTCGTTGAATAGTGGAACTAAAAAATATATCTTATTAAGTTACTAAAACAAACACTAAAATTCTAAAAACAATTTATCTAAAACATTTTTGAGAATTCTATGAATGCATTTACAATAAAATTTTCCCACAACAGATAATCTCCATTTTAACTCTCTAATTTGTTTCTTGGAAATATTTTTTTTAAAAAAACGTCAAATTATTGTTTATTAGACTTGTTGTTTTTTTTCCATGTTTTGCCGTTAAGCAAAATCTATTGTGAATCTTATGTAATGTTGAGATTATGTTTTGACACATACATATACATACAATTTATTACTTATGTATTATCTTCATCACTTTACAGATAAAAAAATCTATACAAATCCGAAACCGATTAGCAAAATCCTTCATAACTCGTCATATTCCTAAAGATCTATTTAATTTCAAACACTTATTACTTACAATATATTGTAATTTTACAAAAAAAAATTGTTTTCAAGCATTATGGATAAAACAAATCACCCTAGTCAATTTTCTAAACACAAATATTTATATCTACTAGATACTTATTGTACATTTGTTCTTTTCTTTGCTTTTAATTAATACTTGAAAGATCTTAAGAATAACACTTGTCATCTATAACACTCAAATCATTTATAGAATTTTCTCATTAATAGACTTCTTATAATATGCGAATCCCCTCTATATATTCAAATGTTGTAATCAATATAATATAATCCATAGATTAGTTATGTTTTCTATCAAAACACTAATTTAGTGATAATAATAATGATTCTGTAAACAGTAAAATAACCATTCGATATTCGTCGACGAAAAGCCCATAGCTGCTGCTTCGACCCGAACCGGCTCGTGTTTTTACCAAATTACCCTTTCTTTCACCTTCAAAGGCAAATGTATTCCTGAAAGGCTATACGACGGGTAAATTCGTAATTTTACTGTCCTAGTTTCATCGCCGATCATAAACAAACAGCAAACGAGACGAAGCCTTGGATCCCGTCCTCTCATGGCCGTTGCACGAACGTTGCTTAATTTCGATTTTCGGGCTCTTTACGTACTCTTCGAAACGATCTAATCCTCAAAATCTCTGATTTTGGAAACGAGCTTTCTTCTGCGGATTTTTTTGTGTGTTTTGCCTCTTTGCCGCGGTTTTTGATTCGAGGTACGTGTGTTTTCTTTCATCTGCTTTTGATTTTAGGGTTTTGTTTCTTGTAAATTTATTGTTGATTACGCTGCTTATTGAAGACTGTATTTTAGTTCAATATCTTCAAATTTTTATAATTGATTCAGGTTTTTCCTAGGGTTTCTAATTAAAAGTATTCATGGGCTATTTTAGTTGGTTCAAGTTTGTTTTTTATAGGGATTTTGTGGTAACGAAGTTAAATTATGGTGAAAAGAATCAATCTTTAGGAGATGATCAGTTCAAATTTCTACTTAAGCTTGCCCAAAAAGATTGTGCTGAGTTCAGGAATCTATTTACTAAACAATGCAGATTAGCTGTGATTTAGGCGTATAAGGAATTATACTTTTCAACTTCTCTCTGGGTTTAATTATAGGTATTTCACTGGCTACGTGATTTAGCTTTTCAACGAACTAAGCGGAAGTGAAAATTGGAGGAAAATTTCAGGACCAATCAACTGGCTAAGTAGATTCATCAAATTAGTAAGGAAAGAATGGTTCGTGTAATTAAGGTTAGAATAGTTTCGCTAGCAATACTGCTTAGTTCACTTTCAAATTTTAGTGGAGGTTTTTTTTTTGTGAAATTGCATATTGGTCAATTAATGTGTTCCTTTATTGGTTTTAGTTCTTAACTTGGTATAGATTAGTTTCAGTATTTAGAATAAGATGTTCTTTGCTGTTATGAATATGAGTATGGTTCTGGCAGTTTCTGGCTAACGTTCATACTGAATATATGCTTAGGAAGCTAAATGTATGCAATGAAGAAACCAAAAATCTGAAATCACTTATAGAATCTGCGTGTGTTTGTATTTAGGGTCTAGATATTGGAGTTTTTTTCCCTACTTTTGGGCTTTTCAAGAGTTGGACATAATGTTTCTCTTGATTCTCTTCACTATTTTCATGTTTAAGTTCTACATGAAACATTTTGGGATTTGTTTATTTCCGAAGTAACTGTACATATACCATTTCATGGCAAAGGCTTATGGAGTTTACTGATGTTTATGTTCAATTTGTCACATTGCAGGTGCAACTTAAATCAATTATTTGAGAGCTGAATAATTAGCATTTATGTGCTACAGCTTGCCATACACCACTGTTTATATAGTGTTTATAATAATTTTCCAGAGCTGAGGGAATGTCAGCACCTGGGAAGTTTGACTATTCTTCCGGCGCTTTAGATAGGCCTCTTTACAGATCTAACTTTGCTGCACAGATGGAAAGATCAAGTAGCTTTCGTGAGTCCATGGAACACTCTGTCCCATCTCATCCAAACATGTTGAGGGGCACTTCACCATTAGCACAAACCGATGTGACCAATTTCTTTCAGTGTTTGCGTTTTGATCCTAAGGTGGTGGCCGCGGATCACAAGTCTATTCGTCAAGGTGACTTTAAGCGGCATATGAATATTGCTGTTGGAATACAAGGAGATGAGTCTCCTAGTGTAGCAATGAAAGGGAAGTTAACTCCATCTCCTATACCAGAAGAGATCAAAAGACTAAAGGCTGGTCTGCGTGAAAACAATGTGAAGGCCAGGTAAGTGAACTACCACAAGTTAGTTTGTTGTGTTTGCAGTACTTTTTTGGCTCATTTACTTCTTTTGGTCACAGGGAGCGTGTAAAAATCTTCAACGAAGCTTCTTCTGTATTTAACAAGTTTTTCCCAAGTGTGCCTACAAAGAAGAGGTCTCGGCCAGAAGGGTTTTCTGGTGAGCGCTCTGGTGATCGCTTGGTATCAGGATCAGGCCTAGGTAAAATGGGAATTCAAGGTCAGGCCCTGGCTGGTATTGAGCTTGACCAGCAAAAGATGGATGAACGACCTAAAAGTGCTGTTCCAAATAAGCGAACACGTACTTCCATGGTAATTTCTGATTTCTTTTTTGGACATAACTTCCTTTATTGTATTACCCGCATGTAGTTGTTTGAGTTAATAGCTTGGTTCGTACTTGAACAAATAACCCTTATATGCTATAATGCACTTTTCTGTCCGCATTTTATTGCATGCTCCTTGTTACTGGAAAGGTGGATCTTGTGAACAAGTTGTTGGTGAAAAAAATGGTCACTGGTCACAAATTTTTAGTTTTGGATAAAGTATAGAAACTTTGTCACTTTGAGCAATTTGCTATCAAAAGTAGTCATTTTTGTTTATTTCGAATTGCATGAAAATGTAAGTATCAGATAAAAAAAAAGTTATGACCTAAATATGTCTGATACGATGAAACTAACTGTTTTAAAATTTTGATAGAAGTTTATAAAAATTTGCATCTGATGTTATTTTCTAAATTTAGGTTTTTTTTATAACAAGTCCGTCATTATTGCTTCTGAAAACCTTAAATCTCTTTATTTTGTGGTGCAGATGGATGTTCGAAGCAATTCTATTGTTCGACAATCAGCTGGTGTGGACAGAGATAAAGAAGTAATGCGGCTGGCAAATCATAATGCAGTTCAGGGTGAAGATCGAACTTCAATTGGTATGGATGGTTGGGAAAAGTCAAAGATGAAGAAAAAACGCTCCTGTATTAAAACTGACTGTCATCCTAACCTGGCTTCGAGTAAAGTGGTTGATGGTTACAGAGACTTGAAGCAGGGCACACAACAGAAGTCAATGGGTGACTCCCGGACGAGATTGAATGGTGACTCGAACATGTTAAGGTATGACCTGTTGTTTGTACACGATAGCTTTTTGGTGCAGTCAACTTAGTTACATACAATGTCTAATGGTGATATTTGCTATCCTTTTTTATTAATTGTTCCAATGTTCTTAGAAGTATGTTCTTCGAATTACTTTGCTCAGATGTGCTTAGCTAGCAGACTTTCTTTTTGAAGGTCTCGTATTTGCTCTACTTTCCATTTACATTTACTGTTCCCCTTTTAACGTTTATTAGGAAAAAGCATAAGTGTATACATGAACTTTGATTAGTTGCTCTTCACTGCCTCTATGTTTACATGATTTTATCTGAACTAATAGAAGTATGTGCTGGATTGATAAGTCTTTACGCTGTAAAAATATTCTGCAAGTTAGAGATGCATGAATATGAGGTGTCTACATAAATCAACATCTCCCTTTGTTTTATTCTGACATTTTACTGGTGATTATTTGATCCATTGAAGTGGGGTAGATTATGGTTTCAAGGGTTCAGAATATGCTGGGTTCATTTCACTTGATCTAGTTGATCACTTTGTTGTGTTTTACTTCTTCTTTATTTTCTCACCTCCTGTCGATCCACTGGATTCTGTTTACTTTGATGGTTATCCTACAGGTTAAAATCTCCTGTTTGAATTATTTCTGTAGGCAAGCGGCTGGTAATGGAGCTACTGGGTATGGTAGATCTGATAACCTCTCTCAGCAGACAAGCTTGGCTGGGCATTCCCCACTGCCAAGGGTCGATTCTGATCATAATTCTTTGTACATTGAGAAGAGAGAACGCTCCATTAGCTCAGATAAGGAAAGGGTGAATCTCAGGGCTGTCAACAAGTATGTGTTATAATAGTAATCACACATTTTTGAATAATTCTATCATCACATCCATTAATCACATGCACCTTGGTTATAAGATTTCAGTTTCCCGTATTCATCTTCCTGATGTTTTAGCCACTGTTGTTTCTAATCATTGTTCTGTGAATTTATTACTCTGTTGGGTTCTTTGAAGGTCCAATATCCACGATGAATTCAATTCTTCAAGTCTGGTTTCAAACACGAAAACAAATGCTTCAGTTCGCGGGCCTAGATCAGGATCAGGGCTACCTCCGAAACTGTCTCCGGGACTCCATAACACTCCATCCCCAAGCGACTGGGATATTTCTGGCTGTACAAATAAGCCTCCACCATTGTCAGGGGTTACACAACGGAAGCGTATGCCATCAAATCGGTCTTCGTCACCACCTGTCACTCAATGGGCCAGTCAAAGACCACAAAAGATATCCCGTATAGCAAGAAGGACGAATTTAGTCCCCATTGTTTCTAATAAGGACGAAGTTCCCTACTCAGATAATGTATCAGATGCTGGTTGTAGTGAAACTGGGTTTGGATTTCATAAACGCTCGCCAGCTGCTTCTCCTCAATTGAAACTAAAAGGGGAAAGTAGCTTCTCCACAGCAGCTCTGTCAGAAAGTGAAGAATCTGGTCCCCCTGAGATCAAGTCTAAAAGCAAGGGGAAACAGTCTGATGAGGTTGATGGGAAACCTGCACAGAGTATTCCTAAAGTGTCTATCCCTGCTTTACAATCAAGAAAAGGTAACAAACACGAAGGGATTGGGGATGGTGTGAGAAGGCAAGGAAGGACGGGCCGTGGCTTTTCTTCCACAAGGTCTCTCAACCCAATGGTAGTAGAGAAACATAAGAATGTCGGAACAGCAAAACAGCTTCGCAGTGCAAGACCTATTTTGGACAAGAGTGAAAGGTAGAGATCATTTTTACACGTAGCCTCTAATTTTCTTTCTTGTGTGTGTAAAGTTTTCGGACTCCATGGTGTTTATCTCATAGATTTCTTCGTGAATTCTGCGCAGTAAGGTGGGTCGTCCACCCACTAGGAAACTATCTGATCGCAAGGCTTACAAACGTCAGAGAGCTACGGCAACAAATGCTTCACCACTAGATTTTCATGGTAAAATAAGTTCACTTTAAAAAGAATCTGCCTTTTTGGCTGGATTTTGTTTTTGTTTTATTCCTTTATATATGGATTACTTACGTTTCTTAGCCAATTCAGATGATGGCCATGAGGAGCTACAAGCTGCTGTTAACTCAGCCGTAAATTTTGGTAAAGTATTGTTTCCTCAACCAATTTTAGGTTGTATACCCAACTTTTGTATCTGGATTGAATTGTCTTGGTCATTGATGCAGCTCAGAATTTTCCCAACTCTTTCTGGAAGCAAATGGAGCGCTACTTTTGCTTTATATCTGATGATCATATCAATTTCATGAAACGCCAGGTGAATCCTTTTACTTCATTTTCAGATCTCATTGTTAAGGATGTGACAGATATGTCTTTATTGGGTAATAACTATTCACACCTGACATCCTGAAGTAACACTGTAATAGTCTAGTTGGTTTCTTTTTGGCTCAAGTCTAGTTGGTTAGGAATGTGCTACAAGGGAAATTGAGGTTTGGATTGATATATGGAAAAGAGTAGCAATAATTTCACTATCTGTTGCTCCCTACGTATTTGTCTGCACCCCATTATTGTAAAGGTAAAAGGATCCCAAAGAAGTAAAAATTGGTGTGTCTGTTAGATTTGTTTAAAATACGTGATTTCATAGATATCAATATTTGTGGCGTTACAGAAGCTAAATGGAGCTCCATGCATGTTAACTTCAACACATTTTAGATAAGTCAGTAATGTACTGCTTTTTTCCCCACTTTCAGGGAGAACTCTTCTCCATGGATCGTTCACCCGTGCTGACATCCTCTGACTTTGATACCCGTAATTTATATCCTGAGGAACTTGCAACTAGCAGGGTGGATTCCAAGGCTTCTCCACTATACCATAGATTGCTATCAGCTTTGATTTCTGAGGACTCGCTGAGTATAAATGAAGATCTACAAGTTGATGGATTTGGGGCTATGCATGATCTTGATGACGACTCTGAATTCAGTGTTCCGAATAGTAATGGGTATAGAAACAATGAAAGGCTGGAACATGATGAATCAGAAGATGATGGGTCTGCAATTCTGTTCAGGGGTGTTAACAACTCAGCCTACCACTGCAATGGCAAATTTTCAGATCATTCACCCATTGACTTCTCAGACATTCAGTATGATAAATTGGGGATTGATGAAAAGATTTATCTGGAAGCTCAGTCTATTGGAATATCCTTAGAACCAATGGTATACAGTCATTTTAGAGACTTGTTACTGCTATGTAATTTTTGCTGAAGTTTCTTGGAACTTGATATGCTGTACTTTTGTTTTCTTACAGCCTAGTATCTCAAACTTGGAGGATGAAGGAATCGTTGACGAAATAAAAAAGTTGGAGGAGGCCATCTGCAAGGAGGTCTCTTTCTCATCACATAATGATATATTATGGTTTCCTTGTCTCCCTTGCGGGTTATTTGTAGTTTAGGTGGATTTTGGCGTTCCTTTAGCAACCTTGTAAACGGACAAAAAGCAATATTTGTATGTCTCATGTTTACTTTCTCCAGAGAACAACAACGTTTGATGATCTCTGTGTTTCTTTCTCAGGGTTCCAAAAAGAAGGAGATGGTGGACAGGCTACTAAAGTCTGCCGTAGAGATGAAAGAAATGAAGGACAAGTATAAATCTTCCCTTACTCCACTTTTTGTGCACGCCTTTGTAGATCTGGATTATGATCTGACGGTTTTGACCTGTGTTTCTTTCCATTACATAGGGAGTTGGATCAGCTTGGTTATGATAAACTCATCGAGATGGCATATGAAAAAAGCAAGGTAAAACTAATTTTCCCAATTTGGCTCATATTCAGATCTTTTTGTTTTGCTTCCCTAGCCGTTGCCAATTCACTTATCTGCTCAACTCCAAGGTTCTTGGTTGATAACTCTGTCTCGCTTCTTTTACAGGCAAGTCGGCGTCATCACACCGTTGGTGGAAAGAATTCTACTAACAAGATATCAAAGCAGGCTGCATCGGCTTTTGTTAAAAGGATGCTTGAACGATGCCGTCAATTCGAAGAGACGGGCAAAAGCTGCTTCAGTGAGCCTGAATTTAAGGATATGTTCATTGCCAGGTTGGCAACAGCCGAGGATACTCTCGCGGACAAGGAGTGTAATCCATCGACTTCAAGTACTATCTGTTTTCTAAGATAAATATAAATAACGAAATCTCTTTTAAATACATATTCGCTTTGCTAATTTGTATACCTCTCTCTTTTCCCTGACAGCGCCCATTGGCTCACAGCCGAGCTCTTCGTTGGCACACATTGGGCAGAATTTGGAGAACTATGCGAATTGTTCTGATGCTCTACCATCTGAAGATGCTTTACTAGAGCAAACGACAGGGAGAGAAGATACAGCATTGTCCAATAGGGTCAAGAAGAGAGAGTTGCTGCTTGATGATGTTGGTATTGGGTCACAATTCTCAAGTAGTACAAAGGGAAAGAGAAGTGAGAGGGACAGAGATGGGAAAGGGCAGGCTTCATCT
Organism: Schrenkiella parvula; assembly: GCA_000218505.1. NCBI lineage: Eukaryota > Viridiplantae > Streptophyta > Magnoliopsida > Brassicales > Brassicaceae > Schrenkiella > Schrenkiella parvula. Next base: position 14,249,009 of record CM001189.1, read on the forward strand.
AGAAGTGGAACCAATAAGATCGGCCGGCCTTCCCTGTCCAATGCCAAGGGTGAAAGAAAACCGAAAGCAAAACCGAAGCAGAAAGCAAATCAGATATCTTCATCATCTGTCAGGATCCCGGAGCAACCCAAAGCACCATTACCCAAATCGAATGAAGCAAACAGCGAGTATGATAATTTGGAGGCACTGGAAGAGACAGAGCCGATTCTCGACTTATCTCAGCTACAAATACCAGATGGCTTAGGAGGTCCAGATGATTTTGATGCGCAACCAGGTGATATTAGCTCCTGGTTTAACATGGATGACGAAGAAGATTTCGATATCCTGGAGCTTGGAATACCAATGGATGATCTCTCAGGGCTGAATATAAAGTTATGAGGTTACCTCTCCCTCTGACTCTATCTATATCTGTATAGGCTTGTTGGTTATACTAGTTAACAACAAAAAAAAGCATAAAAGGTAAAAGAAAAGTTTTGCTTCCTCGAACGAATAACCAGTTACCGGGGAATGGGTTATTCGGATGTTAGCTCCAGAAAATTAGGTCATATAGATTCTTGACTTCATCATTTTCTTCTTCTTAGGGCTTCTTGTCTTCTTATAACTCTGGTTTTCGGGTGAAACTCTTTTCACTTTCTTGATGGATGCTGGATTTGAATCCCGCGGGTAAAGGGTAGGTTGGTAGTTGAACTTCCTGCTGTAAAATGCTTTTGTGGCAGAAAAAGAAGGCAAAGGGAGTGATGATGGTGATGTTGTAGTGACATATATACACACACATAAATGGAGGGTCTTCTTCTTTTTCTTCTTCTTCTTCTTCTTCTTCTTTGATCTTTGGGTTTTATAAAGTAGTTTTTATAACCATTACCTTCTCTGTACATACATTTTGTGCGCCTTAATAAAATTCAGTTTCTCCTTCCATGAACAAGGTCACTGTGTATACTCTTTAGTCTTTTTACCATTCATCGGTTTTGTGTGTCTATGTTTTTGAATCTTCTTGCTGTTATCAGAAGAAAAAGAAAGAAAAATATCTTCTTGGGCTTCACGGGAGATGGGTTTGTGAAGTGGTGATGTCTGTTGTTGGGCTGTTCAATATTTATTTACCACTTCGACTGGGCTTTTCATGATTAAGATTAATAATGGGCTTTTCGTCGGGCTCAGGTGTGAGATTCGAAACAAAAAAATATTGTTTGACAATGATGATAATAGATGTAGTAGACCCGTAGAATCCAGAACGTTGAAACTTAGAAACAAAAGATGTAGTAGACCTCTGCTTGTTTTCGTCGCAGTTGACATGTTATTGTGATTTTGAATTCTACTTCTAACCACACTCTTTATAAGTCTTCTCGAACAAAAGTCACAACATTCAGAACTGTTTCAGGGTTTCACCAAATACTCTGTAGTTTATGATGTCTAACACCTTTTTTCAAGAAGAGTACGATTGTTTAATGAGAATCCAAAATTTGGTACAGACAGTAATGGTAATGAATCACATGGCAAAAATGTGACGGGCAACCTCTGATTTCGAGTCCGGACAAGTTACCCTTGCTTGTCTCAAGAATCCGATTTATTCTTTAGCCACAAGTTTCACGTACTTCCCATCAACCGTAAATCTGGAGCTCGAGTTCACCTGCAAGAAATATAACAAAACACCAAAAGACTCTAAAGTGGAAGTCTTTCTAAAGGGATAATAGATCGTTGTATCTTAATTAGGCAGAATGAGATTGGCTGACCTTTAGCTCTAGCTCCGCATTGACATCGGATTTGTCTCGAGTTATGCCTGAACCCACAAGAGATTCCAGAACAAGCTTCTTCAGTTTCTTCATCTTCAAAGTTTTATCTTCGTTCTGCATCGAATACGAATTCATAGATGTGTTACATTATGTAGTCGCACTGTACAAGTGATATTGGATATTGCAAGTAGCAAGAAAGTAAGTTAAATCGAAACCAAAAGCCAGTAAGAATATAGATACGTACAGATTTCAGAGCTGATGTGATCAACTTTTTCCAATTGATTTTCTTCTCATGGTCCTGCTTCTTCGCTTTCTTTAATTCACCTCCTTTTGATTCTTCGGCTTGAACTACCTCTCCGTTGTTCCCCGTTTCACCTAAAGTCTCTAGCTTTCTCTTTTTCTCAACATGCGAGTCTCCATTCGCAACAACCGAGGAGACAGGTAAATCTACTGGCTTCTGTTCGGAAGCACCATTAGAAGCATTCTCGGTTGTATCCACCACAGATTTTTCTGATTCTTGTTGTTTAGCATGGAAGCCTTTTGCTTTTGCTCGGTGTTTCTTCCCATCGGCATGGGCAAGCAAAGTCTGCTGGCTCGTAGCCTTTGTGTTACATAAGCTGCAATCAATAGATAAAATACTCAAAACCATGTTCACATATAACTCGCACAAACAACAAATACATTCTTAAAAAAGAAAAGTCTACATTAGCTCAATCAAATCCGAAGAAAGATAGATACAACCGGCTTTATTATACTCCTAAACAATGAAGAAGAAGCTCAATACATTAAACTGCATTTGTGTCAGAATCGAGATATCAAAGGAAGGTCGAAAGAAGTGAATACCTACAAAACCATGGATATCGATTTGATAAACCAACATTTATATCAAAGTCTGGCTGTTGCTTAGAGTTGTCCGTTGGCTTTGCAGGTGTGCCGTTAGATGGCTTTGACTGCCCTTTTGGACCATATTTCTCCTAAATACAGAAAGAAAGAAAAAAACATTCAAGACACAGAAACAATTCTCCAATCTCTTATTCCAAGACATAGCCAAAACCTAAAATATAAGCTAATTTGTTCCATAATATGCATATAACCATAAAAGATGAACACAACAGGAGAAGAAGATTGATAGAAATGGTTAGTTGCTTACAGCTTCGGTAATGCACTGGTTATGTCCTTGTACACTATCTTTCCCAAACGTTTCTCCACAGTCGATGCACGATAACTATTTGATTGGCAACAAAAGCGAAGAGATTTAGCAGAAGAATCATCAAAGAGGCTCAATTTTACAAGAAGAAATACCTAGAAATTAAAAATCGAGACCTTTGTGGCATAGCACATCCTGAAGTGAGCCACGAGCTTTGGCTTCTTCAGACTCGCTCCACAGTCCTCGCATTGAAACCAAACCATCGTCTTCTTCTTCCGATTATCGTCGGTAAATTTGAGGAAAGAATTTTCCAGGAGAAATCAAATTCAGGGAACGGGAATCGGAGATGGGTTTAAGACCTGTGTACAAATTAGGGTTTAATACATTGTTGAATGAAGGACTGTCGAAGTTGTCAAACAACGCGCTGTTTTGGAACATTGAAAACGACATGGTTTCTAAAGGTGTGACGGCCTGATTTTCTTCAAAGCTCTGACGGGTTTAACCGTTTAATTTTTGGTCTAAACATCAAAACCGAATTCACCAAACCAAACTGAATAAACTTTGAGAACTTCCATCGTCTGTCTCTACCAAAATATGTGACATTAAAAAAAAAATAGAGGAGAGAGAACATAAACGTTTCTAGTTTAAACACTTCAAAATACGTTTCTAATACTATTCTGCCACATGTAACATTATTATAAGTTTTCTTTTTAAATTTAATTATTTTTAAAATATTAATATTTTAAATGTTAAATACTCTTTTTTAGATTTTTTTCTGTTGGAGGTGCTCTTAAAATTCGATTAAACTTTTTAACATTTTCAATAAAAATTTCAGAGTTACAGAAAGATTCACCATTTTTTTTTAGATTTTGAAATCAAAGAAGCTATTGTAAGAAGCTACCGTAGGTAGGAAAGTCACAAACAAATAGTGTATTGAAATAAAAGATGTCATAATTATACTACTCCTAGAGTTCTTTCATAATAGCAAAAACAAATTATTAGACGCACCAAAAAATAAAAAACAAAGAAATAAATAAACAATGCAGGAAACAAATAAAGTATTGAAAATGGAGCTGATTTATGTTTTTTTCCTTTTGTCCTGCTGTTTCAAGATTCTAACTTTCATGTCTTCTTGTTGATTTCCTTGCAATTGCACTAAACTTGGAACATAAGAAGAAGACACAAGTCTTCCAGAATCCCAGCGATTCGGACATACTCTGATGATGTCGACAGAACTAAAGTATCCATCTTTTCCAATGATCCAAGCCATTTGGTACTGATGGCTCTGGATGTGTCTATCCATAAGCACATCAACTTCCTTCTCCTCGTAAATGAAAAAGCTACGAACTTCAAAAGAAGTCAGAAACCTATCCGGTAAACCATTGATTAGTCTCATATCCAGCCTCAAAAAATTGCTCCAAGATACATCATTGGGCTCAATCTTAATCGTAATCCAAATATGTAACATGCCACGGAGATAATATAACACTACGAGCTTCTCATCTCTAGCCCAAAATAGATCTAGTGAACAAATTTTAACTGCATAAGACAAAGGTAGACGCGGTTTAAACCTCTCTGTTGTAAAATCAAAACAGACTAAACAATATTCAAAATGTTCCACTTCTGTCTCCTCTGTACTTAAAAAATAAGTATTTCCTTTCAAAGACACGCAGATATGATAAAGCAGTTTATCACCCTCGAGACTGACATCAAGAATCCTCCATGAATCAGAGCTAAAATCATAAACTTCTAAATTTGTTCGACCGTCTTTGAACCTCAAGATTTTGTGGTTACGTTTGTTGTTAACACCGCAAAAACCCTTGATAAACCGCAAAACCCCTTAATAAACGTGTTAGACTAGGTGTAATGGTAGTTTTTTCAACAGTTGATAAATTTTAACAACAATTGATACATATGCAATGGTTTGTTGAAAAAAAAAAAAGATGTGGCAAGTTTGGTGTTGAAACTTATCAACACCGTGAAAAACAAAATATGAGCTCCTCATACATGACATGGCAGTTTTTAATTGGACTAAAACAATAATGTTTGTCTCTCCTTTCTTTTCTGAAAGGATAGAGACAGATATAACAAATATATTGGATGTTCAGATGAAATGATAAAACAATAATGTTTGTCTCTCCTTTCTTTTTGATGTATGTGTTTTAAAATGATTTTCTTCCTATACAGGGACCAAATGTATTATCGCTACTAACTCAAAGGATGGGATCTCAAGTGTCCAAGGAAGATCAAACATTTTATTTGGCAAGTCTTATCGGGATGCCTACCAGTCGCTAAGAACTTGAGAGATAGAGGAATTCACTGTGATCCGGTTTGTATTAGATGTGGTATGGAGGATGAATCTATTAATCATGCACTATTTCAATGTCAGCCGACTTTACAGATCTGGGCTTTATCAAAAGTTCCGTCAAACTCCAATACATTTCCAGTAACCTCGATATTTTCTAATATAGACTATTTATTTTGTTGAAACCCACAAGGACAAGCAAACGATCATTTCCCATGGATACTATGGTATATATGGAAAAGTCGGAACGACAAAGTCTATAACATGTCTCGATCGAAACTCTAGAGAGGTGATCAAACTTGCAGAAACAGAGGCAACATTATGGGCGGAGGCCAATACACAAATACATACGGAGATGAATCAGGGGCTTTCACTAGCGGAAGGACAGCAAGATCCTTTTAAGGATCACAATGAATTATGTTTTTTTTGTAGACGCCTCATGAAAAGATGGAGATAAATTTGTAGGACAAGGATGGAACACAACAAGAAAAACTTATTTAGTTTTTTTTTAATATTTAATTTAATTTTAAATGATAATTATTGTTATTAGTATTTAATCATAAATATAAAAACATAAAAAAATATGAATAAAATTGATAAGATATGGTGTTATAATTTTATTAAACAAAATCATTATAGAAGGAAAAAATTGAATGTGTGTCAAATTATGATGTGGAAGAAACAGACATAGTTTGGAGAAAGACCCAATCTCCCATATCTCTCTAACAAGCCCATCTGCCCTCTCAATATGACCTAATTTACTCACACCATTTAAAATATGATTGTGTGTGATGTGACCAAACCTGGAACAAACCCACTCTGTATCATTGTTTTCCTTAGCCAGAGAGCAGCTCATTGTTCTACAAGCCCATTATCAAAAAACACCTCAAAATTGTAGCCCATGGAAAATCAAATCTTTAAAATCAAAATTGTTTTTGCTCTGCACCGGCTTTACAAATGTATCCGGAGACAAGATTGTTCTGAAAAATTGCATAAAAATATATACCAAAAGAATATGAAGTATGAACATATATAGATATACAAGCATGCAACAGAAATCAGATGTAGATAGATATACAAGTAGTTAATACCAATGGCCAATTTATGACCTAAGTGCCTTGCTCCCCAAGTAACCTTTGAGGACATCCATGACAGCTCCAAAATCCGCCTTCACTTCAACCGGCGGATTTGAGAAGCGGCAAGCCATATCGGGTATGGCTTTGGAGTGGTAATCGATCTTAGACTGAGTGAATTTCAACCCGTGAGCAGTACTCACCACCACGGTCCGATCAGTCGGTGCAATCACTCCTTGGTTCGTCAATTTGAACAGAGCCGTCAAGGCAACACCAGTGTGTGGACAAACAAACATCCCTGTCGAATCCGCCTGAGCCATCGCGTCCATAAGCTCTTCTTCTGTAGCTTCTTCCACAATGCCGTCACAGTTTCTAAGAGCATATACCGCCCTGTCTATCGAAACCGGATCACCAATCTGAATCGCAGAAGCGAAAGTTGCATTCGCCTTAACCGGCTTGAAATCTTTCCAGCCTGCCTTGTAATGCAAGTAAAGCGGATTCGCATTAGCCGCTTGCGCGCAAACCAGCCTCGGGATCCTATCGACAAGTCCCAGTTCTTGACACATTTTAAAACCTTTGTAAAACGCATAGATGTTACCAAGATTTCCTCCAGGAACAATCACCCAATCAGGAACTTGCCAATCAAACTGCTGAAGAATCTCTATTGCTGCAGTCTTTTGTCCTTCTAACCTCAAACTATTCAGCGAATTCGCCAAATAAATCGGTAATTCCGATGTAATCTCTCTAATCAGCTTCATACATCCGTCAAAATCAGTGTCAATGCTCAAAACAAACGCACCGTTAGCTATCGGTTGAACCAGCTGAGCCATGGAGATTTTGTTCGCCGGTAGAATCACAATCGAAGGGATTCCGGCGGATGCGCAATAAGCCGATAGAGCGGCGGAAGTATCTCCGGTGGAAGCACATCCGACTCCAACCACCGGTCTATTCATCTTCCTTAGACGATTGACTTGGCTGACCAATACAGTCATTCCGAGATCTTTGAAACTTCCGGTATGGCTAATTCCACAATGTTTCACCCACAAATCGTTCATTCCGAGAAACTTTTTGCCGAATCTCTCCGCCCAGAAAAGATTCGAGTTTCCTTCGAAAGCTGAAACGATGTCGTCGTCGTCGATTTCAGGAAGCACCCACTCTTTCTTCGACCAGACTCCAGATCCATACGGCCACTTGGTTCTCCCGACGCGCGAATCGAACAATTGGCGCCAGTAAGCTCCGTCGTAATTCCTCAAGGCGTCGATGTCGTGCTGCACGTTGAGCAAACCGCCGGATTTGCTGCGGTAGACGATTTCGTCGAGGGAGTAAGACTCGGTGGAACCGGACGGCGCGTTGAACGGGACGTATCTGGCGGAGAAAGGATTCGTGGAGGTGGAGCGATGGCGACGAGCTTCATCGCGGATGTTGTCTTCGGTGCGACATTGCTTTACAGTGGTTTCCGCCGGAGAAGAAGAAGAACCGTTGCTGTTTCCATCGGCGGTTTTCACGGTGGATGAGACGATGATGCGGCGGTGGCGGAGGAAAACGGCTGATCGACGGTGGTGGAGAGAGTTTTGGTTAGGGAGGTTGAAGGAAGAGAGAGAGGAATTGAAGAAAGAGCATGACGTCATTTTTTTAGAGAGAGAGATGGAGAAGTGAGAGGCGGGTAGTGTTTGTGGCGGCACGATAGAGAAGAGGAAGAGCTAAATTCAGCTAAACCGGAAATTAATTTTGAGAACCGGTATAGCTGTAACTGATCCTGACGGATTAATATGTGGGCCCAAACCGTCCAAGAACCAGTTGGATATAGAATATATCCAAGTTTAAACGTGTGTTTTGTCGTAATTAACGAATACAAATGACAGTTGCAACTTGCAAAGAAAATTTCCATTTTCATCTTGAGAGAGGTCAAGGGATGGAGAGAAGTGAGAGGTGGGTTCAGTAGAATATGTTTTGAGTCATATTGGTTGCAACTTGACAAGTAATTTTTGTTTTCTTCTATTAATTTTTTTCTAATAAAATGCTATCACATATTTTCGAATATTAACTTTTTGGGATAGTTGGTTTAGTATTCTAATTATTTTTCCTAATTTAAAAAGTAACTTACGTTTTCAAAGTTTTGAATAAAAGTAAAAGGTTAATAATACTATCATCAATTTTGAAATTTTTGATCATAAACAGATGAATTTATTTATCTAGGAAAGTAAAAATGTATATTTAAAAAAAAAATTATATAAACATATTTACTAGTACAAACATATAGCTTTTAAAAATTTATTCATATACTTTTTCTCAACCGACTGAAACTCTCTATATAAATATATATTACTGTTTTCATATCAAAATAATAAAAAAATACATTTTAATTACTATTGGATTCATTAAGTACAATTATGATTGTCAATATAGGAGTAAAACAGAGCAATGTGCAGCGACATGGATTTCACGAGATAGCAATGGTTGCTATTTAGAAGCTGGTCAATCGAAAGGAAATCAGTGTGGACACCCATTAGAAGCTGAGCTGCAAGCGTTATTAATGTCAATGCAAAACCATTGGATACGAGGCTATCGGAAGGTAATTTTTGAAGGTAATAACAAATTGATTCCTTCACTTATTAAAAGAGAGAAACTCCATTTTGATCTGCATAATTGGATTCGAGATATTCGACTTTGGGCAAGAAAGTTTGAAGAGATATTGTTTACATGGATTCCTAGAGAAGGAAATAAGGTAGCCGACTGTCTAGCCAAGAACGATTTACCACCATGTTGTTCTTTTCAATTTCATTACTATGTTCAAACTTGTATTACTTCTCTTCTTCATGAAGATCACATTCGAATCTTTTAATGATAAGCAGTTGTTACAAAAAAAACAAAAACTTTACTTTAAGATGTGAATTTATTCTTTACTGAAACTGAAACATAAAAACGAATGAATTAATTGGTATAATTTGATCGAATAACACATATTTGATGTAACTATGTTATTTAATAAGTTTGAAACATTCAAATCATATATACTAAAATAGTTAGGTCTTTTAAATTTTTTTTTACTTTACTTATTTTTCTATTTTCTATTTTCTTTTTTAAAAATTTACTTTATTTTTTATTTTACTTTCTTTCGGATCTAAATATTTAACAACAGAAAATTTTACATTAATTTACATTATTATATTGATATATGTCACAATATAAATTAATAATAGCATTTGCCAAAATCTAATAAGTTAAATTATCTGTGTCATGATCATGTTGAAGATACACAAAAAAATTAACCAAACCGAATACGAAAATATTTTTTAATTCTGACAATTATTTCGTTGATTTGGTTTGTTTAAGTGTTGGTTTAATGACCATAATTTAGTATTTCCTCGCTAGCTTATGTAGTTATGCGATGTGGTCTGCAGTACTGTTGAGAGTTCCCAAAAATGATCATTTAGATTTCAATTCTAACTTCAATAAGTTCGCATGTATTAACCATTAGTCTTCCCTAAACTTTCATGATGATTTTGGTTTAGCTATATATGGTCCCAAGATTGAAATGATCTTTTAAACTTTATTAACACCATCTCATATATATTATATGATATGATGATGGTTAATGTTATAGATTGACTCATATACAACATGCTTACAATTTATAACATGTGTATATATAATCACTCACAAATAGGGTTTTGACCAGGACCACCATAAAAAAAGGAAACACCCCATTGAGGATGAACACCATTTAGTATTAAATTGTAGCAATATTGATCTGTCATAAAAGGAGAAAGTCTTTCAGGAGGTTTTGTAATATCACTTTCATCAATTATCTCAAGATTCCTGAAATAACTAGCTTTTTTATATCCTTCATCTCCAAAACGTCCACTTCCCATATTCGTTGATGTGTGTTTTGAATCTTCCTTATAATTTATAATTTCACCTCCCCAATGAATTTGTGAAGCACCATTTTGTAGAAGATTGAACAATGAAGAAGGCCAATACCCAAGAATTTGATGTGAACCTAATTTCAACCACCAATTCCCTGTGTGGGGATCCTATAATGAACATAACACAACCATTCTCAATTTGTAAATATGATTTAGAGTGAATGTTTTAAAAGCTATATGATGAAAAATAGTTTGATTATATTAACCTTCCATATAGTTAGGTTAAATGAAGCTTGTTGACCATCTAAGATAGAAACTCGAGGAATGGCTCCACCTATAGCTATTTCTTGATTGGTAGGAACAAAACCTGGACATCTAAGATTGTAGCAACCTGTGTCTTTGTATTCATCAGCCTGTTTTCATGTTATCAAACAACACAAAAACCACACTTAACCAAATTGAATCTAAATGGAAGAACATAAAAAGAAGAAGAAAATCATAAACTCACAGTCCAATAAATAAAAAGTCGAGGGTTATCATCACCATAAAAACCCGGGAACACCTAAGTAATAATAATAAGAGAGTAACAATAATAGTAATAAGAATAATATATAGATGTTTATGTATGTGTATGTGTATAAACATGAAACTATAAAAATAAACTAAAACCTGCCAACCAGCTTCAATGGTGTTACGATGAGGATAGTCACCAGCTATAACCCATATTTGTGCTAAACTAAATTCTCTTCTGGTTTGTATGTGAGGCTTCCACACATTTAGAACTGCTTTGGCTCCATGAAATTTGGCTTGATGAGAATTTATATCCACTGTGGCATACTATATATGTTCATAAACATACATATAAGAAATTACAAAAGCATATATAATATATGTATAAGAGAAAAAAATGATGGGTTTTTAAGTATATATATGTTGCACACACACCTCATGTGTATAGTTACTTGGTGGATTGGTTTGCTTTGACTGAGGGATGCTATTGAGATCTTTTTTGCCGTATCTTTCAATTGATTCCGCTTGTAAAATGTTTTCTCTTCTTGTTCTTATGATTGGAATACTATTTTTTGGACACTTTCCATTGATGTTCTAAAGTTGCATCACAGTGTTTGAAGATTCATTGTTCCATTCTTTTGGATAAGAGCTTGGTCTCATCTACAAAATAATAGATTATATTAAAGAGACGATAAACACAAATGTAACTAGTTCAATTATTCAGGAAGGGGTTAGTTTAGCGTAACTTGACTCTAGTTCTACATCTGAAAATATTATATGAATGGTGTGGCTTTAAAATAAAGATGATAAAGTATGAACAAGAAGTCTAGAATATTATGTTACAAATAACATAAGTAGCTAAAAATATTAACTAAAGAAACTTTCAAAACCTGAATGGTATGGTTTTTGAATAAAGGATGATCATAAATTGGATGATTTTTGATATGAACACAATCTATGATATCTCCATCTGGGCTCTACATAAAAAATCGAAATGGTATATAATTATGAATTAAAAGTAAGAAAAATGTAAAAAAAAAATGTAGTTGCCTATAACTCTGGTGTAAATTCACAAATAAAATTAACCTTTATGGATTTAAGAGCAGGTTTGTTTAGTTTTTTCAAAAGCTTGTCTATTTCAGCATCACGAGTATCAGCATACTTTCTTCGGGTGACCATTACAGCTATAACTAAAATGATGAACAAAATTAAACTTGCCATCATTCGATTGATCATGATGAGAGTATCCAAAATGTTTTGATATTTTTTGAAGTGCTTCTCGATCGTTCATTGGGGTTTGTAGATGATTAAGTTAAATGTTTTATATATTAAAGAAAAGTAATGCACAAGGAAAATGAGTCTTTGATACTTTAGTTATTTTAATTAGAAAAGAAAACACTATTAAATTAAAGCGAAATTGTAGCTAAATAATTTGTACATTGTTCCTTGTTATAGATTATTTTATTCCGGATACACACAAATGCAATCAGTAGAGCAATATAGATTTAGCCAAATATAGAAAAGGAAAAAAGAAAATAAGAAAAAAGCTACTATATTTATGAAATTTTGTAAAAAAATGGCAAAGATATCCTATAATAACTTTTGTTTTTGAAAAGTAAGTAATGTTAGAAAGGAAATGTATAAATAATCTAATTTTAAAAAGAAAAAAACTTTTTTTGTTTTGTTTGCATATATTTATCAAACAAATTGTGTAAATCCTAGTGGTAGTATGTTTTTTGATTTATAATATTCATATAAAAAAGATATTTCTACAATAATTTACTTTGTAAAATTCAAATACAAAACAAACGTTTATTGCAGTCTGATTTATAAATTCTAAACAAAAATCATAATCTTACGATAGCATTATTTCTAAAATATAAGTACGAAACATATTTGTGGTGATATGCTACTTAACTTCCCAATATAAAATATATTTTGTAGTTTGCCTTACAAAATCTACACATAAAAATTCCACATTAATTTTCTTTATAAAAATCTAAATAAAAACAATGCTTTTTCAGTAATCTCCTTTGGAAATCCAAATACAAAACAAATTTTTGAAATAGCCTGTTTTTTAAAAAAATCCAAATTTATTCGACCAAAAAATCAAAATATTAATCACATTTTTAAAATAGCCTACTTTGAAAAACTCAAATACAAAGCAGACTTTGTAGATAGTATGTTTTCAAAGAAAATGTTTGGACCTTTTCTTTAACGTTTTAGATTAATATTTTGATAAGGTCAATTATAATTTTTAAAGAAGGTCATTATGATTTTATTTAAAGATACAATTTTTAAAAAAATTAGTGGAGATCAGCTAATCACTCTTTGACCTTCGTGCCTCTACCCCTGGTTCTAACCCAAAAAAATACCCCTATTTAAAAAAGATACAAACGGCTAATCTTTTCATATAACATTTCGTGTGGAACAATTTTTTTACAGCAACAAACAACATATAAATATATATCTTTCCCAACTAATGAAAAATCTTAATGCTAATTTGTTCATTCCGTCATATACAAGTCATTCTCTTAATATTGTTTTGTTTTTCTATTGAGGTTGCGATTTAATGTTTTTTATTATGTGAGTTCTAGGAATTAAAACTATTTCTAAGCTTTCCACACTACATTATTTTTGGTTAAAATACGGTACTCCCTTTGTTTTAACACTTCTTTTGTTCTACAAAAGATGAATCTTACAATTTTCTATGTAAGAATAATGTTTTTTTTATATAAAAACTTTTACCTATATCACCTCTGATTTGGCATTCACTAAACACAACAATCATCACCTCTGATTAGTTTTGTCTATTTGTAACACGGATGAAGTAGTATATAATTTATCCAAGACTAATGACTTAAACGTAGAGAATGAGAAATCAAAAGAGATACACATATCAAACATGGATCATTCAAGTCATGTAAACATCACACTAAAGAGAAGAAGTCATATAAAACCTGCCCTTAGAAACAACAACCTATACATTGAGTAAGAGATAAAGAGACCAAGATACATAAGGGGTTAAACGGATGGTATGTTTGAGAAGGAGAAACCTTTATATCCTTTGTATGCGTAATATGCAATCCGTGTATAGTAAAACCCAGGGATAAACAGAAGACACCCGAGGACGATGAAGAAAATTCCTGTTTCACCATCAACATTCAGACGACAACAACAAAAAAAGAGAGAGTAGTGAGTCTTCGGTAATCATTAGTCCGAATAAATTTTCTTGAAATAGAAAAAACAAAGTCAGTATCTTTGTTTTACATTCTAGATTCTACAACCCTCTTGGTGTATACTTCTCCAGTGTTGAAATGAGAAACAAGTGATTGTTTCTTGCCAACGGTAAGGAAAGTAATCTATTTTACTATACTAAGAATCTGATGCAGATGCTCTGTTTAACATAGCAGTAAAGAAATGTGTAAAATGCATCAATAAGATGTTTCAGGTAAGCAGAGAAGATCAGTATATATTGCAAGCACACAGCTTTAGAAAATATATACCTAAACACATTTCTTAATTGGAAAGTTGAAACAATTAAAATGAGATGAGAGGAATACAATTTTATTGATTTGGACTAAAATCTAAGAAGAAGAAAAGCTTATGATCACCATATCAAAAGTTCTTTGTGAAGCTAATTAACCAGTAGAGATTTATCAGAGAGCAGCCAAACATCGTTTTCACAGTAGAAACAAAGATCAAAATCAGTTCATTGAAATTTCTCTAGATATTCTTCCCTTAATATCCCAAACTAGGTTTCTTCACAAAACGAACACACAAGCAAGAAGCAGGCTCTAAGAAATTAACCAGATTATCTCAATGTAAGCTACTTTTGATTAACAAAAACGAACATCTTGAGACCACGTAATGACGAAGGAAGTGAATCGTGCAAGCGAAAATTAGATAAGGAATCGTACCGTGGCCTCGATCGCCGCCAACTCGGTTATACGCCATGAAGAAACCGGAAACAATTCCTAGGGTTCCGAACACTAGGAGAGCCACGGCGAGTGAGATCTCCTTCACCGGCGGTCGATTACTGACGGTGTACGAAGTCCCAATCATTAGGTCCTCGTCTGATATCGAGAACGCGTGGTCGACATAAGCCATCGAATAGTTACTCCAAATCAACTTCACCAGAAAACTATTAGAATCGCAACGACGTCAATTCAAGGTTTTGTTTCGTGTGAAAAAGCTGAAGATCGCAAGCTTAAGGACGACGAAATCAAACACTTTTGTTTCTTTTAGGAGTTAATGCGAAAGATGACGGAGGAGACATTAAAGCAACCAACGCCTGCCGGATTTGCTATCTTGTAGAGAACTACGTGTCGTTTCATTTCCATCTTGAAAAACGGCAGAGCGTCCAAGGTGATGAGTTTTAATAATCATTTCATTTGTTCAAATGAGTGTGATCAGCTGTTTCATGTGGCAACAGACATAATCTAATTTACTATACTAGAGATGATAGTTAGTTCAGATTGGACATGATTGGAAGAACTCGGTCTAAATTGCAAAACTCAGATTTCAGAAAATGTTCATAGATACATAAACACACTTTAGAAATTTGAAAAAAAAAATCAATAAAGATGAGATCAGAGAGGGAAGTTTAGTTTTGAAGTGTGTTTATATTTGAACATTTCCTATTATAGAACACTAAAGTCACTCCTAGCACTAGCAGGAGGCAAAGGGGCCAAAGGAGAGGCAATCTCCATGGTCCAAAGTGTGGATTAAGAAGACATTTCAAAAGAGAGACAGAGATTGATAATAGTCTAGTAAAGAAACTCAGCATCATTCAAGAATGGTACTTAATGTCCTGAGTTAAAAAGATATAACCAACACAGAATCATATCTAGGAAAAACAAAAATCTGTTTAACTAAGGATTGACCACAGCTTGGATCTGCTCCAATGTCTTCCCTTTGGTTTCAGGCACCACGGCAATGACAAAGACGATGGCTAGCGCGTTGATCACCGCGTAAATGATGAATGTTCCTGCACCATTTTTGTTTCCATTTTTAAGGATTGGCAGTGGAAGTTTCAGCGAAAAAAAAAAGGTGAATGACATAAGATAGTGTACCAGAAGAGCTCCAGGACATGAGGAAGTTGAAAGTGTAAGAAACGGCCCACGCTCCAAACCAGTTCACTAGCGTTGCCATGCCTCCTGCTACTCCTTTTATGTTTATGGGAAATATCTGCAAGTTTCGAGTTTTCGTTTCGTTAAGTAAGAAGATCTCTTTCAAGTGGTTTATCTTCTTGCTAAGGATTGGGATTTACTTACCTCAGACATGACGACCCACGGCATTGCTCCCATTCCTGCTGAAAATGATGATATGTACACCTGCTCTCACCAATATATGATCTTAACAATCTATTGGGTTGGTGAAATAACTTAAAAATCAACTACTTACCATTATACCAACAACAGCCAAGACTGGGACAGCTTCTTGTGCCATGTTGTGAACCTTGAGATAAAATGAGACCGCTGTGATCAAACAGCCTATCACTAACCCTGTTGCAGAAACCTGTCACCACAACTCCTTCGTGTTAGTTATAATCAACAGCTAGGACTAGCTCTAAGTTATATTATTTACCAGTAGCAATGGCTTTCTTCCGGCTCTGTCAACTATTGGTGCATTAAGCGCAGTGATTACCACCTGGTTATGTACAAAACAAGAGAGACAGAGAGAGAGAGAGATTAAGATTACAAGCATTCTATGACATTGGACTCGTATTCGGTAGATAAATAAGCTAGAACCTGAAGAACAGCATATATTATCATCCCAAGTCTTGAGGGGAAACCTGACACGAAAAGATGGCAGATTATATACAAGTGAAGGTGTAATATTATGATTCAAGAATGTCTATGTTAAAGAACCTGCTTGCTCAAATATAGAGCTTGTGTAGAAACAGATCCCGTTGATTCCTCCAAACTGCTGAAACACCATCAACCCGAATGCTATCTGCTCCAACAACACATGAAATTGGTTACTTACATATGCAGCTTGAGGAAAACAAGAAGATTTGGTTCTGTTTATGGTGTTACAAGAACAGAGCGTATGTATCTCCTCTGAAACAAATCCAGCGCCTTGGCTTTCGGAAGCCTTTCCAGAGTTTCGATATAATCCTGTCAAGAATGATAGAGAATATGTTTTTGAGATCAAGAGAGATGGTTTCTTGACTCAGAAGAAAAAAAATGAAACCTGAATCTCTGCTGCCTCCTCCGATATATCAGCCTTCTTCCCACGGAGCTTCCTCAGTGCAGCTGAAAACTCTGTATCACGCCCCATCTTTGCCTATAAACACATGTACCATCCATTAAATTTTCAAGAAAGAGATACATGAGCTTCCATGGTGCTTCTTCAGCCCTTACCAGCCATCTTGGAGACTCAGGGATACAAAAGAGGCCAAGAAAGGAGACAGCACATGGGACGATCCCTGAAGCCAAGGTACCAACTCAGATAAACAACTGATCCTGAATTCAAACGGAGTTCTGTTCAGAGTACATAGATTCCTAACCTATAAGTGCTAAGACTCTCCACGTCACTACTGTGCCTATAATGAAGGAAACCGACACTCCAGTGCAGATGAGAATCTGTAGCACAGGAGGAAAACTTCGATTTCATTATTCTCAAACACACAATTTGGGTGACAAAAGATGCTCATGGTTAATACTTACCTGATTTAGTGTGGTTAAAGCCCCTCGGAGGGTTTTAGGTGCAATTTCTGCTATAAAGATTGGTACCTACCATCAACATTATCATACACAAAGTGTTAATCTTTATGCATGGATTAGGATATGTTTGAACAACTCAATGAGCTCACCACGTAAGAAAATGCTCCCATTCCGTAACCTGTTGCCAGTCTTCCGAGATCAAGAGTCACTACCCCCTTAGATTAAGACACCATTTGAACAGAAAGAGTGATACATTAGGCAAAAACTTGAGACCTGCATAGGCATTTTGGTTTAGGATCATGAGTAATACCTTGGCAAAGAAGATTGCTAGCCAGCCAACGACACAAAATGCAGAAGAAACTCTCATCGCCTGGATACAACAAATCCACAAGTAGTAGTAAGTAGTCATAGTCTCACAAAGCCAACTCAGATGGAAAGTTTCAATCTTTTCCTAACCCCTTTCCTTCCAATTATATCAGCTATAGGCCCGATTGTAATAGCTCCGATCATTGCACCAAAAGTCAGTAAAGAGCCAAAGAGCGAAAACTGCAGAATCAGGGTTAGTGATAAGCAAGTAAGCAACCTTCAGTGGCAATTTTAATTGACTGTATTTATCTTTACCTCAGCTATAGTCAGAGAAATATCATTCCTAATTGCAGCCTGAGCAGGTGAGGAGTATCCTGCCTGCATCAAAACTTCTTTTTCAATATAACTTTCATCAAAGAAACAGAGTCAGAGTCTCCTTTGTAGTGGTCTAACAAAGCTAGTGACTTTCCATGGATAACTAAAATCACTTACACAAGAACCAAAAGCAAAAGAACCACAAACTGCAACAAATGTGCTCAGATAAACCATCCACGGCTGCTCCGGTTTTGATTCAGTCATATCCCTTTGAACTAATGGTTCCCTGACTTCTCTGCTGCCATCACTTGCGTTTGACATCTTCATGCTTATAGATCTTCCACAGCTACCTCAAAATTGCAAAGAGACGAACCCTGAAGCAAAAGTTGAGTAAGAAGACAGAAGAAATGTACAATTTAGCAAACTGGAAAAGTGGAGGAGGAGAATAAAAGATCACAACTTTTTTATAAGTAACAGTGACCTTTTAAGCAAGAAATCTTTGTGGGGCTTATGAAAGCTGTTCTTTGTCATTTTTAGGAAGTAAATTTTAAGAGCAGATTCGTTTCCGCTATAGCTAATGACAACGTTGAGCCAAGTTGAAAGGGATGAAACAAAATTGAGATATATAAAATAAACCTAACTATTATCCATAAAACGAATATTCTGTGTTAATTCACTAACAAAAAAGATGTATAATAAGTAAATTTGAATACGGCATATAGCAGGCGTGACGTGGGTTTGACAGAGACAGACACGTGATGTCTTTGGCCTCTTGTCAAGAACTTGATCTCTGTTTCTTGGCTTCCTACGAATCCATTATTTTCTCCATGTTCTGGATCTGGTGTTCTTGTTTAATATCAGAATTCGTCTGTGACTACTAAATTGTTCTTTCAGAAAAGATTTGTCTTTATGAATTTGCAGAAAATCAAAGCAAAAACAGATTAGAAGAATTGAAGATAACCAACCAAAATGTGACTACGACTGTTGATTATGACATTAGCGGATCGGTGATCATCAATGAAACTGCTGTTTTGTTATTTTTTCCAACAAGCTTTTGTCCTTGTCCTCTTAAGATATTTCTTTTACACATATCTCTATTTATTTTTAAAAACGCCTCCAAATCAGCTAATTAAGAGCATTAGAGCAACTCCATGAGTCTCTCTACACATTGTTTAGTATAATTTTTTTTTTCAAATTAGATATCCACCATGTAATTTTTATTTTTATTTTTCCATTGGTAGAACATCTGAGTTCTTAAAAACAAAATTTTATTATAGACATAATACAACTAATAATAATAAAACATATTGCATTTAAGTAAATTTGAAACATACAAGTTATAAAAACATTAAAATACATTTGCAATTTATACACGAAAACGCTAATTTCTGTTAAATTTTTGCCAAATATGCTCCAGCAAATCAGTTTTTAATTGTTTATACATCTTTTTATCACGGATTCGATTTTGATTGGCCATCAGATTACTGAAATTTGTAGGCATATCGGATGAGTAAGTAAAAACAGTTCCGTTTCCGTCTCCTTGTTGGAATTCCGATACACTAAACTGTGTGTTCTCATCTCGTTCGTCTTCAACTATCATATTGTGAAGAATGATTTCCAACTTTTACCTTATCCAAAAAAAGAGCCGGTTTTTTGATAATTAAGGAATCGTACCGTGGCCTCGATCACCGCGAGTAAGACCTCCTTCACCGGCGGTAGATTTACTGAAGACGATGTAAAAAGTCCCAAATTATAGGTCCTCGTCCGATAACGAGAACGCGTGGTCGACGTAACCCACTGAATAGCCTCCGAATCAAGTTCACCGGAAAAAAACTATCATAATTGAGCTGAAAATAGTAAAGCTCGAAGACTAAATTAAACACTTTTGCTTATAGATTATTGGGAATTGAATTTTTAATTATTGTTAAAATTTTCAGGATTTTAACATTTTTATTAAAATATAGTGTATTGATTTAATAATTTTCTAATTTTATATAAAATTATTGTTATTCAAAATTTTTAATGATTTTATTAAAATTTTGTGTTATTAAGGCTTAAATTTTAAACAATTTAACTTATAAAATAATTTTTTAGAATACTAGATATATTTTTTAAATATACAAAATTCTCACCAAATATAACAAAATTTTACAAATAACTACTATAGTTAATGCAGAAGATGATGAAGATACAAAATCTTGTCGGGTTTGTTATGTAGATGAGAACTATGTGTCGTTTAATTTCAAGTCTTGAAATGGCAGAACATGCTAAGTAAAAAAATACCACGAAAATAGCCTAAGTTTTTTTATGGAAGTTAAACGATAGTGTTGATGCTTTTAAATTAACATAATTGTCTTTATCTAAGAGTTATACTAATAATTTTTTAAACTCCAGATATTAATAACCTTTGTCTCAAGTTTCAAAAACTAGAATTCAAAGATTAACCTTTAACACCTCTATTCTTAATCCGAGATCTAAACAAAAAATTAAAGACACTTTTAAATTTTGAAAGCTTCAACTTTTTTTCCTTATTAAATTATTTTTTTCTAAATTAAATTGGAGAGAATCATGAAAGTAACTTGAATTTTATGTCAAGTTCTATATAGAAAATTACTGTAGAATTATTTTTTTGGACGTTAAAATAGTGTAGTTTTAAACGGGTGTCTTTGCACTATTGATATCTTTAGTGCTAAATCGAAACGAGGAAATTGATATATAGTTTCAAAAATAATATTCAAAAACTGATATAGTTTGTATCCTAGTTTTCAAACAAGCACAACTCTCCTCCATTGTGATCGCTTATGTCATGACTCATGAGTATGCTCTTCATCCGAATTAAGATCCCTGGTTATCTCCATTAGGTTTTACATTACTTAACTGTGTAATGGAAACTTGAGTTTTGTGATCGATCAGTTAAAAAGCTGCGTCTTTATAGTGTTTTCTAGGCTTTGTATGTCCATTAGGACTTGTTCGAGCTATTTGCAGATTAAATATTTTGAGTACACTATAGATTTCAACCATTTCTCTTTGGCTTTCGTTAATGGCTAAAGTATCAGGAAGAGAAGTGGATAGACTTTCTGAAAGGAGACACTTTTATTCATGAACAAAATTTGGTGGTGCAACCAAAATGTAATGAGAAACAAGAATTCTAGAATCTGATGAACGTATTGAGATACTCTTTGTACATTTACTGATACTTTAAATATAAAATGATAGACAAAATTGGATTGTTTTGGCCTTGTAGCAATTTGGAACCTCTGTGTTGTTGTCTGTTTTATCTGGTGAAATAGGTTCTTGGAGAAAAGATACGGCGAGGAGAGAACATTCCAGCATACCTCGGTGAAGCAAGACTGTCTATGGAACGATACTCAGGCATGATGAATCCTTCCCTTTCCTCCCTACTCCAGCTTCTTGATCCACCATTGAACGTCCCATACTTCACCAACTTACCAAATCCCCAAGACTTCTTCTTGTTAGGACTCTTTGGTGAGCCACCATTCATCTTTTGGGTCAGATACTCTCTCACCACCTGCAAACTCTGCTCCATCACCTCGACAGGCGGTGACACGAGCGGGTTTCCTTCAACACTTAGCTTCCTAAGCCGTCTCATGCAGCCAATGGACTCGGGCAAGACAGTGATCTTGTTGTAACTAACATCTAGCTCGATGAGGTTCATGAGGAGGCCAATGGAAGAAGGGAGTGTGGAAAGATACTGGAAGTTTTGGCTGACATTGAGGATCTCGAGGTTGATGAGATTCTCTAGATCATCAGGGAGAATCATGAGGCAGTTGAGACGAGCATCAAGGACACGGAGTGAGGTAAGGTGAGTGATGGAGACTGGGAGGCTAATAAGCTTGTTGGAGTTGATAGAGAGCTTCCTTAGATTGGTGAGTTCAAATCCTATTGAGTCTGGTAATCTAATGAGTTTGTTGAAGTTTGCATTAAGTTCTTCCAAAGACCTGATAAAAACAACACAAAGGGAATCATGTAAATACATGTTTTAGTTATGTTTTAGTATGGGGGGTGTTGTGAGAGTTTTGTGAAAGTTATGGGGTGAAACCTGCAATGTTGAATAGATTTGGGGAGGGAAACAAGAAAGTTGCCGGAGACGTTGAGGGACTTGAGCTTAGAGAGACAACCAATGGAGTTTGGAAGAGCTTTGATCTGGTTTGAATGAACATCTAATGCTACCAGGTTGAGTAATCTCGCTGTAAGTGATTCTGGTATGGTCTGTGTCACATCGAAAATATCCCAAAAAAAACTATTAAAAACAGAAAATGTATGAATTATAATCAAACACAACATATTTCACAAATTTCTAGCACTAAAAAACCTTATCTCAAATATATAAAAAAAGTCAGAAATTTGGATTATCTCTTTGAAGAATACAAAATTGTTAAAAATCTTCACAACTAAACCTATAGTATAAGATTTGTCAATATTGACCAAAAAGAAAAATTTGTCGATAAAAATGTTTTAATTTTTTTTGTCAACAAATATGAAAAATAGGTTGAAAATCTGAAAGTTAAAGACAGAAATTCAAATATACATGAATAACAGCGATATTTGAATTCGGCTTAAAAATATTTTTAATCAGAAAATCAAAACAAATTTTTAAATTAACATAAATAAATAGGCATTTTTAAATATACCGAGAAAGCCAAATAAATTAAAGCTAAAGTGAAAACATCCATACTTGTTATTTTAATATTAAAATAAAAGTATCAAAATATGCTTATGAAACTTATTGAATCATGCATGCAAAGAAAAAATATAAACAAGTATATAATTTGTGTGTTTAGATGTGAACCTGGAGATGATTATTGGAAAGATCAAGCTTGCAAATTTGAGCTAAATTGAGTGAAGGATTAGGGAGAGACTCTAAAGCCATCCCACTCAAATTCACAACCTCTAACCTCTCTTCCTCATTATTATTAATGTTATTGAATGTTGGTGATTTAGGTGATGATGATGGAGATGAAGGTGACGATGGCGACGATAATGGTGATTTCTTCCTTTGGTGGTTATTATGTTCATCCATTATCATCGTCATCATATGTTCCTTGATCTGTCCTTGTGGTTGCTGACAATATGTCTCCTCGCATATCATCTTTATATATATATATATATATGTGTGTTTATGTATAGTTGAAGAAGAAGAAGAAGATGAAGAAGAAGGGAATGATCAAATGATAGAAGAATGAGAGATTAAAGCTTATATTGTAACAAATGTGTGTGTACAGAGAGACTATATGAGATGTACGGACGAGAAGTTTTGGTGGAGTTAATCAAAATGAAAATAGATTAAAGCTATAAATGAAAATAGATTATTTAGGTAATTAAAGAACTATAGTCTTTTTTTAGTGGTCAAGGTTTTCTCACTATCTGATTAAAAAGTCAAATATTCCGCAAATCACTCCTATCTTTTTCTATTAGTAAACTTTAATTTCTTAATTATTTTGTTGGTATCTTTTGACTAAATCAAAAGAAATGTTTTTATTATTTCAATTTCATTTTTGCCTTGGCAACCAAGTTAAGAAGTCGGTTGATAGAATAAATCACTTGGACAAAGTTATGTTTCCCGAACTTCTTCATTTTTTTGTCTTTTCAATTTTCTGTAAACTCCTTTAGCCTTTTGTTAAATTATAAAATTGAAATTTTATTTAACAAAGAAAAATATTTTCGACTTTATTTGTATTTTGTATTTATATTTTGTATTGTTTGTCTTTGTTGTACTAAATCTCAGAGAAAATTAATATCCCATCAGAATATGACTTTCACAATAATATTTCGAATGGTTTCATGAGATTCAATTAGCGGATTTCTCCATGTTTTAGAGAGTGTATGTTTGCCTCATGTATGATGGTGTCTATGGTTAATTGGTTTTTTTTGTATTTATGTAAAGTTGGTTATACTTTTTGATGGGTTAATTTATGTGATTTTTTACAACAAGACAATCTTTTGTAATTGTTGAGGCATCATATGTGACTGGAAACGTGGTAGATGCGGATATGAAAAGGAAACACTCAATCATGTATTTTTTGAATGTCCGCCAGCAATACAGACATGGGCGCTATCAAATATTCCTTCAAACCCAACGGTTTTTCTTATGTCTTCGGTTTACGCGAACATGGATTATTTTTTCTGGAGACAACCAGCGGAAATACACAATAGATGTTATCTTTGGATCCTATGGTTTATTTGGAAGAGTAGGAATGATAATGTATTCAATAATATTGACCGAGATCCTAGAGAGGTATTAAAACAAGCGGAAATGGAAGCGGGAGTATGGGAGGAGACCCAATTACAGAACGATAAAATCACAGCAGTGTCTGGTGAAGAGGTAAATCCCCAAGTGGGAGAAACGGGGCTCTGGTGCTTCTCAGACGGATCAGGACAAGGATGGTTCACCAAATACGAGGAAATTCAAAGGTGGATTGGAGCTAGGAACATACGTTGTAGTCTATCTCCATTACACGCGAAGATGGAAGCACTAATATGGGCAATGGAATGTATGCATGTGGCAAATAAAACGATGGTGACTTTTGCGACGGATTGTCTAGAAGTGGTTAAAATGGCGTTTGAACCATCTTTGTGGCCAGCGTTTGGAACCCATCTGAAAAAATTTCAGCGATGTAAAGAATACTTCACCAACTTCAGACTCGTACATATCTCAAAGACACATAACAGCATCGTGGATAAGTTAGGAAAGAGTATCCGCCAACAAAAAACCAATGTCCATCATATAGATTTTATGTTACCAAGTTGGATAGCCTATAGATACTGTAATAAATGTCTTGATGATAAAAAAAAAGACAATCTTTTTTAATAAAAAAATGTAATCGCAAAAAAAGAATAATGATTCAAACGTTTGAGGGGGTTTCTTGTAACATGTCTCTCTCTTCATTTGACTCATCCTCCACGAATCCGACGAAAAGAAGACCTTCACACCATACACCGCCACGTAAACATCTTTAACGTGGGACGTGTCATATGTCATCAAAGCTGGCTTCTTGAGTCGAAAAGTGTTAAAGAAACAAAAAAAACCTGCGAGACCTGAGAGAGAGAAACAGAGATCGATATGGAGGCAACGAAAGAGAGAATGGAGAAAGAACAGAACAAGAGGAGAGACGAATCTGCTGTCGTCACCAATGAGGCGGCGGGAAAGACCGAAGACACTGTGAGAGTGATCATTCGCGAATCTATAGTGGAAGTAGAAAGCGGCGGCAATAGAGACGGCGGCGATATCGCTCGCAAGCCGGAGGACGTTCTTGCTTTCTCAAGAACCGTACGGAAGATCGATTCCTCTCTTGAGTAGTTTATGTTTTCTGATTTTTTACTTTTCGCTTCGAATGTTCTCTTTCTTGTTTTTTGTTTTTTTTAAATATCAATCCAATAGTTAAACAAATAAACATCAAATATCATTGCTCCTACATTTGATTTGATTCACTACACAAACAGAAACATCAACACATCTGCATTGTAAGAAAATTGCGTGAGGAAGAAGAAGAAGAGAAAGTAAAAAAGGCTTTTCTGAAAAAGCCCATTGGGCTTTATTTCTCGACGTTTAAGGCCCAGTTATTCTGCTTATCTCTTCAAGAAAACTCTAGAACTTCTCTTGATAAGATTTATTATAACTTAGCTCCTCTGTTACTTACTTCCTTCAGTAGTACAAGATGTCAATAATTCCGATCAACGATCGCCGGAGATTTTATTCCGGCGATAGAATCTGGGAGCCATTCGAACTCATGAACACTTTCCTCGACTTTCCATCACCATCTCTCCTGCTTTCTCACCACTTTCCTTCACTTTCCCGAGAAATTTTCCCTTCTTCTTCATCCACAGTCGAAACCCAGCTCAATTGGACGGAGACTCCGACGGCTCACGTTTTCAAGGCGTATCTTCCGGGAACGACTCAGGACGAAGCGATCGTGTTCGTGGATGACGAAGGATTCCTCCAGATCTGCACCGGAGACAACAAATTCATGAGCAGATTCAAGCTTCCCGAAAACGCCCTGAAGGATCAGGTCACGGCTTGGATGGAGAACGGGTTTCTCGTCGTGTTCATCGCGAAAGATGTTTCTTCTTCGCCGCCACCGTCGGCGATCGAGGAGAATCGCAACGTGAGAGTCGTGGAAATCACCGGTGATGATGATTGATTTACTAAATAAAATCTGTGTTCTATATGTGTTCTAAATATTAATAGAGTAATCATGTAATTTGGTTGTGATCGTGTGTATTTGTCGTCTCCATGTCGTCGTATGTAATTATTATATACGAAAAAACTGTTTTGTATGTAATAGGTGGAAACTGCATAAAAACCCTTAAAATCATCAGAATTTGCAAAATAATTCATGTAAGAGGACCGAAAAAAACGATCAAATTAATATAAAATCTACATTATAGCTTATAATTGTAGAGATCGAATAATAGGGTTTTCTATTTAAAAATATTTTAATATACATAATATAGTTTTGTGCTATATTTATTGAAATATTTTAAAATAAGCTGAAAGTTAAACAATACAAATTATTTTTCTTAAAATCTAACAAATTTTTCTAATTTTGACTGATTGTTTTACATATTAATTTATTTTGTAACTAAATAAAAAAGTTTAGTTTTTTGTTAAATAAATGAACAAATTTTAAAAAAGAAAAATTGGGTTTTCTTAATTTATATACAATCAATTATTATTAAAAAATATTATATTTATTATATAATTTTTTTTCAAAATTAATAATTAAAATGATCTAGTTTTAGATATATTATCTCAAATTTTAATTTAAATCTAAATATGTATTATAATTATGTTAGTTATAAAATAAAATTTCATAATAAACAAGATTTTTCAAAGAAAATTTGTTTTTATTTTATTTTATGGAAGTTGTGGAAAAGTAAAAATAAATTTATATTTGCAAGAAAGATTCTCACTTTAAAAAAAGACATTCAACAAATCTCAAACTAACATTAAAAAATGGTTAGATTTTTTGAGGACGAAAATGATATAATATAATATTAGAATTCCACCAAAGTTATATTGGACTAAGTGGAAAAAACCTAGATAAAATGTAATTATATATTATACCGGAGAATGTAATTTTGGTTAGAGTAGATTATACGAAATTTTAGTGAGAATTTTATAAATTACGGTATGAAAAAATTTAAAAATCAGAATAAACCGGAATAATTGGAATACTCAACTTTTATTTAGGTTCTATAATCAGCGTGGTTTTTTAGATACCAAAAAAATATAATGTAGAGAGATAATATGCTAGTCTACAATTTATTACAAAACAAAAAATCTCTATATCCAACTTTACATAAATATCATCCGGACATAGCAAAACCTATTTTTGTACGTTAAATTTTCGTTTAGAAACCATAATTGTAATCATTTTTCTGATAAATTAACAAAAATTACAGTATCCTCAATATATATACCATACAAGTTTTTATTATTTTTAAAAGATCATTAACATTGACATTGACAAAATATAAATAAAATTATTTTAACATGTAAAAAAAATTGAAAAAAAATTCAATTTTTTATTATTATGTTGGTTATCAGTTTTAAAATTTTATTTTTATGTGTGTGTGCTGTTGAATTAACTTTTGTGACCTGGTGGGGTTTTTTTTTTAATGTCGGCAACGTAGCGGTCTAAAGTATAAACCACTCGGGTGGTCGATCGCAAAATAAATGTTTTTCCTAAATTAAATGCCAAAACCGGATCCTCACAACTAAAGATTCTCTTTGAATTCGAGATTGAACCCGACCCGGATCCGAATCTGGGTATTTGACCCAACGCCAGCTCGACGCCCCACTTCGGTGCTTCTATTCGCAATTCCGTCAACAATTCTGTTGTTTACCGGAAACATCTAAAAAGCGTTCGAGAAATTCGAATACGACACACGTAAATGTTTCTCCGCTCGATTGTCGATTTTTGATTTGTATGGTTTTGCCGTTGGTGAAGCAATCTGAACCGGAACTGGAATCGGATTTCATCTGGACTTGTGGGAGTTCCCTTAAATCGAGGAGCAATTATGGATTCGGGGTTTTCTCGGGAGTGAAGGATGATCCAGAGAAGAGTTGATTCAGAGGGTTGATCGAACAATCATGTGGTTTTCCTTCTTAAGACCCAGAGATCGATTCTCCTTGGGCGAACTCAGGTTTGATTTTTGTATGATCGGGTCGCTCCCGCAACAAGTTCCATTTGCGATTTATCGCTGTTTCGTTTTTATTCCAATGATGTGCGAGTGTTAAGCGATTTTTTTGAATTCTGGTTTAAAAATTGTGTCTTCTAAGGGTGGTTGAGAGGTTTTTCGTCGTAATCTCTTTGGAATTAGAATTGGCAGTTTGCAGTTGTTTTGTTAGAGTTTCCGGGAAGTTGAACCTTTGATGTCTTGAATGGTGCCATCGACTATTTAATTTCATCTTCCCCTGTTTCAGTCAAGTGCCTGTCTTGACCATATGAGAATCACTTGTTCTTGATATTTCATTGAGATCTTAGTGTACGACATTATTTGTTCTTTGTTTCTACCAGATGATGAAGCATAAGTATTGAAACTTTGTTTTTTTTTCTTTCTTAGGCATCTGACTGATCAGCTGCGAAAAACTCAGATAGTGAACGAGGCCAATAAGGTCAGTGGCATAAGTCCTTTCATTTTAGCAACTTTGACTTGGCATTATTGTTTTGTTTCTCATAGGATGTGATTTTGTTTACCGGTTTCCATTTTGAAGGACTTTGTTGTCGAGGCACTGAGATCAATCGCGGAGATATTAACTTATGGCGATCAGCATGACCCCTCATTCTTTGAGTGAGTCTTTGTGCTAATATTATCAGTCAACGCCCTTAATTTCCTGTTGGCATATGCTAATATTTTGCGTTTGCTGCAGATTTTTTATGGAGAAGCAAGTAATGGGAGAGTTTGTACGTATACTGAGGGTTAGCAAGACAGTAACAGTTTCTGTTCAGTTGTTGCAAACCATGAGTATTATGATCCAAAACCTCAAAAGTGAACAATCCATCTGTGAGTTCATCAGATGCAGTATATTTGTCTTTGATAATTTCCTCATGATTATAATCTATTGATGATCTTCTTTTGAAACTCCTTGCAGACTACTTGTTCAGTAACGAATATGTAAACTATTTGATAACATATACATTTGAGTTCCAACATGAAGAGCTTCTATCTTACTACATATCCTTCCTAAGGTACATTATTCTGCTGTTATCTTGGCTTTAGGAAGTACTTATCGACTATATCTGATAACTGTTTTGTTTTCTTTATGTAGAGCTGTTAGTGGGAAGCTAAACAAGCATACAATATCATTGCTTTTGAAGACCGAGAACGTGAGTATTCTTAAGTTGCACGTTCCTTTTACTATTATAAGTCCTTTATAGGTTTTTTTCTGCCATATTTTAATTATGGGTTTCTGCGTCTAGGATGTAGTAGTTTCTTTTCCCCTTTATGTCGAAGGCATACAATTTGCATTTCATGAAGAGAACATGATACGCACTGCAGTTCGTGCCCTGACTCTTAATGTATATCACGGTAAGTCATTTATAATAGTTCTTTCGATCTGTCACTTGTATGATACAATACCCAGAGCTTTCAGCATCGTTTCTGATGCCTTTAGTTTGTTTTGCAGTTGGCGATGAATCTGTAAATGATTATGTAGTTAGTCCACCGCACACCGAGTACTTTTCACAATTAATTTCATTTTTCCAAAAGCAATGCATGGATCTAAGTGCAATGGTGTTGAAGATTCTAAAGTAAGATTCAGTGCACTTTCACTTCCCAGGGAAATAGCTTGTGAAATTGATCATTACTTATCACAACCCCTTTTCATCTATCTACTTATTTAGTTTGTCTTTGATCTAGATAAATTATATTCTTCTGAAAGATTTTTCATTTTATCCTTGCTAAAGGAGCCCATCCCCAGATTCGGGTGGAAAATTGTTTTCTGCCGTTGATGGGATTGAGGACACCTTGTACTACTTTAGTGATGTTATCTCTGCTGGCATACCTGATATCGGGAGGCTGGTAACAGATCACATTCTGCAGCATCTGACTATCCCGCTTCTTCTCCCGTCTCTATGCTCTGAGGCTGTAAATGTACAAAATATCCTCTTAATTTCCTTTTCAGGGTTGATTTATTTTTTCCTTTTGTGCTATTTTGATAGTTTTGTTAGTTTTGACTATTTGCGACAGTACCATTTCTAATTTCAGTAAAATATTGTTCTTGTTGTTATTTCAGGATATATCAATCGATCCTGTCACTTCTCTCTATCTGCTTTGCTGCATCGTGCGGATAGTTAAAATCAAAGATTTGGCAAATTTGACCGCTGCTACTCTTTTCTGCCCTGTAAAAGCTTTCATTTCAAGCTCCTTAGTGAAACCTAATAGTAGCTTGGCTCCTGAACGCCCTAGATTTGGAAATGGGCATCCAGACAATGGTGTTGCGGAGGAAGCAGATCAACAATGTCCAAGCTCTGCTGTCTTAAATGAGGATGGAAATTTCCACGTCCGCAGTGAAAATACTACGAAAAGTATCTTCAACCATTCACATATTACGTTTAGGTAACATGTTAGCTAATAAACCCTACCCGAAGCTGAGATAGTTTCTTTTTACACTCCTTCAGCCGTGTCTGATGCTGTGGTAGTATTTTCCTATATCTATTAAGCTGATGTTCTTTTGTTAACTAGGGAGACCTTACTACAATATATTTCTGAGGGAGATGATGTGCAAGCTCAGGGTTCCTTGTTTGTGCTAGCCACTTTGTTGCAGACAAAAGGTATTGGCAGTGGCGTTGTGCAGATTCTTCTCGCCTATAATGAATTTTGATGTTTTACATTCTCTGTTGATAGAACTTGAAGAGTCAATGCTAGATGCTTTCGGCATTCTTCCTCAGCGTAAGCAGCACAAAAAACTTTTGCTGGTGAGTTTTTGTCATTATCCTTTATCTTGTGCTTAATATCTTTTCCAGTAGATTGTCAAGGAAAATCAAGAAAAATATCATCTGCATGGATCTGCTATCTATACCTTTATACCTTTTACTGGACCTTCTACTAGCATGGACCAAAAATAACTTTAATTCTTGGGCAGCCCATTTTTATCTTATTAAAAACTTAATTTGGTGGTTACCTCTGACAGCAATCTTTGGTTGGGGAGGACTCTGGTGAAGAACAACTATTTTCACCGCAAAATGGTTCTTTGAGAGATGGCTTAAGTAGCGAACTTGATTGGTATCTACGGAGGCTGGAGGTACTTCACTGGATCTCTTAAAATTTCCTCCCCTCCATCTCTTTGATGTTATGATATATTGTGATTGACTTATTCATTCAAGTAACTTCAACAGGAGCAGTTTGGAGTATGCTGTTCATTGCCTGGGGCTGCAATGTGCGCCCGTGTACACAGAAATCAGGTAAATTATGAATTGCTTGTAAACTCTAGTTATCAGCCTAGCTTCTTATGAAATTCCATCTGCTAAAGCAAGGTTCTTTTTCATCACAGTGCAAAAGTTCATAGCTTGAATTGATAAAAATGTGGTGTAGGTGGTGGATGCATTGGTCAGTCTTCTCTGCCGTGAAAACATATCTGCAGAAACATTATGGGATGGAGGATGGCTTTTACGCCAATTGCTTCCATATAGCGAGGCAGAATTTAATCGTAAACATCTCAAGATGCTGAATGTATGTTGCTTTCAAGATGTTTGTTCTGTTTGACGCTGTTACTGTCTCCCGTATCCTCTCCCCTTTCCTCACTATTTACCAGTTTCCTGCTGATATCAGGATTCATATGAGAAATACAAAAATGCACTAATCCGGGAGATTAAAGGTACCTGGCCTGATCTACTCGTCACGGTACTGCTTGATGAGTGGAAAAAGTGTAAAAGAGGCAAGTAAAGAAGAAAAATGCTGTATATGTTGGATTTTGATTGTAAGAATATATTCAATGAATCTAATACCAATTTCTCTCCTGACAGTGATCGAAGCTCCATCCCCTCAAAAAGAGCCTAAATCCGTTCTTCTCCAGCTGGATAGATCCTTTTCTAATGGTAGAATCTTTGTTTTTGCGCGTCTAGCTGATAATAAATGTGGATGATACGGACATTCCCTTGTCAAAATCATGTTATGAAAACCATTAACAACTGGAATATTTACAGATGTCACGGTTAGCGAATCATCATTCACAGCAGGTGAAAAGTTGTGCGAGGTGGTAAAGGTTCGTCCATTGTGCCCTTTATATTTCTGGATATTTCTTTTCAGCGCTTCTGTTAATGTATATCCTACAGACATCTGATAATCAAGCCTTTACTCCGTAGGTTTTTGTGCTTCTTCATCAACTCCAGATCTTCTCGCTTGGTAGGCCCTTACCAGAGCAGCCTCCTATCCATCCTCCTGCCGACATATCTGAAACGTCTCTCGCCACAGCTTCTGGTTTGGATGTTTCAGTCCCCAAACCTGGCACCGAAGTGAAGCTAGGTTAGCACATGATGCTCTTGTGCTTGCTTGAATAATACATCTACCAAACCCACACCAAGTCCATGATTGACTCTCATGTCTTTGTTCTAATTTCAGTTGATTTGACTATCCGTAGTTAAACTAATCTTTGAAATTTACCGCTGCAGTTGATGCTGTACCCTGTAGGATTGCCTTTGAAAGAGGCAAGGAACGGAAGTTCTTGTTTCTAGCATTATCATCTGGTGTGTCTGGGTGGATTGTCCTCGCTGAAGAATCACTTTTGAAGCCAGATCACGGAATCGTCCGTATAACCGCACCTTTAGCCGGCTCCAACGTATGTACTCACCTTCATTCTCTTCTTCTTTAACGAAAGTGTTGGTAACAATCACACACAAGGACAGATATAATCATGATATTGGCATAGAGAAATGAGCGATCTTTTGTTTTGGTTTTCAGCCCCGAATAGATGAAAAGCACCCATGGCTACACTTGAGAATACGACCATCGTCGTTACCTTTCTTGGATCCAACAAAGCGAGGAGTCTATGAGAAGCTCAAGTCCAAAGGTCTAGTAGACGGGAAATGGACATTAGCATTCAGTAGCGATGAATCTTGTTACTCTGCTTACTCAATGGTTGTACTTGAGATCGATCTTCAATGCAGCGAGGTTGAAAGGAGGTTAAAGCCATTGTTTGACCTTGATAGAAACCAGCAAGATCAATCAAATGTTACTTCTGACACATTCTCTTCATCAACTTCGTCTTCGTCCGGCTGATTTTAGTTTCCATTGCATTCGTAAATGAATATATGAATTTAAAATGCACTCTTAGAGCAGCTTCACATGTTTTGTGTCTATTCATTAAGCAGCTCTATAGCTCCTTTCTTTCAGGGTTATTTTTTCTTTATATCTGCATGTTCTGTTTGTTTTGTTTATTATTATTTTTATTTTTTTTGTAATGTCTTAATGTAACATCATTGTATATTTGAAAGCGACAATCCACTAGCCAATTTCAATTGTCATAAATTTTAGTTTTGTTTTAAACACATTTATTAAATCTAAGCAATTTTTTCGTCAAAATTTTAGTTGAGGATTTTAAAATGATTTAGTTGATACTTGAGAAGTATTATCATGAAAATACAAAATATCTCTTTTTTCTACACTACCATTCTCTCGTGTATGAAACATAAAGATGTTAGGCCACAATTTTTTAAGAAACGATCGTGGCTTTAATATGTAATACAAAAGCAAAAGTGTTTCCATGAGACAAGAACAAAGGCACATTAGAGAGCAAATAAATAAACTGCTCAGTTATCTTATCCAACACACATGACAAGAGGCGCTGCGTAACCCAAATAATCACCAAAAAAAAACACAATGTTACTTAGCACTATTTGCAACAATAATTTCTCTAAGTAACATGGATGCATGCTTTTCTGAATTCACACACCTCTTTTCCTCAAGCCCCACAACAAGTGCCATATAGGTACTCTCATTTGGAAGCATTCCCCTTTGAACCATCATACCAATCAACTCACATGCTTTCTCAATATCTCCTACACTACAATATCCATGGATGAGAGTATTATACAAAACCACATCTGGCTTTAGCCCGGCATCAAGCAACTTATTAAACAAAACGATAGCTTCACCCATTCTCTGCGCTCTGCAATACCCGTGTAGCAACGCACTGCACGTTACAACGTCAGGTTTTACTCTAAGGTCAGCCATGTAGAACCACAAAAGAAACGCTTCCTTAAAATCCCCCTTCTTCGAAAACCCACCAATCACATCACTGAACGCTAATACACTTGGAACAAATCCCCGTCGGATAAGCTCACTCACAATACCATTTGCTTCATCAACATATCCTCTAACGACCATGCTATGTATCAAGATATTGTAGGTTGCAGCATCTGGAGGGATACCAGCAGATTTCATTCCATCCATAAGCTCAAAAACTTTATTCAGCTGATGTGTCTTCCCATAACCATGCATTAGATTGTTATATGCAACAACATCTGGCACCAAACCTTCGGTTCTCATGTTTCGGAACAAAGTTTCTGCATCACCTACGTTTCCAAACTTGCTGCTGGCACCAATAAGCAGTGTATATGTCGTTAAAGACGGTATGTTCCCACTTTTCAACATCGCTCCAAAATATTGGAAAGCTTTATCTATTTTGCCCAAGTGACAATACCCACCAATCATAGTAGTATAACAAACACAGTCTGGAAGGAGCCCCAACTCAAAGATTTCCTGAAATACGGTAGATGCTTTAAGCATGTCTCCCTCGGTACATATTTTTGACAAAAAGCTACTGTACACAAAAATGTTTGGTCTAAGACGAAAATAATGAATGAGCTTAACTGCTTCCTCTGGCTTTCCTACCTTACAGAACCCATCGATAACAGAACTGACTGACACAGAATCCTGAGAGATACCAAAGAGTTTGAGATTGAACAATACTGAAGTCGCTTCTTTTAAAAATCCTGCCTTACACAATCTATGAATGAAAACTGTAAACGCAACAATGTCTGGTCTGATTCCATACTGTTTCATCCCCATAAGCAATTCCCAAGCTTTATCAAAACAACCATCAGAGCAGTATTTACTAATGAATAGGCTAAGCACAGCAGCATTTAGATGCCTCCCTCGTCTAATCATGTGTTCAACAAATTCTCGAGCTACCTCCAGCCCGTAAATTCGTAGAATTTCCTTAAGCAACGAAATACAAACCCCTCTTGAAGGAAATATTCCAAACTGATCCATTTTGTAAGTTAGTTTCAGGGCCATGTCTACTTTTCTCTCTTTAACACAACAATCAACCAGCATGCTTAACACGGTCTCTAAAATCAGACGATCACTACGAGTAGTTTCGAAAAGATCATTCATGACTAAACACAATGATCTCTCTTCTCCTTCGCATATCTTGACCAGATGAAGAACCATATCTACAGCTCTAAAATTCATGTTTCCAGATACCAAAATATGAATCATTCGGCTCATAGACCTGCTCGAGTGGTCAGCACCAATCCACAACTCTGACCACCTGAAGAAGTATAGAGCAATAGATGCATCCGAAGTCTCCGCAAACAAATCATCCAAAATCCTGGTGACTTTGTATTGATCAAGCTCAATACTAAACTCATTCCCAAATCTCTGTATCCAACTGTGCTTCATAAGCACATTTCTAATAGTTTCAACACAATCATTTGGGACTTCAATGTACTTCAAAATCGTATCAAAGTCTTCACCAAAAGGCTTATTGGAACACATTCCTGCGTTTGAAGCATAATGTCGTGATGCAAAGTAGGTTAAATCACCAGAATCACTCTGAAGTCTGGGTTTATAATCAGCCAACGAAGGAAGAAGAAAGGTCCTAGACCAGATATATCGAAAAGCCTTAGCTCTCGCAACCAAATGATTTAACCCTGAAGACTTGAGGTTAAGGATTGAGCTTGAAACCCACATAAACAAAGGACTGATCAGAAGTAATCTGAAGAAGAAAAGGAAAAAACTTTGTGTTAACAAAATTGGTTCTGAACAGAAAACCCATAGCATCAATTTCTCATTTTCTCAAGGATTATAATCAAAATTCAAAATAAACCCAAGTCGTCACTTACCGAAACCTATTGTTACAGTTTTAGTAGCAACACACAAGATAACTCTTACACACGAAACATGTCAAACAAAGTTTTCACAAAAAAACACAATCTTTTCAAGAGGTGAGGCAACGTATGAATAGAAGAATAAGTGTAAATACGGGAAGCTTACAATGTCTTGACTTGATTTTAATCGGCCGGAGAAATAATGGCAACGAGGAATAGCCGAGAGGGTGAGAGAGAGAGAGAGGAGGGAGAGAGAGAGAGAGAGAGAGAGAGAGGAGAGAGAGAGAGAGAGAGAGTATGATGTGAGATTCCGGTTTTTTCTTTTCTACTAA
Organism: Schrenkiella parvula; assembly: GCA_000218505.1. Lineage (NCBI taxonomy): Eukaryota > Viridiplantae > Streptophyta > Magnoliopsida > Brassicales > Brassicaceae > Schrenkiella > Schrenkiella parvula. The sequence goes on from CM001189.1 coordinate 14,285,335, forward strand.
CCGAACCGGTTTCTTAATCCAATAACCAACGATGGGCCTTCATTTTATGGGCTTACATCAAAATCTTACTGTAGTTACCAACCCAATAGTCAATACTAATGCAAAGTACTAAATTAAAAACACTTAAAAGACATCCTATACAACAATACACTAAATACTAATGTAAAGTACTAAATTAAAACAATTAAAAAAAATCCTATACGATAATACACTCCTAATACACTAAGGGGTTCTTGATAGTTGAATACTAGCAAATTTCATGTTATTCAATTATAATTTTTCTAAAAAAATCTTTGAAATACAATGTTATTGACTATAAAGATTTTGTAAATATCTCTTAAAATCCAATGTTGTTAAACTAGTGGTTTTAATATAACTTCAAATTCAATGTTATTGAAAATATTTTAAGCATTGGATCATTAGTGAATTTTTTTAGCTAAAAAGAATACAAAGATATAAATCTTATATTTTTATGTGAAATTATAGAGAATTTAATAACATATATAAAATATTCTAAAAAATTAAAAGATTTTTATCTTTTCGGTAGTTGTAACATTTTTGAAAATTTGCGATAACTCAATCAGTGGTAAATCTATTTTTTAAGAGCAGCGTCGTATTCAATCTAATATTTATTTTTAATGAGTTTTTAGATGATTTTAGTTGAGTTAGAAAAGTTTTTATGATCTCAATTAAACCACCTTAGAATCTCATATAAAACTATATGATTTGGATTTTTTATATTTTTAACATAGAAACTCCACCAAAACAACTTCAACTTACAAAAAATTTCCTAAATTTCACTAGTTAAAATATTTCCAATAACAATGGATTTTAGAATACAATTTCAAATAACAAGTAAAATAACACTGGATTTGAAAATGTTTTTTAAAATTCATGTTTGAATATCAGACAATTTGTCATTATAATACAAATCACTCCAAATCTTAGATCGAATACATCTTCTACTATTTTCAAAAGTTTACTTATGCATTTGATTATAGTTTTATTATTTTCTGTACTTTTCATAAAATCTTGACTATTATATAAATAAATAGATGTTAAAAATATAAAAAAGTGGATTTGGTTTATTTAAGGAAAAAATAGTTGATCCTCGATCACGAAAAGAAAGACCTTCATTTAATGGGCTTATATCTAAATTCAAGGCCCAGAACCAAAACCCTAATTGGCTAGTTATGCATATGTAGCTTTTCTTCTCTTAAGAGAAACCCTAGAAGTTCTCTTTGCGCCTCTCGTCACTCCTTCTCTCATACCGTTTCAGCTCAACCGAAGAAAATGGTAAACCTCGTTCTTCCGATTCATAAAGATCACTTCGATTTTCCTCCATTTGTGTTCATATATTTTGCCTGTCCGTGTACAGGTTTTCAAGAGATACGTCGAGATAGGGCGAGTAGCTCTTGTAAACTTCGGAAAGGACCATGGGAAGCTCGTCGTGATTGTCGACGTCGTCGACCAAAACAGGGTATTTTATCTCGGCTTTCTTTTGGATCCTTTAGCTCAGATTAGAGATTTTTTATTTAGTTTTGAGTATAGAAGTATCATTTGAAGTTTGTAGATCTGGAAAAAGGTTCTGCATTGTTTGAGTGATATCATGAGATTCACATGCCTTTGAAGATGCCATTTTCAGCTGCATTGCTCATTTCTGTGTGTCTGCAAGTAATGTCTTCACTGTATCAAGATTTCTCTTTGATTCTGTTTGTAGTATTCTTATGGTTCTCATATGTCGATAGTATTTGATTGCTTTCTCATTTCAAATTAGTTATTTTTCATGTTGTTATAGTAAAGAAGTTTCAGTACTTGTGATATGAAAAAGGGTTGTCATTGTTCTTTGAGTAGTATGGTGTATCCTATTCACTATTAAGATGCACTTGCCAGCTGCATTTCTGAGAAATCTGTTTGTTCGTAAGTGATTGTTTTCACTGTGTTGGTAATTTCTTGTTTGTCTTTTGTATTTGATTGAATATTCATTGTTGCGCCCATCTACTTGTAGGCTCTTGTGGATGCCCCTGACATGGAGAGAATCCAGATGAACTTCAAGAGGCTGTCTCTTACCGATATTGTGATTGATATCAACAGAGTGCCTAAGAAGAAGAATCTGATTGAGGCAATGGAGAAAGCTGGTGAGTTCTGTCATACATACATTCCTATGTCTTGACATTGTAAGTGTCATGTCTGGTCATCTTTAACCTTTTAAAACTTTTGCAGATGTCAAGAACAAGTGGGAGAAGAGTTCATGGGGTAGGAAGCTGATAGTGCAGAAGAGAAGAGCTGCCCTCAATGACTTTGATAGGTTTAAGATCATGTTGGCCAAAATTAAGGTCAGTACCGTTCTCTGTTTTACTGCTATTACACTCTCCTTGATGGTTAATGATCCCTTATCTGCCATGTTTATACTTGAAATATAGGCAGATGTTAGATTGGATAGCTTGTGAAATCTTGAAATTTGTCAAACCTTCAGCTATATGTTTCTAATGCTAATGATACTAAACTCATAGTCATGTTTACTGGTCTTAATCAGTCTGTTGAATGGATTCAATTGTTAATTTGCAGAGGGCGGGTGTTGTGAGGCAGGAGCTTGCAAAGCTGAAGAAAGAGATCACCGCGTAATGATTTTTCTAATGATCCTACGGCTTCAGATTGATGGGTCTCCCATTAGAAATCTGATTGATGATTTTGGTATCTTTGTTACAAGTTTGAAGAATTTTGCAAATGTTAGTTCACAATTTATAACCTTTTTGCTTGGTAAGAGAAGACATTTATTGCCGTCTTTTGAATTTATTATCTGAATTGAAAACCTAAACTGAGCTATTTCAAATACAATGAATTTAAAATGTTAATTATGTTAACATTAATTTTTTAATATTGTGAATATGTATTTCTTTGAAAATAAAACTGATGGCAGAGATATTCGAAACTTGGCAATAAGGAATTAAAATCTCAGAAAGATGTTTGCAACTTGCAAAACTGACTTTAGTTTTATTTTAACCTACAAAGCTACAACATACCAAACTGCATCAGTTTTGGCTATAACTTAATCAGATGTTGGTGTTCGGTTTAGGACTCACCAAACTTTCATCTTCTTGCTCCCCTTTGGTCTTGCAATAGGAGCATCCATGGCTGCCATTTTCTTTATAAATTTTTGGCGAAGAAGACCATTGGAAACCCACGGATCACTCCAATCTTTTGGTTTTTCCTCATCTTTTTTGTTTTTGCCACCATATGTTGTATCCTCATTGACAAGGTGAGTCCATTTAGTTCTTCTACTGCGACCAAAGTGCTTGACCTGCATATTTTCGCGCAGAACCTTTTTATCCAACTTATCTTCTCCGGTTGGTGCAGAGTAGTCAGGCTGAAGTATACCATTGGTTTCAACAGATCCTGGCTCCTGGAAGAAGGCACCCTTGTGGTAGTATCTTTGCATAAACTTCCATTGCCTTTTCGGTTTAACTGATGATGATAAAGAAGGTTTTGGATTATTCCTCTCCTGTTCTGTCATGTTCCTCAACTTGTCTATCTCTTCCTTCTCTCTCGACATAGCTTCCCTTGCATCTTCTTCTCTCTTGATCCTAGCAACTTCTCTTGTCTTCCAAGCTTCGTACTCTTCAGCTTCGTTGATTTCGTTATCTGTTTCCACATCTCCTATATTTGCTTCTTCCAATAACACGTTCTTCTGAATCTCTTTGTCTTTCCTGACTTCCTCAACCACTATTTGCTTTGCTTCTATTTTTCTCATCTCTAGTTTTCTCTTTGCTAATTTCTGAAGAGCTTCTTCTTCAGCCTCGAGCCGCTCACGTTGTACTACCGTATCCCTCCCGGCTTTTGGTACAAAAACAGGCTTCATCATGTTAATACCGAACATGATCTCGTCTTCTGAATCAGTCTCGTACGCAGACTCCTCTTCTTCCTCTTGTAGCTCTTCTTCTTCTTCTTCTTCTTCTTCTTCTTCTACAGGAAGTAGATCAGTCTCCTCTCGAACTCTTTTAAGATTCTTTTCTCGAATTCTTCTTCTTCTTTCTTCCAGGGCATCTTCATCTTGTTCCTCGTCTATTATTTCTTGATTCTTTAATCCTTCTTCTGTAGATATAACCTCAGCCGCCTGTCTAACTCTACAATGATCGGCCCTAACTCGTTTACGGTTTTCGGTTCTAGTCGTCTGAGCTAAACGGCGCAGCCTTGGATCATCCTTGTTCCTAGAAACCTCCAAATCATCATCCAAAACACCAACCTTCTTGTGCAAGCTAACATCATCATCCAAAACACCAACCTTCTTGTGCAAGCTAACACCATCTTCATGATCTTCTTCGGCTTCCTCGGCCCACTTGGGAGCCTTTCCAGGCCAATATCTTCCCACTTTAGTCTGTCCGATCCCACCTCGTAGCCTTGCAGCATCACCTCGTAGTTTCAACATCTTTGCGACTTGAGATTTGTACAATCAAACTCAGTTTATGTATATACTTTAAAGAAACCCTACACCAAGTACGGATAGAAGAACCCTACGAAGGAGATCTTGAAACTGATGAGACGTTAACTCGCTTGGTCTTTCTTATGTTGGAATTGTGATTTGCTCGTAAATTGATTTTTGATGGTTTGTTATCATATGGGCATACATATATATAGTTAAATCTTTATCGTGATAAAAATGAAATTGCTAACAAAAGCTGATCTTTGAATTTGAACCATTATCATCTAATTAGTTATAATAATAATAAAGCGATTGTGTTAAATCTGTAAAAACGATACTCTTTGTATTTGATAAATTCCTTAAGGGCAGTTATCAATTAAAAAAAACAATATCTCCCTCAAACTTTCTAAATCCACCACTATATCAAAATATGTGTCCTCTGATCAGAACCTCTAAACCTTATAATATTTTTTTTTCTAACATCTTATATATTCAAATTGTAAAGGGATAATACAATAAATCAATCATCCACGAAGGAAGCAAATGAAAACATAAATACAACAAATCGACTCGATGAGCTCTTTTTACTAGTTTATCTCCTATTTTGATTCTTCTCTAAAATTCAGAATACCTGACCGAACCGAAACAAATAATCGAATGCGCGCACCTGTAACCAATTCAATAACCAATACAATTTGTGGCCAATAAAAATTAGCATTAGTGGGCTTTTATATGGGCCTTAAAGCTTTTCTTAAAAAGCCTATTTATGCGCAACAAATACTCCGACGTATCTCGGCGACGGCAACGGTCTCTCTCTCTCTCTCTCTCTCTAATGGACTCTTTGGTAGCGAGCTACGCTTCGTCGGACGAAGAAGAAGAACGTCAACCACGTACAGAATCTTTCACCGTAAAATCATCCTTAGCTTCTTCTTCTTCTTCTTCTTCTTCGTCTTCGTCGTCTCTGTTCTCGGTTATTCCTCAACCTAAACAATTCAGATCTTCCGCAGATGGGGCTTTTGATTCATCTTCTTCAACTCGAGGAAAATCTTCTTCTTTTCTCTCCTCTCTCCCTCCTCCCAAATCTTCGACTTCTCGGCAACAAAACCCCTCTCCTTCGTCAATTCCGTCGGTACCTAAACGTGTCGTTCAGATCAGGCTTCCTGTAAACCCTAGACCGAGCAATCTAGATGACGGAGACGATGAAGACGACGAAGAAGAGGAGAAAGCAAGGAAGAAGCGTAAACAGATGGAATCTGCTGCTGCATCGCACGGTTCATCAGTGAAATCGTTCTTATCAGCCATGCCTGCGCCAAAGAGCTCGCAAACACTCGGTGCTTTTCCTTCATTGGGATCAGGATCAGGTCGAAGATCGAATCTCGAGACAGAAACACCTGCGATTACTCATACGGAATCAGGGAGTGATCAAATGCAGAGTCATGAATCGTTCAACAGTCATAGTAGCGAAACGGAACAAATCGCTGGAGTAGATAACTATTATGCTGGTTATGGTGGATATGAACAAAACCCTAGTGGAAATGGAGATGCTTCTGGTTATGTGGGATACGAGGGTAGTAGCTACGGAGGTAATACTTGGAACGGTGGTGGTTTTGAGGCAACAACGGGATTGCCCGAGGCGTTTGTAGCCATGGATAGTGGTGCGAGGAGAGGAAGGAGAGGGAGGAACGATTTTCCAACAGAGATAGTTGAGGTTAAGCAAGATGAGCTCATGAAGAATAGGCCAAGAGTTGATCAAGTTAAATCAACCGGAATCGCCTTTGGACCTGCGTATCAGGTTTGTTTAGCTTCTCTGTACTCTTCCTTGGATATTCTTTTGCTGCAAGAACTTAGGCTTTGTCTCTAGTGTCTGTGATTGCTCTGGAATCAAAAGCCTTATTCTTCTAGTTAGATAGCTTAAAGGATGATGATGAATGTTTGAGAAGCCCTGAAAATTTACACGTAAAAAGCAAATAGAATATGAATTGGAAGTGATCTCCAATAATGAGTAGGTTTATTTCGCTTATAAACTCTTACTCTTCCTTAGAGATTATTTGTGCTGCAAGAACTGGGAGTTGTCTGCGATTGCTCTGGTTATGTGAGTTTAACGAGTGATGATGACTGATGGGTATTTGGGAAAAGCCTGAAATTTAACCGATGAAAGTAAATAGAGTAGGAGTTTATCTCCTGTTTTTGGCTGCCATTGTCATGTTTATGTCTTGCTGCAGAACTTCTTTGTAATAGGAAGAGAGATCTACTTAAATTCGTTGTATTGCTTTTTAAACGTTTTCTTGTTTACATTTGTGTCTTGCAGCCTGAGTCATCTTCATCTAAGGGGAAAGTATCAAAGCTTCACAAGAGGAAGCATCAGATCACTGCGTTGTTCATGGACATGAAGCACAAGGAGACAGAGTTAGCAGAGAGACGTTCAAGAGGATTGCTCACTAAAGCTGAGACACAAGCTAAATACGGATGGTGATATGCTGTTTTTTCTCTCAGCTCGTGAAATTGGCAACAGATTTTATGCAACTCTTGGTTCCTTTTACTATCTTTCAAGATCCAAGCTTTGAATGTAATACTTATTTTCTGATGTGAATCTGCTCTCAGCACAATGCTTTGATTGACCCACAAGCTGTTTATAGGCGTTATCGCTATGAAAATGATTTTCAGATTTAGTCCAGAGCCTGTCCCTGAATACAAAAGATCTTATCTATTCACGACTCCTGCTTTGGAGCTAACAAAAAAACCTGAACCTAATCAATCTCTTATAGAGCATCTCAATATCCTGATTCCTAAAGTTTCGCAAGTGCTACAAAACTCATTTGCCTTTAACAACAACTTTTGAACTACCTTTCTAGTTTCTAGAGTTTCTGATTTTAAAGCATATGCATTTGATGTGTTCAAGCTTGAGTCCATCAAGATTTTTCATTTCTGTGATCTGCTTCCACCCTCCTTTGGTCCTATCTTTCGCCTTTTGGCGTTTGAACGAGGTCTAAGCTGCATAGGAAAGCGACCATTCAGTTTTAGATCCTTGATAAGAGAATCTAGAAGATATAAAATATCAAACAGAAAGTTGTGATCGTGGAAGACAAAGGAAGCAATGGGAAAGAAAACAAACCATTTTGATGTACTTAAGTTGTTTGAGGATCTCATCGGTTTCAAGTTCCTGAGGAAACGGGCAGAAGATGCATTGTATTAACTTTTGATGATTTCGTTTGGAGTAACTAAATTTTCACCCTCGAAGGGATTCTTTTCGAGGAAAAGAAGAAGATATAAGAAGCTTCGGACCTGAGGGACAGCACAATCAGCATGTGATGGATCCCAAAAGACGCAGCAGAAGCATTCCCAGTCTTTGGTCTGTACCTCTGAACGAGGAGCCCTGTGTTTATCCAGTTAAACTAAGCATATTGAGTAATTCATCTCACACCAATGGATAAGTTATAGATATGAGCAAATGAGGAAGAATTGGTAAGACGCTTGATGAAAAGGCATTAGATAGCAAGATACAAGGGAAGATGAGGGCATGAGCCAAGAAATAGAACGTGCTAACTAGTTCACATTACCTACGCCACTTTCCACATATATCTCCATTACTGTCCTCCTCTCTGCATTGGAGCCAATTTACGGCAGAACGTGGCTTCTTACCATTCTTGGGCTTCTTGAGATCCTTCAAAGAGAGAAGAAAATCAGTTGTCTCAAATCCAGCCAACTATATGGAAACGTATAACACATTCTCATCGACTTATTTGGGCGCTTACATGCATATACTCCGACTGATCAATCTCCAAGGGTTCACCAACAAAAGAAGTATCACTGCATTGAGATCAAAATAATTTTGGATGTCAACCAAATCTACCAAAGGCGATTCATTTTGGTGAAAGGAACAAGAATCTTTGACCAGTAGATATCTTTTATTTCACAATAAGACTCGCAAATTCAAAGGACTGTTGAATTTTTTTGAAGCTTAATACCTCATGGTTGGACCTGACCAGTCTGGAACATCCGCTTGAAACTCTTTTCCTATTCGAATTCCTATCACAAATGGTTCTGTAACTCTCCTCCGTTCCCGTGAAATTCTTCCCTTAATCTTTGTCTTTGATGACTTCTTTTTCAAACAAGATGGACAGAGCCAGTCATCAATTTCAGCAACTTCTTTCATTCGAACACCGCAGCACCTTGTATGATATGCTACTTCACATTCATCACAAATTAACATCTTGCCGACAGTTCCTGGCTTATCACAACGTTTGCACTGTCTAAAAGGGCTGCTACTACTGTCTGTATCTGTCTCACTAGTCTCAGAATCAGAGGAATCAAAATCTGTAGCTTCATCTTCCCCAGTTTTACTGGAACCTGAAGCAAGTTCAGAACTGGATCCCAATGACGAGCAGCTGTCATCTGTTTCATCAGAAGAACATGTCACTTTGGTAGATTGTTTATCGTCTGTAAGTTCTAGAGAACTGCACACTTGTTCCACATGAGAAATACTATTTGAATACTTCTCAGGCACTGAAAGAGCATGAAAACTGACAATAGAAAGTTGATCACCATTTGGGCGATGTCCAATAGAAGTACCTCTGGATTTCAGTTTGGGCTTTTTCCGGCTATACACTAGAAAGCCATTAACCCGAGCGCCAACAGATTTCCCTCTCTGCTTCCTGCGGCTATACATAAGCAAGACATCAGATGTATCGCCATTTCTCTTGGTTTCCCCAATATGACTTTCAGTAAAATTGCAATTAGATTTCCCTAACTGCTTGATGTGGCTGTAAACATGTTGATGACCACTATTCTTGATTTTTCCAGTGCTAGGTCCTGTAAATACACTATCAGCTTGAATTATCTGCCCCCTTTGGCTATATTCAGAACAGTCAGCTTGATCACCGCTTATCTTGGTTCCTCCAGAGACATGTTCGCTAAAACTACAACTATTAGATTTTACTCTACCTTTCTTTCTGCGATACACGAGACAATTATCCAATCGATTTCCTCTTCTCTTGGTTTCTCCACAGTCATGCCCAGAGAGAAAAGCATCATAAAGCCCATCAGCGCTTATTGTAGTTTCTCCAGTAACACAACTTGATTTCCCTCTCTTTTTCTTTCGGCTATAGACAAGACAGTTGTTGAAGCGAGTTTTCATTTTTGTGCTCTCTTCAGAGTTATAAACTGGGACAACAGAGTCATCAAATGAATCATCCTGTTTCTTACATTTTCCCGGGTTATGTTCGGCAGTAGCCCCAGGTCTCATTGTCCTCTTCCTTCGGCTATACACAAGAGAAGTCAGGGCCTTTTCTGATACCTTATGCATAACAGTTCTCTCTGGACAACTTACTTGAAGTATCGGATATTCTGATTCATCAAGATTCATTGTATCTGGGACTGGAACAGCTTCAAGAAAGCTTAGTTGAGACTGTTCGGGATTTTTGTGGATCACCTGATAAGTTTCAGCAAGTGACACCCAATCATATGCGGCAAATGGGTCTTGATACTCGGATGCATTCAGTAGACTGGTTTCAACGGAAGAGCTGAACGAACTTTCCACTAACATATTTGCCTGAGAAACCCAAAAAGTATCTGAAAGCACATTACTTCTCTAAGTACCGGTGAATCTGCTGGTCAACTTCTTCATGTAGTCCCTCCGGAAACCCATATCATTCTGATCTCCTAAATGTCAAAAACAAAACCTGGAACATAGTCAATATGCAGGAAAACAAAATCCATGTGATTACCATAAAAGAGGAACAATAAGTTCTCTTCTAATTTCTAACTTTGGTTTAATGTAACACTACAGAATATTAGTTCAACACATTGTTTTATACTCACTCCAATCCCTAATCAGGAACCGAAAGGGTTACTCTCCTAGTTCTTATTTGGATAATTTTGTAAGCCGGGCAATGTATATTTTCTGATCATCTCTAATCTCTCTAGTGATAAAATGCAAATTGTCTACCCAGAAATACCTTTAATCCTCACTAAGTTAGTAGTCCAGGATGTTCTTGGATGCTATTCAAATCCAAATCCAGCATCCAACTTTAGAAAATCACAAAGTTTCCGATCTAACTTGACTCAAATCTGGAAACCCATGCATCTTTCAACCTCTACCACATGGATTATGTACTTTTGATTCAAGCTGAGCACATCTACAACATCTTAAACCCAGGTAACATAAACGAAATGCAGTAAGCAAATTTCGCTTCTATGCTAAAAATCCAGTTGCAAATCAGAGCAATCTCTGTACAATTTTAAAATTTTCAGTCATCCTTAGCCTGAGAAACTCGCAACAAAACATACTCCGTTCTTATGAAACCCTAGAACAAAATCAATGGGCACAAAACCATCGAGGACCAAGCACCAAAAATCCGATTCCAGTAATGCAGAAACGTTCATATACCCTCACAAATCACACTCAAATCAAGTACAAAACAACAACGATACAATGAGAGCGATACATAAACAAATTTCGTGCAAGAAAAACACAAAAAGCAATCGCATTTACCAGATGACAACGAAGAGACAAGAGAAACGCTTTTTAGGATTCTCCGAGTTGTGGCGTTGTTCTGCACTTTGCCACACTCCTTCACTGACGCAAGCTCTCTCTCTCTTTCCAAACTTTCTCTCTATCCCTCTCTCTCTCCTCTCTCTGTCTTTCACTAATCGCTCTCTCTTTCTCTTTCTCTATCTGTGGCAAAACAACTTTCTTTGATTTTCCTGTGGACTTTTTTTTCATATATAGGCTTCAAAATCTAATTTATAATTTGACCGCTCAGAATTTTTTCTTGTGTAAAAAGGGTCTGTGTTTTATATTCCTTGTATTCTAATCCATGAATCTTAACAGTACGAAAAATCACAGATTTCAATAGTTAAAAGCCAAAAAAAATAACAACGAAATTACACAAAATTATGTTTCTCTGGCTTTTATAATATACAACATTGTGTTGAACTGTACAAAGCTACATGTGTCCTTGGACTCTATTGATTCCAAGAGGATCAAACAATACAAAACTACATCTGACTCTGCAACATAACAACATATCACCAAGAAGCTTTAATTTTATTTCTAATGGGAACAGACAACTATAGAATCCTAAACAAGAAGAATTGCCTAAGCAATTCCTTGACTTTCTGGGTTCTAAATGTCAGTAGTATGTGCTTCAGGTCCAAACAAAGCTTCTCTATAACGGCTTCAACGTCGTCCTCCTCTTGTTTCTTTGTCTTCAAGAAGTTGCTTTAAGCTCATCTAGTTGCTTAAGCTTGTCAAGGGCTTAAAACTCGGCAATGAGAAAGATGTGACAATCTAGTAGTAGTTGCAAAAAGAATGTGCCTACTTATTGCTATGGTCAGACAAAGCACAAGTTATGAGAGCAGTACTATATCATGATTTTAACTTCTGTTTTTGACTTACACCTAAGAGTTAAAAAGAAATAAACTAGCTGTGTTACCACTGTGTCTTTAATCTGCAACTAAAGGAAGAAAAAGAGACACTTGCCTGCTGAAAGAAGCAGACTCTGCTTGCGGAATCTTGAAGTTCATTATAAGATAAAACAGCTACCCCAATAGTGTTGCAAAAAAAAATCAACTGGAATCATTGTATAATGAGAAGGTGACTGAAGAAAAACCAATTCACTGTATTCTGCAGAGAGAAGAAAAGCAGCTTTCTCAAATCCAGCCAACTTTATTGAAAGGTAAAACACATTGTATATCCACTAAATTGGGAGCTTACATGCATATATTCTGACTAATCAATTTCCATGGGTTCAGGTTCACCAACAAAAAGACGTAGCCCTGGATTGAGATCAAAATATTTTTGTATGTCAACCGACCCAAACAAAGGAAACTCACTTTGCCATTTTGGTGAAAGGAACAACAGCCATTTACCAGTAGACATCTCTGGTACCACAACAGGACCCAGAAATTCAAAGGACTGTTCATTTTTGGACCTGACCAGTCTGGAGCATCCGCTTGGAACTCTTTTCCTATTTGAATTCCAATTACAAATGGTAATGTAACTCTCCATTTCAGTTCCCGTGAAATTCTGCCCTTAATCTTGGTCTCTGATTACTTCTATCTTTCAAACAGGATGGACATAGCAAGTCATCAATCTCTGCAACTTCTTATATTCGAACACCTCATCAGCTTCTATGATATGCTTCTTGAGATTCATCACAAATCAGCGTCTGTTGGACACTTCCTGGCTTATCATAATGTTTGCACTGTCTGAAAGGCTGCTACTACCGCCTGTATCCATCTCATGACGCCTCAGCAGCAGCGGAATCACAATCTGTAGCTTCATCTTCCCCAGTTTTACTGGAACCTGAAGCAAGTTAAGAACTGGAATTTAATGACGAGCAGCTGTCATTTGTTCCATCAGACGAACATGTCACTTTGGTAACTTGGGTATCGTCTAGAAGTTTTAGAGCGCTGCACACTTGTCCAGCATGAGATATACTATTTGCGTACGTCTCTGGCACTAAAAGAGTATGAGGACTGACAATAGAAAGTTGATCATCATTTTTCGAGGTCCCTCTTGGGTCATCTAGTTGAAATAAGTAGTTACCTGCATATGCAAATACTTCAATCATCAGATTCCTCATTTTTATGAATTGATACACACAAAAAAAGCCAAATCAATTTGAGATATAAAAAAGACAGAATTTTCTTTACTTAATGTTCCTAATGCTCTCCAACTAAAGTACATTGCAGACAAAGCAATCGCCTATGTTTGAAAAGATACAGAAGAGATTAGAAAACAGGAACCAACTTACATTTTCCACAGAGTCTTTTCCTCTTCTTCTGGTGTTTCTTCCATCCGGATCTCTCTAACTACTTATGAACATAGTTACAAGTATGTTTCTTCTGTTACTAGGATTTCAGTCTCCGTCTTCTCATGCAAAAGACCGTCCTTTCAATATATTTCCTGAAAAAAAAGGGAAAGCATAAGCTGTGATACATAGCCACCAAAACTATCCTCCACCACCAATGGTGTTGCAAACAAACAAACAAAAAGAGTTGGAATCTTGAAGTAACGAGAAGGTGGCTAATCTTATGAGCATGAAAGAGTAAAACAACATATCATCATCAGAGAATTGAGAAATAAATTGAAGACAAACCACATGGTTCCTGATACCATCAGAAAACGCTACCAACTTTGTTAATACATAAACAGCACACAGTCATGCTACTTTATGTACAAAACTACAGTCCTATAGGGAATCTAAAAATGGCTTTTTCTAGCAGATAAAATCATTTCTTGTTATGTTCCATTCTTGAGGCAGATCATAATAGTTTCTTCTTCTGTAAACAAATAAAGGGTTTGAAATCCAAATATACTCGCATTGTCGTGGCCTTGCAGATGTTATTGAAATAAGCTACATGCAACCTGGAGAGCATGAGAAAATTGAGGAAACAACGTGTAGAATTGAATACCTAAAAGTCGAATTTTTTTACAGAATTGAAATGGCTTTGCTTACTATTACTGATCTTGCTTGGTCGGTTCAATCACCGGAGGCGGCGAGTTGTACCCGAAACGAAAACTTCGCTCACTCGTCCCCTGTAAAGGCTGCAACTTTACTTTTGTCTCATTCTTAAACGTTTTACACGATAGTCCCTATATTTAACAACTTGTTTCTAATTTACTTTTGCTCATTCTTAAACGTTTTACACGATAGTCCCTATATTTAACAACTTATTTCTAGTCCCTACATTTCTAAGCATATAGTACCTCGAATTTGTCTTGGATATTGAAAATAAGTATATGAGACAAACAAGTCAATTTTTGTTTACGTCAAGAAAAAGAGAAGAGTTGCGTTGGAGATTCTTTGATGGTCTTATGTCATATGATTAGCCAACACTATTTGGTTTTAGTATCTTACGTTTATTTTTTTTGTAAATGATGTACGATTGCGAAAACTGCCATAATAAAGTTGTATAAATGATTGTAAATAAAACTAATTTAATAAAGAAAATGTGTATATAAAACGAAACTTTTGAAAATTATTTCGAAAGAGATGAAATACAAAATTGAAATTTGATCTTTTTTTTAATTTAATAAATTGTTCGTAATGTACGATGATTTGTGCTATTTTTGAATCTCGTGTATGTATGTGAAACTATTTTGCAACATCCAAAACAGAATATGCAAATGTATTTATATGCTATACTTTCAACATTTACTTTTACAGATAAAAATTGTAAAAAGAGATTTGTTTAATTTTTTCTATTTCCTAACATTGGTAAGTGGAATGAATGATTTGAGGCATTTATTTATATCGAAGGAATTTATTGATCTGTAAAGATAAACTTGATGCGAAAGAAAAAAATATTTGCAAATATTTTACCTTGTTCCGCAAGTAGAGAAAAACAAAAGTATTATATATTTTTTGGATACAATTTTTAGAGATTTAGATTTATCCGATTATATACTCAATTTTTTAAAATTTATTATTCATATTATGTAGCAAATCTTAATAGAAGTTTGTCCTAAAAATAACATTTTTTGTATACACCAAAATTTAAAACCCAAAACTCAAAACCCAAAACTCAAACACAGATTATATAAGCAGATGGTCAATTAATTTATCTTAGAAAAAGCTAATTATATGGTAATTTATTAAATGGCAAATTATTTTTCAATGAAAAATGATAAATAATTTAATTGTTGCCTATTTTTAGGTTTAAGAACTTTACTGTACAAAGAACAAGAGAAAATAGGTCAATTAATATTTAGCTGGCTACTTTTTTCATCAAAAATCTATATTTTTCATCTCCTTTTAAATCTTCTTCATCAAATCATCATCTTCTCTCTCTAGCTCTCTCGAAAATGGAAGTGTTGTGATAAACCTTTGATGTAAAATTTTTCCTTTCTGTCACCTAAGCTTCTACGTTTCGCTTGGAACTAGGAACACTGAGAATTTTTCTCTCAAGAGCTGTGTGAACGATTTCTCTGGAGAATTCTTCAACTTCTTTGAACTTTCTCTATGGCTCCGTCGGAGATTGAGCCGGATACGCCGGAATCTTCGGTTTTGAGTAGAGCAGACGAGTCATCAGATCGTCGTTTCGCCAATCTCAGAAGCGTACGGTGGCGCGTGAATCTCGGAGTTCTTCCTTCTTCGGCTTCTTCAATCGACGAACTTCGCAGAGCAACGGCCGATTGTCGCCGAAGGTAAAATTTCTGAAATGATTGATATCTTCATAAACCCTAAATCTCATATTTAATAGGATTTAAGAAGAACGTAGAGGAATGATTTTTTGTATTGTAGATATGCTCTTCTGAGGAGAAGACTTTTGATGGATCCACATATACTCAAAGATGATAGACATTCCCCTAATCTTTTCATCGACAACCCTTTGTCGCAAAATCCAGGTAAGCTTCTGTGTTTCTTTGGTCACAAGCATCTAATTTTATTCAAATGTTTATGGAGTGAGCTCCATATGCAAAACATATGCTTCCTTGTTGAGGTTTAAAAATCAATTCATGGCTATACTGCAGATAGCACATGGGGTCAATTCTTTCGTAACGCCGAGTTGGAAAAAACACTTGACCAAGACTTATCGAGGTTATATCCAGAACATTGGTGTTATTTTCAAACGCCTCGATGCCAAGGCATGCTAAGACGCGTTCTATTGTTGTGGTGCCTTAAGCATCCCGAGTATGGGTATAGGCAAGGTACATGTTTTTGCGCCTTCCTTTTGTTGTTCCTGTGAGAGCTGTAGTTTCTTGGTCTGTGTCATCGTTTTTGTTTCTTTGTTAATTTTACTACACAAGTCAAGGCAAACACAAATAAGAAGCTACACACATACTTCATACTAAGAGTTCAATTGCTTATGTATCATTTGCTTGTTCGCGTTTTTTTTTGCTTTGCAGGAATGCACGAGCTTTTGGCACCCCTCCTTTATGTACTTCATGTTGATGTCATGCGTCTTTCTGAATTGCGTAAAAGCTATGAAGATTATTTTACCGACAGATTTGATAGTTTATCTTTTGAGGAAAGAGATATCAGTTACACCTTTGATTTCAATAAGTTTATGGAGTCTGTGGACGATGATGAGATTAGTTCCCAGGGATATTCAAAGAAAATAAAAAGCTTAGGTGAGCTTGATCCTGAAGTCCAGTCCATTGTGATGTTGAGTGATTCTTATGGGGCAGAAGGTGAACTTGGGAGTGTCTTGTCTGAAAAATTCATGGAACATGATGCTTACTGTATGTTCGATGCTCTAATGAGTGGGTTTCATGGTTGTTTCGCCATGGCTGGATTTTTTGGTTACGCTCCAGCCAAAGGATCCCATACTGGGTTACCTCCAGTTCTTGAAGCGTGTACTGCAATTTATCGTCTTTTGGCTGTTGTTGATTCCTCTCTGCACAGCCATCTAGTTGAACTTGGTGTCGAACCCCAATACTTTGGTCTTCGTTGGTTGAGGGTTTTGTTTGGAAGAGAATTTTCGCTTCAGTGTCTCTTGTTAGTGTGGGATGAGATATTTTTAGCTGATAATAGTGCAAGAACGGACACAAGTGATGAGGATGTCAGAAGCCACAGCTTCAGGATCTTTGATTGTCCTCGGGGAACCTTGATCTCGGGAATGGCTGTTTCAATGATATTATATTTACGATCTTCCTTGCTTTCTACTGAGAATATACCATGCTGTCTGCAAAAGCTATTAAATTTTCCGGAGAACATTGACCTGAACAAGATAATACAGAAGGCCAAGTCGTTACAAGCTTTGGTTTTGGATGCTAATGTGCAATCAGCACTATCACTTAATGGTGCTTTCGAGCAGAGCAGTTCTGTACCTGCAAGAACTAAAAGTGTTCCATCTGGATCAGTTTCCCTTAAATCTCCTTTGATCATCGCACATGAAAGCTATTGGGAGGAGAAATGGAGGCTTCTACAAAAACCCGAAGAAGAAGAAAGGCAAATTGGTTTGGAGAAACAGAGTCCTCCTACACAGAAGAAAAAGAGGTGGTTGAAGGTGACTAAACTTTTCCGAGCAGTGACTGATCTATCACGTCATAAGACACGAAGTTTGCTTAGAGATCTGTCTCAGCAGCTCAGCTCTGACCCAGATGGAGCTAATGCGAGAAATAATTTAATAGATGTTGATTGTCCTGTGACTGTGAACAAGGAGAAGAGTCCTCCTCAAGAAACTGATGAAGGCATTGTTGATTTCCATTCTGCAGATGAAGAGAGTATGGTATGTGGTGAGGAGAATTCATCCGTCTACTCAGACCCAACCAGTCTTGTCAGAGACTCAAACGACCTTGTAAATGGTTCAGATAGCAGTATTGGCTCAAATTTGTTTCCTGATGAAAATGATAAAAGTGTAGATTCACTCAGTGAAGAGAACCTATCTGTCTCTTCAGAACCAACCAGTCCTGCCAAAGATCTAAATTACATTGGAAATGATGCAGATTGCAGTAGCGATTCAAATTCGGTTCCTGATGAATGCTATAAAGATCAACAAACATGCGTACATTCACCTCTTCCTATATCTCCCCATTCGATAAATGAGTCTCAATCTAGTAAAGACTATTCCACACATAAAACTGTGAGCATTAATACTAAGGAGCACAAGCTTTTGACGGGAATAGTCCAGTGGTTTCGGAAGTTAGGACGCACTTTATCCGTTGAGGAGACTTCTAATAGAAATCCTTCTGATGCCACAAAATCTAATGGTATCAAAAGTAACAATAAGAACCAAGTGGGTTGTTATTCTGAGTCATACCCCCAAGCTTTATCGACTGGCAGCAATGGAGACTCAGATCAGAATCTGATGACGATTCTGAAGAACCTTGGCAAGTCCATGCTCGAACACATTCAGGTAACTTCTCATTTCTCATATTCTTCGAGTAAAAGTGTTTCACATTAAAGTTTTGAAGGTGTCAGTAATAAGTATGGTAGTTTCTTGCCTTCAATAGTATAGGATTACTGTAACAAAGATATTTCTCTTTCCGTGACAATATTCTTCTTACACTTTAGATGCTGAAATGTTCTGATGATATTAGCCTCTTTAATTTTCAGCTAATCGAGTTAATTTTCCAACAAGAACCTGGTCTTGTTCAAGGAGGATTGATAGGGAACACCACTAAAACCAGTTTGATTGAAAAGGGACAAATCACAGCCACAACAGCTCTTAAGGAGCTTCGGAAGATCAGTAATATGTTGTCGGAGATGTGAGGTGTGGGTTTTCTCATTTCTTTGTAGTCAGCTCTGTATATGCTTTTTGTAATGCTATAATTTTTAAAAGTAAATAATAAAGAGGAAACTTTCTGTTTTCAATTGAAATGTTTAGAGGAGAGTTTCTGTTTCACTGAACTGGTCTGGGTATGATTTTGGTGCTAAATATGAGGCTTCATAGGTATTATCATTGACTGATCAAGAATAAAAACAATAGTTACTCAAAGATTATCATGAGTAATAAGGGTAAATGTGGAGTCGCATACAGAATGATCTTTGCCTTTTTAATGTCCACACTTCTTAATGTTGCTTCTCTTGCAAGTTATCTTCTTTATATCTTGTTAAATCTCTTACCATCTTGATTTCAAAACACGTCAAACCGGTTACGATCTCTCGATATTATCTTCGGAACCAACCAGGTCAAGTACTATTGTTTCTCCAATTGTCTGATATATGTTAAAAATGTGGAAGGAAGATAGATTCTCAACTCTGGTTATGTCACTTGCAGTTTCTTTATGTTATCCACAGACTCAGTTTGAAACTTTCATTTTCATCTAATCATATGAACTATCTTTTTGGTTTCTAAACAATTAGCCCACTTGAAATTAGTCAACTGACGAAAGACCACGAGAAGGTCGTTGTTATGATATTAATAGAAAGAAACTCTTCGAATATCCCAAACTTGCCTCTTTGACTTGTAAATTGTTTTAAGTATTTGATTTCAAGAGATAGTGCTTCACCATCAGCCAACATGGCTATAGAGTAATCTTTAGAATCTAAAGTATTGGAGAAAGAAACAAGCTTCGCATAAGTATTGCAGAAGAGGAAGGGATTAGATTTTTGTATGAGAAAGTGCTGATCAAGAGCTTTTTTGTCACTCAATGGAGCGTTACAGCTTTCTTCCGCTGATTTCATTCGCAAGCTTCTTCGCTGTTCTTGTTCTTCTTGTTCGTGCTCAAGACCAATCAGGTACACAAAGTCTTGCACATGTATTAATATGGTGGCGTTTTTCAGGCTTTAAATCTCTATGTGTGTGTTTATATTACAGGTTTTGTCAGCATAGACTGTGGTATACCGGATGATTCAAGCTATAACGATGAAACCACAGACATTAAATACGTTTCAGATTCTGCTTTTGTTGAGTCCGGAACAGTTCATAGCATCGATCCTGAGTTTCAGTCAAGTTCTCTTGAGAAGCAGTTTCAAAACGTTAGGAGCTTCCCTGAAGGCAAGAGAAACTGTTACAATGTGAAGCCTCCTCGAGGAAAGGACTTCAAGTATTTGATCAGAACACGTTTCATGTACGGTAACTATGATAATCTAGGGAAAGCACCCGAGTTCGATGTTTATCTTGGGGTCAATCTCTGGGATTCTGTTTCTATTGACAATGAAACTTCGATAGTTACTAAAGAGATCATCCACACTCTTCGTTCAGACCATGTTCAAGTGTGTCTTGTTGATACAGAAAAAGGAACTCCATTCTTGTCTGTGTTAGAGCTTAGGCTCTTGAAGAGCGATACGTACGAGACTCCTTATGATTCTCTTATGCTGTATCGAAGATGGGATCTTGGTGCACTCGGAGATCGTCCTTTCAGGTTAGTATGAGTCCTGTCATACCGTCTCTTGGCTTGTTCTGTTCTAACTTACGTTTTCTCAGGTACAAAGATGATGTGTATGACCGTATATGGATGCCTCTAAAGTTCTCAAATCATAGAGTTTTAAGCACAAACCTGACAATAGATTCCAATATTCACAATGGATTCCAACCTGCTCGTGCCGTCATGAACACTGCTTCGACACCATTGAACACAGACTTGGACATATTCCTCGTATGGGAACCAGTTATTCCTTCGTGGAAGTTCTATGTGTACATGCATTTTTCTGAAGTTCAAGTGATACCAAGCAACGAGACCAGAGAATTCGCGGTCTTTTGGAATGAAAAGACTAAACTGTATGATAACTTTAGTCCTCGCTTCTTGTATACAGATACACTTTATACCCAAAATCCAGTCACTGGACCAAGCCACGAGTTTTATCTCCAAAGAACAGCTAAATCTACACTCCCACCACTCATTAACGCCATAGAGACATATCGTGTCAACGAGTTTCTCCAGTTACCTACTGATCAACAAGATGGTATATCTGGCTTATTTATCAGAAACAGAATCATTAAGTTTGCACTTATCCATGTTTTATTTAAATTATAGTTGATGCAATTATGAGAATCAAGTTCAAGTATGGAGTGAAGAAGAACTGGCTTGGAGACCCTTGTGCACCAGTAAACTACCCTTGGAAGGATATTACCTGCAGCTATGTCGATAAGGAGTCTCCGAAAATCATTTCTGTGTAAGCATATATATGTTTTTGCTCTATCTGTGTCTCTCCTGTTCTCACAAGAGTTGTTTGATCTGCAGGAATTTATCCTTAAGTGGCTTGACAGGCGAGATTGATTCAGCCTTCTCCAACCTTACATCGATACAAAAGCTGTGTGTATTTTTCGATCTGATCATGAATCTTTAGTACACACACACACAGTTGTGAAATCTTAAAACTGACACAACCAAAATTTCATTTCAGGGACTTATCAAACAACAATTTAACAGGAAAAGTACCTGATTTCCTCGGAAATCTACATAACTTGATGGAGTTGTAAGTTATACTAATTGGAATCGTATATTACATAAACGATGGCATGTATTACTTGGAGATATGTACTGAGTTCATGTACATGCCTGCAGAAACTTGGAAGGAAACAAGCTAACTGGTGCTCTTCCGGTGAAACTACTAGAGAGATCAAGCAGTGGATCACTAACGCTGAGGTTGGTTCATGATGATCTTTAGCTTTTAAACGCATTTCAGATGCTCTGTAGCTATTGAACCAATTCTATCTATAGTATGGCCTATTGGTATCATGTTTTCATAATGTCCCTGCATTTTAATTGTAAGAGTTGGCGGGAATCCGGACCTCTGCGTGTCTTCTTCATGCCAAACTCCGGATTTGAAGAAAAAGAAGACCGTATACATCATTCCATTAGTAGCATCTGTCGCGGGAGTGTTTAGTCTTGTGGTAGCAATAGTTTTGTTCTTGCTATACAAGAAGAGACATCAAAGCGGTACAGACATCAAGAAATGATCCTATATTGCTTATTCTTTAACTTCCAGGATTACTTGTAAGAAAACGTCTCATGATATCTTTACAGGCGGCTCTAATAATGTTAAGACTGGGCCATTGGACACAACAAAACGATACTACAAATACTCGGAAGTTGTAAGAGTTACAAACAACTTTGAGAGAGTTCTTGGACAAGGAGGTTTTGGAAAAGTATACTATGGTATCTTAAATGACGACCAAGTTGCTGTCAAGATTCTGTCTGAATCATCGGCTCAAGGTTACAAAGAGTTCAGAACAGAGGTCAGTCTCTGATATACTCTAAAAGGTTAAATCTTTCTAATATGAGTGAATTACTAGAGTAATCGGGGATCTGCATCCACCTGTTGATCATCAGGTCGAACTTCTCCTGAGAGTCCATCACAAGAACCTAACTGCTCTTATAGGATACTGCAACGAAGGCAAGAAGATGGCGCTTATCTATGAGTTTATGGCTAATGGAACCTTGGGAGATTATTTGTCAGGTCAGTCTCTCTTCTACTTATTTTTGGTCACTGGTCTTTTACTGTTATAGCGAGAGGACACTAAACGCACCTTTTGGTTATTTTCTTAATCAAGGGAAAAAATCTTATGTCTTGAGCTGGGAGGAGAGGCTACAAATATTACTAGACGCAGCACAAGGTTTGTGATAAAATGATCTCAAAACACATACTAGAATAAGAACTGAGAAAATCAAATAAACTGAAGTTGTTCATGTGTTTGTCTGAAACTCAGGGCTTGAGTATCTCCACAATGGCTGCAAGCCTCCCATTGTACAAAGAGATGTAAAGCCGGCTAATATCCTAATCAACGAGAAACTGCAGGCCAAGATTGCTGACTTTGGTTTGTCTAGAAGTGTCGCATTGGACGGTACTAACCAGGATACAACTGCAGTTGCTGGAACTATTGGTTATCTTGACCCCGAGTAAGCAAAACAGTCTCTTCTATTATGTTTTGATATAAGTTCTTATGGTTTCTGATACATTGTTTTACAAAATGAAGGTACCAGTCGGCGCAGAACTTAAGTGAGAAGAGTGATGTTTACAGCTTCGGGGTGGTTCTTTTAGAGGTTGTCACGGGCCAACGGGTGATTACACGTTCAAGAACAACAGCAGAGAACATACACATAAGCGACCGGGTCGAGTTGCTTCTGGCCACAGGAGATATCAGAGGCATTGTGGATCCAAAGCTAGGAGAGAGGTTTGATGCTGGTTCGGCATGGAAGATCACTGAAGTAGCTATGGCTTGTGCGTCTCCTAGCTCTAGAAATAGACCTACGATGAGTCAGGTGGTGGCTGATCTGAAGGAGAGTGTAATCAGAGCAAGAGCCGGTGGAGGTTCCGGCGCCAATAGTTTTACAGAGCCGGCCATGACGACATTTTACTCCGGAATGTTTCCTCAGGCGAGGTAGATGATTGTTGAATCCATCTGAGTTTTTAATTTCAAGAAACTGGAAAGTTCTGTGTGGTGTGGAGTGTGATTAAGACGAAGAAAAACAACAAGGTTGAGTTGTGTTTGTCTTTTTGAAAGATTCTTGAACTGTACGAGAAGTTTCATGTTTAAAGGTTTTTGTCATTGTTGCAGTTTTATCAATAATTTGATAAATAGCTTTTTTAAGTTACTAATGTCTTGACTAGATTCCTCTAGGCCCTAAGCTTTTGAACTATTATCAAGATTACTTCATAGTCCAAGTTTGTATGATAGAACCAAAAACGGAAAGTAAAAAAGTAAAGGATTTTAAAGAAAGATAAAATTTTAACCAGACTTGAATTCAAACAGTAATTTTGGATGTTATTATCGCAAACCGTTAAGCTAGATTTATACTTAAAACAAAATTTGAATTTAATCATATTTAAACTTATAAAATTTGATTTTGATAAAAAAATTATATACTATTTACCAGTAAATTTAGATAGATGAAACCATTGAATTTCAAAATAATTTTGTGATAATTTATTTTAATAAAGTCAAGTAGTTGACATGACTTACAATCTGGACAGAGTAGAGTAGAACAGAGCATAGAATAGAATACAACAAAACAGAGTATGACATAACAGAACATAGTGAAACAGAAATGACTCTTGGATTAGTTAATAGTATTACAGAAACGATTTCGTTTCATGTTTGATGATCATTCAAAGACACAAAGAGTTATTATTCAGAATCTCCAACTAATTCTCTCTTATTGTCCCATAAAAACATAATTAACCTTTGAGTCTGTCGATGGCATTTCTAAGGTAAAAAGACTTTAAAGTCCAGCATCATCTAACCAGCAGCAGCCAACTGATAAATTAAACTTTGACATTGAGCATGCAATGGAAAGATACAATCTCTTGATTCATTTAAAAGACACTCTACCACACGTTCAACAATACATGGTGAAGATTTGGTGTTACAATAAGAGATTACATAATGTGTTTCTGGTGAAGTCAATTGAATTTGCACAGCATACCGATTAAGGTAAGGACTGTCCTAAATGTGCTTTTGGAGTGCTTGACACGTATTCTTAGTTGTCTCTCCAAAATCGAGTCCACGCTAAATGTTTATGTTCTTCACGTCTTTGTAACCCAATTTATCTTATGTTATCCAAAAATACATTGAAACAGTCATTGATTCTTTAGCCAAGACTAATCAGAAAACAATGATTCTTTAACATTTGATCATTAGTGAGCTTAACTGGTATGAAATGCCTAGTCGTTGACGTAATATATAAGTATTCAGAAAAAAAAATATCCATTAACTTAATGACTTGATCTTGTTGATTAATTTATGATCTATGTGATCAATAAAGGTGATTTATTCAGACAACATGGATGTACAATAGTCTCATACAAGAAAGAGTTTCATGTTTATCTTGTAAATTTTTGTTAGATGATGGCTTGCTTCCATTTTCTTCCTTTGGTTTCATTCATAAGATGTGTTGTTCTTGTCCAAGCTCAAGACCGATCAGGTAAATAATTTATGGTCTTGTTTGAGTTGACATTTCAGAGATTGAGTATGTGTTCATCGTTCGCGGAAGCCCCTACAATGAAAGCCATTGTTGAAGAGCTTCCATCTCCGTGAGTTTTCTCTCTTTTTTCCTATGAGATGCAGTAGTATAAATTATCTTAATTTATCCTGAATCTTCTTCTTTCTGCTTCTAATTGTCAGAAGCAATATAAACGTTCCTTCAGATTTACTACGTGAGATACTGTCCCATCTCGGATTAAAAGACAACATACATGCTTCTCTTGTCTGCAAGACATGGTTTGAAGCAGCTGTTTCTGTCAGGAAGTTACATCCTCATCCTTGGCTTTTTTATCCACTAAGAGGATCAGAAGACGGAGACTACATTCTTTTAGACCCATTACGGTCTCAAACATATAAGCTTAACTTTCCAGATTTAAAAGGCCATGGATTCTCTTGTTCTAGGGATGGTTGGTTGCTTGTGTCAACGAATTGCCCCTCGTACTTGGTATTCATATATAACCCGTTCACCCGCGAGCACATCTACTTACCCAAGGCAGCATCTACATCAGGCTATTGCTTAGCTTTCTCAGCCGCTCCTACATCAAATAGTTGTTTGGTGATCTCACTCAACGATATAAGTATATGTTCATATACTGAGATTGATACTTGGCGGCCTGGTGAAACCGTATGGACCACTCATCGGTTTGAGAACCACTTACCAGGTTGCAAATGGAATAGTTGTGTCTTCTCAAATGGTATGTTCTATTGTCTCACTACCTACGGCAACATTGGGATTTTTGACCCGTCTAGAACAACTTGGGATGTTCTTTCAGTGAAACCTTGTCCCGTCTTTCGTAAGGTAGATTTCAGTAGACGAGTGTTGATGACAGAACATGAAGGAGACATATTTGTTATGCTTACAAGCCGCAACAAGAACCCATCCATGTTTAAACTAAACTTTAAACGCAAGGCTTGGGAAGAGAAGAGAGAGCTTGGTGGCTTGACAGTGTTTGCAAGTCAACCTACATCTCTTACAAGAGCTGGTCTCTCAGTGGAGGAGAGGAACAGAATATACCCATCACATAATGGGCACCTCCGTGTGTACTACTCCCTTGGTGATGAGAAAGTTAGCTCTCGTCTCCCTTCAAGTAACTATTTGTCTAACCGCATTGCTTGGGTGGATCCTCCTCACAACAATGTTAATTTATGACATCAGCTTTAAAGTTTTGTCTAATGAAAACCTTTACTTTATGCGTTTTAAAGGTTTTGATAAATGAAAAATAATTGTGGTTTACACGATTAACTGTTCAAAATCTTCAACTGAATCTCTCTAGCCTCTATATGTCCCATAAAAACATAATCTGTGAGTCTGTGACTGGATTTTTAAGGTAAAAATACTTTAGACAGGATGTTTTAGATTAGGACAATATATAAGAGAAGTAGAGACATATAAGCAAAAGGTCATGCAGAGAGCACATGAGAAGCTTGTATGTAGAAAGAAGTATTTTGATTTGTATGATCACTTGACGTCAGAACATTAAGAAAAGGCATCAAACTGTGAAGGGTCGATGAAGAACAGAGGAAGGAATATTTAGAGATAAAGATGAGAATAGAAGTTATATTGATCCGATAAAGTTGTTACAAGGATTGAGAGAAAATATTGGAATTATCTCACCTCCCACTTACACTTGATCAATTATTTGATACCTATTCTCTATGCAACATCTTAGGCTAAATACTAAGAGTCTAAGGCCACACCGCATCTACATATATTACATATTCTGTGATCAAGTCTTAATTTAATATATAGTTTTAGTTATATATACATAAACTTTTATGACTATTAATTTATGGTGTTATTAGGACTAATTATTTACATAATATTGTTAAAATATTATTTTACAGAACTTTGTTCATTTGTATAGCGATTCAATTCAAAACTGGCAAAAATTATTATTTTATAGTGTTTACTAATTTAATATTTATTTATAAAGATTTTAGTTTATACGTTTTTCAATTCTGATAAAGATAAAAAAAAATATATAGATTTAAAAATATAAGACTGCCGACAAAACAAAGAAAAGTACAAAACTACTTGCAACCCTTTAATAGAATTACCCTAATTAAACCGTGTGGCGTCGTCAAATTTGATCATAGCATACACGGCCGTACTCTTCACAATGACCTTTTCAGGGAAGAGACTGCTCCGTTCGTGAGTTTTCTATTTTTTCTTTTCCCCTTCAAATCGACTTTCTAGGGTTTATGATCTCTCAATTAGGGTTAGGTTTTGTATCCGTTTGTGTTCCTACGTTTTGTAACTGTTGCGCAAAACAACGAATATATCAATAAGAAACATCTAACTCGTCTTCTTCTTCTTCTTATAATTTTCAGCAGATACACTGCAAAAGCTAGAAGAGATCGTCAATCAAAGAATAAGCGTATACTTACAGGATCGGGGGATCTGAATATTCCGTCAGATCTCCTGTACGAGATACTGTCCCGCCTCGGATTAAAAGACAACATACAAGCTTCCACTGTCTGCAAGACATGGCTTCAAGCACCAGTTTCTGTCAGGAACTTAAAGCCCCGTCCTTTGCTTTTTTATCCAAAAAGAATATCAAATGAAGGAGATTACATTCTTTTGGACCCATCAGGGTCTGCGACATATGATGTCAAGTTTCCAGACTTAAATGACACTACATTTTGTTGCTCTAATGATGGTTGGTTGCTTGTGTCAACAAATAGCCTCTCGGGTTCGATATTCTTTCTAAACCCGTTTACCCGAGAGCGCATCTACTTACCCAATGGGTCATACTATTCCAAAGACTATTGCTTGGCCTTCTCAGCCGCTCCTACATCAACTAGTTGTGTGGTGATCTCACTCAGGTATACAAAGTTTGTGTTACGTGGCATCGCTTATACTGTGATCAATACTTGGCAGCCTGGTGAAACCCTTTGGACCACACATTACTTAGAATACACGTTAATCAGGGACTGTTGGGAACAATATTTATGGGACCAATGTGTATTTTCAAATGGTATCTTCTATTGTCTCAGTACATCCGGCCGCCTAGGGGTTTTTGACCCGTCTAGTGAGACCTGGAATACTTTTCTAGTGGAACGTGTTCAATCATTGTTTCTGAGGCCAGTGTTGATGACAGAGTATGAAGGAGACATCTTTTTTATATCTACACGCTGCCGCAACAACAACAAGTCTCCCGTGTTTAAACTAAACCTTAAACGTAAGGTATGGGAAGTGAAGAGAGAGGTTGGTGGCTTGGAAGTATTTGTAAGTTACATCTCTTACAAGAGCGGGTCTCTAGGAACAGAATCTATCCATGACTTGTAATGGACAACTTGGCTTGTACTACTCCCTCGGTGATAAGGAAAGCTTTCGTCTCCCTAAGTACATGTGCCTATTTGTCTAACCGCGTTGCTTAGGTGGATCCACCTCGCAAGAACGTTAATTTGTGACTTCATCTTTTATGTTTTATCTTATGAAAAGCTTTATTTACCCCTTAATCTTAAGGTTTGATTAACTAAGCAAAGTGTGGTTTATGTGATTGAATTTTGTTGCAACTATATACATCGTAGCTCGGATACTCTTCTGGAAACATGAATTTGGATCAAGTTTCTATTAATCCGTCACCTACTCTTTAAGGATTTAATATAGACAACATACACTATTCCTTCTTTACAAGTTATATGTTTGATAATCAGAGGACTTTAAAGTTTACGTTCATCTTATGACAAAAGATATTCCTCTGTTTTTATCAACAAGGCACACATGAAAATGGTCCAAACTCCAAAAGAAGAAACATGTATAATTTCTTTGGTGACCATAGTTGACATTTTCTTTTACAAGTAGCTAGGTCTGAATTTGTCAGCAAGTGTTGTGTCATTGTTATAATTCACCGTGAACTCTCTCGTCTGGTTGCTTGTTAGCACTTAAACGTCAGCAAATTGCATATATATACATAAAACTTCAACCTAGGATCGGCCGGTTCTCAAAAGTATTGTTCTTCTAGAATCTTACTTCCGACAGACAAGAAAGGAGTTCCTCTGTTCTTATATCAACAAGGCAGACATGAAAATGGTGTAACGAAGGAGTGCAAATGATCTCTTTGGCTACTATAGTTGTTTAATTGTCAAGAACAATAGAATCTAAGAGATTAACCCCGAGATAGAGTTCGAAAGAGGGTGGTGCCTTTCCGAGTCCATCGTGGTTTTCAATTGGACGCATCATTTCCTTGACGAATGCAGAATTTGCATGAAAGTTCGATACTTACATTATTCTATATCCTAGTTTTCAAAAGACTAAAAACAGAGTTGTAACCTTTAATTTTTATGCAAATTAATTGTGGGTGCAACAACAAGAAACCAGTTTTGCTTTTGTAGCAAGAACCAATCTCTTCGATAACCCGCTCACTTTGGTGCACATGGTATCGATCACAGGCCTCAATGTAATAACTGTAATGGAGCAGTACTCTATATAGACCATTAAGGCATTAGAATGAGGAAGCCTATCTTTTCTGCAAGGTTAAATTACTCGAGCATCACGATGAACTCTGGCTTAAAAAGTGGAAAAAGCCACCAAGCTATTTATATCAAGCTTTATAACATATAGTTCACAAAGGCGTTAAGACGGCCAAACATCATAGAACTCCCAAGGTTTGCAACTATATATATACAAATACAACCTCATCAGTCTCGGGCATCATCTGTTTTTCCAAGCCCGTATATGCAAACCACGCATCAGGAATGGACTTCATCGCGAGCTGGAAATGTAAAATCACTCTTCATCATCTCCATGTTTAAATGAGTAGATTGGATCTGGAAAATGAGCTAGCTTGACTTCCAGCATCTCATTCCCTGGAATGTTCAGCTCCATGCTACCTTCTACCTCTTGTGTAGATGACGAACCATCATCTATCATTTCAATGGAAAGGAAAAACAATGTATCACCATATATATCAGGAAACAGCCATAGCAGAGATAGTAAACAAGAAGAGAAACATATCTCAAGATAACGAGACACTGAGCATAAACAAAATCAGCTCCATTACATTATATGTTTCATATAGATAAGAAATCTAGAAGACAAAGCATGATTCCCCTTCACAATCTAAACGTATCACCCCTAAAGATCTGATTTTTCAGATCTTTAAGAGTGATAGAGAAAAATCCAAACTCTGAAGGAGCTATTACCTCCCATGGCGAAAGAATATTAACTCAAAGGAACCATTTTTTACACGCAAAACCAAAAACAAGTGAGACCCATTAGCAATCTGAGACTACTAACCCCCAAGGAAGGCAATTCACGGGTTTGTATACAAGTTCAGAAAGAAAAAAATGAAATTGAAAAAAAAAATCTCAGCAAATACCTGGAGGAATGAAGAAAGAGGAAGAAGGCCAGCCAAAAGGAGAAGATAGAGAGAGAGATTCCTCCTCCGTCAACGGATTCGTCACCTTGTCGACCAAATTAGCGATCTTCGCGGCCGTGTTCTGATGCGGCGGAACCCAGAAGGAGGAGCCGGGTGCGAAAGGAAGCCAATCAGGAGTCGAATTCTGAACGACGATCCTCCGAACAAACTCGTTCAGCTTCTTGAGAATCGCGGCTTCGGCTTCAGCCTTAGAAGTCGCTGATGAGGAAGAATCGAGGTCAATCTCGATGAGATGCGGTTTTGACGAATAGGGACGGCGGCTGAAACAGACGAGGTTTGGCGCCGCCGTTCTCAACGCCGGCTCATTGAAACGACGGAGGAAGAATCTCCCTTGGGGGAATAGGGTTTTTGACAGCAATCGAGACATTTTTAGAGAGAGAAAGTTGAGAGAGGAGACAGAGAGAGAGAAATCGGGTTTATAAACGATGACCGAGTAAGGCGGTGTCACGTAAGTGCAACTCAAACGGGTAAAAAAAGATCCGACCCGAATATAGAATTAAAAAAAATGTTCGGTTATGGTTATAATACTCTTTTTCTCGGGTTTGGGTTGGGCTTCCATTTTGAGATGTTTAAGTTGGGCTTGAAATGGGCCGACTCATCAGATCCAGTGGCTCTCAAGTGTTTGAAATGAGGAATAATAGTCTTATTGGTAAATGCGATTCACTGAGCCAATCCCCTAATATTGCTGTCAGTGTCATACAATCTTATTTTCCAAAACTTTTATGGAACTATGCTCGTGTGTATGTGTGTGTATATATATATTATACGTAGATGCACGTGAAAATGGAGATTGTGAGTCCAAATGTCATAACGTGTTGTTTATATTATGCACGTGAATATGGAGTTTATAGTTTTTAAAGTCAAATCATACACCATGACATTAGATATGGACCATATAGTTTAGCTATCACACAATGGCAATCGTTGAGGATCTCAGTGGATTAAAAGAATGGTACACGAAATTAAAAATGCCTATAAAGAACAAAAGAGCTAATGAGATATATAGCTTTAAGTGTAGTTAGTGACTTGAGATTGCATGCATGTGGATATGTTGCTACATGAAGTCCTTCTTGGCTCAAAGATGTTTTGGCTCGTGAGAGAACATCTACTGTCGTGTAGTCTTTTGTTTTTTGTTTTCATTAGTTTTGTTTTTTCCCTAGCCCTGATCATGTATTGGTCTTTTTTTCTTTTGTCACTCCTCCAATATGTTGGTTGTTTCTGATGTTTGTATTGTATCTAACTTTATTTCATTTATAAAAAGCTTATAAAATAGACTTGATTTAATTCTAACTGAACTCGAGTAAAAAAAAACTAATAGAAATCGATTGGTATATTTTTAAAAAAGTGAACAAAATCAAAGAAACCAATATTTCATTAATATTCAAAGTTTTAGTTACTTTTTATATCATATATATAGGTTTAACTAAATTTAGTTAATTTACTATTTTTTATTGATTAGTTCTCCAAGCTAAATAAACCAAATAAAACCAAATTACTCCATCCAAACGAACCATATACCAAAGGCTTCGGTCCTGATTAGAACTATTAAAATGAATATGTAAGAAACTCATAGCACAAATATGATTATTAGGGGTTAAAAATAGTATGTTAATTAGAAAGAAAAAAAGGACTATACAACACGTATTTGTGATTGTAGCGGTTGGAACGATCTAAGCGGTTGATGGTCCCAACAACTTCTAGTGAAACCTTTTCGAAAGAAAAAATATAATTAGCCATTAGAATTGTTAGTATACAAAATAATAATCATAGACATTTACATAACACAAGATGATATATGTGTGAAGTTTTTCATAAGTCAAAACACGTTGCTTCAGAATCATATTTGAGAATTATGCTTTATCTTTTAGATATCTTTACGCTTAAGAGAAATCGTCTTTTCCTTTACATGATTTCATCTAATCTTTTCTTTCGAATAGGCAAGTCATGAGTTTTTTTTTATTATTGTCAAGCCAATTTTTTAAAAACATTTATGTACTCTATTGGTGAGAGACTGTCTTTGACTATTACTGTTGTCTTCCACCTGTAAACATATAGATTCATCCCCTTCTATTAGCGAACATGATCCAAGAAAAGAATTGGTGTAAACTCAAAATTCTCATTAGTGATCTCAAAATTGTAACAACGTACATATACATAGAACAAACAACACATTAAACCAGAAATAGCAAACCAGATTACACCAATAAATAGATCAATAAACCGGACATTCCAGAGTCCTTAACCAGTACTAAACCATATATACAACTAATACCTTCCAAGCCTTACATTCACTTATGGCATGGCTAGCTAAATCTATTGGTTCCGGATTGATGCTCTGGAATACACGCTCGTACGTACTTTTTGGAACTCTTCAGAAGAAGTATATATTTCAAATTTGAATAAACCGAACTTGAGGGGGATTCATCTGGTGCATGCGAGATCGGTGATAATGCCCACGTCCCTAGAGGAAGAGGACACTAAAAAATCACGTGATTAATAGTTTCGTTTTCTATCATGCATCGTTCTAGACTGAAATGTTATAACTCAACCCCAATCTCTGACGTGGTTCGGTGTCTGTTTTGCTATTATAATGCACATTCGATGTGCTTCAACGTGCATTTAATGCCTACTTTCGTTGTGTCAAGATGGCTGCTTCTACTATATGGCTTATTGTACCTTTTGCGTCTAAACACTGGTATAACAATATAGTTCACGTACAAATCTTTATTTTAAGCAACTTTTTCGCCAAAATCCTTAAATTTAGTTGTTAAAACAGAAATTGCAATATATTGAAGTGAGTTTCGTTATAAAACATGTCAAAATAAATCTCAACAATTCTTGATATGTACCTCATAAGTAAGCTTTTACATGCAACATATAAAAACAAATATGTAGTATACTAGTATGATAAACCCGTTCCAAACTAAATTTTAGACTAATGTTTGTATAGATTATTATAAAAGTTAATATGTTGTGATATTCGATCCGAAAACTCTATGTGCAGCGTCAAATTAAATCTTCTTGGTTATTCAAAAAAAACTGATATAGTAACTAATTTCATATAGTTTATGATTTTTTGGAAATAATGTTTCAGTATTTAACTAGAAAATTAGTTACATAACATAAAAAGTTGTGAAAAAAAAAAAACTGAAACTTTAAGGGTTTTTTTTCTCAATACACCTAATAATGTGAAAGAGATGTAGAGAGTCACGAAAAGTAAATTGAGAAAACTTGGGACATAACAGAATTTGTCTTTTTCTAACCGAAAGGCAATTCAAATAAGTCCCTTTCACAAAGATCAACCAGAGTTCTCATGTCCTAAGGGGGAACAAAAAAGGAAAATAAATAGACCAAAAACGTTATAAACATTTAGTTAGTACTAATCCTTTATTTATTTCCTAATACTTTATTTACATACATAAACATTGCAGAGTTCCAATACTCTTTTGTTCTACATATCTCTTTAGGCCCGAGCATTCATCACTAACTTACTTGGTTGAGTAAAATAGTTATAAGCTACTATTTTACATATCCAATTAACTAGTTTGGATTGCCCTTCAGAATTCATCAGTTGTTGTATTAATTACACACGGATTCTCATTACAAGAAAGATAGAAGCGAGATTGTGGCATCGCTATTATACTGTAGCCGTTTGTCTCAAGCAGTATCTGAATCGGTCTTGATATTTGAAAGATTGTAAATTATGGAAAAAAAATAGATTGTTTTACATATTTGTTTCAAAAAAAACCGGTTTACTTTATAAATTTTTTGTTTATAGATAAAAACCGTAAATCCATGCTTGCTTTATTTAAATTCAAACCGTATTTATTTTATTTGAGCTCAGAATCGGTCGACCATAGTTTACTACTACTAATTTACGTCGA
Source organism: Schrenkiella parvula (assembly GCA_000218505.1). Lineage (NCBI taxonomy): Eukaryota > Viridiplantae > Streptophyta > Magnoliopsida > Brassicales > Brassicaceae > Schrenkiella > Schrenkiella parvula. The sequence goes on from CM001189.1 coordinate 14,319,342, forward strand.
CGATAAGTTAGGAGTAACTAGACATCAAAAAGAAGTAAACATAATAATAGAAATGAGCATACGAATTTCGCTTTGTTGATGTTAGAGAAAGGATAATTTATTAATTTTTTGGACAAAGAAAATATGACAGGACACATGATGTGTTTGAACGAAACGACAATTTTGTGGGAACAATCCTCACATGTGCTCACGGATGTTAACTTTAAACTGCCATATACATCCAATTCCTAATCGATAATCCTTTTTTATTATTATGATTCTATACACATACAAAACAATTTCTTTTCTTAGGGCAATATCATCTCTTTTCTTTTCCTTTGGGCAATATCATACTTAAAACAAAAACAAAAATTTGCAGCTATGTTCAAATCCTATTAAAAATGACTCAAAATTTAGTGGATTAGCCTCTCTTTTCAACTAAAACTTCAGTAATTTTTATAATTTTCAAAAAGATTTTTAATTTGTAATTTGATTTTGATTCCTTGTAATTTTAATAATCATGCTAGTTCTTTTACAGAAGAAACACGAACAAAAAAAACTATTTTTTTGTAAATAAATCAGACAAATTCAGAATAATTCGCTTTTTGAAGTAATCGCCACTAGAGTTGATTTATGTATGGAATTAGTTTAAACAAAAAAAATACACATTCAACACAATCTATCAATATTGTTTTATTACGTTACTATAATGTTAATCCAATTGTAGTGAACTACGAATTGTTTTTGCATTACTGTTTAGAATAAAACATAGATAATCCAAAAAATCGGTCAATTCATATTTCACCATAATTTTACGCTTCTGGATTATATTTTAACAAAGTTTATTGGAACCATGAAAACACTCACAATCTATGCTAAATCATAGTCCTATCACAACACTAGCTACTATCACAGAGTATTTTGGAAATCTCCTGAACTGTAGTCTATTTGTTTTGGTACATTTTATAAGTATATGTATAGGATCTCTGATATCATATATCAAAGATAGGTATCTGATATCTCATATCTGCATGCATGACTTGATCTTACTAAACCGATCTTCAAGGATGTTGTGGAATATTTCAGTTCTTCAGCTGGAATTACATAGCTTAATTTAGGCGAATGAATGTCCGGAGACTTAGTAATTTGGATGCTTTATGCGATTACTTTTCTGACTTTGAGACGGTGTACGAACATATTAGAAAATAAAAATTGAATGTTTTAGCAAATATTTTTTGTTCTCTCGTAATACATATATCTCTTTCATTTGTCAATAAAATAAAATAAATTATGATTTTACATTTATACGAAACCTCAATAGTTGTGATAGGATTATCCGTGTACATGGTTCCTAAACTGTCATGAATAACAAATTAACGTTACAGTATTGTACAGTACTTGAATTGTGATTATGAATATGAATATGTATCTTCTAATATTTTATTGCTTTTTTTAAACTGATTAAGAGAAAAAGATACAAAGTAGGACAATATATAGACTTATAAAGTTTTTCCGAAAATACATTCTATTGGTTATTTTTTTCTTTTTTTTGTCAACCACATTATGTTTTCTCTTGATCATGGAACACTCTTTTGTAATACTTAACAAAAAATAAATCATTTCTCCTTAGCAAGAAACTAATTTATAAGGTACTAAATATTACTCATAAATTATTTATATCTTTTGACAATGGATATCATTAGGTTAGGTAGCAATCGATCGTGTAGACGTTACTTTCTTAATATTGTATCCACACATGTTATTATTAAAGTTTTTGTGTAAAGGAGAACACATCGTTACTTGTATTTTTAAGAAAATGATTATATTCAAATGACGTTAACAATGTAAAAAAACCAAGTTCATTTTGATTTCATATTTGTTCCTCTAAAGTGAAGTAACGAACTTGAGCTTTGCGTGTCATATACAATTGTTTTTAGTAGGCCACTTGGCTTCTTTGTCACAATGATTTCTATCGCTTTTCATCTTTTGGGTACCAATTGGTAGCTTTAACTGTCCAATGGCCGTGGGGAACCACATGCTCTTTTACTAATCCAACATATTGTAGAAATGAAATTTTGATTATATAAAAAAAAAAGAAATTTACAAGAAACGGTTTAGATTTGAAGCAAACCCATTTGAGGAAAAAATATTTTACATGTAATATAATATGTCAAACATATTTTCAGAAAATTTTCTTTTACGTGTAAAATATTTGAATCAAACATATTTTCGGAAACTTTTCTTTTCTGAAAGCATCAAATTATACTCGAATATATTATAACTTTTACTATTTTAGAAAATTAGGTTATTGAATTCTTGATTTGTAAAAGCACTTTAAAATAAGTTGTTATTCCTTCAGATAAGTTGTATAATAACAACATTTTTAGACATTTGAAATGATTTTGGAATGTTTTAGACTGATTTTCACAATTGTATACAAAATTCAAATCTCTTAGTTTCATGTTAATATATATAGGAATCTCAATGCAAATATTATATGAACTTTTCTAAATTTGCCTAAAAAATTAAAATCATCTAAAACTTGTATTTATCATATCTCAACTTATTACTAATGCGTAGATTGAGTAGTCTCCCTTTTAGCTTTATTAATGGTAATTGGTAAATTTCACAATTCATAATGCCTTTTTAGAGTGAAGATGCGTTTATGATTGAAAAGGAAGTTTTTTCTTTAGCAATAAAACATAATAATTGAGTTACATATAACATTGGCCCTCTAATTATGATTTTAGTATTTTAACTTTTCACCTGTAAGGCTGTAACCAATTTAAGTCAACAATATATATATATTTCTCTTTGGACTCTTCAATATTAAAATTTAAGTTTGTTTTGTTTAAGCCATCATATTTCAGCATGAACTGTCCAAATCAGTTTTTTCTAATAAATACAAAAAAGATTTTTGAACAAAATACCATAAAATTAGAACTATCTAATTATTTCTCGAATTTTTTTTTTCTTCCAGGTGAAAATGTGCTTTTTATCCTTATATTAAAGAAAGTCAATTTTCGAATGTTTTGCTTGGGTGAAATGGAAAAAAATGAAATAGATAATGGACCATTAATTACATGAGACAATGAATAGTGAATCATCAATTTTCTGAAAAACCAACGTGTTTTTTACATAAAAATAATTTTTTTTGTACAGATAATAAATTCACATCCTATATTATTTGTTTTAAAACAAAAATATCTTCATTTAACATTTTAATTTCGAGAATTCCTAAAAAAAAGACCAAAAATATCGGCATTTACACAAAACATTAATTTCCCATATCTACTTTTTGAGGGGTAAAATCGTCATTTAAGTATGAACTGACAGCAAATCTCGCGCGCGAATGGTCACTCTCCTTCCTCCCACCTTCGGACAATCGGATATTTATGTAAAATACTATTAAAACACTTTTATTTTTTTACAAGATTTACCATTACAACAAAAAACATTAAGATTAAATTAACAATTATTATTATTATATTTTTTTGCCGTCATTAAATTAACACTATATATATATATATTCCTCCATCATCTTCGGTTCGTTGTCTCCTTAATAGCAGTTTTTTTTTAAAAAAATAAAGCAATATCAAGAAAAATTAAACCTAACGACATTTTCTTCTCCATTTCTACCCACACAACACACAAACACACTCCATTCATCACTAAAATACTGTAAAAATATATTTTTTACTGACCTCTTGTGCTCCCTTTTTGATCCTTTCCTAGATCTCTCTATGCTCCGAAGAAACCCAGAATCGAAATTTCTCTCAATCACTCGTTTAAAGATCTGAATCAGCAAATGTGATTTATGTAGTGACGAAATTTCTAATCTTTCGGTTTGATTTCAGTCGTAATCGTCTAAAAAAAGCAACTTTTTGTGTGTGTTTTTTTTGTGTTGGTTTGTTCCGTCTCGATTCGTCTCGTGAAGCAAATGTAAGTTCGTACACATTATTGGTTTTTTGGAATTTACTCTATTGAAGCTACAGTTTTTAACAGGATCTTTCTCACTTTTTTTCTTTTCTTTTCTGTGAGGATAAATGTAGACACACTTTTGTTTCGTCTGAGTCTTACTGATGTTTATTCGTTGCTTGGATGAGTTGTGAAAGTGAGTTATTCTTGCTTAGTCTTTGATATTTTGATTTTACTAATTTTAATTGAAAAAATTGTGGGCTTTAGAGGCTAAAGATTCTTTCTTCCTTTTCCTCTTCTTTGTTTGTCTCATTAATTGAAGAGCAATAGTTGTTATACTGTACTTACTGTTTTCGGTTTCTAGCTTTTTTTATATATAAATGGCATAAGATGGAGTTGAACTTTCTTTATTTGATTAATGTGTTTAGGCAAATTTCTCTAGAGTAAGTACTGGAAACTATATGTTCATTCTCTTCAAGCTGTGGTTTAGATTTCAAGTTCTTCCCTTTGGGTTGACTGGATATGGTAATGCTCCTTATGTGTTTAGTTCTTGACAAGTAAAACAGCTAGAAAGATGAATCTCTTCCTTGTTTGGTGGTTCCAGTTAAAATTTCGTTGTATTTCCAGTTTGAGTGTTCTTGATCTGCAAGTACTTGGCCTTGGAGATGATTCTTGTGTTTCTATAGATTAGTTTATTTATGTGTTGTCTGTATTTTGTGTGAAAGCTTGGTCCTTTTAGACCAAATCTATGTCCTTATCTCTCTGAGAAGAGTTTATGAGATTAGATGATTAGTGTCATTTTTGTTTGAATATTTATGTGGTTTGAGTGAAGTGATAGTTTCCATTCATGCATAGTGGAAACTATGTCCTTAGCTCTCTGAGAAGAGTGTATGAAATTATATTATTAGTGTCATTCGTTCTGAATATTTATGTGGTTTGACTGAAGTGATAGTTTCCATTAAAAGTGGTATTGGTCTCAGGATACTAACGCATTCATTCGATTTTGATGCTGCAGTTGAATCTTCAGCAAATTAAAGTTGGAGCTTCGTTTGTGCCAACCAATATGGATATCGGGTTGATAGTTTTTGTCGTTTCGGCGCTTCTTGTTACTGTGACAGCAGAAGTTTACATTGTGACTATGGAAGGAGATCCAATCATAAGTTACAAAGGTGGAGAAAATGGTTTTGAAGCAACTGCTGTTGAATCTGATGAGAAGATTGATACATCAAGGTACTTAGATAGTTTCTCTTCTTCAATTGCAATAGTACCAACATCTGGATAGCTAAAGAACCGTCTGTACATTGCTTGCTCTGTTACATTTTCAGTGAATTGGTGACATTGTATGCTCGTCACTTAGAGAGGAAGCACGATATGATTCTTGGGATGCTCTTTGAGGAAGGATCATACAAAAAGCTTTATAGCTATAAACACCTTATAAATGGATTTGCAGCTCATGTTTCTCCTGAACAGGTAAAAAAAAATTATATTTTGAGATTATTCCTACGAATTTCTCTATTCGTGTTCCCTCTCACTTATACACTAGATTTGGTAGGCAGAAACACTACGTCGCGCCCCCGGTGTGAAATCTGTTAACAAAGATTGGAAAGTGAGGAGACTCACCACTCATACACCAGAGTTTCTGGGACTTCCAACGGATGTTTGGCCAACAGGTGGTGGTTTTGATAGAGCAGGAGAAGATATTGTTATCGGTTTTGTTGACTCAGGGATTTATCCGCATCACCCGAGTTTTGCCTCTCACCATAGATTACCTTATGGCCCTCTTCCTCATTACAAAGGGAAATGTGAAGAAGATCCTCATACCAAGAAGAGCTTCTGCAACAGGAAGATTGTTGGAGCCCAACATTTCGCTGAAGCCGCTAAAGCGGCTGGCGCATTTAACCCCAATATCGACTATGCATCTCCAATGGACGGCGATGGGCATGGAAGGTTCGTCTCTATGTTCTTATAGTCTAATATTGTACTCAGGACCTTGTCACTGTACTAAGCAAATCTGATTATTTTTTTCTTCTCTTATTGTACTGCTGGATTTTCAGTCATACAGCAGCTATTGCAGCTGGTAATAATGGTATTCCTTTGAGAATGCATGGTTATGAATTTGGAAAAGCAAGTGGGATGGCTCCGCGTGCAAGGTAGATAGATAATGCAACATGGCAGGTTTAATGAAAGCTTGTTTTCTTCTCCTTCATAAGCTAAAAGGCTAATTTCTTTCAGGATTGCTGTTTACAAGGCTCTTTACCGGCTTTTTGGAGGCTTTGTGGCTGATGTAGTTGCTGCAATTGATCAGGTACGACTACGAACTTAGCACATACTAGTAAGGAACATAGATTACTTTAACGTAGATTAGTAATTAGAGGAAATGATTTCTCCTGCTGCATAATCTTTTACTGTCTTGTTGTTCTAACTGCTAATTTCCATTAGCAAAGCTGTAGTGGATATTAATTAGAGATCTTCATGAGCAGGCTGTTCATGATGGAGTTGATATCCTTAGCCTCTCTGTTGGTCCAAACAGTCCTCCAACAACTACCAAGACAACGTTCTTGAATCCATTTGATGCTACACTTCTTGGAGCCGTTAAAGCTGGTGTCTTCGTTGCTCAAGCTGCTGGAAACGGAGGCCCATTTCCAAAGACTTTGGTTTCATATAGCCCCTGGATAACTACTGTCGCAGCTGCAATTGATGATCGCAGATACAAAAATCATCTTACCCTGGGAAATGGAAAAATGCTGGCTGGAATGGGATTATCCCGTAAGAAAAAAATGTTATTTGATATTTAGCATGACGTATTCCAAGTTTCTGTTTTGATGAATTAATATGTATTCTTCTGCAGCATCAACTCGGCCTCATCGGTTGTACACTCTGGTTTCTGCAAATGATGTTCTGCTGGATTCATCTGTGTCGAAGTATAATCCATCGGATTGCCAGAGACCAGAAGTCTTTAACAAGAAACTGGTTAAAGGAAAGATTCTTCTCTGTGGATATTCTTTCAACTTCGTTGTTGGTACAGCTTCTATCAAGAAAGTTGTTGAAACTGTGAAGCATCTCGGAGCTGCTGGTTTTGTTCTTGTTGTTGAAAATGTTTCTCCAGGAACAAAATTCGATCCCGTTCCTTCTGCAGTTCCCGGAATCCTGATTACAGATGTGTCTAAGTCAATGGTAATGAGAGTTTCAATGTTTTGACTTACTCTCAGCCTAATTTCTCAATCTGAACCGCCCTTTTTTGCATCTTTAGGATTTGATCGATTACTACAACATCAGTACATCAAGAGACTGGACAGGGCGAGTAAAAAGTTTCAAAGCCGAGGGAAGCATTGGAGATGGTCTAGCACCTGTTCTTCACAAATCAGCACCTCAAGTGGCATTGTTCTCAGCTAGAGGACCTAATACCAAAGATTTCAGCTTTCAAGATGCTGATCTTCTTAAACCGGATATTCTTGCACCCGGTTATCTAATATGGGCTGCTTGGTGTCCAAATGGAACAGACGAGCCTAATTATGTTGGTAAGCATTCAAAGGACTGAAACTAACATGTAAAAATTCTTTTGGAAAGTATAGCTCCTTACTTTGGGCTCTTGAGCAGGCGAAGGATTTGCACTAATATCAGGAACCAGCATGGCTGCACCACACATAGCCGGGATAGCTGCACTTGTGAAGCAGAAGCATCCTCAATGGAGCCCAGCTGCTATCAAATCAGCTTTGATGACAACCTCAACAGTCATAGATAGAGCAGGTAGGCTTCTCCAGGCACAGCAATATTCAGACACAGAAGCTGTAACGCTTGTTAAAGCCACTCCTTTTGATTATGGAAGTGGTCATGTCAATCCAAGTGCTGCTCTAGATCCTGGCCTTGTCTTTGATGCAGGTATAAAGTGCACCTTTTCATCTATTGTATAAAGATCTTTGATCTTTTATCAGTAAGACTGATTTGTCTCATATAGGCTACAAGGACTATCTAGGATTCTTGTGCACAACCCCTGGGATCGATGCCCACGAAATAAGAAACTACACAAATATGCCCTGCAACTATGATATGAAACATCCTTCAAACTTCAATGCACCATCTATCGCCATTTCTCACCTTGTGGGCACCCAAACTGTAACAAGGAGAGTGATGAATGTGGCAGAGATAGAAGAAACATACACAATAACAGCTAGGATGCAGCCGTCTATTGCCATCGAAGTGAACCCTCCAGCAATGACTCTCAGACCTGGGGCTTCTAGAAGTTTCTCAGTTACTCTGACCGTGAGATCGGTTTCTGGAGTATACAGTTTCGGGGAGGTGAAGTTGAAAGGTAGCCGAGGGCATAAGGTGAGGATACCGGTGGTGGCTTTGGGTCATCGGCGATGAGCAAATGATGTTGTGTTTGTAATATTATTTTTTTGTAATATGCAGTAATAAGAATGTAGTTCTAGAGAATTCTGTCTGAAAAAAAAGGAAAAATGCTTAATAGCAGTTTGTAAAATTAGTTTTTGATATAAAACTCCACCTTTTGGAGTTCCTGAGATATGATCAAATGCTCAACTTTAAACAGTATAGACTTGTCTTTTGTTTTCTGTAACGATTCATTACTAATTCCAACAAAAGAGCTCCATCAAAAAGAGAGAAACAAAAAGCACTCTGAAAATTCTATAAATAACAATGAGATATAGAGAAAACAGAAGTTAAAATTGTCCCAACGTACCCAACCAAATGAAAAAACCCCAAACTCTTCCTATGCTTCTCAAGATCACAACGATTTTCTCTGCTCTTAAACCGACTTTGCAGCGAGTTACATCTTCTAGGGATTCCAGGATAGTTCCTCAAGTTTAAATAAAGCTTGGTTCCTTAGAATGTAATGGGACGTTGGTCAAAGAATCCGAGTCAAAAGAATACCTCTGTTGCACTGCATTTCATCGATCAATCCAAATCACTAGTGAGGTTTATGCAATGTTGTGTAGTTTGGAAAGAGGTTGATCAGTTTATCGAGAGTAGATGCATGAAATTTCCTTCCAAAGAGATAGCAAGGTCTTTTGATTCCGTTCCACATGCAATGTGTCCATGTTATTTTACCCTGTGTTTGCAGACAAAAAAGGAGAATTATAATCTCGGTAAGGGAAAAAAACGGGTAGATTTACAACTGATTACAAGTAGAGATCAACTGGTTTTCAAGAGTGTACCGTTCTCTCACTTGTTACGCGTGAAATTGCGTTAATGGACTGCAAAGTGATCAAAGGGTATACCAATTAATCATCACAATGGAAGCAAGAAAGGGAATAGTCAAGTAAGAGTTTAAAGAGACCATAGCAGTTTAGTGATAATACCGTGAGGTACTTCAGTAACTCGTGCGTGATATCTTCAGGCATGTATGTTCTTGGATGCCACTTTTTCTCAGACCAATCAACATATGTCACAGTCCAGTTAGCAATGCCACCAGGATCAAGCATCTGAGAGATTTATCACACCAAAGTAATTACGGATAAAGAAAGAACGAAAAAATGAAAACAATTTCGTTCAGTCAAAATGGATTCTCACATAGAAGAACGTTGGCAAGTAGTGTTCATCCGCGATGCAGTTCTTGTTGCTCTCTACACCTGGCTGATTAAAAAGAAAGCCTTACTATTAATGTGTGGTTATTTCATAGATTTAAATAGCAACGACTCCATAAAATCGAGAAAAGTAAGTAAGAAGCATCTATTTTGAGGTTTAGGTCATACTCACCCTACAGTAGTCCCGGAATTTTGAGTAGTAAAGACTGTCTGCCATAGTTATTACAGCATGCTGACGCTTCATGGCGAACCACTGCACGGATAAAGAGATATAGTTGACTCAGCCATGAAAACTTGTTGAAGAGCTCTCTCGCACCAGTTTTTTTTGTCACTTGATCAAAATGCTTCTCAATGAACTCAATCACGACAAATGGAACTAGATATGCAGATCAGATGTGTTTAATTGATGATATTAATACTAGGTGGAACCAATTCATCACTAGCAAGGAAAATTTTGGGCTTCAAAAAGAAAATTCCAGTTCTTACATACGGATGTAAGAATTAGGCCACAAAGACTTCTACTTCAAAAATCCTTCTATCGTATAAACCGGTTCCAATAATGACACAGAAATGATTCCGTATACCTGAGTCTATGTATTTTAGTGATCTCTCATGTATTTTCAGAGTATGAGGCAAGCATAAAACTGGATCCGCGAAATAGTTTTTACCTGTGCACCCTTTCGAAAATCTTCCTTTGGAATTTCCGGCAACATGTGATCCATATGCCTGCCGGTTCCATGTGGACCAGGATCGTCAAAGCTGAAGAGTCAGAGAAAATCATATATTAGTACAGAGAAGCCAGGAAAATATCTGGCAACATATGTAACTATGATTCTGAGATCTCATCAACTGGAACAAATGAGACTTTACCAGTCAACATAGCTGACATTGCTGTACATCATATAGTTGTACATGTATTCAAAACTTCGAAGTGGCACACAACTGCAAAATCAAGAAACACTCTCAAGGTCGTTCGGGAAACCTCAGAATAATCACTGAGAAGAGAAATGAAGTTTCTGGGGTATTACCTATCAGAGAGTAAAACAAATTGCTGATTATCAGGATCTCTAAGAGCATTGGTCAACAAACGTCTCTCGGCGTCAATCATTGATATTCTACCCCAGACCACCTTCAGAAAAATATATATATATGATGCTTTTACCACAATTCATGAAAGTTATTACAGAAGCAAGATAAATCCATGATACATACACCAGCTAAATGTAGTCATTCCAGACCTATAGTATATAGAGGTCAGACACAGAAAAAGAGACAGACCTCATCACTTCGAATTTCACGGTTAACAAAGTAACGACTGGTGTGAACTGGCGTATCCTTTGATGCATGGATATACACAGAGAATTTCCCCTCATGACCCTGTGAGGGATAAAGGCACAAAACCATCAGTGAAAGAAATAAGTTGACAAAAGAATCAAATCAAATGCAGAGATCATAAAAATATTGCAAGTGTCGTTCATAAGGCATATCTAAGTATTCTGCTGGCTGAATGTGCTGCATCTAAGAAGTTAAACAATTTTCCAGACGTCTAGAATTTTGAAGGATTGTCAAACAGTACTAAAAGCCAACATTAACTTAAAAAGAGTTCACTGAACATCCTATCATCAGTATCTTCTTTAGCCAGAGGAAACCTCTGACAGAATCGATGCGGGGAAGAGATGAAGTCTACCTGGAAAAAGAGGTCCCATAGCTTTTCAAAAGGCAATGTACCGGGAGTTAAGAACATAAATGCAATTTTAGAAGTCTTTCGTATAACACGAGGGGAGCTCAATATTTCCCTAATCACTACACGAGCTGCAATCTCTTCATCGTAAAGTATCCTTGGCGAGGGTGGAAGCCAATCAGTAAGCCCTTTGCATCCATTAGTTGAAAACATATAACAAGCAGCTTTGCTATGATGAGGGAACATGTAAGCACCAATTGCAAACATTGTTATCATCGAAACGACTCCAATGATCCATACTGACTTCCTTGTAGGAGCACGGTAGCGAGCTCCAAGCAAAGACTGTATATAATTTGTTCTGCCTAGACGCCACCCTTTAACTGCCTTCATCTCATAAAAAAAACCTTTATTGCATACTGCAACGCGTCAACCTCAAATATTCTTTAACTCACTGCCAAATCTGGAGGGGCAAGTTTCTTCAGAAAAACAAGAAAATTCCAGCTGAAACCTGAAAGTTAAAGATAAGAACCCATATTTGAATGTCAGAAATCTATACAGACCAGAACATAAGGAAACCATAGAGAAATGGAGAAGAGCATGCGATAAAGCTCAGAAAACTAAAACAGATAAAGATATAAATTCAAAATTTCCATCGTTTCTATAGTTTATCCAAGCTAACCAGCATAACAAAAGAAACGAACGTCATACAGACGAATTAAATCATAAGCGTGAGACTCAAATCGACAACCTAGATTCTTGAAGAAGATTATTTCTCTAAGTTATGTTCCTTTCCTGAAGAGAAGAAAACAATTTCACCTTTTCTCTCAGTTTCTTATTCATTTACAGATATCAGAATCAAAACCAACTTGGAAACTTATAAGCATAACAGGTGAGTGATCCAATAGAAAGATGGAAGAATGAAACATCCACATGAATATAGATTGACAATTTCAAACGATACAAGTCTTGGCTATATCCAAACCAAGAAAAGTCAAACCATCGTCACACCTTATAAACCTACAGACAATCATTAACGCGCACTGCTTCAGGACAAACATTACAAGTCAACAATTTCCATAAACTGTTTGCTTCTCGATCCCAGAAACTATCAGAACGGAAGGAGATCAAAACCAAATCGAAATATCATTTTTAATTAGAGTTTTCACATCTTGAACCAAATCTGATCTCTTTAAAAGCTAATTCACATCGTCCGCAGATAATCCAAAATCGGAAAATTGAAGACTTTAACAGCCAACTCAATCTACACATCAACGAAAATCGAAGAGCCGAGAAAATGAAACCTGGAAAAAATTTCTAGACAGAACCAGATCCCACAGACGGCGAGCTTTGTTTTGTTCCCAACCAAAGATCTAGGGGAAAAGAAAAGAAACTCCGAGAAAAATCTCAACTCTCAGCGAACGAACAACTGAGAGCTACAAACTCCAAGAAACGTATATAAATCTCCAGGAGTATTCGTATCGATAACTATGCACGCATGTAAACGTAATTTCAATTTCTTCTGCAAAAGAAAATCTCCCTCTTTTCACGATTTCGTTTCTTCTTGACTTTCTTGTTCTGATCTCTCTCTTTCTCTATTTATGTCTCTCGCTCTCTCTCTGTCTATAAAATGAAGGTATGTATGGACTCTGTACACAGAAGAAGAAGAAGACGACGACGACGATGAAGAAGAAGAAGTCTGTCTCTTCGGTTCAAAAACTGGAGAAGTAAATTTTTGAGGTAGAGAGATTAATAAGAATATTTTATATATACATACTTAAGAAGTTTATTAAATTAAACAACGTGTAAGTTTATAATTGGCTCTACTTGTACTTGTAATATACTCACCACGCGCCATGAGACCGCGTGCGTTTGAAAACTACGCTTAGATACAAATGTTAAACCAGTAAATCATGCCTAGCCTAAATACTGGCCATTCGGTTTTCTGGTTCGGTTTGGTTCAATTTGTTTTTTTTAACAGTAATACATAAATCTAAAATAATCCATACAACCAAATTGCAAATACAAAATCTAGATGAAAAATAAAAAATGATTGTATCTTGACAAACTGTACAAGTTTATTCGTATTTGTGTTTGTTTAGTGTGTGTCAAATGAAATAGCCCAATTGGTGAAAAAACATCAACACAGCTGTAACTCCTTTAGGTGTGTTGCGAAATTCGGCCAATTTTTTAGATTGAGCACAATCTTAACTAGTTCCATAATTGAAAATAACACTAATTACCGGTAAACCTCACACATTTCATTACATAGATGAGTGTTTCAAATTCTTCAATTTTGTTTTTTTTTAGTTTTTTGGATAAGAAGTATGAATAATAATTATAGATTGTTATTGGTTTTTAAATTACATAGAATTTAAAAGATTTCATTGATTTCCAACAAAAAAAGTTTGATTAGGGCTTGGTTCAATTCGGATCTGATTCTAACTAAACTTAATTTTTAATTAAAAATTAACCTATTAAAATTATTTATTTATTATATAGACATTATTTGGTACGTTTTAATAATTTTATTTTATATTCTGTTAACTATTTTTTTATAAATTTCAGTTTCGTTTAGTTCTCTTTATTTGGCATAAAATACAAGTATAAATACAAGTATAATACGTCTTTTTGTTTGGCACTTAATAAAAAATGGTTTTTAATTTGGTTCGATTTCAATGTTCATCTCTGTAAGTCACATCGATTAGTTGGGTTGGGTCAATTTGGTGTCGAGTCAAAGGAAGGCGCGTTAGATTATTATTTCATTACAGGCGCGTACTTTGTTTTGTCCTCATTTTTAACATAAAGTTTACAAAAAGGTCTTTTATTTTGCTTTTGCTAGTATATACCAAAGTCTAAAGTCTAAAACTCTTATCTTAATTTTGTTTTAGGGTACTAAAAGATCAATGTAGCTGACCAAAATAATATATCATTATAGTACTAGCGAATGTATTAGATTGATTATGGATTATTAAGGAAAAGAAATATACGAACATTTAATTATCATTATATAATATAAATGTAACTATGCCAAAATTAAACTTTTATTATTTTTATATGTAATGAGATAGAACAATATGTTATATGAATATTAAATTGCCAAAACAGATAAATAGTAGAATAATGAATATTTAATTGAATAAATATTTAAAATTTATTTATAAAACACTATTTTTTGAAAAAGACTGGTTTTAATAGAGTAATAATGTTTTCAGCTAATTATTTGAACATATGTCTACAATATATAGTAAAATCCCTTTAAACTATATAAAATAGAAAAATTTGATAGAAATTCTAAAATACGGAATTTTTTTAATAAAAAATTCTAAAAAAATATAGCAAAGATCCATAAAAAGTTGTAACCATTATACTAACATATATTTTATTCATTATCTTTTAATACGATTTTCAAAGTTAATTTAGATTAATAATGAACGTAGAATCATACTAAAGTCTGTAAAAGCATTAGCATTTTTTTTTGCCACCCGAAAACACAAACTTTTTAACCTTAATATTTGAGTTATGTTCCAAAGCATATCCAAATAAGTTGTAGTATTATAAGATTTTTTTTTTGTGGGTTGTTCCCATTTTCTCAAACAAGTGGACGTTGACCTCTACTTTTTTCTGTCTTTGATTTAACTCATGAATTAGTAAAATTGTTTATTTAGTTATAAATGGGTTTATATGTAAACAAATTGATGTTATTATAGTTATAGATTCAGATTTGTAAAGCAAACTACTGCAGTTTCGTAGATTCAATTATTTTAGATGTAAGAAACGAAAACGAAAACAAAAAACTAATTTAGATGTTTCAAATATCATTTGTCATAACTTTATGTATTATAAATTAAATCATCCACATATGAATGATAAGATATTTAATTAGACCGTCATAGATAAATAAATTTGTTTTATATGTAAGAAAATTGATGTTATTATATGTAGTAAAACTATGTGATAGAGATTAAAAAAATAACAGTAAAAATATATAAAAATTTGGTCGGACATAACTTAAAGCAGGAAATAAGTAAAGAGAAAGATCGTGCAACCCAATTACTCCCCACGATAGTGTCAAATTATTTTTATTTGTTCTCGTATACACAAATTCCCACGAATATTTGAATCAAAATCACAATATTATCAAAATATAATAATTTTGTGTTACATATAAACATAATTTTTCTTTTACCATATTAGTTACCAAATCAACGATCCATACGAGGTAAAGTCAACGGCCCACATACAAAGAACTAATACACACACATATACTTACTATAATTAATTTCTTGCTCTCACCCACAAGGCCTTAACCAAGTACGTTGATCCCACTTCTTTATTGTGTTGCTCTCATGTTTTCAGATTCCATCGTATATTCGAAAAATTTAAAGTTTAATTTGACGAATTCTAGATATTTTTTGAACTATTCAGCTTTAGAATATGGATCTAATGATTTATCTAAGATATAGGCAGATAATGGTGCTAAATAAAATTATTAATTACCACTTTACTATATAGCAATATATATATATATATATATCTCATAATGAAGTTAAATGCTATTGATTGTTTTTACTTAAATTTTAAACCAACAACTAAAATATGTCAAATCAAACATTTTAATTAAATCTTAAAAAGTTAAGATTTTTCAAAAAGATTAATTTCTCAACAAAAAATAGAAATTAATATCAGTAATTATGATATATCAAATTATTAATTTTAATTAAATCTTAAAAACTTTTATCCGTCAATCAAACTAAAAAGAAAATTAAACTAACAAATAAAAAAAATATCTAAAAAAAAAATTCATGTGTTCTCTAGATTAACTTTTTGAAAATTTAACATCAAAAGAACTAATAAAAAAAATTTATGTTATAAAATATGTCAAAAAATACAAAAATTTATATCTTTAAAATAAATAAAAACGAATATCAAAAGAGGTAAACTAACAAAAAAATTAATAAAGGAAAATTGACTTGAAATTGAGTGTAGAAATAAATTATTTATGACTTTCATAAATGTTATAGAAAAATTATTCAGATTTTTAAGCAAACATGTTATGGTAAAGATTTATTGTATTATTTGCAAACAGTTGACAACTACAAAAGCAACTGTCGGTATTTGTAGTACATGTTTTTACAAATCTCCATGACAAACATTATTTACCATTCTGCAAGTTAATATTGGATATATTTTTTTCTGGAAAGTAAAATATCTTATATATTGCAATGCATTACAAAACAAAATCATATCAGCTTCACTACTACACACCAAAATGATCACGTCAAATAGAAGAGCATACTGCATACCTAGTATTATAAACTCTTTCTAATATTATCTCAATAAATAAAATATCACTTAACGTTAATTAGAATTTATCAAATGTTTATTATTCTTTTTGTACTGTTTTTTAAAAAAATTACTTAACATGAGTTAAAGTTTATCATATGTTTATTGTGAAATATCAAATTCAAAACTTGAATATTATGCTATGAGATAAATATTCCAAAAAGATAAAGACAACACACACATATATATATATTAGATACAAAAGTATACAAAGTATATAACAATTATACATTCTGGTGAAATTTTACTAAATATAAAGCAAAATTAAACATACACACAAATTAATCTTTTATCTCACTCAAGTAAAAAGATAGCTAAAAGATATGATAAAAACAGTCACGAAAGTGTATTGACATTTTATATGAATTAAAAAAGTTCTAAATAATATTTGAAAACACTATACAAATAACATTCCACTTGAAATACAACGAGTAGCTAAGCTATGTTTTTATACAATTACTACCGATGTTTGAAACTTCACAAACGACCCATGAATAACAAGAAGTTGTATGTCACGATTGTAGCTTCGGTAATAGAACCTCATTCATTTTTATGGAGACTTACGCCATAATAAAAACATTTAGGACTCTTTAAAGTCTTTCATAGCATGACAAGACAAGACTATAGAGTTGTGTTTGAAACAGCTACAAATGGAACATGTTCAAAATCTCCTTTTGAAAAATCTGCAGAAACTCCGCAATTTCCTATAAAGAACACTCGAAACACCTTCTTGGGAAATCTTAGGTAAGGTTTTACTAATTGTTCTATTTTTAAATTTACTTAGATATGTTATGTGGTTTTTGTTTGTTATTCTTTTTACTGTAATAAATGGTTTATATTGTCAACATGGCAGTGTAACAATTCATGCCAAGTTTTCGGAAAAAATCAAAAGTGCAAATTGATAGATATTAACGGAAAGAAGCGGGTTGTTGTCGGAAGACGTTAGTCTTCAAACAATTCGGACCAATCCACTTTGTTCCCTTATGGCCTAATGCAGTTCGAGTTTGGGTAGATAGTGAAGGTAGAAGATGCAGCAGTTCTGAAGCCGTCTTCTCAAATCTAGTTTATGGAAGATGCAATTGATATATCTATTACATGATCAGATGAAAAAGTGATTGTCCTACATGGGATAAGAGATTTAATCAAATGTTTGTACTTTAGTTTTATATTGGATTTTTTAATTATTGTTAAACTGATGTAAAGTTTGTTGATTGTGAGACTTATGATGTTAGTTTAAGACGTAGACTGAGTTTTGATATGTATGTTGTAGATGATTTATAAAACTTAAAAATTATATGTAGATTGGATATTCTACACAAAAAAAGTTCCAAAATGTGGAATAATATGCAAATAAAATACTAAATATTATTATTACATAACATAAGATTCCTAACACTAAATATTATTGCATCAACTACTACAAAACAATAAAACAATCAGGTATAACTAAATTTAATACAACAACATGAAAATACTATAACATAATATATATATACATCGTTTAAATAAGTTGTAACATAATAAATGCATCATTTAAATGAGGTATAACAACATTATTAAGGTATTTTAGTAATGTTGTAATGGAAGAACATATAATAGCACATTAAAAAATGTTATCATATACATGTGATCCTATTATAGTTATGGATGTTCTAATGTTTATAAAAATGTTATTGTACCTTATTATATTAATAGTGTACTATTACTGCACATTTTCTTGTAGTGTTCATTTATTTGTTTTTTCACTTATATCTTTTCAAATATTAAAAATCTCTTTCAGTCGTGAAAATTGACAGTTGTTTGTATTGATTATGACAATGTTTTTTTTTGTGACTGTTACATAGTGATATATTTGAATAAAAGTTAAAAAATTATGAAATCAAGAGATCTGGCTGTTATTTGCAAATAGTTGAGCCGTGTGAACTACTATCATCGCCGTCATCTAAATCATCTTGAGGTACGATAGTTTTTACACTTGTATACGGTAATGTCTCTCTTTCTTAGGTTATACCTTTGTTTCAGTCACTGAATCTATCGAGTTTGTAAAAGTGAGAATTGGTTTTTGAAGGCTGAAACAAATTTGAATAAACTTTTAAAGCTCTTCGAAAAAGATAACCTAATATTTTATTATTATCTTTTAAAATATTTTTTGTTACATCATGACTTATTTATATAACAGAAAAAAATATTTTAACGACTACAGATGAAAGAAGCAAATTCATTTGCTAGTTGTAGCTGTAAAGAATCACTTAAATTTTCTTCCACGACAAACGGGTTGTTTATAGATCTAGATCAACGTTGTTCATAACAATTGTTTATTGTTAATAACAGATTTGTCATATTCTATTTTTCTGACTATTTTTTGAAGATAGTGATTGTTGTTACAAACACAAAAAAAGTAGAAGTGAAAGTTGTAAGTGAAACTCTAAGCATATTGTTAGACATTGTGTATGCATAAAAGAACATAGAGATAGTAAGCGAGTTCTGTTGATCATGATTTTTTAAACTAAGGAAGATTCAAAACGAAAGAGAAAACCTCCTACAAATTTGATGTTTATTTTCTAAACTAATGAAAAAAAAAAGTTCCTATAAACTTGATGTTATATCTTTTTAAAAAACTTTTTGGTGTGAATCTTTTTATGTTATTATATGTTACTATAGTGGAATTTTGCTAGGTGTTTGATGTTTATCGAGATTTTGCATTTCTCAAGAGGTGTTATTCAAGTTTTTGTGAGTTTCCATGTACTTCTTTTTGGTAGATTCATTTTTACCCACATATGGTTTATCATTAACATACTTTTTATATCAATATCTATATTTTTTGTTAAAATTGTAAATTGTCTTAATAGATAAAATTAATTAAAAAAACTTGGATGGTTGAATAATTGTAAATCGTAATTTTAACTGATTTTTACTATATTTTAATTAAACCCAATATAATCAATTTAAAGTTTATTAAACTAAACCGAAAAATCAAATTACAAACAATTAATTTATGGTTTTAGATTTTTAGTTTCTTATAAACCGGTGAAACCAATTTAAAAAAACCATATTTCCATCTTTAAAATAAAGTATTTTTTTTAACTATTGTCTTTAAGTATGGCGCATATAACCAACTTATATGACTATAATTTTTGAGTTTATATGTAGCATAGTTCATTAGTTACTTGCATTGATGAGAATAATGAAGATTAGTTTTGAAGTATGTGCCGAAAGGAAAATAATTTGGTCATTTGACTTTTGTTTTATTAATGTAATTTTTCAGATAACCTCCCATCAATTTGATTGCATAGTATTATGATTTGATTTTTGTTAGTATTTTTATTCATAATTTTTGTTTTCAATAATGTAATTCGAAATTGTAGTTTCCTTTTATGCTTTTGTAAATCGAATTTGAATCTGACGCAATAAATCAGTGGATAGTCAATATAAGATCGTAGTGTGGTTTTCTCATTTTTTTGAGTTGTTCTGTAATTTATGTTTATTGTCATTTCATTTTGTTAAGTTTGTCATACTGGTGATCGCTAATAATGGTGAAAAGCTTTATTAATAACATATACATTGTCATGCAAAGTATAATTTAGTGACTGAAGAAGCTATTGCCTTCCTCTCATTCTTTTTCTCCTACGATGCCTTAAGATTAAAATTATCGCCAACAGAACCAGAGCTATTACCCCTAACAAGCCTAGAACCTCGCCAAATCTCAACACTTTGTTACTCTTGCCGGAAGCGGAACCACTAGGCATGTCGGAAGCAGCGAGTCTAATATATAACGTATTCCCTTCGCTGTTATCTTCTTCAAGTTGTTGAAGATTAAAGACATCTTTATTCCACATCAAGCATCGATTCGAACTTTCATCATGTGCATAAGCATTACAAGAACAATTCTCTAGACAAGCTGATCCGCAAAAACTAAGACTCGTTATCCCAAATACCTCTAAATTGTCAGGTAATTTCATGTTATATATAGGCAGAAACTGGTTAATGTCTCCACGAGAGCATTGTAGCTCAGTCCTTCTGACGCAGCCTGCAGAGTACCTTTTCGAGTCCCAATCTTTCTGCGACTGGGGCCTAAACCCTTCAAGGCATTGGCAAAAAGGTTGAGACTTGTCAGTGCAAATCCCAAAGGAGCCACAGTAAGCGTAGACTTGGCAGTGTTGCTGAGGCTGAGACCAGAACAAGTTCCAATCGTTGTTGGCTAACCAAGTGAACTGCTTGATTTGTCCGGATAGGTCCATAGATAATCGTGAGAGATTTGCGTGGTTGTAGACAGAGTAAGTGAAGTACGACTCTGTCGAGTTGGAGAAAAAGCTGAAGTTGTAGATGTAATTGGAGGAAAAGTCAGACAAGTTACAGATATATGGTGGGACCTACTGTGAATCTTCTCTTGACCTCGTCAACTTCAATTATTTATTATTGTCTTTCATATGTTTTGCTGTGAGTTACGTAAGATTATTTATAATGGGGGGCTTGTTGAAAAAAATTCAAATGTTGAATAGTTTTAAGAGAAAATTATTCAGATTGACACCCATTCATCAATTAATTACTATACTAATAACAGCCGTGGAAGAAAACTTATTAGAATAGTTAGTACACTGTGCTTTTATATACACACGATAAACCCTAAAAATAAAAGACAGATGGCACAATCAAGTTGAATATAGGGAATCAAAGGCTGCAAATCGATTCTTCATGTTCATCTCTTTAAAGGCTGGTTGTTTTATCAGACGCTCCTCTGTTTTTGTCTTGTTGCAGAGAGGCAATTATGACAGTTGCGTTTGGCTGGACGTGAGTATTTGAGCATGACCAGGCTTGAGTGACTTAGGCATATGGTGCGTTTCAGTTGGTTAAGGCTCACTGGTGGTCTATCCAATATCGAAACACTGTCGTTTTGAGCAATCGTGCTTATACCCCCTCTCAAACTTGGGATGGGTGCAAAATCCATACCAAGTTTGAAGCGCAAGTTGAAGAATGCTTTAAATGGGAGGGATTTAGTAAATATCTGAAATTTGTAAGAAATGATAGCTATTATCTTTAATGTTGAAATTTGGAAAATAGAATAATAACTACATTTGGATTAATATTTTAAAGAAAATAAATCATATATATCACCATTAATAATTTTAAAAAAATATATATTGAATTGCAAATATAGAAAAGAAATTTCAATCTAAAATTAAATAGCAAGCAAATTTGTGTATCTATATATGTAATTGTTTCATCAAAAATAATTGCAAATGTGTTTTAACAAATACATAACTAAGAGAATATTGATTGAAAATCAAAATTTATGGATAATTATATATTTGAATTATAACGATTAATAGAATATCCGAATTGTTAAGTTTATTTAGGTTTAACCGTAATAGAATATATTGGTTGAACGATTGACGGATTAACTAAAACAAATCAAATACCAAATTGTATTAAAGTTTATATATACAGTTGTTAAATATAAACTAATATAAATCAACGTTTTTTTTTAATTTTAAATTAAAATTAGCTAAATTTTAAGTAGAATCAAAATTGAAAATTTGCTAAATAAAACCAAAAAATAAATAATAAATATCTCAGTTTAACTTTGGATTCATAGTCCGCAAACAACTAACTAATAAACATGTGAAAAATATAATTTAGTAATTGTAAAAGCTATTTGTCAAATCAGAGATTTCTAACAAATAAATAATGTGAATATGTATTATACAATGGAAGAAAATTCAGCGATTTCAAAGTTACAACTAAATTAAAAAGATAGTATTAAAAATTACACAATTTATGAACATTGAGTGTACAATATTAGCTAACCCGAAGAGTTATTATTAGACGTTTTCTTGGAAGAAGAAGAAGACAAAGAAGAATGGCTCTGTTTCTGTGAAGAATTATGGCTCGACGAAGATGACGACTCAGTGAAGAAGACCACAGATCCATCGTTTTCAACTAAAGCTTGGATCGATCTTGGAAACGGTGGCGGATTCACTTCGAAAACACCTTCAAGAATCTGAACAACTTGACTCATCGCTGGCCTATGAGTCTCGTCGTCTTGTATGCACCAACACGCCACTTTACAAGCTCTTGTGAGCTCCTCTATATCCACGGACTCGCCTTCTAGTCTCGGATCAATCAACGAGCGGATGTCTCCATCTTTGGTGAGTACAGTTGCGGCCAAACTCGGAAAGAATCTGACTTTACCGTTCTCTGATTGCTCAGTGTTTCTTCTCCCTGAAACAAGCTCGAACAGCATCATCCCGTAGCTGTAAACATCGGCTTTCGCTGTTATTGCAACTCCCGAGATCCATTCTGGTGCAAGATAGCCTCTTGTGCCTCTCATTGTCGTCAAAACTCTGCTAAAATCTCGACCCACAAGCTTAGCTAAACCGAAATCAGCAACTTTGGGACCGAAGTGTGAATCTAACAAGATGTTCTCCGGTTTTATATCGCAGTGAATGATACAGTCTCTACATTCGTCATGTAAATAAGCCAATCCTCGAGCCGTCCCTAACGCGATCTGGTACCGAAGTTTCCACCCGAGGACGATCTTCTCTTCGGTTTCACTGATGAAGAGATGAGAATCCAAAGAACCGTTAGGCATGTAATCATAAACCAGCAACTTCTTGTTTCCTTCAGAGCAAAAACCGCGAAGCCTCACTAGATTCATGTGTTGGATCGTTCCTATCGTCACTACTTCCGTCCTAAACTGCTTCTCTCCTTGGCTGATACCCTCAAGCCTCTTCACCGCAATGTCACTAGAATCCTGTAAAACCCCTTTGAACACAGAACCGAAACCTCCTCCTCCTAGCTTCTCCGAGAAATTCTTTGTCGCGTTCTGTAATTCTCTATAGCTAAACGCAGCCAACGTACCATCACTCTTCTCTCCTCTCATTCTTTTTCTCCTACGGTGCCTTAAGATTAAGATTACCGCCAACAGAACCAGAACTATTACCCCTAACGAGCCTAGAACCGCTCCAAATATCATCACTTTGTTACTCTTGCCGGAAGAGAAACCACTAGGCATGTCGGAAGCAGCGAGTCTAAGATATAACGTATTCCCCTCGTTGTTATCTTCTTCCAGTTGTTGAAGATTCAAGACATCTTTATTCCACACTGAGCATCGATTCGAGCTTTCATCATATGCATAAGCCTTACAAGAACAGTTCCCTAGACAATCCGATCTGCAAATACTAAGACTCGTTATCTTTAATACCTCTGGATTGTCAGGTAATTTCACATTGGAAAGATGCAGAAACTGGTTAATGTCTCCACGAGAGCATTGTAGCTCAGTCTTTCTGACGCAGCCTGCAGAATAATCCTTCAAGTCCCAATCTTTCTGAGACTGGGGCCTAAACCCTTGAGGGCATTGGCAAAAAGGTTGAGACTTGTCAGAGCAAATCCCAAAGGAGCCACAGTAAGCGTAGACTTGGCATTGTTGCCGAGGCTGAGACCAGAACAAGTTCCAATCGTTGTTGGCTAACCAAGTGAACTGCTTGATCTGTCCCGATAGGTCCATAACGAATCGTGAGACATTTGCGTGGTTGTAGACAGTGTAAGTGAAGTACGACTCTGTCGAGTTGGTGAAAAAGCTGAAGTTGTAGATATAATTGAGTCTCATCTCTGGGACTAAATCGAAGATCTTGCTTTGACTGTTCCAAGGACCACTTGACCAGTACTGAGTCGATCCGTTCCAGAGGATTTTGTAAGCTGTGGATTCGTCTAGCTCGAGAGAGAACAAACCTGGTGATGGGTCTTCTTCATTCTTCCACGACGTGAGTCGTTGACTCTTCTTGGTTCGTTTGTCGAGCCGGATTTTGACCCCGGGAAGCCACGTGTTACCCGGATGATCAAAGCTTTGCCATAGAACAGAGCCCGATTCGTCTCTGAGAACGAGATTGCCCTCATCGAGCAAAACCGCTTTGAGAGCAGAGGAAGAGTTAGTTGCGGTGGAATTGAGACCAGTGGACCAAACCGGAGTCTTGTTTTCGCCGTCGAGAAGGACCAAGTTTCCGTCGGAGATTTTGAGAACTGACGTGTTCTTGTCGGAGACTGGTTTGTCACGATTAGCTACCCAGACGATTGTTTGTTTAGGGAGTTGCTCGTACCACATACCTATGTAGAAGTTTGAAGAAGTACCTGGTTTAAAGAAACCCATTCTGAAAGTTCCGCCAGAGGAAATGATCGTCTGGTCGCCGGAGAGACTAAAGTCGGCGGAGATCGTGTCGGCAGCGGAAGAGACATGGATGAAAAGGAAGAAGAAGAAGAAGGAAGAGAGGGTGAAGAAGAACGAAACCATGAGAAAAGCTTAGAGAAAAGAGAGAGATGGAGAGAGATCATATGAAATATGATTGTTATGGTTATATGAAGAAGAGTCTCTGCTTTATTTAAAAAAGCTACAAATCTTTAAAAGTCTATGGTCGTGTCGCGTGACTCGTAGTGAGGTTTGGTTTGTCAATGGCGAATTGGAAACAAAACTTAGAAAGAAAAGAGAAAAAGGAGATTTGATTTTGTGTGGTTGGTTGTTTATTGGGGAAAAGTCAGACAAGTTACAGAAATATGGACCTGTGACTGTGAATCTTCTCTTGACCTCGTCAACTTCTATTATTTATTAGTCGTCTTAAATACGTTTTGTTGTCAAATTATAAATGCGATATTCATAATAAACCGAACTAATACCTAAATCGCACTATGATTGGTTGTAACAAAGTATGAAAATGAACAAAAAATGGTAAATTCTCTAGCATATGGTCTTTTTTTTCATGATGACCTCCACCTCCTCTTAAGTAGCCTCATTTTCCAACTTAATGTATCATTTATGGCCATTAATACAAAAGTTTAATCGTGAATCATTGTGAAATTTGACTATATACAAATTAAGCATTTGACTTGTTTTGGGCTTTATTATGGGCTATCCGACAAAAAAAGATGAGATTATGGGCTTTAAATATGTGTTTTGGTTATAACAAAAAACAAAAACAAAAATCCAGAAAAATATTCCACCTGAATCCAACAAAGAGAAGAGACACACGAACGTCTGTCAAATAGGGTATAAACAAAATCAGAGGCCAAAATATTTGAACCCTAAATCTGAATATGAATTCAGTTTAAAAAATCTGATCCTAAATATTATGGATATCGGATAATATCCAATCTGAATCAAATTCTAATTAGTATCCAAAAAACTCAAAATTAACTAAACCTATTAACCCTCTTTTACCTAACTTTTGATAATTTATATACATTTCAATCTTTCGGGAAGTTTAGATAGTTTTTATACAAGATTTGTAGTTAATTCTGATATTTTTGAGTATTTTCAAATACTTTTAAATAGCTTTATACTACATTTTTCAGATAATTCAGATACTTTAACCTATTTTTTAGATATTTTAAGGTAATATTTTTCATAATTTTGAATTATCGAGGGTTCGAATCCCTCTTTTTCCGTACTTTCAGCCCGTTTTTGCGTTGCCGAACTCTTCTTCTATTTGCCATCAGGTGAAGGAAGTATTTGGTAAAATCTGATCCGAATCAAACTCGACCTGAAAATTAAAAATACCCGAAAAACATTTATAAATCTACTACTGAAAATCAGAAAATATGAAAACCTGAAAAACCTGATTCTTACTCCAATAGTACCTGAACGTTCAAGTGCTTAAACCGGAAGTTTTAAAAAAACAAAATAAAACAGTGCTATGTCCGTAAAAAAATATTGAAAAAATATTTGTTATTGTTGCTTTTCTATTAAGGCACTGTACATAAAGTCTTGCCTTTGCGGACAGACCTGGTTCCTGGTCGATAGAAATCATTTATCAGACTGGCACTTTGCTTGAAACGATATTGGGGTAAAAATATCCTCAGTTGAGAAGATGATCTATTTAAAAGCTGAAATGGTATCTCAATGAACAGTGATTATTGAATATTAGTTCGCTTTTTGATTCATATGTTTCTGTTGGTTTCTCACTAAAAATATATTTTTTCTGCCTTTTTATCTCATTGTGTATTCTTTCGCCCATTTAGTTGATTTACATGCTGCATATATTTCCTTGTCTATTAGAGGATACCGAACTCCGATGTTTACCTGAGCGGTTTAAATATACGGAGGAGTATGTCAGAGTTTTTGAACCCTTACTTTTTGAGGAATGCAGGGCACAACTTTACAGTACATAGCAGAGGCAGTTTAGCAAGTCTCTGGATTAGGGTCATCATTTTGCATTTTCATTATTTTCTCTAGTAGGTTTGAGCCGTCGAGACTGGTCTCTTTGGATTGATAACCTGATTCATGTCTGGTCCTCTGTGTAACCCTGCTAACTTTCTGCTACGTTACTTGACTGCTAGCCTTTGTTTATATGTTTAGGATGATATGATGTAATACTCCTATCTCTAAACGGCTGTAAATGTGCTTTCAAGGAGGGAGATGTTGCAGTTCTTTCAAATCCCGTGCCTGAATCAGGTTCTTTAGGAGTCGATATATGTTTGTTTCTATATTGCTTGTGCTGCTCTGCATTTTGTATATTTTTTTTCATTCTTTATGCTAAGAAGTAGAGAGCATGAGGATGTTGGACGTGTAGCTGGTACACTTAGGAGACATATACCAATTGAGCTACTCTACATTTCTATGTTGGAGATTCTAGTGGCATTGGCAGGTAGGGACGTCTGTTGTTTGTTCAGTCTCTATCTATTGATACATTATCAGAGTTTCCATTTATTCTTCTAGTTTTCATGAACTATCTAAAAATGGAACCAAATATTCACAGTCTCTCATCTCTTCCCATGAAAACTTTATGTCTACAGCAAGATTGATGATAATCATATTTTACAGAAGCTTAAACCTAAGGACATCTGGCATTTAACAGTGCTTGGTTCACTTGCAACCACACAAAGGGAATATGTTGCACTGCATGCGTTTTCTCGACTTAACCACAGGTTGATTTTTGTTTATTCTCAAACAGATCTTCTATAGATCCTTTAACTATGCTGACGTTGGTGAAGCTTAAATATTCTGTAGATGCAAAATGTCATTCTCAATCCCAATCCAGAGCAGTTACGAGGAGCGGATGCCTGATTGCTTTACTACTAGCTTTTTTGACTATTTGCAAAGGAGCTTTAATGCTCCGCAGCTAGCAGCAATTTACTGGGCTGCAATGCATACAGCATACAGCAGCTCCTTCAAATGCTGCAACTGATGAACTTCTTTCACGTGTCCTCGTTCGTGGTTTCATTGATGGAGAGATGAAAGTATATCGCCCTGATGTTGCTAGAGTCGGTGTTGTTTCTCAAACGCTAGTTGCTCAAGCAGTTTCTGTGGAGCGAAGAAGTGAACAGCTATTAGCTATATCTCGTGGCGAGATTCTACATCACTTGCATAACCTCAGACTACAAGAAAATCAGATTTCTCGAGATATAGCTGGACTTAAAAGGGAACTTATTGCTGCAGCCTTTGCTACACGTTCTCAGGGATCTGTTGGAGTTGACCCTGAAGTCCTTATATCAAGAGACCAGAAACGAGATGCATCTTCAGAAAACTCTGAAGTCATTGGGTGCGGGTAAAGTCTCTGTTGGGGTAATAACGCCGTACAAACTGCAGCTGAAATGCCTAAAGCACGAGTTTGGCATTGCTTTGGGTCAAGATGAACTGAAAGAGGTGTATATTAATACTGTAGACGCCTTTCAGGGTCAAGAACGTGATGTCATAGTCATGTCATGTGTCCGTGCTTCTGGTCATGGGGTTGGCTTTGCTGCAGATATCTGGAGGATGAACGTTGCTCTTACCCGTTCAAAAAGAGCTCTGTGGTTATGGTTTCTCTCTTACTCAGCACAGACAAATTTTGTTTGATGAATATGTTTTGTGTTTCTTTAAAGTTCCTAAGACTCGTTCTTCTTGAATAGGTGATGGGAAATGCATCTGCGCTTATGAAGTCTGAGGATTGGGCAGCTTTGATCACTGACGCTAGAGCCAGGAACTATTTTGCGGAAATGGACTCTCTTCCTCAGGATTTTCCACTTCCTAAGGTGCCTAGCTATAATCCTATGGAGCCGCCTAATGTGAGAGGTTTTAGATCAAGTAGAGCAAGAAGATAATGAGAAGTTGAAAATGAACTATGCGATGGATTTTGTTTATGGCTATGGTTAGTAGAACTACAAAAGGTGCCTAGATATAATCCTATGGAGCCGCCTAATGTGGACTTTTTCTCTTTGATTTTAAGACTCTAAGATCGAAGTTCAAACTTGTTATGCAACATTGTCTACATCTTCAATAAGAGAATAAAAAGGAGAAATACTTTAGGATTTTGGCAAACATAAAAGGATCTATTGTCTTTATGAATCACACAGTTGCTATATCTAGACTTTGCTGGAAATAATAAAAATGTTTTTGTTTTCTCGACGATACTAGTCGAGATTTAGAGCTATTCAATCAATATCTCCGTCAAGCAGCCCCCACATGGTGGTGATGGTGGTGGTGGTGGTGGTGGTGAAGCCTGTGGCTGCAATATTCCTTCGCGTAACTCCTGCAACAGCTTTTACCAATGTGACGCTTCTCTCTTTCCCTACATTTAGATCCACAAGCCTCTGGAGTCTTCACTTGGCAACAAATCGCTATCTTCTTCAACTGCAAGTCAGATAACACCAGACCACTAGGACTTGTGCAACAGCTTTGGCGAAAAACTTTCACTATCTCTAGTTCGTTGCTAACACTCTCCACCACATTTGGTAAAATAGAAGACCCTTCTTGCTTCAAACCAGTTCCACAACAAAGAGTTTTGCTAACAGGCTTCTCCTGACAGATTTGTGTCACTTCCTCATTACCGCAGCATCCTGAGGCCAGAGTTATTTCCCCGGTTTGTTTTTCATCACCGCAGCAATCAGACTTGCATTGTCCGACATTCTTTATCTGAGAGCCCTTCTCAAGATCACATTTCGTTCTCACTTCTCCTTCTGTGTTTCCACAACAAACCAACTTGCGATCACAACTTACACCAGCTTCAGTGTCCAGGCAAGCCTTCTCATGGCAGCTTTGTTCCACTTCCTCCTTGTTTCCGCAGCACCCCAAGGAGCAATCCGAATCGTCTGTCTCTTCCTCACATGCTAGAGTTATTTCTCCAGTTTGTTTTTCATCACCACAGCAATCAAACTTGCAATGTCCTTCATTCTCCATCTCAAGATCAAACTGCTCTTTCACTTCTTCTCCTTCTATGTTACCACAACAAACCAACTTGAGATCACAACTTACACCAGCTTCAATGTCTAGACCTGTCTTCTCATGGCAGCTTTGTTTCACTGTTTTCTTGCACCATCCAGAGGAGTAATCCAGACTGTCTGTCTCTTCCTCAGAAGCCAGAGTTATTTCCTCAGTTTGTTTTTCATCACTGCAGCAACCAGACTGGCATTGTCTTTCATTCTTTACCTGCAACCCCTTCTCAAAATCAGATTGCTCTCCTGCTTCTCCTTCTGTGTCTCCACAAGAAACCAACTTGGAGTCGCAACTTACACCAGCTTCCATGTCCAGACCTGCCTTTTCGTGGCAGCTTTGTTTCACTGTCCTATTTTTATCGCAACATTCCGAGTTGCAATCCACAATTGTAGCTTCGACATTTTGTCTTTCACCGTCACAGCAGCCAGAATTGCAGTTTCCTTCATCCTTCTCCAGATAAGATGTTTCGTCACTAGAAAGCAACGAAGCCGTTTCCTTAGCCTTATCTTTCTTACCACAACAACTTGATTTGCAGGTTTCACCGACCTTTGTCTGCAGCCCTTTCTCCAAGTCAATTAACTCTTGGCCAAGAATCTGTATAGCGACATTTTCCTCAGCTCTCTCCTTCTCTTCACAACAGCTCTTTGTCACTATTTCCTTCAGCTTCTCTTTTTTCTTAGCACAACAACCGGAACCACCTTTCATTTTCAGGTCACTGTTGACATGAGTAGACTTCTTGCATGAGCTCAATGAAGCCATATATCCATCTGGCTTCTTACTTTTCTCGCCACAACAGCTATCTTTCACAAGCTTTACATTGTCTTGCTTATCGCCACAACAACCAGAGGGATGATCAGAACTTGTTTTACCACTTGGTCTCATCATCACCTTCTCTTGCTTTTTCTTATCACCACAACATCCAGAGTTGCATTGACCATTAGATAGCAAACCTGCTTCTAAGTCCAGGTCGACTTCTGCATCTTCAAGTTTCTTACCATTCAACACAGATGTAGAAGCCCTGTAACACCTTTTGTTTTTCGTTTTGTCCTTCTCTCGCAGCAACATCATACTGTTGAGGATCACAAGCAGGCAAGTCCCTACATCGGCGAGTACGGCAGCCCAAATCAGAGGATGACCGGTGAATGCTAAAATCAATATTCCTACTTTCAAAGTAATCGATATGAACACGTTTTCAACAACTTTGCGTCGAGCTCTTCTCGCTAGCTTTATCGCCTGTGGTATCCTTCTGATATCATTTGACATCAGAATAATATGACCGGTCTCTGTTGCAAGCGCAGAGCCAGAAATTCCCATAGAGATACCAATATCAGCTGTAGCTAAAGCTGGTGCATCGTTCACACCGTCTCCTACCATTGCGGTTGGTCCTTCTTTCTTAAACTCCTGTATGATTTTGGATTTATCTTCTGGAAGAAGTTCTCCATGTACAACATCCAGAGCATTCCCTAGCTGTTTCATAAAAACATGTTAAGGTTTGTAATCACGTTTCCAGAGAGTAATCAAAACTCTGGTTTTTAGCCACTCACCTGTTCTTGAGCATGCATTGCTGCATCTTGATTATCTCCCGTTAACATTGCGGTTTTGATTCCAAGATCTTTCAGTTCCAACATTGCTTGAGCTACGCCGGATCTACAAGCATCAGAAAGATTGAAAACTCCAGCTAGTCTTTCACCTACATAGACGTATCCAACAGTCTTTCCGCCTTTGGTATCAACCTCAGTCTCTGGAACTGTCAAGAAAGAAAAGTCAAGTGATTAGAATCAACAAAACGAATCCACTGAGTTTTTTTGTAGCCAAAGTTTGAAGCTTTACCTTTTGAACAACCAGCTCGAGAAGCAATCCTTTTGTTCCCGATGTAGATATCGTTCCCATCAATCTTCCCATAGATTCCTTCACCTGGAAAGTTCTGGTAATCCTCAACTTCTTCAGTCCTAGGCTCAACAGAAACAGACTTAGCATAGTCCACGATTG
This sequence comes from Schrenkiella parvula, assembly GCA_000218505.1. Taxonomy (NCBI): domain Eukaryota; kingdom Viridiplantae; phylum Streptophyta; class Magnoliopsida; order Brassicales; family Brassicaceae; genus Schrenkiella; species Schrenkiella parvula. The sequence continues at coordinate 14,350,972 of CM001189.1, forward strand.
TTGCTGCCATTGGATGACTTGATTTGCTTTCAACACTTGATACCCTGGAGACCATTGTATAACCAGAAATTCTCAGTCATAAGTTATCTCAGAAAACTGGTTTTTGGTCAGAACACAAGTTTGGATTTTACCAGTAAAGCAAGCTGCGTAGGCTTATATCTCTAGAGAGTGACTTGAAATCTATGACAATGAACTCTCCTCTGGTAATAGTCCCGGTTTTGTCGAAAGCAGCGATCTTGATCTTTGAGAGAGTGTCAAGATAATCAGCACTTTTGATCAGAAGTCCTGAAGTCGCCGCTTTAGTAAGCGCACAGAACGTAGCAACTGGTGTAGAGAGGATAAGACCACAGGGACAAGCACTGACTAACACAACTAATGCTAAGTGGAACCAATGGTTGAGGTTGTGGACTTTCATTATAGCCGGGACAATCGCAATGCAAGCCGATACAATGATGATTGCTGAAACAAACAAGAAACACAAAGGTCTCAAATTACGTGAATCAAGAACATAAAGAAAACCCGGTAAACAAGTTCTGGTTATGTCTTTTCTTACCTGGAGTATAGAACTGAGAACATTTGTCTATTAATCTCTGAGATTTGCTTTTACTGCTCTGAGCTTCTTCCACGAGCTTAGCCATCTTCGCAACCACACAATCACTGGCTAAAGCAGTTGTTTTCACACTTATATAACCTGCAAAAACACAAAACAGAAAGATCAAAAAGAGTGAAAGAGACAAATAATAGGACAAAGCATAAAAGCTTTTGCAGTTAAGAAGGTTACATTACCATTTAGATTGATAGTTCCAGCCCAAACCGTAGAATCACTCTGTTTGGGAACAGGAAATGCTTCGCCCGTTAAAGTTTTCTCGTCTACTTCACAGTTTCCATCAACCACAGTTCCATCAATTGGTATGGTTTCTCCGGCTTTAACTGCTACAATTGTGTTAACCTTAACCTCATCTACTTCAACTTCTTCTCCAGTCTCTGCTATTATTGCCTTCTGTGGAGCTAAGCTCATCAAAGACTGCATTACCGCGCTGGCCTGAGATTTCAAATGCCATAATCATTACTTCAACTTTCTCAAGTCAATCATCCATTACAATTTTCAACTTCAGATCCTCCATAAAAAGAAGCAAGATGTTTCACAATTGTTTGATTAGCACAATCATTACTAGTTAACAAACCTTGTAGCTAGCTCTTGTTTCGAGCCATTCGGCTATGGTGAATAAGAACACAACTGCTGCAGCCTCCATGAAATCTTGCATTGCAAGTGTTACAGCCACTGTTTGACGAATTTGGATCATATTTTATTAGTTACAACGTAAAACACATCAATAATCGTACATATAAACCAAAAATAATTCATTTTTCCAACAAATCACACAACTCAAAGAAAAATCGATCATGAAACAAGCATTTTTAAAACAATTTCTGTATATTAAGTTGTACATAAAGTAATTCCTTTTAAACTATATTTTTGAATTATAAATATTTTAGTCTTCCATAAAAAATTGTAAGATGAAAATGTTAATTCTACGTATACTTTTGAAAAAAAAACAAGAATTTTTTTTTTTTTTCAAAATGAAAAAAAAAATGTAAGGTTTTATTTTCATGTAAAATTTAAAACGTATAGATATGTTAATATTAATGTTATTGAATCATTAAATAATTTCGACTCGTACTTCATGAACGAAAATGAATATTTTTGAAAAGAGAAATGAGAAAGAGGTATCTTTTTTCTCCATATTTTCAAAAGACCTTTAATTTTTTGCATTATCTTCCACACCAACTTCTCGAGTTGATCACATGTTCACTTTACCTATATACAAAGAACATTTTGATATTTTCTATATCCTATAACTCAAATTTACTTTAAATAAAAACGAAAATAAAAAGTCCTTTTATTTAATTCTATAACTTTCTATCCTATAAAAGGTTTCGTGGAGTGCTAGGTTTGCAGAAAAGCAGTCTCAAATATGCTTTTTTAAAAAAGTAACCTAAAATGGCTAAATGCAGATTAATTAGACTCACAAGTTTTAAGAAACTTATAAGTCTATTAAGAGTCAATAATGAGTCATGCAGTAAAAAGATTTTTTTTTAAAAATGAAAAGTGTTATTACCGGTTATAGTGATTAGGATGTTGATGTCGACCCTAAGCCTTCTTACAGAACCAACGGCTTTAGCAAGAATCGGATAAATGCCGGCGGCTACGGCGGCGACGGCGATCCAACGAAGAGGCGAGTATATGAATTTTAAGAAGGAGAGGAGGAGGAGTATGCCGGAAACCACCGCGAAAGGGCTTGGCCATTTATTCTTGAAGTTGGTTTTTCCGTCTACTCTTACGTTTGCTTCTAACCTAGCTTGGTTCAATGCCTTAGCTGCACCACAAATATGTAAGAAAAATTGATTTATAAAAATATTACTTTTAGGAGAGAAAAAAAGTCTAATATGGAATAGTATTTTCTTTCAAATAAAAACTATATAATATAGTTACGTAACGAGTATGATCCACTTTAAATTAAATAATCTGATTAAAAGATTTTAGTAAATATCTCGACAGGCTTTTTCTGAAACTTTTTTTCTTTTTGTAGATTAAATCTATATATGATGTCAGTTAGATATATTGTTTACACTATACACGTGACATGAGGTATGTATTAGTGAATCATATAATATGTAAAATTTAAATTATATACATATGAAAGCTGGTTCGCACAAAATTGTTTAAAAGCTGTAGTTTTTTGTTTTTTTGTTTTTAGGTTTTAATTACTGTTTCGAAAGGTAGTATTAGATGGACGAAATTTACAAATTGATCGTTAGAAAAGTAGTATTAGGTTTTAATTACTCTAGACTACTTTAAATAGGTGTAAGCAAAAAAAAATATGAAAATCGTTTGGATAGACTATTTACCGAAAAAAATCAAACTGTTAGTAAAAAAAGAAAAAGTCTATAATTTTTCGTAACGGTTTGTTCTTTTTATATTGTTGGAAAAAGAAAACTGTTTATTATATTTCTTTTTTAGCTTTGGCTAGTCCTATAAATCTCAAATTTTATTAATAAAAATGAAACTATTTTTTATAAAATATATCTAAAAATAGAAAAAGTAACTGGCAAAAATGCATGTAGGATTTTTTAGTTAAATATTAATCTATAATAATATTGTTGAAAACAAATTGCAAACAAACAAAGAAAAAATCGGTTAAAAGAAAGATTTTTATGAGTAAAAACCCAAATAATAGATTTTGAAAGCTTCAAAAAAACCTCGATTCCCTAGTTTTTAGGATAATCAGTTTTTTTTTGCAAAATAAAATAAAATAAAAAACTAGTTTATCACCTATTGAAATTTTTTTTTAAAAACTCGTTTTCCTAAAAAATAGGGAATTCAGATTTTTTTATCGTGATAAAATAGTTTTTTCTTAAGAAATGCTTTGGAAAGGCAAATTAATGACCAAAAAGTAATTAATGACCAAAAAGTGACGTTTGCGTTATACCACGACGCGAAACCATTCGTTTAAAAAAAAAACAGAAAACAAAACAAAAATAATATTTTTTTTGAGCAAATAAAAATGATAAAACGCTTTTTACCAATTTGGGACGGAGAGATGAGGAGACTGTCATGGACAACGATCACGGTTCTCGTCGGAACGATGACGGAATATTCCTTAACGCCGTCAAGAGACTTGAGAATATTCTCAATCATAGGAACCTCCGATGTACAACAGATTCCCAGAACATCGAAGTAACTCTTCTGCCACTTCTTCTTTGTCTTTTTCTCTTCTTCTTTGTTCTTGTCCGACGCCATTTTCTCTGTTTCAAAATTGTTCAGAATTTCAAGAATCTTTAAAACGAAACTTTTTATCAAAAGATAGACAAATCAAATCGCAGAAAGAGATTATACATGGCTACTTTTCACTCTTTTTGAGGAGGAGAAAGAAAAAAGAAGAACTTTTTAGCGAGCATGCATAATTGCATATAAAGTGTTCGATGAAATGTCTATGACAAGATTGGAGATATCAATATTGTGAATTAGATCTCGTTATTTCCTTTTTTTCTTAAAAAGAGAGAAACTTTGAAATTGGGTATTGTGTTTTCTCATTAAAACTGTTTACTTTCTAGAAAAAATGAAAAAAAACAAATCTTCATTCTCTCATTGCTTAAGAAAAATATTCAATTTAAGAAGAGGAAGACGAATCAGATTGTTGTATAGATCACTTGTGAATTAAGAAGAGAAAGAATGAATATACCGGAGAAGGAAGAAGAGCTGATAGTAGTAGCCAAGAGAAGAAAGACTGGACCGGTTTGGTTCGGTTTAACTCGGTTTAATCGGTACCAATAGGTCAAGGGAGAATAGAGAGTGAAAGAGGTTTTATTAGAACGAAGATTTTGAGGTGAAGAGATGAAGAAATGACAGTTGCTTATATAGGCACACAAGTAAAGAATGTTAGATGAATTGTGATTGGTTTGTTTTTCTTTAATATTTTTTACAATTATCTGATTTTTGTAACAACAATATCTTTCTGATGATTTTTTTCTTTTTGAATTCATTTGACCAAGAGAAAAGCTGTGGTAAACTTTTTATGTAAATTTCGAAAGCTAATTTTAGATATATATTTTTCTATATTCCTTCCTAATTGATAGGTCAGTTCCAATATTCAAATACAAATTCGTTTTGTTTCAATAACTTTCGTTTATTAAGTATTGATGATTATAATTTTATTTTAAAACCAATTAGATCCACACTGCTATATAAGAAAAATAAATATTTTACGATAAACGATATATTTACAATAATGGGAAAAGAATGATTTACTCGTTCTACAATATCATAACCTCTTAATATTTGAATTAACAATTATCTTATAATTTTTGTGATTTCAAACTAACTTAATGATAAGAATTGAAATTATCTTATATTTTTGATTGTCCGATACGTCACGAGTTTAAACATATTATTTTATAGCATATCTAAGAATTGAAATTATTTATTATCATAAACTTGCTCGTAATTTTTTTCCAAAAAAAAAAGCCGAAAAAAACTGATCAAATTGGGATTTAATCTCGTGAGTGAGAGACACGAAATCAAAGTTACGAAAATTTTAGTGGAAAACACTAAAAGTGGAATTATGTCACAAAATGGAATCCATGTGTGATTCCTCATTTCATTGCTTTTTTATTTTGTTTTTTTGATAAAATTTTCTTAAGTTTATTTCTAAAATACTAATTAACTACACATTCTTTTAACGCAAGACCTCTACTTTCGTAGCTTATCTTTTATACTTTCTGATAAAAAAAATTTCACATGTTTGCATAATATAACTAATATATGCTTGACCTGAAAAAAGGATAATCAGATAGATTAATTGGTGTATAAAGGTTAAAGCATAAGTAAATGACAAATATAGAACATGCATGCATTTTATGATATCACTGATGATGTATAGAAAACATGTAAAATATGAATTGAATTTGTCTTTGAGTGGTGTTAGTATTCACAATGGATTGTTTTCTCTTATCTCATTTTATACTTTTATCTCACTTAGTGTAAAGACAATGTTGCTTAATTCAAGCCCTAAAAATAGGCAACATTTTATGTCCAATAAAATTTGTGTGAGAGATTGTTCAATCCTTCAATTCCTAAAATATGGCGGTGTATAGAGAAATTAACATGATTAGCTATATTAATATATATTTTCGGGTTTTGTTTCCAATTTATCCGATTTTATAATTTACTTGGTTAATATAAGTATTATTCAATGAAAAAAAAACTGTATGAATATACATATTTCTTGTTGCAATATATATTTTTATATAAAAAAGTTAAAGTTAACTGTGATAGAACAGGAACAGGATTATTAGGATGAGTGAGATCTACTATGAAGTAATTTTGTATACGCCAATTAATATATCGGATTATTCTTTTTAAGGTCAAGCATACATGATTAGCAAACATGTTTAACGAGTTTTTGAGAATAGTATAGTGTAAATCGGTCAACCAATAAAGAGAGGATTCATAGACCAAAACATTACAATTTCTTTTCATACATATATATGATCCACATATTTATTAAAGTAGTATTAAGAAGCAAAAATGATAACAACTAATGAAAGCTCTAGATGATTATTGAGACTACTACATAAATTCATAATTTAAGAGAGGTTTTTTTTTACTTTTTAACAATCTACGAAATACGAAATAATGCAATTTAAGCGTAATAAGCTGTTGAAAACAGAAGTAGAATTCAATATGTTTATATCTTCTTCACCTACATGCAACTTTCGACTAGTATTGTGACGTTACTGTGTCAAGATAAGACTATTACAGTCAAGGCCCATACACTTTTTTGTAAGAATACCGATAGCCCAATATAGCCACAGTTAAGCCCCATTTACTTTTTACATGTGGTGGTTAACAGCCTTTATGGAAGGTTATTTTTTCATATCATATAGCATTATTTAAAGTCTAAACTTAGACACATTGCTATATATCCACGATTATGAAGTTAAAGATCTAAATTTCTTTGAATTAAAAATTCGAAACTTATATATCCACATAACAATAGTTTGAAACTTTATAACACATAAACTTTGGTTTTAGTTAATTAAATGGTCAAATGTAAACTATTAACCACGTAATACTAGCAGTAAAACGTATATAAATTCGATTATCATCCGATTACACTAAACCAAATCCGGTTATCACTCGATTACACTAAACCTGACCCGATTAAAAATCTAAACCGAAACCCAAAAAATCCCCAAGTCAAAAAACACAAACCCAGAAATTAGAACCCCAAATCGATTTCAAAGGGTGAAATCAAAAATCGAAGATCATAAAGGTGACTTGAGTGATTCGCGATGGCGCTAGTAATTCACGATGGGCAAGACGATGGCGAGTTCGAGGAAGAAACTGGCTACCGAGAGGAGATCCAAATCGAGCAGCTTGTCCAAGATTTTGAGGATGAACCGTCGATTAACTACGACGAGTTACCCGAAAGCAAGAGTGACGATGAAGAAGGTGTCCCAAAGAGAACACGAACTCATATCCGACGTGGTGATGAGCGGCTGTACAAGGACCAGACGTTCTTCAATGGGGTGGCTTTCAAAGAATGCGTTCTCGACTAAGATAGGATTTAGATGTGTTGGTGGGCGTAGTGATAGTGCACGTGAAGTCCAAAGGTGTCCGTGGCAAATTTATGTATCTCGTCTTCCGAATGATGCAATGTGGAAGGTTAGAGTGTTTGTAGATAGTCATATTTGCGTTCCAAATGGGCAGTGTGAGATGTTTAAAGTCTTTGTAATTGCTATGCTGTTTGTTGACAAGATTCGAGAGGAACCCGAATACTATATGCCAATGAAGATAGAAGAGATTGTGAAAGAGAGATGGAAGATTGTTGTGTCTAGGCCCCAATGTCAAGTTGCTAGGAATAAGGCACTTAGGTGGATAGAATCTGAACATGATCAGATGTTTGCCCGTCTCTAAGATTATGCTGCCGATTTAGTAAATTCGAACAAGGATTCGACAGTTGAGATTGACCTTATGAAAAACGCAGAATGTCAAGATGTCTTTAATAGGTTTTACATTTGTTTTAATGTCCTTACAAGAACATAAAAACATAGTTGTAGGCCATTAATATGAGTTGATGGGTGCTTCATAAAAGCAAAAATGAAGGGACAAGTTTTGGTTGTTTTAGGTAGAGATGTTGATAATGCTATATATCCAATAGCATGGGGTGTTGTCCAAGTAGAAAACACTGATAATTGGCTATGGTTTGTGAGGAAGTTGAAGACAGACTTGAGACTAAATGATGGAGATGGTTATATCATAGTTTCTGATCGGCAAAATATATTTTTTTGTGTTTTGGTCGCTTTATGTATGTTTTGGTTGTTTTATGTATGTTTTGGTTGCTTTTATATATTTTTTAATGTTATTTTTTTCTATTTTAGGGACCGATCAAAGCTGTTAAGTTAGAGTTGCCTAAGATGGAGCATAGGATGTGTGTTAGACACATCTATATGAATTTAAAGAAGAACCATGGCAGCAATAAGCATATGAAACCATTGATTTGGAATTTGGCATTAAACTACAATGAAACCGACTACAAAAAAAAACTTGGATAGGCTCCTCAACTACGACAATGGTCTGCATGATGATGTTATGAAAACAGATCCGAGGAGTTCGTGTAGAACTTTTTACAAGGTTGGAAACTATTGTAGAAAACAACTCCACCAAATCATTTAACAACACAATAAACAAAACAAAAGAGACGGTATTTGTTCTTATGCTAAAGACCATAAAATGGTTAGCTATGGTAAAAATTGTTAGAAAATCAGTCATATCTCATAAGCACAAACTAATCGGAATCTCAAAACTTGGACGTTATATTCCTTATTCACAACCATTTTCATTTCGTGTAGCATTTTACATGTTTCTAATAAACTAATTGAACAATACAATTTATGTTGGAAATTACGTTTAGCATTATTAAATATGTGTATAATACAATTTATGTGTTCCTAAAAAGAAATGAATGGTAAATATTCACACGTGTATATCTCAATACAATTGAAGGATTAGCTGAAACAAGTACCATGTGCGAATAGTGTTGCATATGTACACAAATTGTATTATATCATCACATGTTGAACCTTCTCCAAATGATGAGATATGATGATGTAAATTTGAAGTAGCTATGCATCAAAACCATCTAACTAGTTTGAGATAAATAGGTGGATATTTAACAACTTAATTATTCTAGTGTTGACTTCCAAAATAATGTTTTCTATTAAGTGTATGGTCACTCCAAAAATAGTTCAAAATCCACCAATTGGTTGCATATATTAAGTGCATTTTATCATTTAGAGATTCGCTACTACAGATAATTACTTGTTAACGGAATATTCAACATTAAGATAGCATATAATTTTTGCTAGATGATAAGTCTGATGAGAGTAGTAATACAAAAGTGTTTGGGAAAGAATTATATTAGACTTTCATGAAAATAAAAATATAAAATGCGTAGATTTATATAGTGACTAAATAAACCTAATTTCTTAAATTAATATGAAAATAATATATTAAAATATAAAGACGATTTTTCATTTCACATATATTTTTCTGGATCTTTCCAGTTCTTTTTTTGGTTCTTCATGTTTCTATAATCTTGATATTGTCAATCTTCTAAATTTCCAATACTAGATAATACCTTAAATCAATCATATTTCTCTAAAAACCGGATAATTCATAGTTTCTACTATAATTTTTCCAAATTTTAAATATGTCTCTTTAAAATCATTGAAAGAGTAAAACAATTCAAGTAATACACCACCAACTATCTTCTCAAAAACGTTTTAAAGTGGTGGAAGAATCTCTAAGAAATTAATGAAAGTTTCTTTTTAGTAAATATCAAATAAAGTTGTTTTTATTTTCGTTTAATTATATTGAAAAAGCAAAATAAATTAGGCAACAACACTATAAGTATATATCGTAAGAAAAATATAGAACATGCATAGTGGTGGGGGTGACCCAAAAACAAAACACGTATAGTGGACAAGAAGATTTGATTGAGTTAGATTTGTTACAAGGAAACGAAACTTCCTTTGTGTTTCGATAAGTAGTTGTACTTATATTTGTTCTACCACCTGATACACTAAAATAATAGTTCCTGAAACTTGGGAACTTTTTCTTAATATAGTAAGTTCCCCTTTTGCCTTAAGTTATTGCATGTAAAGAACATTTCATATTCAGGTTTTCAATCAATACTTCCTCATTAATGATATTGCAAACTTATAGTATGTAATAAAAATTAGTTTATGTTATTTTTTGTTCTTGATAAATAACTAGTCTGAGTTTTGATTTCAGATTAAGTATCACTTCGTAAACGAATCATTTTGTTTTCAAAGAGAATTATTTCGCAGTTGATTATAGTAAAATTGTTAAATCTAAGCTTTTATAACGGGAAAATGGTCATTTAAATCCCCAAATTTCTATAATTAACACTTTTATTCCCCAACTATCGTGTGCGCAGATTAAATCATCAACTATGCGTTGACTTTGTAAATTTAGGTACGAGAAAAAAGTCAACGTTAACTTACAAAACGGAAATTTTAAAGTTGACTTTTCTGAGTCCAATTTTGCAAAGTCAACGCAAACTTAAGAAATTAATTTATCCACTTAAAAGTTTGAGAATTAATCTCTTTTTTTTCAAATTCAATACTTAATTGACACAAATATTTTATAACTTATAGATATTTTTTTCCCAAACTAATAGTTTTTAGTGTTATAAAATCATTTTTAAAGTTGTTACAAATAAACTTAATAATATAGTTGTATAAGTTTTTACATTAACTATAATTTCTATATAAAAAAGTACATAATATTTTGGAACCAATCATTTAATTCCTCAAGTTTTACAATCTTACAGATTAATTCTCAAACTTTTAAGTTAACAAATTAATTCCTTAAGTTTGCGTTGACTTTGCAAAATTAGACTCAGAAAAGTCAACTTAAAAATTTCAGTTTTGTAAGTTAACGTTGACTTTTCTCGTATCTAAATTTACAAAATCAACGCAAAGTTGGGAATAAAAATGTCAATTACAAAAACTTGGGGATTTAAATGACCATTTTCCCCCTTTATAACCTATGGATTTCTAAAAGCCTAGGTGTAGCTAAGATCTCTTAATCGGTCTTAATTAAGTTTTCAAATTCTTGTATAAATTAATACACGAATATGAAGTAAAATATTGTTCGATATATGTTATCGTGATGCATTAGAATACACATAAAGTATGATTTGAAATATTACTAATGTATCTTTTGTCGATATATATAATAATTTTCTGAAAAGTTGATAAAGGGGTTATGTAAGTGCAATGTAACTAAACACCAACGAGGTGGTCAAGCTTAAATATAAACTTAATTCGTTAATTATTATCGTAATTATATCGTTATCAAAGAATAAGCATATTGTTTAAGGATCGAGGATATAAGATATTCTCACATTTGAGATATATGATAGAATTTATGCAAAGTAGTAAACCAACACGCTTTAACTTGTAAGATTCACCTTCATCCTGATCCTGATGAGTGATCACCACTTCTCTTAATAGAAAACTCGAAACAATTGTCCATTGTATATATCTAAAATTCTACCATAATGCTTTACACGTGTATTAATTTAAAAAATGTCAATTTTTTTTTCAAAAGTCATGAATCATGTGTTCCCGTAAACTTTATAGGTATAAATTGAGTTTTCAGTATTTTCTAACGTACTTTTATAGCTGTTAACTAGTGATCAAGTCTAAATTGGTTACATCCAAAAAATAAAATAATTTAGATGGGTTAAAAACTATTTCTGTCTGCAGACAAAATGTGCTAGAGCGCATGGACAGATTCAAAAATTTTTAAATCTAAAATTTTATAATTTTCTAAAAAAATGTCAATTTTCACGTACTCCTTTTCAAATTCTTTTTAATTTTTCTTCGATTTTTTTTTCGATTCTTTTTAATGTGATCAGAACTCTTTTGTAATTAATGAAAATTGAAGGTATTCTAACTTCGAAATTAGCTTACTGCTTATGTTTCTTTTTTTTAAATGATTATGATTTAAAATATTATAATCTATATTGTGATATTTTGTTATGCATAGATTTCATACATCATAACATTTATTTATTTTTGTTCACAAATAAGATTTTGATATCTCTGTGTGTTTTTACTCTAATGTCTTTCTTCACACTTATATAAATTTTTTAGATCATGTTAAATTAGATTGTTTATGAACAGTCTCATCGGCCTGGACATGATTTTAATTGATCGTAGATGTTTTTAAAACGTTGTCTATTACGGACCGATTATTATAACCCATAAAAAGTAGTCTGTAGGACAAACTCAATGGAACGCAAATTGACTGTTTAACAGCTTTAAGTGTTTTTGAATGTTATTATCCTTTGTTGAAACATATATAAGATCACTGACTATTTAACAGTTCTATGTGTTTTTGAATGTTATTATCGTTTGTTGAAACATATATAAGATCAGTAATGAGGATTAGTTAGGATTGGTCCAAACTATCCCCTATTAACCCAAGAAGAAACAAAAACTTGAGACTAGCCGAGGTTTTCTATTTCAAGCAAAGTCTTGTGTCTCACTTAAAATGGTGTTGTTGAAGCCACAATTTACAAGCAAAATAGATAATCATGTATCAGTCGTCACTTCAAATTCTTGAGACCAACATGCTAAAACATATAATTTTTAGCAATTGTTTTTTTTTGGAATAATAAAGAAACCATATATATATACACAAATAAACACATAAGTATAGAAAGATTCCGAATATAATATTGGCCTCTGGAATTAAAAAATGGGGGATAAAGGTAAGAGACCAGTGTTTTATTATGATATGTACACAGTGAAAAACACAATGAAATTATATAGTGGACATACGATTAACAGCCAACATTATATTAGCAGCCAATATATAATACAACTTTTGATATATACACGTAACCAGAGACCCAAATGGCTACGCAATTGTAATGGAATTGGTGTAAACAACCACTAATTTATGAAAAAAAACAAAGTTACATTATTAGGAGATCATTTATGGGTGTGTCACTAAGAATTGGTGACTTGTCAAAAAATATATTCTATTTTGGTGGAATTCTTCTTTTACATGTGCATGTGATTAAAATTAGCCATTTTCAGGTTGTTTTTGAAATTTTGCTAAGTTTTTCTCTCGACGAGAGTTGCTTAGCTAAAAATATTTTCATCAAATAATGTCTATTTTTACATATATATCACAGAAAAAAGGATATGCATCGTTATTTAAAAAGATTTTTAAAAAATTATAAGTTTATTGTCAACAATAAGGATTCGCCATATAATTTTATGTTTGTGAGTCAGTTTGAAGAGAAATCAAGAAATGTACAAACAAAATTAAATTTATGAGTTTTTAAAAAAGTTTTTATGTGCTTGCTTAAACTTTTGTATGTAATTTTTTTTCTAATTCAAACCTACTAGTTTCTTATTAATACTTCTACCATCATTATAGTGTTTCGTATTTTCAATCATGGGTTTAAACCATAAAGAATACAACAATAAAAGTATAGTACGTCTTGGCGCAAGTAAAAACAGATTGGGACTGAATGTCAATGACTTTTACGCAAAAACAAACAAACTATGCTATGGGCTAAATCTATTATCTTAGTCATGAAAATAAAGTCCATTGGGTCAGATATTAATCTAAAACATGAGCCCAATAAAAAAGAAAAATTGGGACTACTAAGCAACTTATAAACCTAATGGCGTTTTCGTGATTAAATGAAATACTCAGGGGTAGGAAGAGAAATCTCACGTATCGAGGCACTTCATGATATCTTTTCATCATGTGGGTCCCCTAGATCCTGCCTTTAACTTTACAGACCGGTCCTTTCTTTTTATTGCTTTTCCTAAATTCTTCCAACGTATTTTCCCACTGCAGATACTAAGCAAGTTACGAAAATGCCCATGCTTTGCTATTGTTATTACTTTTATGGGAATCATCCTTCGTTTTACAGAAAACGATGCACTTGCAGATAAAACAATGAGAATGTCCCCATTGGGTGAGTCCACTGAAAATTTAAAATTTATAAATCTACATGAGTTAAATTTTTGATCCATAAGATTTTATAACGTGTCGAACGAGAAGAAATATTACAATTACCAACCAAAATAATTCAAATTCTTAAAAACAATATTTTACCATATAATATAATAATTTTTTATAAACTAATAACATCATGATACTTTATTAATTTGATGATATATTATAATATTAATTTATTAAAAGATTAATTAGATAAAAACTTAATTTAAAACTAAAAATTTATTAATTTATAAAAACTATATATCAATATTAGATTAATATAATTTTTTTATAGAATTTTCTGAAATAAAAATTATGTGTTTTAATTATTCTAGTAATTTATAAAAATTATATATTAATATAGATTTTTTATAGAGTTTTTTGAAACAAAAAGTACTTGTTTTAATTGTTCTAATAGTCGATTATTCTTAAAATCATAATTATTTTTATTTTTATATTCTAAAATTATCCTGACAACTACATATTCTAATTATGATATGTAAATATATATAAATACATAAATTAAAAAACAATCTATAAAATTATATAATTTATTCATACAATTATATATATATTTTTTACATACTCTATAAATTAGTCTAAATTTTGAATTGGAATATTTTGATCATATAAAATCAGTGAAACTTATGTAATTTACCAATAAAAACTACACTTTAAAAAGCTTATATCACTAAGGGTCTGAAATAAAGTGAAAGATTTAAATAATAATAAAAAAACTTAGTACAAGAATAAGACAAGAAGAAAATAAAGAAATATTGAGTGAGAGTTGCGTGGCAATACCGATAATAAATGTGAAAAGCGAGGACGAAAAACAAAGTAGGAAGTCGTATTCCGTGTCCCGTCTATTCTTAGCCATATTATTCGTCGTAGCTTTTAATTAGTTTAGCCTCCATTTCCATTTACTTTTCTTCATTTATTTATATTTTATCGTATAGTACTTTTATTTATAATTATGTTCTTTTCTTTTTTTCTTTTTTTCTTTATTTATTGTTTATTGTATACTATTTGTTTTTGTTTTTAAGTATGTTTTTTTGCTTCTGTCTTCTTCTCCTTCTTGACTTCTCTTCACTCTCTCTCCTTAAAAATCCGACAGTAATTTTGACCGTTGCTTTCTCCAACGTCTCTTCCCTACAGAAAATCCTCACGCTCCTCCAGCTCCTTTTGACCAGAACACAACCCTATTAGGTTTTTTTTTGTCTTCTCTCTCTTCTCTAAAACTTCTTTTTCTGGGTTTGTTCATTGCTTTTTTTAACATTTCACCACATCAAATCCAAGATTTCCACTATTTCTCATCTGGGTATCTGTCGGTTTTCAGTAAATTTCACCTTTTTATAGGAAATAAGCAAAATCTGTGCATGGGTTTTAGATTTTCTTGAAGAGGGTTTAAGAGTTGAAAGACTGTGAATGTGTCTTGTATATTATGCAAAGAATCTTCTTCAGACATTTGAGAAAGAAAAAAAAAAGTCTTTTTCTCAATTAATGTGAGTTAAGGAAGTTAGCTATTATCTCAGTATCTACTTATATGAGGTCTTTGATTTGTGGATTTGAAGCTTAAAAAGAAGAGCTGAGAAATGGGATGTTCTCATTCCAAGTTAGACGATGAAGAAGCTGTTCAGATCTGTAAAGACAGGAAACGTTTCATCAAACAAGCTATAGAATATAGAACTAAGTTTGCTTCTGGTCACATTGCTTATATTCAGTCACTTAGGAAAGTCTCTGATGCTCTCCATGACTACATCGAAGGAGACGACTATAAGCCTCACGAGTTTGTTCCGAGTCAGGACTCATTAGTTACACCGGTCAAGAGAAGACCACTGAGCCGCCGTAGTAGCAGCAGGAGCGGAGGTGAGTTCATAACGATTTCGCCTTCTTCGATGCCTCCACACCCTGCGAAAATGATTCAAGATAAGCCAAGATCGAAGGTGAGAGTGAATTACTTAATGGCTAATAGAAGCAAACCGGTTCGTGTGGAACAGAGATCTCCTGAAACGTTTCGGGTTGAGTCATTCTCACCTCCGAGTCACCAATATGGTGAAGCAGATGGTTTCTTTGGTATGAATATGAATATGAATATGAACACTTCTGCAGCTTCTTCTTCTTCGTTTTGGAATCCGTTGAGCTCTCCTGAGCAAAGATTAAGCAGTCATAACATTCCGCCTCCTTCACCGCAGAATTCGCAGTGGGATTTCTTCTGGAATCCGTTTTCGTCTTTGGATTATTACGGATATAGTTATGATACGGGAAGTGTTGATAATCGGAGTGGTATGGATGATGAGATTAGAGGACTGAGACGTGTTCGTGAGGAAGAAGGGATTCCAGATTTGGAAGAAGATGATGAACCTAATGAACCTCAACCTGCGAGGTTTCAGAATCATAATCCGAAAGCAGCAGAAGAAAGTAGAGGTAAAATAGATAAGAGTTGTTGCAAGGAGGAAGTTAAAGTTGAAGATGTTGATGAAAATGATGATGATGATGATGATGATGATGAAGAAGAAGATGAAGATGAGGATGATGATGGGGAGTTTACGGACAGCGGGTGTGAAACTGAGAACGAGGGAGAGGAGAAATGCGTTGGAACAAAAGAACAACGAACAGTTGAGGTGCCTAGAGTTGAAACTACAGAGAATGTTGTTGGAGTTGGGAAGGTTGAAGAGATGAAGAATGTTGTTAATGTTACAAAAAGAGAGACGCCAGGTTTCACGGTGTATGTCAACCGGAGACCAACGAGCATGGCAGAGGTAATCAAAGATCTTGAAGATCAGTTCACAACTATTTGTGAAGCTGCTAAGGAAGTCTCGGGGTTTTTGGAAGCTAGTAGAGCTCAATATGCACCCTCTAATGATCATAGTGGTAAGTCCATGACAAAGTTGCAATCTACTTTTGTTTGTGACCGAGTTAGAAATGAAATCCTTCTTTCTGGAAGTTGAAGGGAGTTTTCTTTTGTGTTTTGTAGCCATGAAAAAGCTGAATCCAGTAGCTTTGTTCCGCTCGGGTTCATCTAGATCTTCCTCCTCGAGATTCTTGATCACTTCTTCTGGTGGTTCGAAGGAGAGTGGATCTGAAAGTAGAAGGGATGTTTCAGATGAATCTTGCATGATTTCAGGTAGCCACCAAACAACATTGGACAGACTTTTCGCGTGGGAGAAGAAACTTTATGATGAAGTTAAAGTAAGTAACAAGAGATCTCAGCAAAAGCTGACTATTAAAAACATAAATTGTTCATAATGAATGGTTTTTTGTTGTTGTTTTAACAGTCTGGAGAACGTGTTCGAAGAGCATATGAGAAGAAATGTATGCAGCTAAGAAATCAAGACGTTAAAGGAGATGATCCGTTTTCGGTTGATAAGACAAGGGCTACAATCAGAGATCTAGATACGCAGATTAAGGTCTCTATACACTCGATTGAATCTATCTCCAAAAGGATTGAGACTCTTCGCGACCAAGAGCTGTTGCCTCAGCTTCTCGAGCTCGTTCAAGGGTAACACCAACACGTTGTTCTTCTTTTCTTCCTCTTTGGTTTCTCTTTTAACTCTCAAGACTGACAAATGGTAATCATAATCATAACAGATTAACAAGGATGTGGCAAGTGATGGCAGAGAGTCATCAGATACAGAAACGAACACTAGACGAAGCGAAAATGTTACTTGCAGGGACGCCGGTTTCAAAGCGTCACAAGAAGAGACAACCTCCAATAATGCCAGAGGCCATCAACTCTCAAAGATTAGCTCAATCTGCTTTGAATCTTGAAGCTCAGCTTCGAAACTGGAGAGCCTGTTTCGAGTTCTGGATCACGTCTCAAAGATCCTACATGACAGCTTTGTCCGGTTGGCTTCTTAGATGTTTTAGATGTGATCCTGACCCAGAGAAAGTTAGACTATCCTCATGTCCTCACCCGATATACCGAGTCTGCATCCAATGGTCGAAGTTACTTAACAGCTTGAACGAAAAGCCGGTTTTGGACAAACTTGAGTTCTTTGCCTCCGGGATGGGTTCAATCTATGCGAGGCAGGTTAGGGAAGATCCAAATTGGAGCGGAAGCGGGTCAAGGAGATATTCCGGGCCAGAAAGCATGGACCTTGTGTTGGCTGATAAGGTAGACGAAGATGTTGTGATGACTGCTGAGAAACTTGCAGAGGTTGCTGTTAAAGTTCTCTGCCATGGGATGTCTGTTGCAGTGAGTTCACTCGCTGAGTTTGCCATCAACTCAGCTGATGAACACTCCAAGCTTGTTAACCAACCAGAGGATGCTACCTCGGGACAGCGTCCGGATGTAAATTTCAATTCCTAATTGTTATTTAATTGATTTGGTTGTAGAACGTTTAGAATTAGTTAGGTTTTTGGCTATCATCTTTTGCTATCAGAAGATAGTTTTTAGATGGATAGAATCTCTGTATTATTAGTAAGACAGATAGAGTTAGTTCAGTTTTTTTGAGGATGTAAGAAGAGTCTTCCAATTTCGGGTTCTGATATAATGGATTTTGGTATTTCGTCAGGTTAACTTGCTAATACATTGTCTTAAAAGCAATGAAATTATATAAAAGTTAATAGAATCTCCTTCAGAACGAAAATCATCATAATGTGACTAATCTCAGATCTGTATCCTCTCTCTAACTAAATATTCAAGAAAAAGCAGAGAGATTATTGGTTCTTTTTGTCTACGTCTAAGAAGAAGAGGGTAAAGACTTTGCCTGAGAGTTACTGGTGCATATAATAAGAGAAGCTTTAGTTTTAGTAATCTTCATCTTCATACTCCACTTCATCGGAACTACCTCCTCCCATCACAGATAAGTAGATAACAACGGCTAGAAACTGAGCAGCTAGAAAGAATTTAGCTCTTTTCTTGAATTTTTTCTCCTCTTCGGTCTTTTCTGCCTTTGGTTTGGTCTTTGGCTTCGAACCTTAACAACAGATGAAATTTATTTGTTTCACAGGGTTAGACATTTTGCTTACATGACCAGCTGCATGATAATTTATAATGGAAGTTGTAAGGTTTGGATGTGTCTTACTCTTTCTGGAAAATGAGGAAGGGAACGAGTGAAGCGGAGGAGAAGGAGATGAAGAAGACGCTTCAAGGAACTCTGACTTGAGTTTCTCAGCATATCTGACAAGATTACTATGTTCCAGAAGTTTGCCGCGAAGCACTGATGTTTCCTGATCATGCACCATAACAAAACTACTTAACCTTAAATTGTTTTCAGGACGCCGAGATTGTACCCAATAAACCAATAAGCTGAAAAGTGTATGTTGGTGGATTTTTGTAAAGCAGCTTACCGGTAATACTTGGATTGTAAATAGTATGTGTGAGAGACATAAAGCATCCAAACTTGATGGCCTGTCGGGAATTGCACAAGAGAAAACATTGTGAATCTTTCTATAAAGGCTTAAAAGATACAAATCAAGTTTGGAAAATGTGATTGCAGTACCTGTCTTCAAAAAGAAACTTCTCCTCGCCTAACCTAGTTGACAAAGCTTCATATGCCTCACTTGCCCTCTTGTATATCTGTTCATGTAAGACCCTTGGAGTTTATTAGCAAGTTCAAATGTTTACAGATATAAACCACATGTGTTCTAAATTAACAACGAGACTTATATTCATACAAAAACACAAAACTTAAGCAACAGTACCTGTTTTTCTCTTTGCTCTGCACTTTCCTTGGTAATTCCTAAACGGTTCTTGGCCATGTATGTCTGCTTATAAAACAGGACCTTGCTGATCACCCATGGAAGATCTGCGTAGTAGATCTTTGATGCAGATATTCCCTCGGTACCAACCCAAATTTCATACATAAGCGCTTCTTCCAGCCAAGAAACAATAAGAGCCTTCAACGATAGATAATCCGGAAGAGACTGAAACTGAGCATCCAGATTGACAATCCCATCTTGCTTCAGTTTCTCAATTACCCCTCCATCTTCATTGTTGTACGCAACGTATGTACCAGTTTCAAAGTATGGCAGTTCATCTATATAAAACAACAAAAACAACAAAAAATACAAAATGTGACATATCTAAATCACAAATCTGTATATCAGTTGAACAAAGGATAACAAAAAAACTCATGCCTACATACATTTTCTGGAAATATTATCCAACATTATACATATCCAGACTAATACACCAATGTAATAATACACAAACAGCAATTACAATAGCCTAAAACCCCTAATTAAACTCTGATTAACCAACAAGCAAGATCTCAATTGTACATTTGCGAATCTCAATTCAAGCTAAAAGTATTATACTTCAAACGCAGATACATATCACAAAAAAAATCCTTAGTCTAACAATGAAAAATATAAGGAAACAAGAGAAAAAACCTGAATCAGGGAAGGTTGAATTGAAGGCAACTTCAAAAGGAAGCTGGGCTAATCTCAGGTATATATAAGCGGGAAGGCAATTAGGACAAGCTGTTGGGAGACCAAAGCAAGGCTTCCTCGTGACCAAAGTGAAACCCGTCGTCTCTTGATCTCCTTCCATTGTCGTGTCTGAGAGCTTCGGTTTTGAGGAATGGTCGTGTACTTGTAAGTTTGAACGTCAATTGAGAGACTTGGCGAGAAGAGAAGATCCAGTCGGGTCCGGGTCAAGGTCCGGGTCCAGAATAGTCGGTCGGGTTTAAACTAGGGTTTATTATCTCACCATCCAGTTTGGGCTTTATATGGCCCATGGACTACCCAATAACGTGATAACTAATGACTAAACCAATTTATAAGTGGAGTGGGAAAAAAGAGTTTCGGAGTGTTATTTTTCTCCTTAAGATCGTATATATCATGAATCAAACTTTTTGGGGGTGGAATTATGCAATTCTAGAAGAATTTTTTATTTTTTATTTAGTGGGATAAGAAAAAATTAGATTGATACAAGTTCATTTTAAATAGTAGATTTTTTTGAGTAATCTAGAAGAATAATCAATTTGCATATGGAATAACCATACATAACTTTTGTATCAATCATAAAAACAATACATCAACCATAGGTATAACGGATGGATGATATATATTAGATTCTTCATTGTTACATATTGGTTAAAGTATACAGATTATTTTTAAAGAACTATTGGACTACTCATTGACTGTGTGAATGAAATTAAGAAAAAAGGACAATAGACATGATCATACGAAGCAGAACAAAATAAACTTTATCATTACGGGATATATTCAATTTACGATACTTTTTTTTGTCAGCAAAAATCATACAATTAGGATGATACAGAAACTCATGAGGATAAGAAAAAAACAATAAAACTCTAAAAAACAATAAAAAAATATAATTTTATTTTTTAAAGATTAGGCGCAACCGGAAATATTCGAGAGAAGAACAACTTTTGATTTTGAAAGATTTGGAATGGTAAAAAATGGTAAAAAACATGTTACGTGATTGTTATCAAATGTTAACAATCGTCACCATCCGCAAATGCAACATTTACATCTATTAGCGAGAAACCAATCAATCCTAACTGACCGACATATTTGCTCATAAACTAATATTGTGACCAATGGTAACAAAGTTTTCTTATTAAATAAAATATTTAAATTAAAGAATATACATATATAGCTTTTCACAAAAACAAAATATGAATGTTTTGTGATTATTATCCCTATAATGTTCCAAGCAAGGCAATGCTGTAAGGAAAAGCAATGACTCCAGCAAACGCACCCTTTGCCGCAACCATGTTGGCCGCCTCAGTGCTGTGGACATTATCCCAGTACACGTACCGTCTTCGAAACGCACAAACCGGTTTATTCGCTGCACATAGTTCTTCTCCTGATTCTACCGTGCAACAACTCTTTTGTGTTACCGTAAACCCTACAAATATTGTCAAACATATATATGCATGATTAATTTTTTTTTTTTGGTTAAAGTATACGCATGATCAAGTTAGAGGAACGTAATCCAAAATTTGAAAATTTTGTGATTTAACTGCAAATATACCAGTATGCAAAATTATTATCTAACTGATCAAATTTTTATAATTTTGAGACAAAACGAAGACCTGTAGTTATGTTTTAATTTTAAAAATACAAAAAACGAAAAAAATATATGATTTGAAAAATATATCATAAAACGCGATTCGGCGAGTTAATGAGTTTAAAAAAAAAATTCATGCAACAACAGGATTAGTAAATTAAACCGTTTAGGAAGGATTCATAAACATTTCCAAAGTTTTGTAACTTAAGTGTAATAATTCTTAAAATAACTTAACGAAAAACATTAATTTTATTTTAGCACTACTATATGATTTTAATTCGGCAAAACTAATTTCCTCTTGGGACAACAATGTTGTGAGTTTAATACATTTAGTTTTACTTACCTAGAGCAGCATACGCAAGAGGAGTTTGGCCAGTATAGAGATCAACGAAAGTGAACTTCGCATCAGTGAAGTTTGTGTTGAACTCTCCGACCAGAGCTCTAAGGTTTTTGTTAAAAGGTTCAACGGCCTTGTTCACTTCGGCGGCTCAGCCTTGACCACCACCGTGAGAGGCGATCATCCGCGGCGTGCACCCGAGCTTACTGACCCCAAACAAAGCCACCTTCCTTGCTCCTTGGACATACAATAACTATACCAAAAGAATGTCTCAAAATTAATATGTTTAAAGATATATACATAGTTACTTAGAAATAAACTTTTCTCTTTAAAACCTTTGCATCTACAGTATATAATTTCACCTTCAAATAAGAGCGATAACGTCGAATTAGAGAATCAGCATATTGATCGTAAGTGAACTTGCTACTGGTATTGTACTTATCACCTTGCATGAAATAGTTGTTGAGATAATCATTGCTTCCAATATTAATTGTGTATAGACACTTCTTCAGTTTCTCCGGTGGCACATTCGCCGTTTTAATCATCGTCCGGTGGTTCTTTATTTGCTTTTTAAAATTGATTATGTCACCCTATCATACAAAAATATCATAATGCATAAGTAATTATTAATTTGAGTCTTTTAAACATAAAATAGTACTAAATAAATGAGACATGTTTTGGGTTCACTGTCAGAAAAAAAAACAAATCAATTAAGGTCATATGATTAGTTCCCTTTAAAGAAAACTAATAAATTATTACTTTTAGTCACCTAAACCATCTTTGTAATATTGTTTCAAATATGATTCCGCGTGATTCATGTTGCCTATTGAGAGCCTATCCTTTTTTTTATTAAATCCAAAGAATTATGTGATATTTTAAAAAGCTGTTAAAGATTTTTTAAATTTTATTTCTTATGTTTCGTATTCACTATTTAGCAGTATTATTTGTTCTTTTGTTTCTTATTTTTATTTGGTTAACCAAAAGGTTCTAACCTTTTATATGGTCGTTTCCTAAGCTAGCTAGATTCAAACCTCAAGGTACAAAGTACCTATATACTATTTAGTTTCATATACACAAAACAGTATAGCTAATAAATTAGAAGAAAAGGATGATCACCGCACGTAAATATTCATAAAATAGCAGTATGTTTAGGAAATTTACTTAACCATATAGTATATATGAAAACGAATGAAAATATATTTAAGTTAATCTCTCTTGCCCTTAAGAGCGTTCTTACCAAATGGTAGCTAGTGTCTTCGAGAATTCCGGCGCCACCAGAAGCGTAGTTTATTCCGGTGTGAGCTTGTTCCGGCGATGCTCCGGTAAATGGTGGAATGTAATCCCTAAATCTCATTAGTTCAGCTGAAAAAGAACAAATCAAACTCAGATTACACAAGAAAACATATATATATATATATATATATTAGTTATGAATGATACACACAAGAAACTATTCTCAACAAAAAAAAATGATACACACAAGAGATAATTCACCAGTTTTTGTTTTTCTTCTTTGGAAAACTGATTCTTGAATGCATTATACATACATTAAGTTATTAAAAAAAACTTTTAGATGATGTATTCAATATAGGATTTGGTAAAAGTTGGACAGATTTAATTTTTAATGAGTTTTTAGATGATTTTAAATAAATTAAAAAAGTTATTATGATTTTAATTAAAATACTATATAATCCCATCTAAAACCATAAAATTTGGATTTTTATATTTTTAATTAAGAAACTCCACCAAAACACTTTCAAATCACAACAAATCTCCTAAAATCTACTTGTTTGAATATTTTCAATAACAATAGATTTTAAAATACATTATAAAACCACAAATTCAATAACATATTAACAAAGAAAGAAACCAAAATTAGCCAGAGACTAACCGATAAAGTCGGGAATGTTACGGCCATTGCTGAACCGGCCGGTTGGACCTCTAGCAAAATCAATACCATAAGGTGAATAGTTAACTTTGGCGGAGGTATTCAAGTCATTGTTGTTACCATTGTCGAAGACTGAGTCTCCAAAAACGAAATAGCAAGGCACTTGCTGTCCACGAACCACCACGGCCATTGCAAACGCCGTTGTCGCAAGAACCCACAACAACAATGCATTGAACATTCCCTCCGCCATTTTTTGAAAATCAATGACCAGAAATCTGAAAAATGGCAACGTTCAAAGAAAGAGAAAATAAAAAGTCTATATATAAGCAAACGTAGAGAGAGACGGCCAAATTTAAAAATTCTATTTCAAGTCTGTTCACCAGAAGATAAAGGGATGTTAATTGATTTATTTTTAAAAGTATCATTATTAGTCAATTTGTATGTATGTGACTCGTTTTTTTTGGAAAAGATATATTTAATAGTCAACTAATAATATGTGTTGAGTTGTTGTAATGAGAAAAATACAAGTCATCGTATTAGGAAATACCCTCGTGATGTTTTTGAAGATTATTTTAATAATCTTTTTTTAATTTGAGTCTCATACGTTTATTTGTCTTCATGGTGTTTTATTTTATTTTTATTGTATATAAAGATAACATCTTCACAGAAAAGAAAGATTTAGTTTCGCAAAGTCGACGCAGTGACCATTTGGCCATGTTGTAGTTAATTATTATGATAACTTCTACAATGAGCTGTAGCTTGTTTATTTGTTTAAACAGGTCATGAATCCCATAAAACTAGGGATTTAGTTATATTTTCTTCTCTATATGCAAAGAAGCAACAAAAGAAAATAATATGTATGAACTAATGGAGCTGGTCTGACTCAGCAATAACCACAAACACTTGATAATGGTTGGTTGATACGTGAAGGCATCTCAGCTGAAGAATGAAAGTTATAAGTTGGGGTTGTTACTTTTTCTTTGGTAATAGAGAAAGTTATTTCATCTACATCTTTACAAGTGTAGACTATCAGAGATATTATCTTTATCAAAATTCATATTGGATTGGTCAAGTGTATGTAGACATGATCACAATGTTTCCGCTGTCTTCTTGAAAGCATAATATTATCTTCAGGTTGTCTTTATCTTTATCAAAATTCATATTGGATTGGTCAAGTGTCTATTGGACAATAGACATAATCACAATGTTTCCGCTGTCTTCTTGAAAGCATAATATTTCTATTATCTCGATCAAGAGATCCGAAAAGAGTCGCTGCGGGATGGAGGTCTGATCGTATAACACGTTGTTTCGTTGTTTCCAAATATGGTAGATCGTTGCTTGGACTCACATATTAGTTATTGCTTAAGATTTACTCTCTAGGATTTTATTAATCTCTATACTATTAAAAGAATGGAAAATTACAAAGAATTAATGCTATTAGAAATAATACAAACAAATTAATTAAAGAGAAAATCATTCAAATTAACACTAATCTATTGATATATTACTAGAATAACACCCATCAAAAAACACTGACCTGAATTGATTAGACATATAACACATCAAAACTTTTAGGAATTACAGTTATGCCATTATTGGATTAAAAAAAATTCTTAAAAGTTCTGGTTTAAAAAATAAAAGAAAGAAAAAAACAGTAAAAACATCAAACCCTAAAAAATAATCTAAGCTCGACGGCGACGGATCCTTGTAGAAGAGCCAAGGAAGAAGACTTGCGAAGACGGCTACGCATTTTTATTATAATGGAGCGTTGGTTAGGTTAAATTGTTTTTTTGCCTTTTTAAAATATATCATTCGGTTAGGATGGGTTTATTACGGAATGATTAATTCGGTTTAGCTAGAAATAAGTAAATATTCCGTCCATGAGAAACAAAACTGTCACCAAAGAGAAACAAATATGTGGCAAAAAAGAAAATAAATTTGTCGCTAAAGAAAAACAAATATGTCGCCAAAGAAAAATAAATGTCGCCAAAAAAACAATATATCGCTAAAAAGAATATAATCTGTCGCCAAAGAGAAAACACATCTATCTCCAAAGAGAAACAAATATGTTGCCAAAGAGAAAAAATATATCACCAAAGAAAGACAAATATGTTGTCAAAAAAAAAACAAATAGGTAAACAAAGAAAAAATAAATCTGCCGTCAAAGAGAAACAAACAATAAATAATACATGAACATTACTGTCTATTCCAGCCCCGGACCCAAAAATGAATTAGTTTAATTAGGAGTAACTCCAAGAGAACATTACTGTCTAACTCCAAACAATAAATAATACATGAACATTACTGTCTGTTCCAGCCACTTTCATGCCGCCAAAGGGGTTTTAAACTAGGTATTCATATAGACATATATATATATATATATCTCCATTTTTGCTTTAGTTTAAAAAAACTATTGTTTGAAAATTAAACATGTGTGTTTGGCTTGATTAGTTCAATAATAACGTTGAGGGTTTCAACGGTATTGCAGAAATTATGGCGACACTATTTCCCTTCGTTTTGAGTATTATATCATGTAAGTACCTTATTATATGAAATTAGATGAATCAACCTGAGTGTGACATGTAAAATAATTATAACTCACGAGATTTTGACATATGTGATTGTTAATTTAAGCCGTAACATATATCAATACAAATTAACTTAAGATAATTTTCAATTTTCTTTTAGTTATTTAGATTTTAGAAAAAATTAATAAAACTACAAAGTATTACTTTTCTAAAACAGGAAATGTGAAATTGAAAAAAAAATATGAAGAAAGGAAAATAAAAACAATAAAACCTATGTAATATTAACGACACATGAAATTAGAAGGAAACAATAAAATTAAATTAAAGTAAAATAAAGAAAAAAAGTGAAACTGTGAAATAAAAATAACATTACTAATGAATGTAATTGAAAAAAAAACTACCAAAGGAAGAAATGATATAAAAATAAGTTAACTTGATATCTAGGGTACCTTTTTGAAAAATCTACATTAAAACAGAAATCAATATCGTAAAGGAAAATCAAATTACTAGAAAACAAAATTATATAAAAACTAAATTAACTTGATATCTTGGCTACGTTTTTAAAAAACCAACATGGAAAGAGCTTAAATAACAAAAACAAAAAAACACCATTATGGCATAAAGTATATCAAAACATACATAGCAGTGCATTTGTTAAAATAAATATTACTTGAACATTAGAATAGTTAAACTAACAAAAAGAGATAGTAATAAAGGAAATTAATTCTAAATTTGGTCTAAGAATTTTTCTTATTTCTAAAGTATTTATGACTAAACCCTAACAATTATGGGTAAATAATAACAAGAGCAACTATCCAACTTTCATGTTTTTAGTACATGTTTTTTTCAAATCTAAATGTAAGACTGTGAAATATCAATGTTTCTACTATTTTTATAAAACCGTTTCCTTTACATCAGCTAAAGTTTATCATAAGTTTACCATGAAATATCAAATTCAAAACTCGGATATTATGCTATCATATAGACATTTCCAAAAGACAAAAAAGAACGGTTGTTCAGGCACAAAGGTATACAAAAGAAATAAATAACAACAATACACTCTCACGAGTCTTCATTAAATATAAGAAAAAAAATTAAACACTAAGAACACTTATTAATCGTTTTTTTCTCATTCAAGTCAAGAGATAACAAAAAGGTATGATAAAAACATCCACAATAGTGTATTGACATTTTAACTGAAACGAATAAATTCTAAGTATATTTGAAAACCCTACACAAATAAATAGCTAATAATAAAGTCATATTTTTATACAACTAGTATAGATTTCTGAAACCACACAACTAACACATGACTAACACCTTCTAAATTTTCATTTGTAACTGTAAATTATGACATGGTTATGACTCATACTCAAATTACCAAATCTGAAAAGGCTATTCAAATCAAAACATGGAGAAAACATATATAAGTTAAAAACAGTGAAAAATTATTCGAAAGCACATATAAATTTTAAAATATATTAAGATAACTCCACCTTGGCGCGGATTAGAACCTCGTAATTGATAATCATAATTCATTATCAATCTGGGAGGTTATACGGTTCAACATAAATGTTTAACGTTAAAAACACGATTAGACGAAAGCACTCCGTTAGTATTTCAAGTGAACCTATAATAATCCGTGTTCTTTGAGTGGGCCTAGTTGTTATTCTCTTTCCAAAAACACACAACTCTGTTTTTTGCCCTAAAAGTTTTCTGCGTTAATTCCTAATGACATTTTCTTAATATTAGACATGAGTAAATGTTATTTCCAAGATTTGGTCAATGTTAACTGAGGATATCTAGGGACAAAAATATAAACGTAAACGAAAATTGAATGAGTAACACAATAAAAAACGAGTTTATTATACATTTACGAAAGTAGGTATAACATGACCTAACACTTGGATGGCAAGCAATGATAAGCTTTGCCCTTTAGGTTTTATTTGGAAGCAAAAGAAACTTGAACATCAACATACACACATGTCATGTCCTCACACCGAATGAAAACATTAGTTACACTTGGGATATTTCAAACCTCATGCATGTGTGTAGCAATGGCAGTGTTCATCGCTTCCCTCAACAACCGCCCAACAGGTAAGAGGACTGCCGTGCATTTGCATGCAACATTTACAGCATTCACAATCATCACCTACAAAAGGCACAGCCCCGCACTCCTCGTAGAACACACGTTCAGCGGAGGTAGAGCATGTAGCAACACCCTTGTTGATGCAGTCCCCAGTGCCATGTATAGGGAAGGTCTGGGCCTCGCTCTTGAGGATTCCTAGATGTTGACATATTCATCAAGATCATCGGCAATAAAAAGAAAACTGCAAAATATAATAAAGATCAATTCTTTAAAATTATTACCGGTTGAAGCTATCACGAGAACAATCAAGAGAACGGTGAAGCTGACGGAGTTGAGGGTCTTTGCCATTTCTTTTCCTTTTCCTTTGTTGTTTTCTTTTTCTTTTATAATAAACTTAAAAACTTTGATGATACAAATACATAGGTGTGGTGATCTATTTATACTCAAAATTTTGAAACTTTGTTTTTCTTGTTTAATCTCTTCCCTCTCCTTTGAGGTTTTCCCACATTCATAATGTTGCCACAATTTTTCATTGACGTCTTTTTCATTACATTCTGTTTTGCAAGTCGTCGCTGTCTTATATAATCAAACAAAAATAAAATTTGTCACTGTGTTTGATTTATAACTTATTTCTATATAAAAATATAATATTTTGGAACTAATCATTTAATTCTTCAAGTTTTACAATTTTACATATTAATTCTCAAACTTTTGAGTAGAAAAATTAATTCATTAAGTTTGCGTTGACTTTGCAAAATTGGACTCAGAAAAGTCAAAGTTAAAATCTCCGTTTTGTAAATTAACGTTGACTTTTCTTGTACCTAAATTTACATAGTCAATGCAAAGTTGATGATTTATTCTGCACACAGAATAGTTGAGGAATAAAAGTATCAATTACATAAATTTGAGGATTTAAATGACCATTTTCCCGGCCAAAAAGAAACAAATTTGTGGAAAACACATTAAATTCGTCAAAATTAAATAAATATGTGGCCAAAAAGAAACAAATCAGTTAGTACCAATTTAATCTGTCAGGATTAAGTAAATCTAAGACCGAAGTAAAACAAATTTTTGAAATAAATTTGTGAGACACAAATTAAGTCTGTTAGAAAGAAAAAAGTTTATGGCTAAAAATAAAAAAATTCATGAATAACAAGTCTATTGCCTCATGTTTCGTCGGTAAAAATAATAATTTTTTTGATATTTTTTTACTGAGTTAGAAATTATTATAATAACATTTATGTAAATATCGTTTTTGATAACGAATGATTTAAGGGCATAATATATATCAAAAATAAACCACTAATTAAAATATAATTAGAAACAATGGATTGGTGTCAAACTAACTTTTTCCCCTAAATTTAATAAATAAAAATATCAGAAGAAAATCTAAAAAATTAGAATTACTGTAAACTAAAAAATCAAACCATTCCAAAATGAATTAAATATAGTTTTATATGGTTTCACTATTTATAAAACCGATAAACTATTAAACCTAAGAAAGAAAAAAAAACCGAAACGCCCAACCATATATCTTAACCTACTTTAATTCTAACAGATATCAAATATTTTCTGTTTTCAATATAATAATCTTAGTATTAATCCATTCATAGTTAAGAACTTATACAATATCATGCATACAGACATAAATATCAATATGCTTGTAAAGCAAATTAGACACATGACCGAACTATAGATAAAGAACATCATGTCGGGTTCAGTCTCGACGGCAGCGCTGAATTTTGGAACATCCACGTCTATACCTATTGACAGGGACAGGGCTCTTATGGTGAGTACCAGGAGGATAGCATCCCGGAGGAGGATCAGGACGCGAGCACGGGTTCATCACACGGTAATCTATGGACTTCTCACCCTCCACTGGTACCATCACAATGGTGGCACAAATCACTAGCAAGCATATCGCCCATGTCTTCATATTTTAAAAGCTTCTCGGGATATTGTTGTTGATGTTTCTTCTTGTTGCTTTTGTTTGTTTTGAAAATGGGGAAATGTGGAATATATATTTGTACGAAGCTAATTAGAAGACCCTGCAACTATATATTGTTGGTGCCTTCTCTAAAACCCAATATCAAGTTTCGAATGGTCATAGGGTCAAATAGTCAACTCTTATCATTAATTTGGTGATTAACTCACCATTAATTATGACGATTAATCCATCAATCTGTGGCCAAGATAACATATTAGAAGAGGATAAAAGTCTATAAAAGGTAAGGGAGATGAATCAAAAAAGGGAATTTTCCATGGCAATCCACACATGACACAACTAATTTTTACTTTCATTTGAGTTTGGGTATTAAAGGAGAAGAAAAATATATTATTTTCCTAAGAGAACCTTAAGCTAAAATATTTTTTGTAGATATTATCTTTGTACTCAAACAAACTACGTTCAATCTTGATCAATAGGCAGTTTGAATGCAGTTAGGCTTGGGTGTTCAGGTCTTTGGTTTGGGTTTGAATTGGTTATGTTCGGGTTTAGGTCTTTCGGATAAAAGAGTTCTGGATCCATATAGGTACCGATAGAGTTTCTGTTTGGTTCATTTTTTTTTCGGTCAGTTTTATTTTTAATTTTGAGAACCAGTAAATACCCAAAATTTTTCGGTTATAGATCGGTTCAGATATTTTTTATCCGATATACCCAAAATATATCCGAAAACCTAAAAAAAAAAAAATAGTCCTAAGTACCAAAAACATACACACAATATCAAAAACATATCCGAAAACCCGATAAAAACTAAAAATATTTACCCAAAACACTAAAAATATACTTGTAATATCCGAAAAATAACCAATACAATTAATATCTTTGGATCATTTGGGTATCAGATTGGTTGTCGGATAGGAACGGGAACCGAATCTGTACCCATGAGTCTAAGCGTCCAGGAACCAATGGAGTAAAACATGCAAAACCGAATCTGATCCAAACCGGGTTTTTCAGGTCAGTTTCGGTTTAGATTTTCGGATCCAAATAAAATGCTCAGGCCTAAATGCAGCTGACAATACTATAAACACAATTTTCACTTATTTATTCACTCCAAACTGAAACAATATACTTGTTACTTGTTGTAGTATGGTTAGGAAATAGTAGTACGGTATTATTGAAAATGAAATACCCGAGAAAAAAATGAATGTATGTTTAAGTTAATCTCTCTTGCTCTTAAGTACGTTCTTACCATATGGTAGCTAGTGTCTTCGGGAATTTCGGTCCTACCAGAAGCGTAGTTTATTCCATTGTGAGCTTGTTGCTGCAATGCTTCTGTGAAAGGTGGAATATAATTCAAACTCATATTACAAAACAAAAATAGTTCAATTTCTTTTGAGATTTATGGAAAATTGTGATTTCTGGGAAAAGATGATGGTTTTTGTGAAGAGGATAATGCTTTTGTGAAGAAGATTTATAAATTTATTAAGTTATGTGTAATACGATTTATAAAAGCTAAATTATTTATAAATTTTACATAAACTTTTTAGTATAAAGTTATTAAGTTATGTGTAATTTGGTTTTTCTATTTTTCATTTACAAATATTTATAAATATATATAAACGTCTTAATTTTTTTATAAACTCATATAAATGATTTATAAATTCTTATTATAATTTATAAACCTTTATAAATAATTTAATAAATTCTTATAAATTTCATATAATGTATAGAGTTATTGAGTTATATATGATTCAGTTCGTCTATTTGTTCATTTATAGAATTATTTTACAAAAGATACATTATAAAACATTATAAAATATTGAAATTCTTATTGTAGTACGACATTCAAAATCTAAGTATTTAAATTATAAAATAAAAGTTATAAAATATTATATCTAAACTTTTTCTTTTAAATTATCGGAAAATAGATCAATATTTAAATTTTATAATCACAATTGCTTTAAACACTCGTGCCACTAATGATGCACGAATACTCTACAAACTAAGCTAGAGAACAAAATCTAGATAAAATAGATTTTGAAATTACAAACAAAGCAGCTAATTAAGTTGCTGACGAACTTCTATTGTAGGAGCACAGCAGCCGATTATCATTGAAGATGTTGATTTAAATCTTACCATTGAAGTTTCAGCCTCTAGATGTCAAGAATAACAAGGTTAATGTGTATGTGTATGAATGAGATTATATTTTGATGAGTAATGAAGTTTCCATTATTTTTCTAGACGTTTTGAATATCAAGGTATGTCAATTTTCTGGTTGTTAAGCCATTTGGAAATTTCTATTGCCAGTGGGGATAGAAAATGATAAAAAAAATTTTAAAACTGTCAAACAACACGGTGTTCAATTCAGTGTCCGTTTATAAAAGAGATCATTGGTGCGACTGTCCCAGATCCAAATTCAGAATCTAATAATATTAGAATCTAAATTTTTTGTTCATCTATATATACATTATAAAATTTGGATTTGGATGGTGATCAAACAACAATATATAAATTTTTAGAATCTATATAAAAATTTAGAACCCACATTAAACAAAAAAATACATTATATAAGTTTATTACATGTATATATATGTTTTGTTAAAACTATGATACCAAATTTTTAGGGCTCCCAAAACATATTTTCCCCCGGGACCTCTACTATGAATAAACTGGCCTTTGTTCAATTAAGCAAAAAAAAAATCATTGATGGTCGCCTTCTACACATCCAACCTACAAAAAAAGTAAGTCTAGAGGAAAAGAACAATGGTTGAAGATACATACTTCATAATTCCAAAAGTAAATTAGGTTTTTCTCAATATCTGGGAGTTTTTCAAATGAGAACTTCTCTACAATATTTTCCTAACTTTTTATTATTATTCTTACATTTTTTTATTATTCTAAAATACTCTTCAAAACATGTGGATGTCGAAAGAAACCCAAAATAATTTATGTTTAATTAGTTTTGCACTAAAAACAGAGGGATCAACCTCACAAAAAAATTGTTATTCATTGAGTATATATACATTTACTTTCACTTGTTAAAGAACTATCAAAATTAAAAATAGATTCGTTACTGTTTTCATGTAAATTATGTGCAAGCTAGCCTCTATTGCTTCACAAGCTGAGCAATGCTATACGGATTAGTTAGAAGTCCATCAAATGAGCCTTTAGCAGCTACCATATTTGTGGCTTCGGTGCTGTGAAGATCATCCCAATATATATATTCAGTTCGGTTTGGACAAGCCTGTTGGTTCGGTACGCAAAGTTCTTCCCCTGGGGATACTGTACAACAACCCTTGTGTCCGACCTTAAATCCTACGACATTACGAGAGTGAAGTTAACTCAACTTTTTTTTTATTATTACACATTCAAAATAGTTTAGTAGTTATGTTGTATTTTCATGTCAAAATGTAATAAGTCTTGAGTTCAATATGGTTTACCTAAAAGACGGTGAGCTAAGGGGTCTCCACCGGAGAAAAGATCGACGAAAGTGAATTTAGCACCTTTGACCTTCGTATTGAAATCCTTGACAAGATCATTGAGGTTCTTATTGAAAATTGCCACTGCATCGTTCACCTCTTTCCCGCAACCTTTACCACCACCATGGGACACTATCATCTTTGGTGTGCAACCGATCTGACTTAGCCCGAAAAGTGCCACCTTCCTCGCTCCTAGACGGTGCAAACTCTACAAACAAAACAATAGAAACACAACATGTTAAGTTTAATGTACTTTCAACTCAAAACTAATTAGCAACTAGTGAATTGATCTAAGTTTTTATTTACTATTAAAAGTCTCTTTCAGTTTCCGATGTGAAAGGTTACACATATTTTTTAGAGATCAAAGTTAATAGCTCATTAATCTCTACCCAATCTCAACACAACATCTAGCTATATTAACAGTGACCAACCATATAGATCCTCAAACTGAAAATAAATCATTCATAAGCTTGAAAACCTGAAAACTTAGAAAAAAACCTAAGTCTAATTGAAATATGATAATTATACTTACTTAAATACAAAGAGAGAATAATGATCTTAAATTTACGCTACATTGCATCATAAACATAACTATATACATACCCTTAAGTGAACACGGTAGAGTATGATTAGAGAATATGCATATTGATTTGGCTTAAAGCGGCGACTGGTGTTGTACGGTCCTGGCATGAAGTAGTTGTTTATGTAATCATTGCTTCCGATGTTGATTGCGTAGAGACATTGCTCCAGCTTTTCTACTGGTACTTTCGCTTTCTTTATAGCCCTCTTGTGGTTTAGTATTTGCTTACTAAGACTGATACGATCACCCTATATATCACGAGAGATCAATAGTATTTATTTAGTTGAAAGATATATCCAACAAGTCATTTATATATGAGATTATCATTATTTACTTAGTTCTTACTTCTTACCAAATGTTGGCTAGTTTCTTCACGAAGTCCACCTCCACCGGAAGCGTAGTTCATCCCGGTGTTAGCTTGTTCCGGTGATGCGCCCGAAAATGGTGGAATGAAATCTTTAAAA
Source organism: Schrenkiella parvula (assembly GCA_000218505.1). Classification (NCBI taxonomy): domain Eukaryota; kingdom Viridiplantae; phylum Streptophyta; class Magnoliopsida; order Brassicales; family Brassicaceae; genus Schrenkiella; species Schrenkiella parvula. The sequence continues at coordinate 14,385,884 of CM001189.1, forward strand.
CCCGATAGTTCACCTGAAGAAAGAACATCATATATACACACACATACATAGATTAGGCGATGCTTAGCATGTCATAGATTTAGCTTTTTTTATATAATATAGTTAACTAAACGATATTGCAATATACATTATATGTTAACAAATCAAAGATATATGTTGTTATATTGGATCTAGTGACGTTACTGTAAATGGTTTACCAATTAAATGTTTGTTAAAGAAGTAACATTTTAATTTACATTTTTTTTTCATTTTTTCTCTAAATTTTCAAATAGTATATCGAAGATTACATATATCGAGTTACTCTTTAACGATATAAATCTGAGACGATATATAGACTAACCGATAATATCAGGGATGGTACGGCCATTGGTAAACCGGCCGGTCGGGCCTTTGGGAAAGTCAATACCGTAAGGTGAATAGTTGACTTTTGCCTTGGTTTGCAAGTTATTGTTGTTGCCACTATCGAAAATTGAGTCTCCAAAGATGAAGAAACATGGCACTTGTTGCCCGTAAACCACCGTTGCAGCTACAAACACGGTGGCAGCGACTAACCAAAATGCCTTAGACGATATTACTTCAACCATTTTTTTGAAAAATTAAATCACAGAAAACTGAAAATAAGAAAATATTTATTGAAGAGTAAGAGCGTTTTAAATATAGTTTATATAAGAGAGGTCGGAAGTTTACGTTTAAATTTGAAGTTGATTCGATGAAGATCATTAAAAGGCTATTTAAAAGAAGAGGTAATGAGTAAACTAAGGGAGACTACAATCTTTTCTTTTTGGGAGATAATCTTTAATTTTAGCCAACTTTATAATTGGTGATAGTGGATTATGCTACTAAGACTTTGTTTTAAATAAAAAATTTGCAAATATTTTGTTTAAGTTATCTATATCATCAAAGCATATATATACATTCTCTCCTGTTTCACAAAAAAAAAATTATTTTTCAGTATAGAACAAAATTGAAATTAGGTTTAAAATTTTACATTAAAAAATGTGAAATGGCATGTTGACAATCAAAAAAGATGTGAAGTGGTACTTTTTTAACTCAAAACAATAGTCTTTATACAAAGGAGTATTATATGTCTTTCACCAAATACGAATGATGATCTAATAACATTCAACACACCTCTTTAGACAAATTTTTATTACACTCAAGCGCAAAGCAAAATTATCAAACCCAATGTGATGCCTTTAGTCTATATGTATTAGGGTTTTATTCAGATAGATTAGTATAAATATGATTGATATGTGAACAAGTCATATATATTTGTATCAACCCTCCTTTTATGAATATCAATTAATACAAATACAGCTTTTGGTAACAATTTAGTTTCATTTTGCATGAAAAAGTTCTCATGAACTATTTTAATTTCTGAATTTTCTTTTTATCATAATAAATTTTATTTGAGCATAATCCACTCTTGGTTTGAATTTGTTTACAATTTTGATTGGCACTGGCTCTATCGGTTTGTACAGTAACCTGCTAATAAAATTATTTTAACCAACAACCATTACCCCAATCTAACCTTATAATTAAAAATAAAATATTTTTAGTATCCCATTTATTGCTCACATAGTTTGGTAAAACTTGAGATGTTTAAAACAAAAAAATTGGTAGACCTAATTTGTGTTCATGAGAAGAAAGGATACTACATTATTTTTGTATAAAAATTATTTTCTGACATAATAAAAAGTAATTTTTATTTTTAAAGCTGGTGAAAAAGGTATGTTGTCAAATATAATTCATATTATATATTTTACGAGCAGAAAAAAATAATAAAATATACAATAACTGTAATGATTATAATCATAGCGAATGAAATGAAATGAAAAAATGGAAATAAATTCCAAAACGTGAAATAAAAATGATAATATAATTATCTAAATCTCTCATTTTCAGAAAATGTTTTTTTTATCTTTTCCTTTTGATTCAGGTCATAGCTAAGACTTAGAGATCATCTCTTACACAACTTGAGAAACGACGCAAAATTTTCTTTTATTCATAACCATATTTTTGTACATAGAATGATAGAAAGCTACTAATCAAATTAATCCATAAAAAGGAGAAACAAACTCTCCAATACAAATGCTGTTTTAATCATATTCATATATATAAACTATAAGATTAACATAACATAAGAAGAACATGTACATGTCCCAATTAACAATAGGCGACACACTTCTCTGTACAGTCCATTGTACATCCTCCGCTCTTGCTGGTGCTTTTATAACCTTCCTTGTCAACGTTGGATGATTTGTAGCACTCCGGGGGACAAGTCAGCTTCTTACCCTGACAAGGTCCTTGATTGGTGCATGTCTGTGTCGGATTCATCAAATCTCCATGTCCGGGAAATCCATGAATCTCATGAATCCCATGAAACCCGGATTTGGATCTGAACATCTCTTCGAAACTACTATCCCATAGTTGACGACTTGCTTGAGATGAAGAGACAAATATGATTAGGAGAAGAAAAGGTAAAAGGATTGATTTTGTAGACATTTTGTTATATGTATGTGTTTGTCTGTATGTGTGAATTTGGATTTGTAGTTATGAGATAGATGAGGATGATGATTTCAATCTATACATATTTTACCAATTGTTTTTTTTAGGCTATTTGAAGGAAGAGGCAATGAGAAAATTTAGGCAGACTACAATTTTTTGGGAAAGTGTCTAATTTCAGATGTTAGGGAATTTCACGATTCAAAGAAATAACAATTTCGGAAAAAAAAACATTATTGCAAACATGTACTTATGCTGCATATCATCAAATTAAAGCATATATATATTGTTTGTCTTGTTCTAGTCTCTCGAAAGGCCAATGAAATAAGAAACAACATATCATTGCCAAAAAAATATTGGGATTAGTTTCACTTATGTGTTCATTGAATTCATACATTTCAAGCAAAAATAACTAAAAGAGTATTTAGCTATTTCTATATACTACGGAAAAAATATGGAAGAGATAATCATAAGAAATATATTTTTTTTTTTACATACTACTCTAATTTTTAAACATATTAAGTCATTTATATCCAAAGAAATAAACTTCATAAAGTGTGATTGTGTCAAATAACACATGAGCTCTACCTATATAGCATTATACCATCTTAGGATCCCTCCCTCTCTCTCACTCTCTCTCACGATCTTCTGAGTTTTACTATATATATAAGTATTTCCTTTGTAGACTTCCTACGAAGCAAACAAAATCTCATATGGAGAAGCAAATTATAAACAAGAGAAAACGAGTATTTTCCCTCCAACCAAACAAGAATCCGAAGGCAGTCTTCACGAGAAGATACGTTAGTCACTTGGTTCCAGCTCTCAAGAAGATCAACATGAACAAACCCTCTTCACAGAGCAACCACAAAACTTTCGAGCAAACCGTGAAACATGAAGTAAACATGGCTTTGGCATTGTCTACTCAAGAATTCGCGTGGAGTCGTTTCTTGCAACACAAGCTATTATCATCCCCTCATGAAGATTCCAGTTATTCTTCCAAGATACTAGAAAGATCTAGCTATAAACAAGATGGCGAAGAAGAAGAAGCAGAGATCAAGAAAAGATTGAAGGAATTGCAAAAGCTTTTGCCAGGTGGAGAAGAGATGAATGTGGAGGAGATGTTGAGTGAGATCGGAAGCTACATTGTATGTCTTGAGTTGCAGATGATTGTTCTAAAATCTCTTGTTCAAGATAACACTTCTTGATTATGTTATAATTAATTGTTTCACATGCGTTGTCCACTTGTCCTTTCATCAAACAAAGAAAGTTAGCTATTTTTATCCCCAACTCTCAAAAGAATGAACTTTGTATTATAATGGGTTGTCTCTCTAACTTTTGATTACGGATAAATATAATTTATTTCAAAATTTTACATATGTTTCCTTAAAGCTAAAATTTTCTTTTTTTCTTTAATTTGTTTCTCAAGAAAAGAACATATACTTTAATGGGTTTTTATAGGGTTTTCAAACTTATTTTTAAATATTTAAAATAAATATGAAATTTAGAAGTGTGGTCAATGAAAATTAAGATAATGTAATTAAGATAAATATGTGAATAAAGTGTGGTTAATGAAAATTTGTATTATGTTTACACATATTGATGACTTGAAGTTGTTGTTGGTTGTGATGTATCCAAAAACAGCATGTGTAACCCAAATCCGTTGTTTTGTCTTCTTCCCAATTCCTGAAGAAAGTTTATGATTTTATTGTAGTGAATATTTCATATTATACAAAAAAATAAACAAAAAGTAAAATAATATACCATCTATTAACTTCTTTTCTATGTGTGAGTTATAATATTTTGTGGTTTCATATATACTCATCATCGTCATAATTGAAACAGAAGATGATGTTGTCTGCAATATTTCTACTATTTGATGATTTTTTGAGTTTTCATATTTTGGATAAAACATTGTTTTTCTTGTTCTAGTAAAAGAAAATTGCACCACAACAAGAGTAAAATAAAGGTTTCAATGAATACAAATGACACTTCTTATCAAGGCCTCGAGAAAGTGACATAATGGAGGTTCCTATCAGATTACAAAGAGCAAGTGGTATGATTTGAAGTCATCATCCATATCTTTGCACGTGTCTTGAAGTCATTCTTGACTTATCCAAACCCCACTAGAATCTCAATGTATCTCACAAGATAGACGACATATATATATATATATATATATATATATATATATATCAATTCAGAAATTAAATAATATTATGACTCAAACATTAGACATGAATAACGAGAGACGGAGAGAGTAATAAGCTCAAAATAGGCCATTCAAAAAAAGGGTGTAGCCAAAGTGCCACAACACCAAGGCAAAAGCCTTGTTTCTTCGAAGGCAAATTTTGCGAAGCTCGAGTAGAAGAAGTTTAAGAACAAATGACTAACAATGAAAAGAGTTTTTGGAAGAGTTATGGCAATACACAAAAGTTCTCTTCCCTCTACTGTAACGATCTTAAAAAAGAGGAGTCATGATGGATTGGTTTTGGTACTGTTTGTGCTGAGCAACTGCTGCAATTACACAGTGTAGTGATGTCCTGCTGTATCAATGTCCAAGCCCTTTAGCTTTGCAACTGATTCCACATGTCCCTTCAGTGTGTGAAGCTCCCTAAGCCTGTCACAACACAAGATCAAAGCATTCACAAATCAGAATCAAGCAAATTCCAGTTTCCATTGAGATCGATAGCATCAAATTACTTACCTAGCTATCTCGGCCCTTCTCTTGGCTTGTTCGGCGATCTCAGACAACTCTCTGTAACCTCCTTGTTCTGGGAAGATGTTGGCCTCTTCTTTTTGCTGCAGACCATGCAGTGTCCTCTGATTTATTGCCCACTGAGCTTCTCTTTCTCCAATACCGTAATCTTTCTTGGTCGTTAAAGCGGTCTGTTTAAAGTAACAGCAGAAGCAATTAGCATAATACTACGGTTATGCTGTACAAAGAGGTCAGCGAGTTAGTTGTGTGTACCCTGTTGTCAAACAAGCTGAACCAAGCCTTTCCACTCAAGATGTATCGAATAGCAAACTTCAAAAGGTCTTGTGGGAAGTATGTTACAATACTGTAAACCCAAATCACACCAGCCCATCCCCAACCAATACCTTTCACCTTTGCAAATGTCCAGTTGGCATACACTGCAATCAAAGTCGCAACCTGCATTTGGGAGGAAGAGTGAAATGAATGTCAGCCCGTTTCTCTTCTTTAAAGTAGACCTAATAGAATTCCTGAAAATATGACTATTTGATGATGTTCTTACCAGTTGTGCAATGACGAATGCAATCATCAGAAGCGCCCCAGGACGTTCAACGAACGACCAGCTCCTTGACCTCGTGACGAAGATAAGCGCTTGACTGATGATACTAACTTGTAGGTACACAGCACCCATTAGCTCATCGTTATTGTCCCTAATTGACCTCACACCAAACTTGTCCTGCAAATCAAAGGTGAATTTTAGTTTCTTACGCAATATTTAACTGCATAATCCCTGAGGCACCTTTACCCAAAAAAAAGACTAATGATGGTTACCGAGAAAAAGTCAGTCTTGTGAATCGCCCAGAAGAAAACCACACTCATAACGGCTTGGTAGCCTCCCAACACAATTCCGGTTGCAAAAATTTCTTTGAGCTTCCAGCTATCAGGTGTGGGAGATGGCTTGACTCTGTCCTTTGAGATTGTCATGATAGTACCTAAAAGATAGCAATACATAATACCGTAAGATATAAGTGATAGCAGATAAAGTACTTAAAGGCTATATAGTAAACTAAAGTCATTTGCTCACCGTCATTAAGGATGGCAATAATCAGAACCATGAACGCTGAGAAGTCAAATTCCCATATCAGAGCAATAAGCATGAAACCAAACTGCAAATGTTATAACCCACTATGATCAGTACAAAAGAAAAGAAATATCATGCTGAACAAGCGATAGATATCTACATTGGGTGTCTGCTTACCACAATACGGATTGTGATTGAGACTGCATAAATCTATTACAAGCAGGAAAACGAAGAGTTGTTAGTTTCTGGTGCAAATGAACACAAGTACTGGGCATAATATAAGAATAAAATTGAGAGAACGCGCACGGTATAGTTCTTCATTCTCTGGAAAATTGCTCTGCTAGTGAGCACTGCACTGATGATAACACTCAATCCAGGTTCGGTGAGAACAATATCTGAAGCACCACGGGCAGCATCTGTAGCATCGGCCACAGCAATACCAATGTCAGCTTTCTTCAAAGCAGGAGCATCGTTGACACCATCACCAGTCATTCCCACAATGTGCTTCCTCTCTTGCAGCTTTTTCACAATCTCATATTTGTGCTCTGCAATAAGAAATATAAGAAGCTTGGATCAATATATAACAAGACCTTTCTAATGAACATATGATGAGGTTTAAGATTGAAACCAAGTTATAACCTGGAAAGACGCCAGCAAACCCATCAGCCTTCTCAATCAACTCCTCAACAGGAATGGATGCAAGGTTCGAGTCCTTGTCAGTACCGAGAAGAGCAGCAGATGGATACATATTGGTTCCCATTCCCAGCCTGCGACCAGTTTCCTTACCAATAGCAAGTTGATCACCTGGCAACATAGACCGCAAATTAGGGGAAAAAATCTAAATAGCCATGGATTTCATGAAAAAGGAAATGATGAAAAAGTATAGTTACCAGTGATCATCTTAACATTAACACCAAGATTCAAAGCCCTGCGAATAGTTTCGGCACTGTCGTGTCTTGGAGGGTCAAAAAGAGGCAACAAGCCAACAAATTCCCATGGTCCACCTGAACTTTCTTTCGTTTTCTCAGGGACCACCTAAAAAGGAATAAGAACAGACAGTTGAACATTTGTCACCATGCTAATAAAAGGCAAAAGAATTCTGAAAAATAAGACCACCGGCAAATAAGTACCTGACGAGCAACTGCTAATGACCTAAGACCGCGCTCGGCGTACTTGTCAATACAAGAGAGCACCTTCTTCCTAAGGTCAGGCCTAGCATTGGCAAGGTCGAGGATCTGTTTTGGAGAATCGAATTAGTAGACAGAATGAAGTTAAAAACTAATATCTGCAGGGGAAAGTTGAAGATTCATTACCTGCTCAGGAGCACCTTTGCTGACTCTGTGCCAGTTACCATCAGAGTCGATGTAAGTCAAGGCAGTTCTCTTGTCCACAGGGTTGAATGGAAGGAAGTGAACCTCCCTGATACCAGCTCGGGCCTACGAAAATCCAAGTGAAACATAAGAACTTGTTTTCTAGAATGCTCATTAAATTACAGAAGTAATTCGAACCAAGAAGAGTTATACCTCCTTTGGATCAGCAAGCATTCCAACCATGGCTGCATCAATAGCATCCTGATTCTCAACCCTAGAAGCCATGGCTGCAAATAATAGGACTTGATCTTTCTCAACGCCCTTGCAGAAAACCTCAACCAAGTTCTTATCCACACTCAATTTATTGAGGGTTAGTGTCCCGGTTTTGTCACTGCACAGAACGTCCATTCCTGCCATCTCTTCTATGGCAGTCATACGTTTGGTGATGGCACCTTGCTGAGACAACCTATGAGACCCAATAGCCATAGTCACGGACAAGACCGTAGGCATAGCAATGGGGATACCGCCGATCAAGAGGACCAAGAGATTGTCAATTCCATCTCTGTACTTTCTTCTTTGAATAGGGTACATGACGATTAATTCAATCACAATACCAATCGCAATAGAACAGATACAGAAGTTTCCAATGGATGTAAGAACTTTCTGGAAGTGCCCAACTTGGTTAGTGCTGTCGACAAGGTGAGCAGCTTTACCAAAGAAGGTGTGAACTCCTGTGGCTATAACAACCGCTTCAATTTCTCCTTGTTTACAAGTTGAACCAGAGAAAACTTCTTGACCCGGGTGCTTGGTCACAGGAAGGGACTCTCCAGTTAGAGCAGACTGATCAACCTTTAAAGGATCACCTTCAAGAAGACGGGCATCGGCTGGGATAATGTCTCCAAGTTTAATGCTAACAATATCACCTGGGACAAGAATAGCAGCTTCTTGTTCACTCCATTTTCCGTCCCTAAGCACCTGAAAAACAGAAACATCAAAACAATAGAACAAACAAACCGGTTAAGCTCCAGATAAGTATTAAAAGGTCCTGTACAAAAACGTCTCAGCATTCTGAAACACATTACCTTGGTTTTAGGAGCAAGACCAGCCATGAGAGCAGCTGCAGCATTTCCGGCATTGTTTTCTTCAATGAAACTGATAGTGGAGTTGATAACAAGCAGACAGATGATACCCACAAAATCTTGCCAATCCGGAGGTCTGTTATCACCGTTGGCCAAAACAATGGCCATGATAGCCGCAGCTTCCATAACCCATGAAAGGGGATTCCACATGAACCCCAGAAACTTCAGAAGTTTGCTTTCCTGTTTATTTTTTATGAAAAGATCAACATCGTGAGTTCCAAGAAATCCACAACAAAAAGCACAAAAGCCAAAAACTTTATATTTTCAGAACACAACAATGCTTAGTCAAACTCAAACCTTCTTCTCTTCGAGCTTGTTGGGGCCAAATATCTGAATTCTGTCCTCCCCTTCCTGCGTCGTCAACCCCTCCCTCGTACATTTTAGCTGCTGGAAAACTTCCTCAATCGGGATTTTTTCCTGAGAATCCAACCAAATTTAAGATCAGTAATTCATACAAAGGATTGGTGTAAATGTAACACCTTCAAACAAAACAAAAAGATGAAAACTTTAATTAATAGTTTCATCATACAACTCTCGAAACGATCTAACTCGGCGACTCGGAAAAGTAACGTTGACTCAAGTTAGTGACAATGAAAGGTTAAAAAGAATCTGGCAGTGGAGGAGGCAGGGACCACCACCACAACCATCACTACTACTACTACTAACAATGCACGTGTTTAGGAGACGTGTAACCCACGCGCTGCGTGATTCCCTCCATGAAAGGTGGCTACTTTCCGGCGTGAAAGCCAAGGTCCGGTTAAGGGTATTTCAGTCATAATACAACCATTGACAACAAATTTCATCAGAAGAAAAAAAAATGATTTTTACAGTTTACGAGGCAATTCACAGGTTGCGTCCGTTGTATAATGTTTTTGCTAAAGGACAATGAACTTCAAAGAAAATAAAACGTACTACGGAAAGGTACATCAAATTGCAGACTTTCAATAATAAAAAAGAAAATTTATATTCCTTTACAATTAAAAAAAGTATCTGTATTTTTTATGGGTGGAAGATCAAATTGCAGACTTTCAATAATAAAAAAGAAAATTTATATTCGTTTACAATTAAAAAAAGTATCTGTATTTTTTATGGGTGGAAGATATATAATCTTAAGGAACTGCTTTCACAGCAGAAACGTTTTAGAAAAGAGATTTTTTAGAAAAACAACAAAAAAAAGACCATTTCACAATCAAAATCACCTTTTTAAAAATTAAATTAAATATGGAAAGACTTTATTGTGACTTACCTTAGCTCCACCACCAAAAAGACGCTCTCTTTTTTTCTTATCTTTTCATAATTTTTTCAGTGATTCACATGTGTAGTTTTGCCTAGATCTACTTTTTTCGAATGAACAGTAATCCGAACTGTTTTTGGCTAATAAAATCTATTAAATAGTTTCTGTTATTTTACCCAAATTTAGGTTCTGATTAAAGCTTGAATAAAGTTATAAAAAATCTGATTTTTTCCCCTGAAAATCCTCGAGGGAAAAAAAAAGAAGAAGATAAATCGCAACGGAAATTAAAAACTTGGAAAATCAGGTTTACGTGACGGATCCATGAAAATAGCGATTTTAATTAATCGGAAATTTTTTTAAAAAAAATGAAAAAATATTTTGAAAAACCCCAACTTTTTTTCTCTAAGGAAAATCTGAGATTTTAAGGGTTGGAGATTTTTAGTATCTGATCCCACGTAAACGAAATCATTTAAAGAGAGATTAAAGCCGAAACAAGAACAATCATGCAGAAGGGCAACGGAACAGATCTATTATTTCACTCAAGCAAATCATCGAACACTTTGTGGGCATGTTAATAAACACAATTGAAGATTGAAATCAAAACCATACCAGATCAACAGTCTCGTTCTTGATTCCTTCGAGACCTGACATCTCGCTTCTCCCTCTCCTTCCTTCACAGAGAAATTCAAAACGGTGTCTCCCTCTGTCGTTTCAACACTCGATCACACACACACACACCAGAGAGAGAGAGAGAAGGAGAAGAAGAGAGAGAGAAATATGTAGGTGAAGCGAGCTTCTGTTGCAAAGTAGAAACGTCTCTTCCTTTTTAAACGAATCAAAACGACGGACTTCTCCACCGTTTTAATTCATGTGGGTCCCTTACCAGACTCTCTAATTTACACCTTATTTTATTTTTTTCTCCTTTTGGTCTTTTTTCCACCGTTGATTATGATTTGGTGTTCATCAATGGTTCTTGATTTTTTATGAATCCCTTCTCACTTGGAAAACGTATTTTTGACTTTAGAGCTGTGTGGTTTGTATAATTAGAGTCAGATATTATACTTTGTTTTTTGTGGTTAACATCAAATTTTGAATTATTGATTACTTTGTTTTGATTTTGGAATCTTATGAAAAGGTAAACTATATTATTTGCTATAAAGAGAAACATCAAAATATTAAGCTGTAAAGTTTAACAGAAATCTGATAATTAACTCAAATTAAGATAATATGCTATTTAACATACAAAAAGGAGTTTAATTTTTAAATTTAATTGTTTTCCCCTATATATATATATATATGTGCGTAAACTAATTTAAAAGTAGATTTTAATATATATATATATATATATGTGTGTGTATATGTAATTTAAAAGATAATATGCTATGTAATTTAATATATATATATATGTGTGTATCATGAATAATTGATATATGTGCGTAAACTAATTTTATATTATAAATTTAGTTCAAAAAAAATTTAATTTGACAATTGTTAATTATATTTTTGAATGATTATGTTAAACAACAATGGCTAATTAGCAGTTGGGAAACAACTTTTGCCACATGTTAGTGAATTAAACTATCAAAGAATTTTTTTATTATTGGTTTGTAGTTGATGGCTAAGAAAAAATGCAACAATTGAATAAATACACAGAAAAAAAAAATTTAGTCGAAACAAAAACGAAAACATTTCAAATTCGGTGTTACAAAAGAATGAATATAATGACGAATTTAAAAGTAGATTTTAGTTTGATCAATGTTACGAAAGTAAGAAGTTTGTTTTGTCTACGTGTCCAGATATAAAAAATTTGCAGACCTATCCATAGAAATTATGGTATCCACCGAAACTCAATATTTTATCTGACAAGCTATATCAGGTTGTATATCGGTATCAAAAAATTTGATGGCAATAAGAATTCAATGTGACATGCAATGTGATCAATGTGGAGCAGATGAAAAACAATAAACTATGTAGTTTTTGAATGCCTTCAGCTTTACAAATGTGGGTATTATCATAAAATATAGCCCAATCCGGATGTGTTTCATATGCCATCGGTTTTTTCTGCTCTAGAGATTTCTCTAAAATTATTGCAATAGTCAATTTTCATGTAACTTGTGGTATATATGAAAAAATAAGGATGACAATTATATGGTACTATCGATCAGAATCCGTGAGAGATTTTAAGGCTAGCGGAATCAGACTCTTTATCATGGAAGGATGCCCAAGTGTTACACATCAATATGAGGCCCAAGTGTTACGCAGCAATATTCCTCTGTAGGGATGCCCGACTACTGTTTTGTCCTCGGATCCTAGTATGACTCATACGGGAAGATGATGTTATGTTGACTATTCATGGAAAAAAAAGAAATAAATTTTCAGGGTAAGGGTAGATCAGTAGTTATGAGGGTTTGAGAGAGTCATGCGGACGAAAAACATAAGAGGGAATCGGTCACCACTGCATGCTGAATTTAAAGCGTTAACTTGGGCTATATATATGAATGTCTTCCAGTAATATGAGCTAATTTTCGCAATAGGTTCCTCTAAATTGACGAAGTTAGTGTTTGAGCCATTGGAACGGTCAGCATTCTCAATTCATCTAAATAATTTCAGCGTTATAAGGAGTATTTCAACAAAATCGACATAGTAAAAATTTCGCGTACAAAAAACACAAAGGCGGATATGCTTAACACGTTATGCTCATACTCAACCATCACTATAATTCGTGTACATTTGTGACTGTTTTCGTGATTATCCAGATTGATGTAAGTTTACATATTGACAACAACAAAAAATAATAATTTTGAATTCACCAGTTCTCATTATATTTTAACTTTTATAATATAAAAATATTGATACAAATTCGAAAATTTATTTATTTATTGTTATCAAAAACAATTAAGTATTTATTTATTGTTACCAAAAAAAATTAAGACACTAGACACAAATCAGTTCAATTTGTTCCCCCTTTGCTTTGATATTTAGATACAAAGATAATTTGGTAGTAAAATCGGATTTGTTAGATTTGTACATTTGTATTTTTTATGATTCCAATTTTAAAATAGAATGTTAGCTTCAATTTTTTTTGTTTCACATATATTAATATCAATGTCATGTTATAAAATAAAAATTAGGTATATAGACGGATTTAGTCTCACAGAATGCAGATATTATGTGGTTGGATGAAAAATACTTAGATGACGTTCCTAAAAATATTTATAAGAAATTGTAAAATTCACATAATGTGATTTGTAGTTCCCTAAATTCATAGTTTTATAATTATGGCTTTAAATGATGGTAATGATTCAATGAAGCAATGGCTTTTCCAATGTGCCTCATGGCAAAGATCAGCAATTGCTGGAACGATTCACATGTTGTGAATATTATTTTATTTTTATTTTTAATTTGAAGAAAATTGTTTCAAGTTTTTATTTATTCATCAATATCCCTAAAGAAGTATTGACTTTTTTTTTATCACTATGGGTCCCCCTACGTAATTTTATTTATTTTTTCATGAATCGGTTCTTTTCTGAAAAAAGTAACAAAATTTTAAACCAGAGACCATACACATGTACTCTAGTTCGTTTGTGAAAATTAAAAATGTTTTTTTGTATAAATAATACGGTAGAACTAAAATCAGAAACAATAACTATTTGTTTTTTTAAGAAAAATAAACCATATATACACAGAGTTGTGGTTTTTGTTTGTTTGAACAGCAAATAGAGTTATAAACCATATTCGAACTAAGATGCATAATCATCATTGTTTCTTTGCTCCAATGTCTTAGGAAACTCTAATTATAACTTTTAACAAAGACCAAAAAAAAACTTGGAGAATTTTTCTTTTAAAAATTTGGAAAGTTCCTAAAAGAATATTGTATACAAAAAAAGAAGTTGAAAATTTCAGCTAAACTAAGCAATGAAATTTAAATTTGATGTTTTGTATAAATAATTAACACCCGATTATATTGATATAAATCATAATTAGTTAGAAATGGTCTGAGAAAAATTAAGGAGTGTCTCTATAAAGAAATCAAATATAAAAATAAAAAGTTAAAAATTTAAGAAGTGTGTGATATTGTAATATTAACACTAATGTGGATAATAGACATTGGGTGCCTAACCAGTACTTAACAAATTGGAGACTTTTGGATTGAACCAAATTTGACTGAACCAAAGGACTGAGTACCAGAGGACTACACCGGTATGGTTTAAATACCAATGATCTCAAGTTTTTGGAATCCAAAGTGTCTTTTACTTTGCCAAAAAAGCAATTGGCACGTTGTTCATTTTTTCCCTTTATATATCAACCATCCATTTATGAGTATTAACAAAGTTATTTTTTGATAAAATTTTGAGAAAAATATTTTCCGGATAAATTTGTCAATAAGATAGCGTGGGCGATGAGGTTGCCACTACGCCTGTGATTAGATCATTGGTCGTAGAGATTGCCAGAAACAAAAATTTATTAACTACTCTATTTTAGATTTTAAATAAACAACACAATGACATAATTTTTTAATGATCCAGCAAGATTCATAGCTTATTCTTAAATTTGAAAATATGAGTCAAACTATTTGTAATTGATCCTGAATAATATTTTCTTGAACTAGTATGGTGTTTTTCTATAACAAAAGTGGAATTCAACTAATCTTTTTGAGTAAGTAGTCCAATAACCTATTTATTAATTTTTATTAGATCTAATATATGATGTAATTTTGATGATGTAAACGAAAATGAACAAAAAAATGTATACAAAGTGAATTTAGAACCGGTTTTGAATTTTTTAAAACTACAAGCTATAAAAAAATGAACCGTTTTTGCATATTTTTTTTTAAAATTATCTTTTTACCTTCAAATTTTTATATATAACTAAAGATCGCAAACTCATATTTATTTTGTTTAGGTTTAAGGTGAATCCAACAAAAAAAAATAATTGGCTTCATAACTTATCTTCTACCACTATGCTATTACCATTTCATTTTTTTAATTATTGTGATGTTTATCATTCTCTTAAGTAATTATTTTCATGTCACTATAAAAATTATTTTTGATAATTCAATATCCATAATTTGATCGGTAACTTCAATTTTCTTAAAGTTAACATGCACTTTCACGAAATGTCCCTTCTCTACTTTTATAATCTGCTCTTAATAAACAAGCACTCTTTCTTTAATCCAATTTATCAAAAATCATAATCTACCCAAGTTTGGCAATTTCTTTTGTATTGTACCCAGAGAATTCTGCAACATGTACGGCCTCTAACGCCTCCGTCAAACTCGAGATAAGCAAAAGTTAGTTTCTTGTTTCTTGCTGTTTATTTAGTTATTTATTTATTTTTGTTTTCACTTCTAAAATATTTATGAATTCTTCAAACAGCCATCTGGATCAAGAAATTCCAAAATTTGCATTAAAAATACTTTTTTGTTTCCAGTATGTGTGTATATTATTACATTCGCATATGTCAGTGATCAGTAGTGTGCTTATGATATTCATTTAAATTAAAACATTTCTTAAATTTGAAGTAGTTGAATTCAAATTAAATTTTAAACACAATTTCTCTGTTGTTTCTGTTGTAAAACATTACTACATAAATTACCAAAGGTGTGGTAGTTTAATTGTAGTATACCAAAATTAGTTTTTTATGTTTCAGATTTAAATTTTATTTGGAACATAGACTTGTTTTTTTAAGTCGGAATGTGTAAAAACTAGTTATTGATAAAATTATAGGCTAGATTATAGATTGAAAATTCTAAATTTTCACAATTTTTTAAAAAAGTTACTATAAAAATATCAATTTAAAATATATATTTTGTATCAAAAACTCAATACATAAAATTCAAAATATACCGACCAATCGATGGCAGAATATTTGATAACAATAAAAATTAAACCCCAAACTTTTTTCTAACAATACAAACAGTTTTGTTCGAATATTATATCGTAAAATATTACTTTTTATAGAAAACTAGGGTTGATCTCGCGCTACGCGCGGATTATATACATAAATTTTGGTTTTTTATGTCAGTTATAATGTGACGTTTGTTTTGTAATTTCTGTAAATGATTAATTCTATTTTTATTGTTTATCTCTATAATTTTTATTTCGTTTTATGTTTTATGTAATTGTACAATAGAAAAATATGTATAGTTGTTTTCGTGTTTAAATGAAGAAGATTATATAATTTTTAAAAGGATAACATATTTGTTTGCATAAAAAAATAAGCTACAACATACTTATCGCGAAAAAAGAAAAACATTCTCGGCCGAATTCATATCGCTTCCATTGGTTTTGCCGGATGATAATTTGCATGAATCTATTTATGTATCTAAAGTAGTTTTCTTTTCGTTCTCCAGAAGCTTCTAATAACAACAATGAATTTCTCAAATTAAAATCTTGTTGATGGAATCCCAAATAAATCTTATGAACTTTTACATTTTATGTCCGACTATTAAAATCCTATGAAGTAAAATCTTGCTGTTATTCCGAACCGTTCATCAACTCCACTCTAGTTAGAAGATTGTGAACTATAAGAGAACTTGGAGGAGGTCTTTTGGGCAGGAAATGAAAAAAAATTGTGGCCCAGAAACAAAAACGGGCTAAATTTGATAATATTTTCTTATGCAAAAATCATATTTCTGGCCCATTTATTTAAGTTGCCACATGTCTTTTTTATGCAAAGTTTTTTGCTGATATGTCTATCACCTCTTAGGATCCCCAAATAGGAACTTTTATTTATGTACATAAATTTCAGTTTTATATGTTAGTTAGAATGTGATGTTTGTTTTATAATTTTTGTAAATAAATAATTCTATTTTTATTGTTTTTAATTTCAATTGTTATTTCATATTGTATTTGACGTAACTGAAGAATAAAGAACTATGTAGAGTTGTCTTCGTGTTTAAACGAAGAAAATAATGAAATTTTTAAAAAGTGTTTTGTCTACATCAAAAATAAGCTCCAACATATTTATTTAGAAAAAGGAAAGACATTTTCGGTTGAATTCATATCGCTACTCGCAGATTTTTACATAATTTGATTGTAAGTAAACGTTATTTTAATAGTCTGTGTTATTTGTCTTTAAATTTTTGTTTTAAAAGTTTTTTATATTTTTTATTTGTATTAGAACAAATGTTTTATTTTAGTTGAATGATTGTCCATTTTTATTAGTTGTAAATTTTTGTGAGTTATTAATCTGTTACATAGTTTTAATTACTCATTGTCATGTGTCTTTATTTTAAACATTGTTTGTTGCTGAGGTGGTACCTCTTAGGAGTCTCAAACTTAAACTTTTATATAATAGTAATATGTCCACTATATAATTTATTAAAATTTAAATATGTAAACTTTTTTAATAAAGAGATGAGTGTATAAAAAATCATCATTTCAACAAAAAAAGGATATTTAGAAGTAAGTGATTGAACAGAGTAAATATGGAAAGCAAAAAACAAAGCAAGAAAAACTTTTTAACCGAAACAATTTGGAAAAGAAAAAACAGAAGCAAGTATGTCTTTACAACTTATATTACCGTTAGAGAATCTAACGACCGTTACAGTTAATTCAACCGGCGTCAATTGCCATTGTTTGTCGTGCCTACGGTTTAGTGTGGGGACTTCATCTCTGAAATCTAACGGGACCGTTACGAAGAAGAAGAAGAAGAATCTAATTTTTTTACTAAAGCATTTAAGGATCTGTCATTTACGTACGTGACAGACAGATACATCCAATCAAATATCACCACCTGTAAGCTCCACTATTAAAAATCTCACAGACGTGAAGAGAAAAAAGCTATGTGGATCCGTGGTACACTACTACAGCTTCTGTGATTTTTAAGATTGCAAAATCTTTTTTTAAATCCACTGAATCTCGTGATGTGTGAAACCACTTGACTCAAACTTTTCTTTTAATTAAATAAAATTGGCAAAAAGCATCAATTTAAAATAAAATAAGTTAAATTAATTAAGTAATTATTGGTGGTGTCTATGGAATTTAATCAAACTGTGTGAAGCATCTTTTTATGATTTAACGTATGGTCATGTTCTAATAGAATCAAAAACATCTCAATTATGAAAATAATTACATACTGTTTACTACAAAATTAGTTTATCTTTATACACTTTATTTTATTTTTTTTATGGGAGAACTAAATGAAACGACCAAAAATCCACTTTTACCGTTTATGTAACCTTCATTTTTAATAAAAAAATATAACACATGATTTTATAAATGTATATATATACATATGTGTGTGTAGTATGTGTATGTGTAAAGGTTGGCCAAGGAGAGAAAGATCGAACAAAGTCTTAATTTGAAGATGGGTCATTGAGATTAAAGACATTATTTAAACATAAAATATTAGAAAAGAAATCTAAGTTCTTTTGTCCAATCTTTTTGGCTTTATGAAAGAGACTACATAACATATGATATGTGAATACACTTAAATTTTGTTTGTTCTGCACATGTAGATGTAACCCACACACGCACATATATATACAAAATATTATATTGTAGAACAGTAAGAGTCCAATAATAGGATGACATGTGCAGTAATATGTGTATTATTTATGTAGGTGAGCATATTAATAAAGTATTTCGCCTTGTTAGGAAGTGTGCTAGGCGTAACGAGTACGGTTGAGCCGGGCCTAGCGTATAATCAATTAATTGGAAATTAATCAGTGATTATACGGAGATTAGTTTTTATAGTTTTATCTATCGTGCTTATGATATATATTAAATAGTTGCAATATTATCAAAGAGAATACCTTAGTCTAGTGGTTTTTAGTGTGAATATGAGCTTTGAAGCCTCAAGTTCAAAGCCCTTTGTTGTTACTTTTTTGTTTTTCTTTAATGAATTGTAAAATTACAAAGATACCTCCGTCTTCTTTTTTTTCCTGCGATTTTCTAACCCTAATTGCAGCTGTCTCTGTTTTTTTTCAACAGTTTTGGTCAACTTTGCTTAGTTTTCATGTAGTTATTACTCTATTATTATGATGGATCTACAAACTACTATCTCATTTCAAGTTTTTAGAACCTATAAAAACAAAAAATTTGATATTTCCGATTTGTTGACCGAATTTGTTAAAATCGTCACGGTCGACCATCGCCTAACGCATCACCGGCGTTTAATCAGCCACCACGGCCATGTTTTTGAACAGGGGTATTTCGTGAGTGATTATTATCTTACAAACTCATCATATCGGAAAAAATAATAACAAGATATATATTATAAAGTCCAAGTGCAATGGATTGAATATAATAATATCCATATAATCTTAAGAAAAACATAACAATCATAACCAATTTGCGAATCCCACCGTTCTCCAACAATAGGTCTTGCTATAAATATTTTATTTTCTTTTGGTAAACTTTGTCCATTTATACTAAAAACACCATAATTTACTTTTATATATTTTAATTGTTGTTTGCAACTTCACACATACACATTAACGAATTTTAAACTCATGTAATAAAGGGAATTAACTTTAGTTTATAAAACATTTTATTATTTAAAAACGAAAAAGAAGAGAAAGACAAATAAACTTTTGGTTTTTTTTTGTAGAAATTTACTAAACTTGTTAAAAACACTGGTCTCTTTATAATAATTCAATTTTTATAATTTAAATTTGATTATAGAGTTAAAAGTTTATTAAAGATATATATATATATATGAGATACTTTCTAAAGTTTTCAATGGATGAATATGCTTTAACAGCACAAAGTACTAAAAAATATCTAACTTGTTCCTAAATATTAAATATTTATTTGTGTTTCAGTCAATAATCTCTCAATAGAAAAATACCAGTATAGTATAATAGGATTAGTCAAACTCTCGTTTAGTTGGTAACTTATTATTTGGTAAAATAGTAAAACATTGACTAAGGTAAATATCAAATAACATGTCAATTGAGAACCATTTAAAAAAAAAGTATATATCCAAATTATAATCAATACGTGATTGAACAATCTTCTTTCTGTCTTTCGTTGTTTATTTCCGAGTCAACCAAAGAGACCAAGGTGTTGAATTTTAGAACAAAAGTTGAAAAAATCTAAATATAAAAATAAACTCTCATAAAAAAACCAAGATAGTATAACCGTAAAAATAGTTTAGTTTTTAAAAATAGAAAACATAAACATCCGTAGACTTTCTGCTACATTCCAATGAACTCATCTTTCTACTTGTTCATAAAAAGTAAACTAAACTAAACCGATGTTTTTACTTAATTAACTTTTTATTAGACTAAACCGGAACTACATTGGTTTAATTTTGATTTAGTCATTTAGACCGGAACTAATAAATTAACATCGAATTAAGTCAAACTAAATACAAACTGTTTTGATTTGTATTTCTCCTTAAACCGAAACAAAACTAACCGAACCAGAAAAATGAAATTCAAATTCAAACTGAAATGTGCTACTCTATTAAACCTCCCGATTAATAGACTTTATTAAATTGGGTTTCAACCGAAACACCCTTATTTTATGTTCCTCCATAGCATTAGTTCATACATCCCATGTATTAACCATAAGTTTGGATATATCCAAATATTAATTGTTGGCTACCTAACTTTTATGAAGTGTAAATACAATATAAATAGGAACACATATATTTGGTCGGATCTGAATTCAATTTTTATCGTATATTATCATGAATAATACCTTGGGTCGATAAAAAAAAGAATTAATCTTCTCTTTTTAGAAACACTATATATGTGGTCTAACGAAAATTTACAAAATCACTAGAAAACTAAAACGATGGCAGAAATTTAAAATTTGTCATATCTTATTTTTTATGATGTTATGTTTTCTATAAAAAATTAATCTAAAACTCTGAGCTTTTTGAACTTTCCATAACAATATTCAATGGCAGAATATTCACATCAGAAGAAACAATACTCAAAGCCTTCTTCTCTAACAAATGTTGGACCTGGTAATCAGAAAATGAGAGTTAAGTCAGACTCTTGAAAAGCTTGTTTGTTGTAAACACTTATTCAGATTAATATGCAAATTTTTGAACAAAAAAAATCTGAAGTTTTTCAATTCAAATGTTTAATCTCAATTTTAAGTTATTAGTTCTAAAAAACTTCGTTTCATTTTCTATTATTTCTGATTCTTTTAGAAAAGCTGTATTCGTGTAAATGAAATAACTAAAACATTGATGAATATAAATGTTTTATTATAGTTATCACAAAAAAAACTATTTTAATATCAAAGAAAGAACTACGTATTGGTGTGGTTTAGTTGTCACAAACGTCTTTGGGAGACGTTCTTAGAGATCATCTGATTGTTTCTCTCATGTTCGTGATGGTTCTTTTTCTCATAAACATGCGTTGAACCAAACACACAAGACTCGATTGTTTTTTTGTTGTTCGGTGCTGATAGTCTATGTCGTTGTCTGACCCATCTAGAAGCATGATAGTTACGGCCACTTGTTTTTTTTTCTGTCTTCGATATTTGTCTTTGTCAGATTTCTCCGGTTGATTATGGCTCTAAATGCAAAACAAAGTTCATTTTAAGTTTATTATTGTAACTTGCATCTGAAGAAGGAACAATGTTTTCATATTCTTTGTTGTGCATCGCCATGACTCGGCGACTGTGCTTGGAGCAATATAATATGATCCATCCTATTTTTTCTTATATCAGCAAAATATTTGGGGATAATTTTTTTTTCTCTTAAACTCTTTCTTTAGATTCTGTGTTTTTGGTTTTGTTTACTTTGGTCGTAAATAGTTGTTTAGGTATGTTATTTGTTAGAATTGACTGGTTTGTTCGTATTTCATGTGCTTTTTTAGGGTTTTTCATTTAGGGATATTTTACATATTCCACCGACTTTTTTATTCCAATAATACTATCATATTTTGCTAGCTTTGGAATGTTCCTAATATTTTTGAAAGTTTAGAAATATATATCCAGTAAAAGAAAAGCAATAACATCCATATAACAATATCATATGCTACCTATCTGCAAAAAATATAAAAAAATACATAGAATAGTTATAATGGGCGACCAATTAACAATATAAAAATTTTACAAAATCGAATTCCATTTTTATTCTTAGACTCTATAGCTTTCCATCGCTTTTTTGTTGTTGTTGATGAATAATTAATAAATATTTTGTCGTAAATTGTTGTCTTAATGTGATTATCACATGTATTTGTTTTCTATAAATTAGAGTTTTTTGTTTTTTTTTCTTAGACTAGAGCTTTCAAATATTTAAAACGATTCTGGCTACATAACATAGCATTCAAATCAGTTTAAATTTGATTTTTCTTTCATTAGAGAAGGTATCCAGGTAGTTTACATTGTGGTATTCAAATTATAATTTTATCAAATCAAACAAATTTAAACCATATTACAAATTTGTTGAATACGATCACTAAATATTAGTTTGTCCACCTTTAAATTTGATGTATGCTGGATTAGGAAGATGTCTTAAGTTGTACTTTATCAGTTTCGACATCTTTTTAATCACATGCATATGAAGTTAAAAGGTGGAGAAACTAGCACAAAATACTCGTATTCAACCATCTTTTATTGTTCATATAGATTGGATATCACCGATTTGACTTACTGAAGAATTTTAGTGTTTTTTTATATTGTTGACAGAGAAAAAACCAAATTACAAATTTTAACTTCGGTTTGGGCTCAAAGACTGTTATGTTACCTAAAATTATCATGCCGTTTGTGAAATGTCAGAAAATTGTATCGCTACTAACAAATAAACGTTCAAGGGACTTGCCCAAATGAAAATATTTAAAACCTTTAGATATAAATAGCAAATTTTCTTCATTGAAATTGATATATTTTCAGGTAAAATTTTCCAAAGACAAACATGTCATCATGTGGTAATCAATATTCATGCGTAAGGAAATATTTCGGGTGATAAAAATTAAATAGCAGCTCAGGACCTAACATGTATTCTTTTGATGTATATACATGTGTTTGTGTGTATGCATATTCATAGAGGCAATAGACACACATTAAGGGATAGCCATAATTAAAATACAGATTGGCACCACTAGACCTACTTTATTCTTGTTACAAATTTATAAAATATATCATTATTATTCTTACATATATAAATATGTAATTCAACTTTGGTATGATGCATGTGTATTCTTCTTGAATTTATTAGGTGGACACTGGCCATGCTTGTGCATTTGCTTATGTACCCACCACTTTCTCGCATCTCACTATGTTAAAAAAATATAATTTGCCCATGTTTCTTTAGAATAAAGTCTTATTTCATTTTCCAGGGGGTCCAATTAGGTTTCAAAGTATTTTTAAAATATTTGTAAGAGTAGAAGACACATTAATATTGATTTTGTGAGTCAACTATTGATGTATCTAATGATTTTTATGTTTTATTTCACGTTAATTAGATCTTCTCAATCGAATCACACATGATAGTTATATATAAGATTCTCTTTTTGTTTAAATATTATCATTTGATTCATTTAATCCACTACATCTTTATTTATTGCTACTTTCGTGTTCTCTCTTGAAAACATATACAAAAACTAATTTTACAGCTTTTAACGTATGTATTTGAAAGAAGAAATAAAACATCTGCTGAAAAGAAATGTTCTATCCAAGAATACTCAGATGCCACAGAACATCAAAAATAGAATGTCAATAAAAATGAATTTAAATTTAAAGTTCATGAAAATGACAATGACTTACAATAAAATAAAATCGAAATGGCTTGTTGTTTCTGTCAACTTCATCAACTCTTTAGACGTGTATCTTGACACATATACATTAGTGTTAATAAAACCACTAAATTGTTGTGTTTTCTTTTTAGTTTTGCTGTAACCTTTTGTTTCTAAAATAAAATTCTTGAAAATTTCATTTTCTGATTTGCTTATTTAGCATCTTACATGGATAGGTTATGTTAATTTATAATTTTAGAACTTTATACGACGCGGATAAATTTGAAAGGAGTGCTAACCAGCAATAGTCATATCGACTTCACTTTGCCCTCTTGATTATTCGAGTTATCTTAATTTTATACGACATATATTAACCCTAACTCTTAAAACTGAAAAATTAGTTAGAGAACATATTGTTTATGGAAACTGTGCACTTTTGTAAAAAAATAAAGTAAAACCTCTTATATAATACCCAAATTTAAAAATTGATTCTAGAAATTGTGAGAGATTATGAATCAAACATCCGGAATTCTCATGGTTTAGAAAAAAAATTGCAAAACATATTAAATTTAAACCAGTTGATTGTAAATTTTGTTGTTATTGTTTTAGTTATAGTGGTCGTAATTCGTAAATATTAAATCAATCTTTGTATAACAAATTTTCTATTGGGTATTGAGATTTTATTGTTATGAATCGAAACACTGTAGAAGATTATGAATCAAAAGTTCGGAAAAACAGATAAAATTTAAACTTGTTGATTATAAATCTTGTGGTTATTGTTAAATTGGTAGTAACTCGTAAACTTTGAATCAATCTTCATTTGACATATTTTTTCTATTGGCTGCTGCAAATTCCACGTAACGTCTGCAGATAGATCCCTTCAACATATAATTTGAGTTGGTCATAATCGTCTAATCTACTCAAAATAATCTACATTTAGTTGACCTAGATAATTATTAAGTAATTTTATAAGTAACAATGTTAGGATGTTTAGCGACCACATAGACAAGATTTTGGAGAGAAAATGATTATATTAAATTTTAAGCAAAGAGATTATCAAAATCAGTGACTTTGATGCTTTAAACAAGATTTTGAGATTGCAATAGATTGAAGTGACTCGGCTAATAAAGGTTTATAATTACTACAGAGCTTAGCCTCATTGTATGTTGGAGCTTCAAAGAGATTTTGTATCAATGGACCCAAAAGGAAGAAAATAAAAAATTTGCTAGCAAAAGCAAATGGAATAAAATGTTTATTTAATTTATCTTATTTTAAGAAATTATTGGCTTTTTTAAAAAATATATGCTACATGGAGCATCTTGAGAACTTTGATTTTGTGTTGGATTCTTTGATTGTAACCAAAGATGTACACTTTTGTGCCCACTTCTCACTTTCGAAACTTTTGCTAAATTATTGGTGAGTTTCTTGTTTTTATTTTACATTAAACAATTTTATTTTATTTATTTCTTTTTGATCATGATGACAAGTTCTTTCACAAATCGCATATATTCTCTCAAAGGTTTTATATGAGAAGAATAATCATAACATTCTTTTGTCCATTTGCTCCAACTTTCAATGGACTAGCTTTCTTCTTATCTTTTATTTCCGCACTTCAACTGCTTTTTTCATTCTTTTTCTCCCATCCCATAATTTTATATTTAAAAGCTTCAATCATTATTCATAATTTGAACATTATAAAAATTGTATGTACCTTTGTATATATTCTAATTATGTAAGATCGTTTTAATGTAACAAAAAATCTTTTTAGTTTTGGCTCTGTAATCTATTTTACAAGTTACTTTGAATTATTGAGTTTTGCAGCTTTAATTTAACATCATTTTTATGTAAACCACACGTAATTAGTTCAAATGATTCGTATAAAAACATAATTAGTTGACGAAGATTTGTGTCATCCAGTATCAAAATTTATATTTGAACTCAGTTTAATGTATATTATTGAATTATTGATAAATGAAAAAAAAAATATAAAACTAAAAAAAGATATAATTAATTTGAAAAATGGTGATTTACGCCAACAAACGGATCAAAACCCACATATTAAACTTCGCAGGACAGGCCCGCTTATCTAATGGGCCGACCCATCACATACTGAACAATTTTGTACATATTTGTTACAAATCATTGGGCCAAGCCCATGCATTTGAGAATAAAGTCTGGACTCTTAAGCAAACTAGGGTTCTTTCTTGTGCACTTGTCTTGTGAGAAATAACTTTGCAGTTTATTCATGTTTGAGAATTACAACCTAATCTCTACCTAATGGTCTGAATAAAAACAGGAGCATACTGACTTCTTCGTCTTCTTCTTCTTCTTCTAATGTCACTTCAAAAAAGGTAACAGCAAGTACTCTGCGTAAAACAGCTGATGACAGAAATGGAGAAACTGTTAGTAAAACGGTCGTATGATGAACTTGAAAGAGTCTTTTAAATCCGAAATGGAGAGAAGAAGAAAAAGCGGTAAAGACTCGGTTTATAGCCAATCTAACCTTCCAAATGAACATATAACATGAAGTTATTTCGGTTTTGCTACTCAGATCAACAGATTTAGCTCGAGTCCACAAGGTTGTTGCGAGAATAACATGACCAACAACCTATAGATCAAGTGAAGCAAACAAAAATGAAGCCTTTTATCAGTCAACCGATGAATCAGCGCGGTTGATAGGTAGAGAAAGATTGTTACCGAGATGACTTTGCTCCATACGAAAGGAGACGTGGCTCCAACCACAATCGCGACAGCGTAAGCCATTTGAAGTAGTGAAACACATGTCCAAAACACCTGCATTTTGCAAGAAAACAAGTATCTCACTTAGCTTTAATCTTACTTCGACAAGACTGTCCAACCAATTCTTTAGTTTTGGAATTTTACCCGTTTCTGACCAAGAGTAACAGAGAACGATCGGATTCCGAAGATCTTATCCCCTTCAATATCAGGTATATCCTGCATCAAACCAATATCAGAAAAACTTCATATTCATAGAAGTGGAGTGCTTTTACTTTATAGTATACACAGAGTTAACCATTTCCAACTTTCTTTACCTTAAACAATGCAATAACGACAGAGAAAAAGCTCATAAACGCAGTGGCGAAAATAAGAGGCCTCGTGAACATGACTGGTCTTCCAAACACATGGGTCTGCGATAAAGTTTCAGCTTTGGTAACAGTAATTTTGATGGAAAACTTCAAAACATAAGGAAAATGGTTTAGTACCTGAATATGTAGATAAAAGGCGATTTGAACAATAATAGCTCGGACAGCGAGGATACACATTGCTGCAACCAATGCAAATCTTTTCCACCGTAGAAGTGGCAACTGTTTGTAGTAGGAAAAGTTAATATAACCTCGATAACCCGAAACTAGAACCAAGATTTTGGATATGAGCCAAATCCTCAAGGTGAAAACCTTACTTACATTGATAGAGTATGCAGTACCGAGCATGAAACTCACGAAAAGAGCCCAGAATAATGGCCAAGAACCAACAATCCACCCGAGCCAGAAACTCTGTGTAAGTTTTTTCAACAAATTAGATTATTTATGTTTATATAGACTTCTAAAAGTTAGAAGTTTAACAAAATGGCATCATACCATGATTGAGAAGGAAGCTACTATTGCAATGCCGGTTTTAACAGAATATTCGCCTGACGCTAATGGAAGATATGGCTTGTTAACCTGCAAAAATCCACAGAGAATATGATCTAAGCACTAGTGAAGATTTGATCTCGGAATCATATGAAGAACACACACACACACACACACATGTTACCTTATCTATTTCAACATCAGATAGCTGATTTAGTCCCACTATGTATATGTTCATCATGAGTGCTGCAACAACAGCCTGAGAACAAAAACTCAAATTGTTTAAACAGAGTCAAGAAATTGTAAATGCGTGCATATCTTTTGTTCAGTCATATATCATTTACCTCCAAGATGCCAGTGAAAAGTAAAGGCGATATGTCAGAAATCTTCTCTACTGCTAAGAAAGATACAGATAAAATGCTAAGTACCTGCAAAATCAAATCCAGTCACACAACACATGTTATCTTCTTGTTGTACCCCTAAAGATTTCAGCTTTAAGAGCAACATTTCTTAAGAGAAACTTAACTGTGCCGATAACCGTATGAGGCCTGGAAAACCTGTAGAACGCATCTAAGGAGTCTCTAAAAGAGTTCGGTTTGCTCTTCGGGTCGAAAGCCTCGGGCTGACCCGCAGTGGCATTAACCCGAAATCTCGACTTATGCCTTGGATACAACAACAAGGAAGATTCTTGACCATCAAGCCTAACAAGATTGTTCCTAGTCTTTGGTTTTACAAGAACTTTACTCGAATTACAACGCAGAACTCGGATTTCTGCAGAATTGAGTATAGTGTGTAAGTAAAGAGCTCAACAACATAAGAGACCACATTAGTACGAATCTCAAATCAGCAAAACCTTAACTAACTCCAACATGCATTGTCTCTTAAATCCCAAGTAGAACATGTGAATCGAATATACATGAGAAACAAAACCAATCAGTTTTTGTAATGAAACTGCTTAGGACAGTGTGAGATTAAGCGGATTGTGTTCTGAAATTTCTAAAACCCGTAAGACCCTAAACACACCTGATAAAGAGTTGAGCTTTGAGTTCTGCTTCCTCCAGCAAAATCCACCAGCTGATAAATTGCATGCATGAGAAACAAATTCGAATTAGCCCAAGAAGTTAAGCTTCTCCATACTGTGTGTCACCTAACTTCGATCTATTAAACAATTCATATAAAAAAATTGGAACCTTTTCTTTCTTTTTTTATTTGCAAAAGAAAAAAAATTGAAACTTTTTATGGAACTGAATCAGAAAACAAAGCCTAGAAAAGAAAAAACGAAACCTGAAAAGAAAATAGATCTAGACGAGATTTCAAGAACAAGAAAGTTACCAGCGGAAAGAAGAGAAGAACTAGAGAGCAGAGACTCCATTAAAGCTACTTTGCTCTGTTCTTGCAACAAAAATATATGGCAAGAGAAGGATTCACAAATCAAAGACTTAAAAAATGATCTTTGACACTGTAGAATCGTGCACCAGTCGGTCAAGAATCGATTATTAAATTAGTGTAACCGTTGCATATTTTTAATAAATAATTCGAAGAACTTGTTTTTAACTTTTTCTGGAAGATTTAAGTGTAGAAGCAATTAGAAGAAGTAGTTTAGACGTTAAAAACTTAGAAGAACTTGTCTATATCTAAAGAGATTAAGCTAAAAGTGTGGTGTAGGTTTGCCACTTGTTTTCTCTAAGTACAAGAAAAAAGATCTGACGAGGGACAAACATATCACGTGTTGTCTTTACTCGCAAGGGCTTCATATCCTCGCGGACCGGACATTAAACCATCTCCATGGGACCGGGCAATTAAAATACATGTTTTACTGATGACAAAAAAAATGTTTTACTTTTGTAAAAATATTATTCTGTTGTAAATAAATAAATATTACTATGTTGTAAAGACATCTACTAAAATACTGTTTGATTGGATATTTAAACGTAGTATCAAGACGCAACATCTGAATATAGTATCTGAACGCAACATCCTCTCATGTAGATTTGTTGTTGGTATAGAATTGGATTAAAAGCAATGTAACAGCTTGATCTGCAATTTTTGTTTTACACGATTGTGTCATGTTATTTTATTTTTTTTATTGAATGTTAACTTGTATTCAAACCAAAAAACCTGTTTTATATTATGTGTTTATGTTTTTGAGATTTAAAAATGACATTTTTATCAATTTAGATTAATCTGGAACTAAACCAAAAGATTAAGCTTTCTTCAAATCTTGTATCCGTTGTGAAGGAGATGATGCTATTCCACTCCTCCTGAGTACTCTTGTTAATTGTTTAAAGAATGCATGTGAGTAAGAGTTATTGATTTTCTTGTTGTATCTCCAACCGGAATTCAAGGTTTTCCACCTCAAATCCTGAGTCTGTTTTAAATGATAATGATGGTTTTAGTTTTTGTGTTTTGGTCTAGTTCTGGTCCGTTGCTAATAGTGTTGTGGCAGTGAATTGGGTTTAAATTCCAGAAGTTTCAGGTTTTTTAGGGGTTGATAGTGAAATTATTTCTAATGCTGAAGTTCGGTTTTTAATGCTTAGGAATGTTTAGCTTTTAGCCATTTTTTTCCAATTTCATATACTCACATTATCATATATTAGAAAAGTTACTTAATTTCCTTATTCCTAATCCTATTGTGTTAGGTTTTTTTACACCTATAATCTATAGAGCAAGGAAGTTCTATTATAAATCATTGTCTCGAAATTTTATATGATGAAGTTTATTTTGATTGATCTATTTATGTGGTTTACTTTACGTTTAGTTTATCTAGATTTAATTATGATTTTTTTTTAAATTTTTAATTCTTATAGGATCTGGTCCAATGTTTCTTTATTTTATAATTCGAACATGTGTGATGAATTTTAAAAAATAGATTAAATACATGTTACAACTTTTGAATTGTTTTTCATTAAGTTTGAGATTTGCTTTTGAAATCGGAATTTCTGATTTCATCCCGTTCTCGTCCCAAATTTTTATGTAACATTTATGAGACATGTTTTTCATTCCCAAAATTTCCGTTCTCGTCCCTTTTCCTTTAAATTCCGTTCTAAATTTTCAATGTCCACCCAAACTTCTCGAGTACATCTTTATACAAAGATATGAATTTTATGTTTTAGAGGGAAAAAAACGTAGGTCTCCCGATCCACCATAATATATTTATCAATAGATTATTTGGTATCTATAGAAAGTAAAGAATGCAAAAAGATTTAATGGAAAAAGATATCACAATGGACACATTCGAGCTTGCTTTTTTAGAAACAGAAGGTCGGAGAATCGCAAAAAGAATGTAAGGAGAAAGTGGAATATCCATTGCATCAAACCATCATGAGAAACCCCTATAGACCTACTAATTCCGACATCCTAGACCGATGCTTTTTGGATTGATCATTGGCTAATTAGTTGATTGGGTGGTGTCTTTGAGACAACTTGAGATGCCAAATACTAGCGAATGTTGTAAGAGCCTCTGCATTACAGCAGAGTTGGACGGCTTCTTTTGGGCTACGTCTAGTCTAAGAGAGAAGAAAATTCTCTCTGTTATATGTGGATTTGCCAAAAATAATCGAGGATCCATAAGATTGGTCTTTTAAGTTGGAGATAAATTTCTTTTCTAATTTTAGAAATCCATTTGAAGATTTTAAATTATTCTCAATTTTGTGTAACTTGAATGTTTATACCGATTCTCTTGCCAAAAGTGTGTAAGTACGAATCTATCTTTTTGTACAAGTAAATCACAATTAGTTAGTACCAGTCTCTTAAAATTAGTGTTTTACCTAACCAAATTTGATTTAATATACAGAACTACTAATTGAAAAAAAACAAACTGAAACATTGAAACAGTATACTGATTTGGTTTTATTTTTATATTTATCCAAACAAAACGTAACCAAAAATCATATAGTCCATTTAAACCATAGTCAAGAAATATAATTTTTTGAATTGGTTTAAACCCGGGTTTCTAAGGAACTCAACTATTTATATTACTTTTTCTAAACCGCTTAAAAGTTTCTAAGGAGTCTCAATCAAAAACTAAAAACATACTGTAATCCACAAAACCAAAACCCATATATATAATATATCTACATTTTTTGAAATAAAAAATAAAAAATTGGTTTAAACCCGGGTTTCTAAGGAATCAGTGGCAATTGGTAAACCTGCACTGACCGAAGTTATGAAATTAACTCGGGGGAGATATTTTGTGTAAACCGGGAAGGTAATAAATTGAGGAACCGGTTAAGATGAAAAAGGAGAGGCACTGAGATCACTGAGTCAGCGACCGAATCAATCTCTCCTCTAGAAAGTGGGCGGTGGAGTCTTTAGACATCCATTACCTTCAAATATCAGATTGCTCTCTCGTACTGCTAATTTGCGTGGCTCTTAATCAAAATCAAACCTTCTTCTTCTGGGTTTCAAGGCGATTCTGGGTTTGTCTTCAATTTTGAGCCTTTTGTTTTGTTTTGGCTTTCTGGGTTGCAAAATCAAATGGAGTGGGATAGTGATTCCGATCTCAGCGGCGGAGATGATGTGGCTGAAGATGGATGGTTCGGCGTAGAAAACGGACCGATTCCGTTTCCGATGAGTAGTCTTCCTGGAACGGCGCCGTGTGGGTTCGTGGTCAGCGACGCTCTTGAGCCTGACCAACCTATTATTTATGTAAACACCGTCTTCGAGATTGTCACTGGGTATCGAGCTGAGGAAGTTATTGGTAGAAATTGGTGAGTTTTGCTTCCTTCTTAACCCTAAATTTTGAATTTTTGCTACTTAGCTAATCTTGTGGTATTGATACGCGATACAACTAGAGAGATTGTTTAGGACCTCAATTCATTAAAATGGTTCTTGTCGAGGAGCTTGGGGTCTTCGCAGCTAGAAACATATTGGGAAATGTCGAAATCATGGAATTGGAAGTTGGTTATAGAGGAGCGAAGCTATAAAGTGGGGATACATGTTAGGTCTAATGTTATCAAGTTGGTCTTTATGATATGTTTTCTTTTTATGCATTACTGAACTGTTAATATGTTTGATTTGTCACATAATAATGTGTTGTAAGCAATGCGTTTTGGTCTTAGTATGTTGAATTCAGGGTAGCTGTGGTTTTATCTGGTTTATACACATGTAAGTTTGATCTTTGTTCGATTGCGTTTGAAGGATAATTCACCAAATTACTGTATCTGTTAAGCTGTTAGTTCTCATCTGACTTGTTTCTTTTTCTTTTGGCAGCCGGTTCTTGCAGTGTAGAGGGCCATATGCTAAAAGGAGGCATCCATTGGTCGATTCTACAGTTGTATCGAAGATGCGACAATGTCTTGAGAAGGGCATCGAGTTTCAAGGCGAGTTGCTGAACTTCCGGAAAGATGGGTCTCCTTTGATGAACAAGCTGCGTCTAGTCCCTATTCGTGAAGAAGACGAAATCACTCATTTTATAGGCTGTCTGTTCTTTACAGATGCAAAAATCGATTTTGGCCCATCTCCTAGTTTATATGCAAAAGAAATCCCAAGAGTATCTCGCTCATTTTCTTCTGCTTTGCCAATTGGAGAGCGTAATGTTTCTCGTGGACTATGTGGGATATTCGAACTGAGTGATGAGGTATTAGCTCTCAAGATATTGTCACAGTTGACTCCGCGTGATATTGCATCGGTTGGTTGTGTGTGTCAGCGGCTCAATGAGTTGACAAAGAATGATGATGTATGGAGAATGGTCTGCCAAAACACATGGGGTACGGAGGCTACACGTGTTCTCGAGAGTGTTCCTGGTGCAAGGAGGATTGATTGGGTTCGACTGGCCCGAGAATTTACCACTCATGAAGCAACGGCTTGGACAAAGTTTTCGGTTGGAGGCACTGTTGAGCCTTCCCGGTGTAATTTCAGCGCCTGCGCGGTTGGGAACAGGATTGTTATCTTTGGCGGGGAAGGTGTGAATATGCAACCAATGAATGATACATTTGTGTTGGACCTTGGCTCCAGTAGCCCCGAGTGGAAATCTGTTTTGGTTAGCTCTCCTCCTCCGGGTCGCTGGGGTCACACTCTTTCTTGTGTTAACGGATCCCGTTTAGTAGTTTTTGGAGGTTACGGGAGCCATGGATTACTGAACGATGTCTTCTTATTAGACCTGGATGCAGACCCTCCGACCTGGAGAGAAGTATCCGGTTTGGCGCCTCCAATACCAAGATCGTGGCACAGCTCATGCACACTTGATGGAACCAAGCTGATTGTATCTGGTGGTTGTGCTGATTCAGGAGCTCTACTCAGCGATACATTCCTGCTTGACCTTTCGATGGATATACCTACTTGGAGGGAGATACCGGTTCCGTGGTCTCCTCCATCTCGCCTCGGACATACTTTAACCGTCTATGGTGACCGCAAGATCCTCATGTTTGGTGGTCTTGCGAAATCCGGTTCTCTGAGATTCCGCTCTAACGATGTATACACGATGGATCTTAGCGAGGATGAACCGAGCTGGAGACCTGTGATTGGGTATGAATCTAGCCTTCCGGGAGGCATGGCAGCTCCACCACCGAGGCTAGATCATGTGGCGATTAGCCTTCCCGGTGGTAGAATCTTGATCTTTGGTGGTTCGGTTGCAGGGCTTGACTCGGCTTCTCAGCTTTATCTTCTTGATCCAACGGAGGAAAAACCGGCATGGAGAATATTGAATGTTAAGGGAAGCCCACCACAGTGTGCGTGGGGACACACCACTTGTGTGGTCGGAGGAACTCGGCTGGTTGTCTTAGGTGGCCAAACAGGTGAAGAGTGGAAGCTATATGAAGCTCATGAGCTGTTATTAGCTACTTCTACTACTACAATCGCGTCGTCAAGACATGAGGAGAAGAGAGCCTTCTAGATGTTTTAATCAAAATGGAAACTCAAAAACATGTTCTTAGTTGCTCTGTACATGGTGAGTTTGTGAGCTCGATACGTTCATGTTTTGTTCATCTGTTGATTTAAGGGTATTTTGTATATGCAATATTACGGATTTGATTTGTATATTCAGTGTTATGTAGTGAATTTTTTGTAGGTGACCGTATCATCCAAAACCAAACTTATACAATTTGTTTTACTGTTTTATATTCGATAAGCATGTATCAAATTCGGAAGGAAGTCATATTATATTATTTTCTGCAATATTTTCTGTCAATCATATAGTTTTCTTAAATGCGTTTGCGTATCCAAAGATTAATCAAACAAAATTAAATTAAAATAATTATTTTGTGTGCCGACAAAAAAACCTATTTTGTGTTATATATTGCTATAAATCATTATAATCATTATTATAATACATTTTTTTCCCGTTGCTATAAATCATTATAATATATTCTTTCTTTTTAGTTTATAAGAAAAAAAATATAATTAAAAAACAAAACCGACACAAATTAGAAATAAAGAACCGAACCAAATTAGACATAACTACTCGAAAGGAATTTAGATTCTTATACCAAAAAGATCAAAACCGAATCTAAACCAAATTGATACTGAATGTGTACCTAAAAATATATGAAATATAAGTATATACCTAGAAAGTTTCTTTATTGGTACTAATATTTGTAATAACCCAAATATCCAAAACTAGAATTTTTGAGGTAAAGGAAAATTAGAGTGGAAACCTTCATATGTGAAACTCCAGAAACAGCAACAAATTGAACTATAAAAATCTAAATATATTAGTTATTTTTGGATATTTCATATATTTTGGATAGTTTAAATATAAAATATCTGAATCGAATCCGTGATTAATTTTGGATAACAATAAATGTATCCAATGGTGCTCAGATAAGAATCGGATCCCAAACAAATTTCAAACCAATCCAAATTCGGGCGGAACCAAACCGAATACGATCCGGAAAAAATTTATAAAAATATATAAATGAAATATATGTTCTAATACCGAAACATCTAAAGGTCGATAAATCGATTTGAACCCAAAAAGATACTTGAATCCAAACATCTATGATGACAAAAAAACACATACTTATAGTTTTGTGTTTAATCTAATGAAACATATGCCTCTAATTCTAAAACATTCAAAAGCTAAAAGAACCGAATCTGGATCCGAGTACTTAATGCCCAAACATCCAAGACGAGTATTTAATGCCCAAACATCCATAAATAAATAAAAAATCATCATTCAGTTTTGGGTTTAATGTGAGTATGAAAACAAAAAGGGGGTTTGGTATAATAATCTAATTTTTTTATAATTTGGAATTACACATGTTTCAAAAATAAAAAATCTAACCTTTTTATTAGATAAAAGACAATAATACTATTATGAATTTTATAAAACTAACTCTTACCATTTATAGTTTCTCCTAAACTTGATATTGAAACTTTTTTATATGGTTTTCTGGTCTTATAAAAAAACTCAAATTTTTTCTAAAAATTTGATTATATAATATTATATAAATTTGATGTTCAAATCGATAACATCATACATGTATTATAGACCATATATGTAAATACTCAATAAAATTGATGATGCATTCAAACTTATCGATTCGAGCCGGATTATATCCTAAATAGATAGAAAAATTCAATTATTAATTAATTTAATGTAAACTTAGAGAAATAATGAAAAAGGAAGGGAGAAGATAATAAAAAGAATAAAGAATAAGATCGAGAAAACGGTTTGAATTAAATTACTAAAAATTGATAAAATATGATAATTTTTTCTAATATAGCAAATGTTAGGTTTATATGTGATCATCTCCAAATTCACACAACCAAAATTAGATTTCAAAATGTTGTATAACATCATCATCATTGATCTATGTCAATTCCTTATTTGGTCATGAAGACATATACTTGTATTTATTAAATTATTCAAAAATAATGTAACTAAATTTCAGAATAGTAAATATAAAAAGTTTAGTATTCAAAACTTCAAAACAGCGGTTCTCAAAATAATTAAACTTTTGTAATATTTATACAAAGAATCAATTTTTGATCAAAACAAAATAAAAAGATTATGAGGAAAAGAAATAGAGAGAGGAAATATGAACTGTCTTTGACTCTTTGGTGAGTGTGAAAAGTAAAGTACATTTACACTTAGAAACACAGAGATTGAACGAACCAAAACCTCACTCTCTAGATATCCTCCAAAAAAGACCGTCTTCACTTTCACTGTCTGCAACTTGCGCAACTTCTTCTTCTTTTTCAGATTCTTGTCTGTGAAATTTCCTTCAAGATGCCGATCAACAAAGACTCATCAACACCTCCGCCTGTCATCGGAAAAATCGGGCCTTACACTGTCTTCATGACTCCTCCGGCGACTCCAAAACCACCTGAATCTCCTGCCGCCGTGTCTCAGAAGCCTGTCGTGCCACCTCCGGTTCTTCCTCCGCCGCAGCAGTTTAAATCGGTGGCTTCCTCTGAACAGGACGGCTCAGTTTTGGGGTTCTTTAAAAACGCCGTCACAAAGGTTCAAAATGGTAAGAAACGAGGGAAATCTGAGAAAAAAAGTTTCCTCATTTTCGGATCTTAGGTTTTCAGATTCCTTTTCTTGATTTTTTGATATCCTCTGGTTGATTGAGAAGGGAATGTAAAGATTCTATCTTTGTGAAGTGTTTGGAAAGTAGATTAAGGTGGAGATTATTGCTAATGTACCATGAATTGTTGATTTCATACTGTTTCTGTGATTTGGTCCTAAGAACAATCAAAGATTTGTTATTTTGACATTCTTATGTGTGCTATTTTTACTACAGCACATTCAAGTGTGGATGATCATTTGGTGAGATGGTTTGGGTTAAACCAATCTAAGTACCAGTGGGCTTTGGACGAGTACTACGAAGGCAAAGGATCAGTAAGTGTTCCTTAATCCTTTCATAGATTGTGGTTATTGCTTTCCTTTTGATTCTTGATATGTTTAGTTACTCGTTCTTGGGGTTCTTGAGTCGTTCTTTGTGCTATTTTATCAGCTTTTTGTTAACTTGTTAGTTGGATAACATTATGTTTAATGTACATTTTTGGTAAGCTTTGTAGCAAAGCTAGTTTCAAGTTTTTGTTCCCCTTTACTTCTTGTTTTGCTTCTAAGCTAATGAAACACAACAATGGAAAGGACAAAACATATGTTCCCGTGATTTAAAGCGTGATCATCATTAATAAGAAACTGGCGATTGGTAGTCAAAAGTGTCATTGATTGGTTTTGGACTTATTCTCTTTAGTCATTGATACATTGCATATAGTTCCTCAAAACAATATTGTGGCTAAACATTCATCTTGCACATAAACACAGGACATGAAGAGCGTGAAAACTAACGACATGCCGGGGAAAGTACAAAGCGTATAAGCAACCATATATATATCCCACTTCTGAGAGAGTTAAAGAAGCTTGAGTCTTGATGAAAGTGATTCTCAGATGATCGATCATTGGATCCATTTAACCTTAGAGATCTCTTTTTATGTAGTTCTTTGTAGTTTTATGTATTAGTTGTGAAATCTCCGAAGGAAAATGGAGTTGCATTGATCATTTGATTTGTTGTAAGTTTAATCACATTTTTTTCTTTTTGCCCTCTCGTTATATTGTAATATACTTACTATATGGTATGTTATGTCTCAGTTCAGAACAATTTAGTAAGTTTTCTTTCTATCAAACTAACTATTTAATAAGTTTGAACCAAACACATCAGAAAGTATTTCTACAGAAACTAGTTTTTTTAGCATTTCGTGAATTGAAAGCTACGTTTTGTCCAGCACAATTGTGTGTGTGTGTTGTTTTTTTTGCGATTTTATCATTCCGACATTTTACTGTTCATCAATCCAGTAATGTACACTAGTCACCACTATTATTTTGTAAGAAAAAGTTAGCGAATGAACAAAATTTTCAATATTTTATGGGGAAAATGTACATCTAATTCTCAAGTATCTAAAATTGATAAGTTTATTTTCTCGCAATGGGATATATAAGTTAAATTATTTAGTTTTGGTTAACTTCACAAAGTTAGATTCCAAAAAAAAAAAATTTAAATAGTAATGCTAACTAAAATAGATAAATCATCAAGATTTTTTGTATTATTATCTAAAAAATCAACAAATTAAAAACTTAAAATATTTTTAGCAATTTAAAGATGAATTTCTGCAAATTCTGGTCGATTCGGACAAATTCTGATGGCGATGTAAATTGATATAAATTCGTCAAAACTTACTTGAACAAAGGAAAATAATACAAGAAATTGTGATATCTCTTTTATTTTATGTAACAAATTTGTTTAGAAATTAAAATTGAACTGTTCTAATTTTACGCAATCAATCTAGGTTTAAAATATAAGAGGCACAATAAATCAAATACTTAGCATTTTCCCATAAAATATTGAGTTTTTATCGAAAGGCCCATTAGAAGGCCCAATTTTATAGTCCTCAAGACTTTTCGACAATAGCCCAATGCTTCCGTTTGGTTTGGTCACATTATCCCAAACATCAATTTTCGACTTCTTTAGTATTTTCCGACTAAATTGAAAAAATCTTACGGAAGGTAATTAAATTGAAAAACATACGAACAAGGGTTTAGGGCTTTTAAAGGACCAATTTTGCGCGTCTGCCTTCTTCTTCGTCTTCTACCCTGAATCTCTCCGCCTCTCCGTCAATTTTCCACCGGAGCCTTTAAAAGAACAATGATTCGTGGCGGTAGAAGCTACGTGACTTCACCTCCGTCGTTCTCCAACGACGCAAAGAAGCTCCTTGTCTGCACAGGGAACACTGTCTCTGTTTTCAGCGCCGCCACTGGTTTGCAGGTACCATTTTTCTTCAAAAATCTTGTCAATGTTTCTTCTATTCGAATCGTTTATTCACAAGTTTCCTCTTTTTTTAGATTACTTCACTTGAAGGTCATACTGCTCCAGTGACGACTCTGATTGTTGTTCCTGCGTCGACTACGGCTCAAAAGATCCTCTGCTATTGCTGGACTGCGTCTCTCGATGGTACAATTCGTCATTGGGATTTCTCTGGGCCTGAGCTTTTGAAAACTATTGATGCTCAACTTCCGATTTACTCTATGGTAAGTCAAAAAGTTGAATACTTTGGCTAATTAGTTTTTTGTTAGTGTCTTGTTTGTTTATGAGCTTCCATGTATTTGTTCTTTTTGTAGGTCATTCCTTCTCTTTTGAGTGAGCCCCAACAAATTGATAAACGACGTGAATCTAGTAAGTTAGTTGCTTTTGTTTCTGTTGAGGATACGAGTGTGGTTAAAGAAGGCTCCAAAGAGTTGCGTGGACACATCCGAAGATTTAACCTAGCTAAAGAGCGTCTTCCTCGTGGAGATACTTTGAAAGAGGTCAGTGTTAATGGAGTTTTTATCTCATTGTGTGTCAGACTTGTGTCTTTGATTGGATTGATGAGTTATAAAATCATTTTTCTTTTATCTCCTTATGTAGACGGAAAAACCAAAATCTATAGTTATCAGTCCGTCTGGAGAATTTTTCGGAATCCTGCACAAGTGCAAAATCCATGTATGGGAAGTTCCTTGTGGAGGATCCAGGAATGCAGTTTCCAAGAAGATGACAATACATCACACAAAGGTTATCAATGCTTTTGCTTTTCATCCCAGGGAGAGAATTATAGCTGCTGGAGATGTAACAGGAAGAGTGTTGATTTGGAGAGGATTCGGTAATAGAAAACTTGCTTCGGGTAACCAAAAGAAAAATGCGAGAGCAATGGTTGATTTGGACAACCCTGGGGTGAGAGATGGAGATGATGCTGAATCTTGCACTACGTGGCATTGGCACTCTGCTGAAGTAAATGTTCTTAACTTCTCTTCGGATGGAGCGTATTTGTATTCAGGTGCAGCTAAGTTTTTTTTCTGCTTTTATTGACCGCATGAGTGTGTTTATATGCTTCTGATCTAAATCAATAAGTCATGAAACAGATTTACTCTTTTGAAAGTTATGTCATGAGTTCTTACTCTGTGTTGCGACTGTTATTTGACTCTTTAGGGGGAAGGGAAGGGGTACTTGTCGTTTGGCAGCTAGACACGGGGAAGAAGAAATTTTTACCAAGAATAGGGTCTCCCTTGTTGTATTTCATGTGGTCACCAGATCCAACTCTTTCTTCTGTAAGTGGGAGCTTACTCTGTCAATCTGATCTTAACACATATCCTGCTGAAAGCAAAGGGTAATGTTTTGCTGATTTTACTGATAACAAGAGCTGCAGGTGGTTTGTGCAGATAACCAGATCCATTTGCTTAAAATGCCTTCCATGGAGATCTTAAGGACTATTTCTGGGATCAAGGTTCGTCTTAGAAACATTTCAATTAAGTTACCTGAAAATCTTTTCTTGTCGGTTTGGACAATGTTTCTAGAAATTCACCAAGTGGTTAACAGTGGAAGCTAGTAACCTCTTTTTAAATCTTCCTTTTATTTGACTCAATGTGTGTTTTTGCTTTTCAGCCTCCCCCATCATTGCCTAAGATGTATGAAGGCTTGGCTAGTACTGTTGCCTTTGATCGATCTTCTGGCATAGCTGCTTTGTGCACAGAGAATTATTGTGTTCAGCTTTACAATCTTCTTAACGACTGCGGAATTTCAGAGGTTAGAATGTGGGTCCAATAAGGAGCCCTTTTCCAGTTTATTATGTCTGTGAATCCTCTAAGTTGGTGTGTGATACTTATAATGTTAATTTTTTTTCACTAAATTGCAGGTTCAAGTTTGTGAGAGAAACCATCAACCAGGCGATGAAATCACAGTATGTTACACTTCCTTGCTGTTTTATTTAGTTTTAGATCTGATTATTTTGGTGATAATTTGTGAATACGGTAATAGGTTGTGGTAACAGCTGTTGCTCTATCCCTGGATGGCTCAGTGATGAGTACAACCGAGGTGAAACTTCCGGAAGATGGCATAGGAGGTTTAGTGTCCCTCAAGTTTTGGGTGTCTGAACCAGACAACAAAACATTCACCTTATCCACAATCGTATATGAACCTCACAGGTAATGCTTTAAGCTTTATTTTTCATCATTACCCGATCTTCATGTCATTTCTTGTCTCTTGTAAACCTAGCAAATCTAGATTTTGATTTCTCTGATTTAATCTACTACTGGTATATCCTTTACATGAGATTAAATTTTCTCTTTCTATGTTTCTTACAGGGATGCTGGTGTCTCAGCCATTGCCTTCCACCCTACCCGTTCCATGGCAGTTAGTACATCGTTTGGTGGGGACTTCAAGGTAGTTTCTTAAACTGACTTGTCTCTCTCAGCGACTCTTTTGAATTATTATTGATATCACTTTTGCTCTTTCAGATTTGGGTTTGCAACAGCGACAAGAACCAGACGGTTGAGGACTCTAGCTGGATATGTCATGCAGTTGGCTCTTATAAGTAATAGATTCTCTATACATTTGGAATCTTAAACCTTCACAACTGTTTCGCCTGGCTGATCAAATTATATATACTTCTTCCCTGTGAATATTTTCCAGGAAAAAGCCGATGACGGCTGCTGCTTTCTCTGGGGATGGCACTGTTCTGGCTGTTGCGGCTGAGAATGTTATTACTCTTTGGAATCCGGACAAGAACATTCTCTTGTCTGTTTTAGGAGTGACCCTTACGGTAAAATGCTGTGCAGATTTCCATTAAAAAGTTGAAGCCTTTTGCATAAAGACTGACGTTTTAATCTTTCAATATTTTTTTAGCCAATCACGAAGCTCTGTTTTGCTGGGAAGTCTGAGTTCCTTGTTGCTGCAACCCATTTTCCGAAACCCGAACTATCTGTTTGGAATACATCAAAGCTATCTTTATCATGGTCATATGGATTACGCATAGAAGGTAAATAATATAACGCTGTCTTTTCAACTTCTCCTTGAGAATGCTTGTTGTGTTCTTTTGTGTTTCGATTAGTAAATGACTAAATATTTGTTCTTGTTCTGCAGCTGTCACTTCCACAGTGGATTCATCGGCTTTTGCTGTCTTGGCTCTGATCCCAGAAACTTTTAAAAAGGGTAAATCTAAGAAGAATATCTTCCGCGGTAGAGATGGTGCCATTCTCTTGTTTAATGGATCAGATCCTAAGCCGGTATCTATATGGACCGTAATGAAGGTATGGCAAAAGAAAAAACCCGCAAATATTTAACAGTAAAGGAGAGATGAGAACAAGAGTGAAACAATGTCTAAATTGCAGGCGAATGGAGGATCAATCTCATTTCTAGAAGCAGACAATTCTCAGCTTCGTCTAGCATATGTAAATGGAAGCCATGAGTATGTTGTTTTCGATCCTAATAGCGATGAGACACATGAGCGTAGCGCTATTGACTATGAAGGTCTTGCTGGTCACGAAGAGACAGGTAAATTCAAAACAAATCAAGAAAGAAACTATCTTTTGAACTCCTTTTTGTCATGTTATTAATCGAAAAAGGTCTCAATCTTTTAGGAGATTCCGGCTACACATCATTGTACGGGCAGTTACCGGATTATGACAAGAAGAGAATGGAGAATGCTGAGTCTTTGGCAACACCGTTTATATCGTCAGAGAGACCATGGGAAACGATATTCAGCGGTTCTACACTAAATTTCCCACCTCTTGAGAAATTATGTACCGAGTTCTTTGAGTCACTAATGGAGAAAAGAACGTCTCTTGTGGAATGAGAGAAGCATTACACAAACTTGGCCACAAAAAAGGTTTTGTAAGGTTTATACAAAAGAACTCATTTTGCAGCCATCTTTGGTGAGCAAAAAAGATGTTTGAGTTTGTGCTCAGGAAATTTTGTAGCTTTTTGTTGTGAGATTCGGTCAGGTGTATGTTGCTGCTTACCATATTTGGGATCAAAATGCAGAATTCTAACCAATTGTACCCGGTTTGACTGATAAATCCAAATTGATTGATAAAGAAACTGCAGAACCAATAGAAAGAGCAACATTAGCTTAGACAAGTTTAAAAACTTTAACAACACCAACTCATCAACCGATTAAAACCAAAAGAAAAGAAAATAAAATCTTTGTAGTTTTAGTTTTACTAACATATTGTTAGTGCAATTTATACTTCAAAAATCAGATTAAAATTTCTAAAATTCGAAACATCTTGAGAAATATATTTTTGATGAACTTAACAAAATTGAAAATGTATCATTTCTCTACTACACATTACATATGCTTTTAATTTTTTTTGTCAACAATAACAAAATTTTACATTAAATCGAATATCCACGAAAATGATTACATGTCTATATAAATTACGGATAATGTTTTTAGTTTGGTTCGAACTAATAGAAAGAGCAACATCAGCCTAGAAAACTGGATTAATCCTCTTAAACCAAACAAAATTCGAAACCACAACCACAATGAAGAAAGTTTCAATTGAACTTTGGTTAGAACCGGAATCAGCTTGGTTTTGTATGTTGAACCATAACAAATGGAGTCGAAAGGTAAACAAAACAATTTGGGGCGGTTTAGATTCTCAATATTGTATAAACGAGTCAGGTGCTCCTAATCCACCAAAGGAAACTACATTCCAAAATCCAAATATTTCAACAAACATCTTTGCATTATTAAGTCGGCAACACAAAATAAATATTTAATGTTTTATGATTCGAGGTCTATATCTATTATATATATAAGTCTTTTGGTGGTCCAACATATTGAGTTAAATTATCTTTTAGTACATTTTGCTTTGGGGACACTTAACTTTTTATTTTTAAATTTCCACATGCAAGTAGTAAGACAATAGTTTGTAAGGTTTGTGTTACGTATTGGAAAAGCTTTCTACTTTTGAGAAAGAGATGATAATATCATTTGTTTATTCCTGAAAAAAAAGCAAAATATTAATCCAAGATTAATGGAAGTTTGAAAAAAAATCTACGGATGTGGTTGAATTGGCTAGCCAACTTTGTGGAGAAACTTTATTAACCAACAAAAGATGATCGTTTAAATAACAAAAAAACACTATCAAAAGATGCTTTTTTGTTAAATAAAAAGATATGGAGAGCAGCGATTTGGAGTTTATGTATGCATGTTTTATAAAATTATTTAAAATTTTTGATCAAAAGGAGAAAAAGTAATTATAAGCTTTTGTTGTTAAGGTAATTATAAACTTTTTGATATACATATAATTTTTAACTCACAAACATCATATTAAACCTCCTTTGTGCTC
Organism: Schrenkiella parvula; assembly: GCA_000218505.1. Classification (NCBI taxonomy): domain Eukaryota; kingdom Viridiplantae; phylum Streptophyta; class Magnoliopsida; order Brassicales; family Brassicaceae; genus Schrenkiella; species Schrenkiella parvula. The sequence goes on from CM001189.1 coordinate 14,430,133, forward strand.
TAAATATTCTGAGTCTTGGCTTTTTAATGGAACAAAGGTACTTGCTTTTCTATTTTTATTAAAATTAAATTAAATATGTTTAATAGTGTATTTTCCACTCCAAATTAGGGTATAGTAGTGCATTTTCCACTCCAAATTAGGAACACTCAGTCTCAGAATTCGAATTAATTTTATGGGGTATATTCAATTTAAAATTTGAAGTGATTTGTAGTAAAATAACAAATTTTCTGTTATTCAAACATGACTTTTAAAAGGTCCATTGTTATTGAATTTATGATTTTAGAATGTATTATAAAATCCTCTGTTATTAGAAATATTTTAATTAATAGTTTTTATGAGATTTGTTGTGATTTGATGGTGTTTTGATGGAGTTTCTTAGTTAAAAAATATAAAAAATCTAAATTATATAGTTTTATATGAGATTTCAGAGTGTTCTAATTAAAATCATAGAAAAAATTATAAAAGCTTTTCTACATCTAAATCATATAAAAACTCGTTAAAATTAAATCTTTCCAAATCTTTTTAAATTTTTGATTGAATACACCCACTTACTTAGCTTTATTCTTTCGGTTCGGTCCAATAATATTTATTTGAAGATGAGAATTATTTGTCAATTTACTTGAATATCAAAACTATTTATTTTAAAAACTGTACATTTAATCATCCGCTATGCGAACAGCGAACCGGAGACTTAATACTAACAAACAAACATTTTATTTTTCAACTAATAGTCTTAATCTTTTGTAACACTCAAGTTCAACTCAGTGACGATGATGATAGAAACATCAACTGTTTATTATAATATCATTATACCAAAATATTAATGTATCGTAAATAATTATAGAGTGATACTTCGATAATTGTATGTGCCGTACACCTGGCATGAGCACCCACCAAACAAGTATCCACACTTAACTTGTTGTCATTGTATTGATCCAAGACTGCATTATTATGATTATTATGTAAATAAAATGATTTTAATGTTTTTAGTTTAAGATCAAATCACTGATCATCAAATGGTATCCGAGGGCTTCGCATGCGAAATTGGTAAATTCAATGATCTCGAAGATTCTTTGATACGAAGATTCTTTGATACGAAGATTGGTTTAAAAATCAAACCAAATGAAATTATTGACTTTAATTTTGTTAGACAATCTTAATTACAGATTGTTTAAAACATTTTATTTAAAATATAGCATCTTATAATGTACAGAAAAAATTTAACACACACATATATATATATATATATATGTATATGTGTGGGGCTATTTAATTACTAAAAATTCATATGTTAATTTGTTTTACAATAAGTAGAATTATTTTAAAACTGTAGTTTAAATATTGTTCCCACAATAACTAATGGTTTGTTTGTTCCAATCAATTTCTTTTATTACTAGTCTTTATGTTTCAATATAAGAATTATTTTAATATTTCTCACACATAAAAATAATTTAATACGTAAAGTGACTCTTCGATCTCTATACTATTTTATATTTTTATTAAATATAAATAAAGTAGTGTTTTTGGTAAAATTTGTTTTTAAAATTTTAAAATAAAATTTATTATGAAACAAAAATAGTCTAAAATGATGTTTAATGCAAAACTATAAATTAGTATAAAGCAACATTTGTTGTTACATGGAGAGAGTACTACAATCAATTTTCAAATACAAATATTAGGATTTTTTATATGTAATAATAAAAAATTATCATATATAACCCTTGTTATTTATTTATTATTATTTTTAAATGAAAATGAATAGTTACAATTTCAATGTAATAACTATATAGGGATATATTTGCAAACATCATGTAAATATGCATTGAAAATTTCAAAACAAAACAAAACAAAAATTAGCGGAAAGCATCTATCTTAGAAAAATGGATGGAGAATTGATCTGCTATATTTTTAGGTTTTAGTAGATTTAATTTTTTTTTGCATTTGAATTTTCAGATATTTATATGAGTTAAAATAGAAAAAAAACAATTATGTTATGTAGTACTTATCAACTATCATTTAAAATTAAAAACGTAAATAGAACAGAAAATTTTATTCACATTTACAGTGTTCAAAAGATATATGATAGAGAAAATAAAAATGATTATGTTTACTTTTCTATGTAACATTTTAATTAAATGCAAGACAATGGGACCCTAACTTTTTATGTCTTCTACAGAGATGATATATCATATGTATGATGATTATATAGGGTTTGTAAACTGTGGATAGAGTTTAGTTGAAATATTATTATAAATTGTCAACATCCAAAAATAAATAAAACACCTCATTGAATACTACAAGTGTTAATGGAATAGACAATTCTAAACAAATATATACAATGAAACAAAATCGATATTTCAAGATTTTACAACTAATCTTAGATCTAGCGACTACGATGTGAAGAACTTCGATTAGAGATAGAGTCAGGGGGAGAAAGTGATATTGAAGAATCATATTCACAATCCTCAAGATCTTCATATCCCCAAAACTCTTCTTTCTCTTCTTCTTCCTCTTCCATTTTCCACTTTTCCTTCTCTATATCTTCTCCTTGTAGTACTTCTAATACCTAATGTACCAAACGATATAAAGATTCATTATAAATGAAAAGATAATAGTGATTAAGAACATGTCTTAGTATCAATCTTGTAATAGTGTAATAGTACAAATTGTATGATAATATGTGTTGCGATCTTGAAAATCTGGTTTAATAGTTTTTTTTGTTTTTATTGGATAATATATTATTGATTAAAGTTTAGTGTCGGTAAATGAGCCTCTTTCATATATAATTGTACTTTTCTTCTTTATTCAATAATCATATCAGAATCTGGTTTTAGAAAACATAGTGCTTGTTTTGTTTTTTATGGGATTGTGATTAAGATTAGGTGTCGGTAATGGAGCTTTTTTCATATATTAAACTACTTGTTTTTAAAAAAAAACTATATATTTTTTGATAATTAATTAATTAAAAGAATCAACTTTCTCCATATACATATATGTATATGTGTGTATGTTATATGTATATGTAGTATTAAATTACGATTTATACTTTCTTTCAAGAAAAAAAAAACACTTTAAAGATTTTATAGTTATTATATTCAATATCCTATTATAGCGAACAAGAAAGACACTTTTTAGTCACGCAGCCGATGAGCTAACTGAAAAGCAAATCGTTGAGTAACATATCGACACCATACTAAGTCTCATTATGAACCAGTCATAAAAAAAACACTTTGGCTTTTACAAAAATTTATAGTTATATGATACTAGATTATTCTTAGGTTTTCGATTATAAAAAATGAAGGGAAGAAAACAAACAAATATTTAAGTATTCTAGGAAGAAAAAGAAACTACCAAATATGTCAAATAAACTAAACTAATGTTTATTTTATACACATAAAAGAAAAATAACGATTATATGATTAGTGAACGTACCTCGATCATGGAAGGTCGACATGGAGACGATGATCGGATGCAGAGAGACGCAGCGAAAGCTATGCGATGAAGCTGTTGAATATCAAAGTCTTCACTGATCCTTGGATCCACCAACTTCTCAATCTCTCCATCTTTTATTATCGTCTTCGCCTGATTAAAATATAAAAACAAATTTAATACACACTGACTCATATAACACTATATGATTAAATGAAAAAAAAAAAATATATATATATATATATGATCAAGAAACCGATTGGTTAGGGTTGATGATGGATACTTTGAGTGTAAAAAACCAACCGTACATTATCAAAATGTTATGAGTTTCTTTTTTCTGGTGATTTATATGTATAGTTCATAAAGTTTGATTGTTAAAAATGTTATTAAAAAGCTAGAAAATGTTTTTCTACAACCTTTACCAATCACATGTTTAAAAGATAAGAATTTCGAAAAGAAAAGTGTTTTGGAAATTAGTTGGGCAAAAAAAAATAGGATTGTAAAAAATCAGGGTTAAATTGGATTTACCCAGCTGTGTAGACTTTGGTGAGAGGCATCAACAGGTTTTTTACCAGAAATGAGTTCAAGCAAGAACACTCCAAAGGCAAATACATCAGTCTTCTCATCAACAATCCCATGTGTATAGTATTCTGGTGCTAAGTGTCTGTTTTTTTTTAATTCAAAATGTTAAAAACAAAGTAAACACATGCTTTTTTGTTACATAGTTTAAATATGGAAATAAAATTTGAGTGAAAAATACCCAAATGTGCCTTCAATTGGAGCAATGGAATGGTGAGACCATTGAGAAGGCAGCCATTTTGCCAACCCAAAATCAGATATCTATAAAAAAACACAAAGATGATTGTTTTTGTTCTTTTAATACTATTATTAAATGAAGCCCAAAAAATAAGAGAAAAGTTATTTTAACAATGAAATAGTGAAATTAAGAAGGAAGAGGAAGAAAAAAGAAAAAAAACAAAGGACCTGTGGTTGAAAATCTTGGTTTAAGAGAACATTTGAGGATTTAATGTCTCTATGTATGATCCTTCTCTGACAACCTTTGTGTAAATAATCAAGCCCTTTTGCTGTCCCAATTGCAATTTTATACCTTGTTTCCCACTCCAATGGTGCTTGATTCAAATCTACATAACCAATTTAAGAAAGAAAAGAAAATTTTTTTTTTAAAACAAAACAAAAACACCAAAATCAAAACTTTGTTCATAAAGATCAGATTTTTAAAGCAGCCATGTTCAAGAAAAGCATCACATGTTCATAAAAAGGTTGTGGATGTTTATACCATGAAGGAGAGAAGCAACAGAGCCTCTTGAAGAGAAGATGAAAACAAGATAGAGACCATTGTCAATACAACAACCAAGAAGAGACAAGACATTAGGATGTGAGACATGTCCTATTGTTCCAATCTCCATTAGAAACTCTTTCTCTCTCCTCTCGTCGTCTTTTCCTCCTCTCGTTATCCTCTTCACAGCGATTTCTTCACCACTTTTAATCAAAATCCCTTTATAAACCTCTGCAAATCCACCTCTTCCTACCAAATTCTCTGCAGAAGAAAAAAGAAACCTTTTTTTTAGTGAAAGAAGACATTATAGAGAATCCAAGTTTCTGGAATCGGAGACAGACAGAACCTGAGCTGAAACCGTTGGTTGCGTCGTAGATTTCTTCAAAGGAGAAACATTTCCACTTGGGTCTTTGAAACTGCTCTGTTTCTTGAAAACCCTCGACGCATTTGGCGTGTGGAGTTGAGTTCTCGGAGTCGGAGTCGAAACTGCGTCGTTTGAAGGAGAAGATGCGTTTCAAGCTGTTGCTTCGAATGTACTTCATTTTTTTTCTCTTTTGTGGTGGAGTTTTTAAAATGGAACAGAAGAAACTCGAGGTTTTATGAAAATGAGAATTCACAGAAGGAAGAAGGAGGAAGAGGAAGAGACAGAGACAGAGAAGAAGAGAAGGAGAGATGTTATTATTATTATCTGTCTGTTTTTTTGTACTTTCTGAATAAAAACACAGACGAATTAAATTTGGGTTGGTGAAGGTTTACGGTGAGGGCGTCCACAGATAATTAGGTAAGGAAAACAGAGTTTTGCGTTATGGTTTTTTTTCGCGTTTAGCGTTTAGTGATTTGCGTTTTAAGGTAATGAAGTGTAGAAAAGGATGAAGGAACTTTGTGTGGGTGAGACTTTAATGGATTTTTTTTTATGCTTTTTTTATCTAACAAGGCAGGTAGCTCCAGTTGAAGATATCCATGTTCTCAAAATTACTTTTGTGTTTTTTCTTTTCTCTTATTATTTTTTCTTTTTTTTTGCAAATTTTAGAGTTAGTAGATTAATATTAGAAGAAAGGTATATTTTATTGGTTGACACATATTTTGTGAAAATCATGTTATGTTTATTTTGTTTGAATCAATATTTTTCTATGATATTCGTGATCTATTCGGTTTTGTTTAGTTCGATTTTATGTGAATATTTTTCTATTTTTATCTATTTTAAAACTAAATGGATATTTAATATTTATATTCTTTACAATTTTTAGATATTTAATTGATATATAGTAAATTATATTTTTAAGTGAATTTTTTATAAATTTTAGATTACATTTTAAACATTTTTCCGTTCGAAAATAATATTTAAATTTTAAAATTTATATGATTTAGTTTTTATTTTTTCGAATAGGTGAAAGTGCATAACAGATCGAAACATATGCTATAGATATTTTGCCAGGCCATATTAATATCTTGTAGATATGGACAAAATGAGATATAGTAGTACCATACTAAATTTATTTTGAAACGTCGTGTTTGGATTTGGCTGCAAAGCCTGCAATAGAAGCATACAAGTTAGAAAATCGATGATGTTAATAGCGTTTAGATTTATATGTGGGTCAATTACATTGGTGTGTTTGTATTCGTCAAAAAATTGTGGTCACATTATCATTGAACAGTAAATGAAGCAAAAAAAACACAATGCTACTTTGATAGAGATATAATTGGTTCTTTTGAAAAACTCTCTTTAAATTTTTAAAAGTCAAGCCTAACATATTTTTCTTAATTAAGTGAAACTATTGTTAGGTAGTCCAAATCACATTCTCTTCGGCCTAACACTCGTTAGTTATATTAACGCCAATCCTAAAGAATTACTAAGTAGAGCTAATTATATATTATTTGTTTTGTTAGTTCTAGGAGACTATGACTACGATTTGATTATTACTCGTGTTTAGATTTTTGTTTTTATTGTTAATTAAAGTTTTAGTGTTTATATGCAATAAATTATATATCTGATATTGTTTCACCGACATTTTATTTATTCTAAATTATAAATGTTAAAGCAAAACGCAAACAAACGAGAAAATAATTGTTTCTATTTTTTCCAAGTGGAAAATGATGGTTGTCTATGAAAACAAGTATTTTTTGTTTTTAATATAAATAATATTTCTTACATATTAACATGCATTTTAAATATTATAAATGCAAACGCAAAAGGCAAATAAATTGAATAAATAAGTAATTCCATTTTGTGCAAGTGAAAATGATTGTTGTATGAAAGACAAAATATATTTTTTATTTATTATTATGTTAAATTTTATTTAACATATTATAGACTACTTTAACTTTTTTGTTTTGTTTTTACGTTTGGACTAGAATGTACTCCTTATAATATCTAAATAAGTCTCGTTTTATTTAAAGCGGAGTTGCTTAAATTGCAATGAAGAATCTTAAGTATTATTACAAAACTTTTATATAAAAAGAGGACTAGTTCAGATTAAGCATAAGGTCAACCCTCTTGAGCTCATTTGAAGATTATGAATCTCTTTTTAAAATACCATAAAAGCTTAAGATCTATTTTCTTTTTCTCAATCATTTTCATTTTAATGTATATCTTTTTAATTATATTTCAAGATTACACTTCTTGATATCTATCATTACATAGCTAAACACAATAAAGTTGAGCTATATTGCAATTCTATCTTTCAGTCAAAAAGACCTTTAACTTAAATATATTAATATACGTGTATTTGTCTAACTACTAGAACAAGTGAAGAAGCAAAACATGTTCAGTTCAACTGAATGTTTCATCTTCTTCTGATTGTCTTCTCTACTTCATTATTTGAGTGTCTAAAGTTCATTGGCGTGCATAAATATATTATTTAGTTGGTTTCTTAATTATTAAATAGCTAATATTACGGCCTCATATCAACTTCAAAACATCTAGAAGACGACGCATGGCACTTACTTGGACAAGATTGATCTTTGTGAATGGAACAGTTTACTTAATGCCAACTGAGATAATGTTTAGTTTGAAAGGGATTTTATTAAATTGGCATCTCTATAAACAAATTGAAAGAAGTACATTACAATTTGATTGCGTCTACTTTTTTGTTAAAAAAGATAATAAATCGATTGGGTCTATATATAAAATTTTAAGTGATTTATTGAGATGTCTTATCTAGAAGTAATTTTTAATAGAAGTTAGTGTAATTGATTTGAGAATTTCGATATGATACAAAAGTGAATAAATGATAGTAAGTAGTTCCTAATCTCTGTGAATGGAATAGTTTACTTAATGTTTGATGAGATAATGTGTTACCGAAGAACAATCTTCACTCTCATGACAAAAAAAACTACAATATATATTTATATGGAGTTGGAAGTATATAAAATTTAAATAAAAAAGGAAATAATTTATTCATAAATAAATATGTATTTTAAAAACTATTTAAAATTATCGAATTTTAATTTCAATTCGTAAATTTTATATTGTAATTTTAATCAATTTCAGATTATAAATTTATACATTGATTATGTTTACAAAGGAAGGTTTGAAGTAGAATTGATATATAAATGACAGAAATTAAAATAAAACATATATTATTTTTGTAAGTCTTAAAAATTTCACATATATTTAAGAAAAAAGGAAAATGCATCGTCGGTCGATGACTGTGTTATTAAATAGTATGAGATTTGAAGAGGACATATGTACATGTATACATAATACATAGCTATCAAGACGGCGACATATAACTTTTATTCACGAGTCCCCAAACCATTCTCCATTGAGAGAACTCAGTTCTTTATTTACATTAGACAAAGACAACAAGCTCACATTTTATTGTTTTCTAAGCTTTTGTTATTTCATGTTGGATTGTTTTATTGATATTTATTTTCATGAAACATCGACCTATGAATTTTGTAAGATTTAGTTTTATTTATAATAAAGAGCATTCTAAAATATACAATATTTTTGTTTATTTTTCGAAAATATCAAATAAAGTCTTCTTAAATTTTTAGGAAGTCTTAGGAAAGTTTTCTAAAAATTTAAGACATTCTTCAAACAAAATTGTTGTATTTTTGGAAAACAAAAGTTTGTTTTTGTGGTATTTTTGTGGTACTCCTTCGTCCTTTCAATTGAAAACAGTGTAGAGTAATTTATCTTTATTCACTCGAGAAGTTTGATTCCCTTTACTTTATGGGGATAATATAATTGACCAATGCTAAAATTAAATTTTATAGATGTTCGAGATTGAGAAATAAAGATAATATATAATTGGACGACGAAATGGTCCCAAGAAAAACAAGAACAATAGTGAAAACTGTTACCGAAGTACGCATGCATGCAATAAAGTTGACATAATAAACTCACGAGATGGTGAAGCGACGCTATAAACACAATGCACTTTTTGTATGAGGATTGTAACTGTACATAAAAATGGCTTCCGGTTCGATCCTCTGGTCTAAGTAAGTTAAGAAAGATTTGTGGTGAAGCGGGTTGGTTTGAAAAATCCTCTCTTTGATTAATTTGGTCGGCAAAATCAAACCGTCTAATCCTAGAAGGGCTAGGCCGAGCCTTAACGAACAAGAGTGGCTGATATAGATTATACGCAGAGTCGGTCTTGGTTTTTAAAAATTGCAAGTCATAAAAAAAATAAACGATTTTGCATTTTTTTTAAAAGAACCATTTTACATTAATTTCTTTTGTATATAAATAAAAACCTAAGCTAATCTTTGTTTTGTTTGGGGTCGGACCAGCTTTGATTATATGATACGTTAATGATAAACCTGCATAATCATCATTTCCACCATAATTATTAGTCATCAAAGTATCACACACCTCTTTAGTTGTTGTACATAAAAAGGCTTCCAGTTCGATCTGGTCTAAGTAAGTTAAGATTTGTGGTGAAAAGGGTTGGTTTGAAAAATCCTCTCTTTGATTAATTTGGTCGGCAAAATCAAACCGTCTAATCTTAAAAGGGCTAGGCCGAGCCATGAACGAACAACAATGGCTGATGATAATACAATATTATAGATTATATGTAGAGCTGGTTCTAACTTTAAAAAAATTATGAAAAAATAGACTGTTTTGCATATTTTTTATTATAAAAAATGTTTTATATTTATTTTTTTGTATATAAATAAGAGTCGCAAGCTAATACTTATTTTGTTTGGGTTCGGACGAGTTTTGATTATACAATACGTTAATGGTAAACCTGCATTATCATCATTTCCACCATAATTATTAGTCATCAAAGTATCACATGCCTCTTTAGTTGTTATACAAGCTTAAACTTGCTCAAAACCGATATGGTGAGAAAGGTCTTCAGATCATAGATATCGCCTTGATGTTGTACTTTAACATTTTTTTTTCTTCAACCATCTAATCGTACTTAGGTTTATTCACCGTTTCATCCTTGTCATCTTTGAGTGTCGGTTTTGTTCAACATTCTTCAACTAGAATTCATGCATCTTCATCAATATCTTGAATCAGACCGTGGACTTGAAACTTCCACCATCCAAAATTCTTAGATTCAAGCATTAGTGGCTTGTTCACCGCTGCTAATGTGGCTACCAATGTTCAAAACATCGCCAGACGGTAGCTAGACAGTCAATAAGAACTTAGCGCCTAAAATGACTAGTAGGAGCTTACTCGAGGTCTAGGCGTTATAAATTATTACATTAGATTTATAATTGAAAACTAAAATTTGATAACAAAAAAAATCAAACAAACAGAGACATGCAAGAGTAAGATTGTTGCGGGTTCACTATACTCATCTCAGAATCACACCTATACAAAAATTCAAACAATTTTAAAAAGATGTTTGCTATAATACCAATTGAAAGTACTATAGACCTCTAGAACACACTGAATTACGCTTGAAAAACCCTCAAGTTTAGCATTTCCATATTTGTTTCTCAACTGATATCTTCAAATATCGACTTCCTTTTCACACAAGATACTCAATATTTGCTTTTTCATTGCATGAGATCTTCAATCTCTGCACTCCATTCATCTCAGCTAGCCACTTGACATGTCAATACCCACTACTCCAAGTCCTTGCTCTCTGTCCGGTTGTCTGTATATTTTTTGTTGAGTCAACTTCCACATGACAATATCAATGCATCTTCAACCATTACATGTGAATATGATAGTCACTACATATTGTTCTAATTAAAAAATAAGTTGAGTACTAAATAATCAGTAAGTTAACGTAAGTAAAAGTAAAGAGCCAAGTCTTCACAACGATTGGAACATGCTTTTAGGATCCACAATCTCATAAAAACAGCAAACGAGTTTCTTAGTGAAGCTCTTCATCAGGTATGATCAAATGCCATTGCTCTCCGGCCTCACCGGAACATTTGTTCTGTCTTGATTCTCGAGATACTGACCCTTATCGAGGATCATCTTTCTGATTGATTGCTGCTGCATCGAAAGCTTCTCCAACACCAGTGACAAACGTGACTTTAAATATGTGGTGACTGCATCAATAACTGACTATTTGGCTTCGACTTTTTGGCCTTCTTTTGCATTGCATTGAGCCAAGAATTTGACACAAGACGCAAGCCTAATGGGGTATCCTTGATGATGCAACAAGGTAGATGATCTTCTTGTAAGGCAGCATTGACTCTTAAAGCACTTATAGAAACAAAGTTTCACTTTATGTCTGTTTCTGTCAAAGAAGTTTCATCATCTTAGCCACCAATTCTTTAGACAACACCTTCTAGGATTGATCAAGTCGATTAACTGATATTTCTTGCACTTCAAGGATTGTATTTCTGAGTCTTTTAAACTAAAAGAATGCAAATGTCAGCAAGCGGGGATAGCTCAGTTGGGAGAGCGTCAGACTGAAGATCTGAAGGTCGCGTGTTCGATCCACGCTCACCGCAATTTTCTTTTTTCTTTTTGAAAGACATTGTAATAACGACATTAATTGTTTTAATAATTACATTTTGTCCAGCTAAATCCATTAATTGATGATTTAATCTCTTCTCAATTGATGATTTAATCTCTTCTCAATCTTTAGACATTTAACACGTATCTTCTAAAGAAAGATACAAAAAGGAAGTTTAAGAACATGGCGATAATTACTTTGTGTGAGCCATTCTGATATTGAGTTTTAAATGTATTAATATTGACTGAAATCTGAGAGATTTGTGATTAGGGATAGAGGAAGATCACATTAAATGGATCGTAATTAATAAGGCAACAAGGAAAAGAAACATATCGAAGCCAACAGAAAGAAACATTACTAAACTTCTGAAAGAAAAGCAATTTGTAACTTGCATCACAAGAATTCAAACCTACAAATCATCAAACTTACTTGTTCCATGAAAAGTTCCAAATGTGATTAAAAAGAAAAAATGTGTTGAATCCTTAGTAAATAAATCCAGTTGAAAGAAAAAAGAAAAGAAAAATCTCCTCAAAATCAATTGAACTGCTTCATGCAGGAGCCAGAAGACGCATTGACATCGCCAATCGCAGAACGCTTTCTCGTTATGAAGTCAGAGAATGTGTCAATGAGCTGCTCAGCCAAAGCTTTTGAATCGTTCTTGAAAACGCCAATGAATGTCCTCACAACGCTTTTCTCCTGAGCATTCGCTTTTAAGCTATACCAAGTCAGAAACTTCTGTCTGAAATTCTTATCAACATAACCTGAAAACTCAAGCTGTCGTATGATCCTCACGCAGTCCTCCAACCCAAAACCACAGCTTGATAAATTCTTACTGTTGTTGACCGCCTTCTCCGGAACAGCTTCTGTTAAGGCAACCTGTTCTTCTTCTTTTGTGCTTAAGGTATTCACAAAAGTTACTTCCTCTTCTTCTTCTTCTTGAGGGGTTTTTGTAGAGACTTTTGTTTCATCTACGCTCGTTTCTTTGCCGCCGCTAAAGGAAACAACTTTGAAGCAATACTCTGTAGCTGGAGTTAGTCCAGAGACAATAAACCTTGTGTTTGGAGACACCAATGCACAAGTCAAGTCGTTTTTGTAATCTTCCTCTGAGACCTTACGATGCCATACACTGTGTTGAATGATGTTTTCCGGTGAGGAAGCTTCTTCTTCGGAATCAAGAATCAGAGTGAGTGAAGTCGCATGAACATCCTCGAATCTGATCTTTGTCGATCCTGTGTAGTTGATAACGAATTAAGCAACAAAGAAGAGGAAACCAAAACTAGTATATTTCATGATCATTAGTGTTTATGTATCCAAGCTTACCTTGCAACTTCAAAGGCAATGCAGGATCATCAAGCGGTGTATCTTGGAGGCATTTCAAAGCAGAAGAGCAAAGATCCTTCACTTTTGGCGCCGAGCTAAGTTTGTCTACGATTCCTCTACACTTCGCTGATGGAAGATCAGTAAGAGGACCACACAACTCAGTTTCTAAACTTTTCACAGCTTCCTCCACGGTTTCAGATACTTTTCTGTACTTCTCTGTGCCCTTAAGAAGCTTCTGAGCGAAGACAAGACGGCAACAAAGTTCCTCCACTCTTATAGTTTCCTTTGCGACCATCAATTGCTTCTTCCAACATCTGAGAAAGAAAGAAGGAGAAAATAAAGAACCATCCAAGATTCTATTAAAATGTATACACTGAATTGAAGAAGATTCGATTTATCGATTTTTACTCAAGCAAGCTGTTTGTTTTGCCACAGGAGACACAGTAGAAGCATCCATCAACATCATTACATGGCTTATCTTCCTTGAGACCTGATTTCTCATTCTTGAAAGCACATTCGAGATGGCAGGACAAGCCACAAGATTCACCAGCGAATGGAGGATCATAATCGCAGGTTAACCAGAGACTAGGATCTTTATTCTCATCATACTTATGGCAAATACAACAAGAACATCTTTTGCAAAACAAGTCTTCCCGTCTCAGGATAGCTTGACAAGCCAAGTTTTTACAGTAAATACTTCTGCCTGATCATTTTCTATCTTCAGGTTAGCATAGAGAAAACAGAAGAATGCTACAAATGAAAAAACATGTTTTCTTGTTACCTTTTGTGCTCCCTGAGGCATTAACCACAAAGCGAGTAGGATTAGCGTTCCTCTTTCGTCTTTTTGAGTTACTCTTAGTTGGTGTTGATGAATCTCTCTTTTTACGGCGTTTCAATGAGGGACCTGGAGTTGCTCCTACGTGAAGATAAAAGGATGTTCAATTTACATTTAAACCGCAATACAACTCCTAGAAGAACAATGTACTACATGATTTCGACACTGATTCTTCATGACAGAAACACAAATTGGTCAAAAACTGCTACAGGGAAACAAACGTAGAAGCTACATGAACTTGTTTACCAAGTCTACAAGAATGATTCCAATCAAAACTATATATGCCATAACGCCACTACAAATCTAATTTGGTACCATGTGCATTAACACAAAAGAACCTTTACATGCCTAGATTCACTACTAAGTTCCAAGAAACACCTACAGACACAAAGAAAGTTTCCTCTTTTATGGTACGATTCATCAATCAACTAGAACAGTGAACCACCAACAGAACTTGCATTCACAATCATCAAACTTGCAAAAGCAAAAAGATTACGATGAAAAATCAAGAACACAGTAAAGGTTAGTAAAACCATCACTACGTTCATCTTCACGAGTTAAAAGAAGAAAACAGTTTCGAACTTTCAACTCTCAATCATCTTAAGAACCTAACCACAAATTTCGATAAATAACTTCTAAAAACTATGAAACACAGAGAAAAAGTACCGTTGAGAAAAGAGTCCATTGCAGAGAGAATGGTAGAGAGGTTAATCAAGCAAACGTTACACTAAGAATCAACCAGAATCCTCAAAACCTGCAATGAAAGAAAGAAAAAAATGGCATTAGAGAAAAAAGAAGCTTTGAGGTATGAAATAAAACAGAGAAAATAGATTAAAGCGAGTAGGATCGATCGTGAAAAAGAAACAAAGAAAGAAGAAGAGAACAAGAAGAGTAATAACAAAGCAAAGATTGTTTCCCACAAACTACAGAATCAAAACGGTCGTCTTCGGGAAGATTACGCTGAAGCAGAGAGACTGGAGAAGAGAAGAAAGAGAGACTGTAGAGAATTATAGTGTGGGGCCTGTGGGCCCAAAAGTTAATTTGCATGTCATCGTATTCTATTATTTAGTAGATGAGTAGGTAACTTTTTTTTTGTAGACCATATCAATACAGAAAACAGACGTCCCATTTACTGATACGTAAAATAGACATACCATGAGAATTATGTTATACCTATATCAACCAAATATGCATGGAGGGCTCAAGCTATGGCTAATTATATGTAAAAAAATTATAAATATAATATAATATATATTTCAAACAGAATAAAACACTTTAATCTATGATGCGGTTTACGCGGCTAAAATCATTCTATAATTTGATGAGTTACTTTGTATATCGATGGAGGTCATCGGAGGTGAAGTTCCGACTAAATCTCCAAAATTTGATATATAATTTCGTAAAATTAGATAAGTATATAAAATTTGTATGTGTCATTCTATTTATTATAATAATATATATAATATAGTAAAATTATATTTCATGTAGAACTTTTTATAGAACTATATTCTTTTAACTCTTTAACATTACATATCAAATTATTTTAGAACTATATGTTTGTTTTGAAAAAATTTCAAAACATATTATATACAGAAAAAAATCTAGTTTTTTTGAAGTAAATTAGAAAATCTAATAATTTTTTCTTAGGATATTAAAGGTAATGAAAATAAAGGGGGACATATTTATATTAAAAAAATATAAATAAATTATGTATCACAAGAATAAAATGGCAATTAATATACATTATTCATAGTATATTCTAGCAACTCTATTGCTATGGTTATTTTCTTAATTATAATATTTTTTGGTTATAGGTTCAAATTTCCCTAGATTATTTTTCTTTTTAGTTTTTATTTATTTATTTTTATTATTTGTAAAATTTGATATGAGTTTGGTCTTAATTTGAGCTAATTAACTATTAATTTTTAGATTTTTTCTTTAATGTTTACACCTTTGTCTTTTAAGGTCGAGGCGATCATGCCACCCATGCACGGATTAAACTCAATTGTTTCAATAATTTTTTATATATGTATTTAAAAACTATAATAATTTACATAGCTTACTAATAAATATTAAGTAATATATATGCGATTTAAGATATTTGCTATTTATTAACCATAATCTTTAATCGATTTAGAAATTATTATTAAAACTACGAATGAAAATTCAATGCTTGCAATAAAATAAACCGAAGATTGGAGTTGCACATACCTTATGAGATTGGAGCCGAATGAACTGTTTTCTGAAAATTATCGATCAGAACAAATGTATGAATCTATACGAGATCCGTATGTGAATTAGATCGAGCGGTTTGGTTAGTGTGAGAACAAAATCTCACTTTTGTTTCAGCCGCCTTCTTATTAAAATGAATACGAGATCTCTATTTATAAAAAAATATGTGCTTCCCTCTCCTCCCCCCAAACCCTAAAAATTATAAAGAGAGGAAAGAGAGAAAAGTTGGTCAATTATTGTTAATTTATGATAGAAATTAATACAAGTTATAAACTAACATTCAATGGGTCAATTTTTTTTTTCACTTAGAGCCCATTTTTGTAAATATGATCATAGATTTTGAGGATGTGCATACATTTTTTCTTATAAATAAAGATTCCATGTACATTTTTATAAAGAAGTGGGCACACACAAAAACAGAAGAATGAGTTTTCATGGTTCATGCCAAGGGGGACTCTAAACCATATTAATGGATGAAATTTATGTATATATATCATATTATATTTCATCTAATTTCATATATAAAAAAATCTCATGTGAATCAATTTTGTTTCGTTCAACCATTTCTAAAAAACTTGTTTTATTTCGTTGTAGTCTCGTATGTGAAACCCCAACTTTAGATTTGTTTCATTACATAGTTTTATTACATAGTTTTAATAAATAATGTTTATATTTATTAAAATGTACCTTTAATAAATAGTTTTTAACTACTAGAACTCCTTACACAACTCTAAAAAAAATTGGAGAACCATGGAATTTTAAAGTAAAATGAATTAAGCGAGCTACCTTGATCGCATGATTTGAAAACAAATATTTGTTGAAAATAGATATAATGTAGTTAATATTTTATGGTAAATTGTTTTGATTTCATAAAACTTCAGTAAAGCACCTTAGACAACTCCAAAAAACATTAAGATGTTATTCAATACTTGATTTAAAGTTAATTCTATAGGTTTTATAGTTCATTGTTATTCAACAATTGACTGTAAATTCTTTAATAAAATCTAGTGTTATTGGGTATTGTATTTAAAATAACTTTATCAAAAGATTTTGAAATCTAGTGTTACTGGTTATTATATTTATGATTTCTTCATTAGAAGTCCATTGTTATTCAATTAAAAATTTGATTACAACAATTAAAGTCTTATGTTATTCATGTTTAATAGTTATTTTCTATTTATTTCATTTCAAAGATTTTGAATGAATTTGAATCTACTTTTATGTGTAAATTATAATAATAAAAAGTCTCATCTTTTATCTTCAGATTATTTAAAAAAATTTCCTATTAATAATAAAATCCACAATTTTCACCGTCATTTTTTTTTCAAAAAACAACAAGTCAAACTCAGATTTGAAAGAAAAAAAAATATCTCCCTTTTTGACCAAATAATTTCACTTTGACCAGATTTTTCAAAGTTACTTGCCTTGTTTGGTGTTTGATCGGGTTCTAGATTCAGTTTTTAGAGGTTTTTGTGATGTAATTACTTGCTATAAGAGGGGATTCAGAAAAAAAAAAGTAAAATTCTTATGAAATAAATGTGGAGCATTGTAAAATGTGTTCTGTCATAAAACATTTACCAAAATTTATCTTTTGAATATATAAAACGTATTTGTTAGTATATCGGTGGAAGAAAGGGTATGATAGATTCAAACTAATATGAAATAAATGTGAGTTTTATATGGTTTTTGGTGTTGCTTTTCTTTCATTTATTTTTTTTTATTTTGTCATATTACATCCAAATTTTTAAACATTTTGTGCAGCAAGCGATATTCAATAGGTGATATGCCAATGGCTTAAAAGTTTTCTACGTACTGTCTGTTGTAAAAGATTAATAACCATCTTCTATCTGATGCATCCCATGCCTTTCAAATATGAGCTTTTTTGGACTTCCGTCTATTTCGGATTACTTCTCCATTATATTTTTAGATCCAAGAGTTTTATTAAATGATAACGGTTCTATAGTTCGCAACTTATTGTGTGCAAAAATAGATCCGTGATATTCTTCTGTACAGTGTTACAAATACGAATCCACATTCATTAAAAATTCATATAAACTCTTCTGTTATATTCCTGTAGATTGATCAGAAAAGATATAAGACATTTCCTCGTTAAGAGATTTGATATTTTTGCACCTGAGAGATTTACAATCTAAGTCAGCCACGAAGTCCATTGACAGACTGTGGAGGAGCTGAGTTCCTTCTCCGGTCTGTCTTAGGTAAATGTTTCGACATTATAGATTCCTGCATTCAGAAAGAACAAAAAAAGATTGTAAACTTTGTAATGTTTCTGGATGTTTAAAGTAATTGAGAAATCTAATGAGAAGAATGCTTTGAAATACTTGTTCTTGAATTATGCTTCGTGCCTCGACGAGTTGTGCTTCAAGTTCAAGTTCCCTCTCTGATGCTTCTGAAGTAATTGTTACTTCTTTTTGTGCGTCTACTAACTGACCCATACGCTCCTTCATTAACCAAAATAGAAAAAAAAATGGAATATGATAGTAGTACATGTGAAGCTCTAAAATATCTCGAAAGAAGTAACTTCGGGTTAGGCTTTTGTACCTTGATGGAAACCATCTTAGAGCGTAAACTATCTTCTATTTGACCTCGAGCAATACGAAATGGTAAGTCAAAAACATCCTGTCAATACCAATCTTCCTTGTTGATATACACAGATGTTTTGATTTATGTATGCAATGGGAATCAATTGAATCTAGCTTATAATGAATTTATATACCGTCTTCCCGCCCAAGGGAGACTGAGAAGGGTCTAAGCTCTGTCTGCCATTAGCATTCAAGAAAGAACGCATGTCTCCCTGTCAAAATGATCATAGTCTTCAATAAAAAGATCATAAAAATTTCTCTCCCATGGAAGTTTATTTTTACAGATGGGAAGAAAAAGGAAAAGAAAAATAACCTGCGTGGATCGCAGTAATGCTCTCAAATCAGTGTTCTCTGCCATCAGTTCTTGATTTTTCGCCTCATATGCATCCACCTAAAAAGATCGTATCGCACCAATTTTATAAGTACATTCATCCAATATAAAGCGTGAAAAGCTACAATATTGACATGGTAGTTACAATCTTTTTGTAGAAATCAGAATCAGCCTTCTTCCCGCTCCATGTTCCACGTTGTCTTCCTTCTTTCTGCACATATTTAAACAAGACACGTTCATTGGGCGAAAGCTGTTACTCTCAGAAAACTCGATAATAGTCACTTCAACAATCCAGGTAGTACCTGGAGTAAATTCATAATCTCCATGCCTGATCTTGTTTCCTTCTTTTTCTCCATCAACACTTGGTTTAACCTCTCCTAAAGAAGATCAATTTTTCCATCTTTAGTTTACTAAGATTCAACCTATATTGCATACACTTGAAACTTACCGTGTAAGCCCAAATCGTACCTGTAGCTTTATGTATTCTTTTTCTTTTTTCTTTGTTTCATGTAATTGTTGAGTCTTGACTTGCTTTCATACCAAAAGAAAAACACATGTTCAAAAGGGCATTGCATCAGCATTCCAACATTCTTCAAAACTGAGAAATCTAAATGGTAGAAAGGCTAATAATCAAACCTGGTTAGCAATCACCATCCTCTGAAACTCATCTCTCTCTTTCTGTAGCTTCTCATTCTGCGCCGTTAAAGCCGCTGTGTTTTTGGCTTCTGTTCTTGTGACAGAACCAAGTTCCCTCTCCTTGGATTGCAATTGATTCTCAAGCCTTTCAACTTTTGCCTCGAGTCTCCCCATGTCGGATAAAAGTCTGAAGTAAAAAAGAAATTGGTTTCAAAAGAAAGTAGCAATTTCAGTAACTTTGTGTCAACATTTTTTTGTCTTTTTGTCCCTCCAAATGATTTTACTAGAACTATACTCCAAAACAAACATAAAACCAAAAACAGTAACAAGATTCTTCATGTACATTGCATGATCTAGATCACCGAGTCAATCTTGTTCAGTGTAATATAGATATGACTAATGACAGAAGCACTACGATTAACACGAGCATAGAGTAGCTTAACACATCAAAAACTTCACAATCTACACACAAAAAAATCAAAGAAGAAAATATTCAGGTAGACGACAAAAGAATAGTCACCGTTGTCTCTGATCATTAGTAGATTCTCTGAATTCCACATCTCGCTGCCTCTGCTGAATCAAAGCGTATATGCAATTGCAAGTTCTCGCGATCGAAACCTAATATACAATCAGATTCATGAAGAAAAACAACCTAGAAAAAAAAGGAATCAGAGATTATCAACGAGAAAGACGCACAGGATCGGTAGCGAAGAGGTCGAGCGAAGCTGAGAATCCATAAGTGACTAAGCTCTGATTTAAGTACTTTATACAGTGCTCCAGATTATCGACATCGGCAAAACTATGCTCCCTGATCGATAAACAGAGTCAAACCTCCTAATCGAAGCAGAAGAACAAAAAACCCTAGAAATGACGGAAAAAAAACTCACCCGATCGGCGAAAAACCAAATTGAGGCGTCAACTGCAGAAGAAGCAAACACGTAGAAAACATACAATGAACCTTAGAGAGATAAGAGATAGAAAATCGGAAATTCGCGAAGCAGTGAGCGAGAGAAAGAAGAGAGAAGAGTCGTACTCTGAAATCAAATTCCGGCACAGTCAATGACATCGTTGACCGGTAATACACGACGGATCCGCCGTAAATTTGACGTCGGAGAAGTAGGAAAAAGACAAAATCAGCTTTTCACCTTCCAAAAAAAAAGAAAGTCAAAAAGAGTGAATGTGTGTCTCTCTCGGATAGATCTATCTTGGGGAGAGTGAGCACAGAGAGAAAATTGAAATAAAATTAACATTTGTATTTGTTTTTAATTGCGTACGTGACGGTGCACTCAATAATCCCGTGTTTCTTCACGTGATTAGTTAGTGATACGATTGATTTCGCGTGTTTGCTTACGTGTCATCTTATTAGTGGTTGTCTTTAATTTCTGTGCGTGTATCGCATTACTGAGTATAACATACAACATTCGATAACTAACTTGCTGGATTAATGGTCGGGAGATGCCACGTAGGACTACCACCGTTTACTATAGTTCGTTGGAGTCGTGCCGAGCAATATCTTCTTCTTCGTTGGTATTATTATAAATTAAAAACAAAAAAATCCGTCTTTGGATTATATAATTATTCATATTTATTCTCATAATAGTCGTTGTTCTTGTATTTAATTTAATTTAATTTAATTGAGACTGTGTATTCTTAAGTGTGTTCTTTCTTGAAAAAAAAGTTCTTTATCATGTGCATGAGCGATTTATAAGGTTCATGAGTGATTTGATATAGTTCCAAGGATTTTCAACAAGTGGCATCAAATATTATTTTCAAGTCACCAGAACCAATCCAAAGCTTTCGTTTGAAAAGTATAAATATTTGCTATCAATCGAAATGTAATTAATTAATATAAAATTGATCTTTTTTTTCTATTTTAGTGAAAGGCATGAAGTAGGATCTTCATACTATTTCTTTCATCAGACCCCGTTTTGAATATAGTCCAATACTTTTTTTCTTTCCACAATTTCAATTTTTTTTGTAAAGAATAAAACTCTCTTAAAAGAATCTTTTAACTTATTTAATTTTTGTGGGCCTAATCATTAATCAGCTCTAATTTTTTTCTTCATTTTCAACATCATGAATTATTGTAGTTCTTTAATCCAAATCTTTTAAATTTTGAAACAAAGATCGTGATCGAACTAAACCTATAAATATTTACTATCAATCGAAATGTAATTAACTAACATAAAATTAATCTTTTTTTATTTTCTTTGTAATAATGGCATAAAATCTGATCTCCATACTACATCTTTCATCAGGAACTAATTTGGTTTTTTCTTCCCATAATTTTTAAAATTTATTCAAAAAAAAATTTTCATAAAAACCCATTAAAAATCTTATAACATAATTAATTTTTGTGGGCCTAATCATTAATCAGCTCTATTTTATTTTTCCCCTTATCGATTTTTATATTTTTAATGTTGAAACACATGCCTCTAGTACTTAATTTGTCTCCAGCTTTGTTTCCATCAATTGAGTGGAAAAGCATGACCATACGCACCAGGCTTTGTAATTGCAAGATACACAAAATGCTATCTAAAGGGAGTCTATATTACTTTTATTATCAAAATGAAACCAGTGACTTCTTTGTGTGTTATTAGGTGTTTTTGTAGTTTTGTTAATTTTAGTGTGTTTTTTGGATTTTATGTAATTCTATAGCTAATTTTTATTTTCATTTGTTGTATTACTAAATAACGGTAATAATTTAATCTCGTTTCAATAAAGTAGATAAACAATGGGCTATATAGCTCTCAACATGTTGATCTCCATGAATGTTTTTGAGGTTACGGTTTCAAGGCAATTTCTCCATTTAGTTATGGGAGAATATGTTCTCAATGCTAGCTTATCTGATCAATCAAACTCTCTCACAAACCCCTTTTGAAATTCTGAAATTTACATTTTGGTTCACCATTATTGAGTATATATCAATACACTTTATATACTCTACTTTCTACATCAACGTACCAAATATTTTGTTGCTCGACACTTGGTAACTGGAAAAGAAAAGAAAAGCAGAGACACAAAGTCTATGAAACGTATTTTGCATTCACATCTTTATAAAACGATAGCCAAAGCCAAATTGTTAACTCTACTCAAATCTTACGAGTTTCTGATTTAATATATGTTCCCTGAAGAACAGCAAAGCAACAAATAAAAGTAAATATATGCGAATTACTTTTTAGTCTCTACTTGTTCTTTAGGGATGTGATGAATCCTAACCGTTAGATGCGAAAGCTGATCTCTTCAAGCTTCTTGACAGTTTCGAACCGTGGTTGAATTCTCAAGATGAATACACTACGAAGGGTACTGCATTGGTTTAAAACACGCGAAAAATCAATGCTTGTTAGCAACCTAACACTATCAAGACCGAAAGCTATAAAAGCAAAGTGTTTTAACTCATTGAGAAAAAAAACAATTGAAGTGACTCACATAGAAGAAACACCATTAGCATTAAGGAAACAGTGAGCTTGATCGGGTGAGTAAAGGGTAAGCGTATCGGATTTCGGAAGCAACCAATCTTGTCAATGAGCTGAGACAAATCGCTAAACAAGTAAGTTACTCTTTCCTATCATGAGTAAAGCTATTTGATCAAACTGATTATGAGAACTGACCTGAGTATGGTCAGGAAGTCTCTGCATCCACAATACGGGCTTAGTTCCTTTCACTTTAGGAGTAGCTTCGATTTGCGTCACTAGTTTCTCCTTTCCTTCTTCTTCTTCTTCACTATCACCAGGAACTATAATCCTCAAAGAAGTGAAATTTGGTGAGCTCCATGTTCTTCTTGTCCCTGCTGTTTTCTCTGCCTGGCTTATTCTGGCATCTGCATTTCCCGGTTTTATTCTCTCTTTAATGTCTATAACACATTCAGAGCCATCACTGAAACCTCTAACTTCAGCTGCTCCATTCGATTTGATGCTGCTGTCACTATTATAGCTCTTTGAGGTTTCAGAAGATCCAGAGAGAAACATGGCCAAGTCATCTCGCTCTTTTTCACTGAGATTAACCCAACGGAGAGGTTCTTTTCCATTCTCACTGTAAGCCTCTTGCAGAGAAGTTTCTACGCGATAAATCTGGTTTTCGATAGCGGCGACAAATTGTTTATGCCGTGTCGATGTAGAATCATCGCCACACTGTCTATGGCTCAATCTGACTGCTTTCTCAAACTCCTCCAACTGAATAATAGTTTCAAATTTTGCAATAAAATAAAAAAAACTCAATTATCTTGAAGAAAAGAGAAAAAAAAACAAAACTTTTCTTCAAACCACCACAAGAATATACACGCTAAACCAGGGATGATTCAAGAAAATACTGTGCAGAGACTCCTCAAACTGATTCAAAGTTTCAAATTTGCAATAACCAAAAACTCAATTAGCTTGAAGAAAAGAGAAAAACACAAAACTTTTCTTATAAACTCCAAAAGAACACACACACACTCACTAAACTTGAGATGATTCAAGAAAACATTCTTGTGCAGAAATTCAAAAACAATACCTGCCATTTTGCTGTACCCAAAGCTGCTTGAAGTTCCTTACAGATATCATCTTTCTTCTCTCTAATCCACAATCTATAAGCAGACTCCATTCTGTACAAAGTGAGAAGATCCCCAAAACAAGATCATCATCATCATAAACAGGACTGCATAAGCTTAAACAACAGAAAAAAATTAAACAAAATCAGAATCTTTTCAAATATTCCATCTAAACCCCTTCATTTAAGCTATGTTTCTCTGAATAAATGAACAAATAATCAATAAGCTAAAAATCAAATTTTTACAGAGAGACCAAACTCAAATCCCAAATTAAACTATCATAAGCTACACCAAACCATACAAACCCGTAATAAATCGAGGAGAGTCACGAAACCAATACATACATATCTGCAGATTTTTGAACTTCTTCAGCTGCAGAGAAGAAAACATCTTTTTGCCATAGATCGAAGCTGTTAACTACCATCATCTTCACAGAAAAGAGAAAATCAAAAAGAAGGTACGAAGCAAGAGAATCAAAGCTTTTCTCGGATATGATTCTCAGTTTATCCAAACAGATTCTCTTCTCTTCTCTTCTCTTCAATCTCCTCTCTTCTTTCTTCTTCTTCCCACTTTCTCAAAATCTTTTTAATTTTCGATTTCTTTCTAATTTTAGTTGAAACAACAAAAGAGCTGTATATTTATTTGCGACACCAACTTGTGGTCTATTATAGAAACGTGGCGCATTATTATATGTTGATGTAAAGACACTTAATATGCTCTTTGGTGCAGCTGACTACAGCTCCGCATTAGGAAGCAAGAAAACGACAAATATGTAACCTGGAAGTAGGCCCCACCAATTTGCTGCCACATCAATTTCATTCTTTCTTTTTTTCGAATAATATAGATTTCTAGTTTTACTTTTATAATATTCTCAATAATTATATGCCGACGAATAAAAAATGATAATAATGTATAATTATAGGAGTCAAATGTTGATGAGTCGAATGGCATGATGGTGACATTAAGGTAGCATGCGTGAAGCCTCCGATAAAAACAATTTTCACATAATAATTTTTTTGGTGAAGAACATCTAATGTATATTAGCCAAGTTTACAAAGTTCAAATCATAGAGAATACGATTAATTATCATTTACACATATCAAACTGAGTACAAATTTTTTAGCATGGTATATATACAACTTTTAAATATGATTTTTTTTTATGAAAGCAGTTTGATTGGGATGAATCAGCTTTGGAATAAAGGGTTTTATCTTTGCAACCAAAAGCTTGGAGACAACTTTCAAAGAGTGTTGCAGCAGAAAATGAGATAGTAGTATTTAACCAAAAAAGCTTCAGGAAACTTTCGTATTAAAATATGAATTTTCATAAGTCAAAAAATTTATGTGAAAGTGTTAGATATAAATCTCTTTAAAATGGTAAAATTGTCTGTTGTAAGAATCGCCGAAATAATAATTTTTATTATTTTGTTTTAAAAAAAATTCTTATAATTAATAGTAGAATAATAAATTGGTATTAAAAAAATATTTGTAAAATAATTATTAAAGAATTATATGTAAAACAAATTTTTTTCCAAAGCTGGCAGGCATCTTACTATTATTTATGTTGATTTTTTGATTAGTTATCTCTTATAATACATGTTTTTTAATTTAACATAAACAACAAAATTCGATAATATTTTTTTTTCTCACCAGTACACCATGAAAATTTTAAGGAAAAAAAACTTGTTTTACTACTAAACAACCATAATTGCTTACGGACTGTGGGTTATATATCTTATATATGATTGCAGTTGGAATCTTAGTCACACTCTTTATATATATGATGTGGTGGTTTCAGTTTAAACCACTAAACCTAATTTAACCACTTTGACCTTTTATTTTACACATATAATAGACCTTATATTTTTAATACTAGATAATCCATTAGAAACGATGAATATTTGCCAACAGAATTTATATATACTTTATAACAAACAAGTTAAATAAATTTAAAGGTAGACACAAATGCAAAAGAGGAAAATAAATCTTAATTAAGTATTTACTAGACACACACTACAATGTTTGATTAGTCTCTCAATAACATTAGAAACTTTAATTGAACAAGTTAAAAAGGAATGTGGTCACACAATCCATACTGTTACATTTTAAAATCCATTGCCAAGCTTTTGGATCGTTTTATCGTCATTGATCAAATGTGGATATGAGATGCTAACGTATTCATTTCAACTTTGAAGTTCTCTTATAGCTTATAAGAATTAAGAAAATAGATAATCTACAAGTTTTAGATTCAGCGAGATGTGATTGATGCTTAACAATGGAGTTGGAAAGCAATATATAGTGCAAGATACACTGATTCTCGAGAACCAAGCCCAACGTTATCCAAAGAAACTTGGTCTCAGTGTCATTGTTTCTCTCAGCGACATCAACACTAATTGATCACATTAAGACTTTCTCTAAAAGAAAATTAATAGAAAAACAAAAATTTTGAGAAAAACTAATTGATGAGATTAAGACTTTCTCTAAAAGAAAATCATCATCAACATCTCATTTTTTTTAAGGATATCAAAAACCTAGGTTGAAATATCTTAAAAAATTTAGATATCCAAATCCGTCTTAAAATATTTTAAAATTTTCAGAAAACCGTAACGATTAACATTGGGGATATATATATATATATAGCTACTTCTTATTGAGAGACAAGATTTCCAATAATATGAATTTCCAGTTTTACTTTTATAATGTTCTCAATAATTATTTGCCGACTAAAAAATGATAATAATGTATAATTATAGGAGTCAAATGTTGATGAATCGAATGGCATTCCAGAAAGTAATTACAAAATGATGGAGACATTAAGGTAGCATGCGTGAAGCCTGCGATAATAACAATTTCACATAATAAAGTTTGTGGTCAAGAACATCTTTGTAAAGTAATGATCTAACAAAACTTTATAAAACCAAATATTTTATTTTGTAAGGCTGCAGTCTTACATGTTATTTTTATTTTTTTGTTGATTTTTGTAAGTTAATTATTTCTCATAACACATGTTTTTTAATTTAACATAAATAATAAAATATTACGAAAATTACACAAACACAAGTTTCGAGAAAAAAAAGAGAAAAACTA
The DNA here is from genome assembly GCA_000218505.1 of Schrenkiella parvula. Lineage (NCBI taxonomy): Eukaryota > Viridiplantae > Streptophyta > Magnoliopsida > Brassicales > Brassicaceae > Schrenkiella > Schrenkiella parvula. Next base: position 14,457,302 of record CM001189.1, read on the forward strand.
ATTGATCACATCACAACTTTTTCTAAAGAAATATCATCATCAATATCTCTTATTTTTTAAACTGATATCCAAAATCCGAATCCAATTATTTAAAATTTTTGAATATCTAGATCTATTCTAAGATACTTTGAAATTTTTGAATATTTGTAAAGTCTCACCTCTATTAGCTACAATCTACAGTGATGGGTTATAAAAATTTGTTAATAATAGTCCAATTAATGTTGAGATTTAATAATTATCTTTGCTTTTAAATGTAGGGAGATGTCTTAGCAATATACAATTAATGATAAGATTCAGATTTTTTTTAGGGTACAAAATTACATCCTTAAAAGACCATATGCTCTAAAACCGTCTAACTTATTAATAACGTTCACTGGTTATTACAAATTTAAAGAACCTTTTACAATTAACTTTAGCAAGAGTAGCCCATTAAGCTATTACATAAGCCCACTCTAAACAAAAACAATAAAACCCATTTAAAATTGAGTTGTTGACAATCCACTTGACTCTCATCTTGTGCATCTGTTAGGTTTTAACAGTGGGAGGAGATTAGAGTATCTGGTGAAGAGACCACTGTCCTGCTCTCCACAGTGATCCAATGGTGGCACTGATTGGGATTCATAGGTGCCTTGAGGACCAAGTTATTGGATGATAGGAGCATAACGAGTTAGTGGATTAGACCTTTTCAGACATGAGATAAGAAAAAAGAAGACAAAACATAATCAATGATCTCTTTCATATATATATTATACAAAGACAAGAATAGGGAGACTTGTTTGTTCTCAAGAATGGATGATACTTATGATTTAAGCTCAAGCTCTGAGAGGAAATTAACGTCACCTAAAACCCAATTTTTACAAATTAGAGAACAATAAGGTGACAGACAAAATCTACAACGTCCTCTGTTTTTCTCTATCTTCTTCTTTTAACTCAAATCTTTCTGACAAACCTCTGTGTTATTTACTTTTTTAGTAGGTATTGATTAAGTAAAGATCAGAGGTAATGAGTTTGTTGAAACGGCGCAGACACAGCCATCCACGGGCGGTCCAACATATTCGGTTGCATTGATGATCCCATGGTGAACCCAGTCGACTGTGGAGGTCCCACGGTTGTGTGTTGCTGCATTGGACTGCTCACAACAATAAGTTTCTGAATACACAGTTTTGGTAACACATAACTCAATGGAACCGTCGAAAATAAGGAATCATTCTCACCTGAAGGATAGAGATAAGGGAGATGATTCAACAGGTGCGTGGACGCGGTTTTCTTCAGGAGAGAGCAGAGACCAGAAAACTGTAAGAACATTCAAAAGGCAATTCAACAACTTTTCCCTGAGAAACATAAAAACGCAAACATGCTCATGTTTAATCATACGCTAAAGATTCACTCACCTGATGGTTCCCGATCATTATTAACCATGGGGCAAAAGAGAAAATCCTGCATTGTTATACCACCAATTCAGTTTGTGGAAACAAAAGGAGATATTTTTGTTTTTCTATATTGGATTCTTTATAACAACTCAACGAGAAGTTCATTACAACTTCATGGCGTCTAAAAGCTTACCTCCCTTCTGTCCTGAGATGCATTGCAGACCATTTCTGCAAAATAAAAGATTTAGATCCTTGCAATGTCAAATGTCAACTTGTGTAATCGTGATTCGTGACCACGAATCTACTCTACACAAGGGAGTGATTTACTTACCCAGTTTAGGAGCACTTGGTTTTACAGCCAGCGTCAAGCCAAGAAAACATTCATCTTGTTTTGTGTTAAAGTCCCAGAGATTTAGCTCAAGATTAGGCATCGCAGCTGCTGGATACAACAAATTTGATTAAACTTAATCTTTAAGGTCATGAAAGCAGAACATATGATGGGGAAACAAAGAAAAAGGCTCACCCATATTGTTAAGCCTCAACTCAAGGTCATGTAGAGGATATGAAACCTGCGTAGCCATCTATTGAGAATATATCAATACATTTTCAAACTATACAGAGAATGTGAGATAGATTCAAAAGAAGCACGGGGATATTGAAATTACACTAAAAAACGGATGATCTAGCGCCTGATCAGCAGTTGGTCGTTTCAGTGGATCCCATGAGCAAAGTCGCTGTTGAATCAAAAAGAGATACATATCATACAAGATATCAAGATACTGAAGAAAGATACTAACTTTCTTAAGAATGGTAAGAAATATTAACAGGAAGAGTGAACACAAGGACTAACAGTGATCAAATCAACAGCTTCAGGAGTAGCATTGGGGATTAGATCAGCAATCCGTGTCTGCGGAAACTGTTCACAAGAAATTCAAAGATCAAATTCAATATTTCAGTACAATGATTTTTTTAATAAGCATATTCATTAAGAAATCGTACCTCTGTGTGACTAATACTCATAATTCGAGATATGCTTTTTGCTTCAGGGAACGTAGTCCAGTCTGGCTTGCCAAGAACACGGCAAATCTTGTATAATTGATCTATCTCACTGCTCATGAGGAAATTATTATATTAGTCTATATACACAAACTTGACAAAACAAGCTAAAATGCAATATCAGATTTCTTTATTCTGATAGAATCACTGGAGGTTAGAACATGAGCTAGCAACTAACTAACTACGCTCTGCGTAAGTTTAGCGTTTGGTAAAAGGACAAAGTATTCACCTTTCACCAGGGAATAACGGGGAAAGAGCGAAAAGCTCAGCTAATATTGCCCCCACTGCCCACATGTCTGTAGTTGTTTTATATGTTAGTCTATAAACATTTACAACCAATGTGATGTGATGTGATGTGATGAAGCACAAAAAGATTTTGCAAAGGTACCAACTGCAGGAGTGTATGACGAAGACTGTAGCAAAACTTCTGGAGCTCGATACCTGTTGCAAATAAGAGAGCCAATTATAAGCTAATAAGTCTATATCACCCTGAGAAAGAAATATCAAATAAATCAATCACTTACCAACGTGTGGACACATATTCAGTGTAAGGAGGCATAGATGCAACTTCTCTAGCCAGTCCAAAGTCGGCAATTTTCAGGATATTGTTCGTCACCAGCAAATTCTCTTCAGAACAAAAAAAAGAATACAGTTTGTTTTAAGTAAAAGACATTCATTGAAAGAAAACCAATTGAGAAGTAGCATGACAAACATAGGTACCTGGTTTCAGGTCCCGATGGAAATAACCATTCTTATGCATGTGCGCGAGGCCTTGAAGCATCTGAGACATAAAACTTCTTATTTCTCCCTCGGAGAAAGGTCGTTCCCTTTCTTTCATTATTTGGTACAGATTGTGGTCCTAACCAAAATCATTATCCAAGATCAATGAGTGTAAAACATCCTACAGAGGAAAAGAAAGGGGAGATCATCTCTCTCTACCATGCACTCGAAGATGAAGAAGAGCTCATTATGTTCCCTCGCAATCTCCTTCAACTTAATGATATGGGGATGGTTTAGCTTACGAAGAGCCTGTAGAGGATTGATTTATCATTAAACTTGAACACAAATCGCTGCAGTGGATTGATTTAATAAATGATACAACACCTTTACTTCTCGCAGATTTGTGCACTCTTCCCAATAATAAAACTTTCTCTTCATCTTCTTAACAGCAACCTAAAGGAAACATATAATATAAGGTTACAGAATTAGCCACCCACACACTAGTGAGAGTGAAAAAACTATTCAACCTTTTCATAATCAAACTTACAACTTCATATGTTTCCAAATTTACGGCCTTATATACACTTCCACATGTACCATCTCCAAGCTCTTCCAGAAACTTATATCTGCACAGAGCACAAGCTTGTAAATTTCTCTCGCATAAGTCCCAAAACTATAGGTGCAACGAAGAAAAAAAACTGACCTTTCCATTATTCTCGGCGATTACGATGATAAAAGAATGGTGAATAGATCTGTGAAAAACTCCACCTTGAATAGGTGTGTTGTGTCTAATCTTCTATCACTTGCTTGCATAAAGGGTTTGATTCTTGTTGACTGTAGCATGAAATATACATAGCAAACAGGAACCAGCTTCTCATCTTTGGACTGATTAATTGTTGTAATAAGCTGAAAAGTTAGCAACATATTTCAAAAAGCAGCTTCTACAAGCTGCAGCAATCACCAACCTTCTTCATCCAAAGGAAGGAAGAAGCTCAGGCAAACGAAGTTATCTGCAAAACAAGGAGTAATTTTTATATTAACAACAGAGAACTCAATCGTTGTAAAAATTTATCTTTTTGTTGTTGTCGTTGTTCACCAACGAATCACTGTCTAATCTTTTTTTTCTGAAAGAAAATCATTACATAAGGATCTAGATCGGTTTTTAGAATCTGGAGAAACTAATTTCAGAAAGAAAAAAAATTCAATTCACACATATGAACAGACTCTTTCAAAGCCATCGCCATAAATTCTCAAAACGGTACTTATTTGTGTTCATCTCGAGAAAAACAATCACAAGGATTTACGCCGGAAAAAGGAAAGAATAATCAAAAGGATGGAGGCAGAGAAAAAAAAAGTTAAATTTTTTTGTTTCTCTTATAATTTGAGATAAAACTGAAAACTTTTAAAGAAACAAAAACAAAAAAAAACAGATCAAATCAATATTGTAACAAAGAAAGATGTTACAATACTATAAACCAAAAGAAAAGGTTTTTTTTTGTTCTTCCATCGATGGAGGAAAAAGAAACTTACATAAACACAACAACAACAACAAAACATTGCTGATTGAAAACGTTTTCTCTCGTTTCATGGATAAAAATTTGATTTTTTTAGCAGAAAAAATAAAATATTGCAGCGAAACTCAAAACCTCACCAAAATATTGAGAGAGAGAAAGAAAAAAAAGAATTAGCTCAAAATCTGTGAAAAGAAATTATAAGATTCATTACCATTGATGCAGGATAATCAAAATTCTCTACTAGGATCTGATGAATGAAATTGCAGGAAGAATCAGCAATGTCGTTTCTTTTCCAAAGAGAAAGAAATTAAAAGGAACCAGAGAGAGAGAAAGAGAGAGAAACAAAGGAAAATTGCAGGTAAAGAGAGAAAGAGAGAGAAAAGCTTAGGAAGCCATGGGAGAAAGAAAAAAAATTGAGGAAGAAGAAGAGAAAAGGAAATAGTAGTAAATTAATTAAAAAAAATTAAAAGTATATCTTGACGAAATAAAATACCTAAGAGAATAGTTGCTATTGAATTTAATTTTTTTTATTTAAAACTGTTTACGATTTATATAATTAAAAAATAAAGAAATGTAGGAAAATGGTTGGTTGTGGTGGGGAAGGAGACGGTGGTCCCCAGAATGATATTAATAATATTGTGATTTGCCCAAAGAATTTAAATTACGAAAATGTCCTCTTCGAGTCGAAGAAGATAAGAAGAATCAACCATATCATAAATGGACTGTAGTGGGCTTTAGAATTTGGGCTTATATCAATGAATCCATCCAACCTAATCAATTCAAATAGGTTCAAAAAATTGGTTCTCTTCTGGTTATTGAGGAAGTGAAATTTTATTGAAATTAATAATATTGCAATTTTAAATTTTATTAATTTCTAAATAGATTAATTAATGGATTTAATAATTATTAAAAATAATTATTTTTAATCTATATTTTTTTCTGAAATTTTCTTTAAAATAACATTATATAATTTAAATAAATATGTTAATAAAGTGACATACATAAATTTAAAGTTATGATTAATAATATTGTCTAACTAATAAAATAGATGTTGATAATATACTTGAGTATCCATATAAAAGTGATGCATGTGTATAATATATAAAAGTGATATTATACAAAATGATGTCTATAATTTATAATGTTAATGCTGAAGTTAAAGATGATAGTACAATATACATTTGGAAGCATTTACACATAACAAAACAATTATAATGTCTTAAATTCTCTAAAAATTAAAATGAAAAAAAATAAACAAACACCAAGAGCTTTTTTATGTAGTAAGTAAAATTAGAGATAAACATTAATAAAATTCTAAATTTAGATAAAAAACAAACAATACTAGATAAGCATGGGCATTCGGATGTCCCTTCGGATATCCGTTCGGATTTTGGGGTTTTTGGATTTTGGGTGTTTCATGTATAGAGAGATATATGCATTGTTCAAGTATTTATCAAACATGGATTGGTTTTGGTTCAGTTCTTTCGGTTTTCAGCTCAATTTGGTAGCAAATTTGGGGACAGTTAGTATCGAAAAAATCAGTTATAAGTCGGTTCTAATATTTTGGATAAGTTCGGATAATTCGGATAAAAATACCGGATTACTCCGGTAATTTGGGAAAAAATACCGTTAATTTGGGTAATTCTGGATAATTTGAATAAAAGATTTAGATAGTTTGGATAATTTGCGTATTTTAGTTTAAACATAATTAATATTTTTATAGTTATAAATATAATTGAGATATTTTTAGTATTTTAAACTCAAATATAACTAATATATTTGAATGTTGACAAAAAACTAATATATTTAAATTTATATTACATTTCAAATATTTAAAATACTCATTCGGTTCTTAGTTGATTTTTGTTTGGTTTTGATAGCCAAAATATTTTAAACAAGAAACCATTCAGATACTTACGATTTTTAATTCGGTTCAATATCAGATAATTTCAGTCGGTTCGGTTCGAGTTTTTTATTCTAGGTAATATTTTTTCAGCCCTAATACTAGAATCATACTTTATTCAATTATTTTAGTTACATATGCATATAGGTATATAGTTATTTCATAATAATATTGACACCATGTATTCACATAAAGATTTTTAAAATGTTATTATCTTATTATATTATCAAATTTTGTTTGTTTTTATATTAGTCCAATTTGAACCGATAAATTATTTTATAATATTTATTAATTTATAGAAATTTAACTATACAACTTGTAAGAGTAGGACCGGCAATAGGCTAGATTCAACAAAAAAATATCTTAACAAACTACACAAAAAGTCGAATTAAAAAAAGGAATGTTGTAAAAGTGAGTTATGACAAAATTAATTTTTTTGGGTATATGCTATTCGGCTATTCAGATATGGAGGATTAAGTCATGTGCGGGTTGTTTTAATATTGTTTTTTTTGTTAATATATAATGTTGATAAGTATGCAAGTTATCGATCATATGTTCAAATTTTGTTGAAGGCAAAGCTATCAAAAAGATTAAAGTTTGGTGAAAGGTATGAAAATTTATATTTATACATATATATATATATATAGAGGGATTTCTTATTCTCATATTTGTAAGAAAATTTCTAGACAAATTACGGATTTATATAAATAAGCTTATTGATTAATCAATAAAGATGAGAAATACAAACAATGAAGTGAAAAGCTGCCCTTCATTGACGACGTTAAGTGTCTTACTTCTGCATAACGTACTTGCAGAAGATTCATAAATATCAAGTGAATTATAAGTTACTTAGTGTCCATTTCTATACGCAAATCAAAGAGGCACACGAGAAGGTGTTGATCTCTATGATTCTGACCATCTTTTTTTCTTATGTTACTCAAGGGATGTTTGAGAAACTGTCTGATCGTAGTGACAGTGACAATGTTGTAGTGGAGTGATGTATTATTCAAGCTGCTGATTTCAAAATTGAACTAAAGTTTAACTCAAAAGACTATTTAATTCTTTCTTTCCTAACATATATAATTCAAAGCTAAGGACATACATTTCATTGAAACCAAATCCACGATCCGGTTCTCTCATTCTGGCTTGGTTAAACCGGTGGTTTAGTTATTGCCTCTTGAACCATTTTGATACCTGCAGAACATGAATCAACAATGGAAGAGACAATCTTTCTCTGCCGCTCTTTGAACTCCATGGCCATTTTAACATCCCAATCCTCGATTTCTCTGTAAAAATGATAAATAAGGAAAGTGGCTTGCTCTGTTTCGGTTTTCGTTTATAATAAAGACAACAATACTTTTACCTGTCAATAGAATCCGCATTGCCAAGATTTTGCATCGTGTCGTCGAATGTGGATCTTAGATTCTCGAGTACTCCCATCTCAACTTCCAGGTTCTTCCATAGCTTACAAGAACCAATAAAGAGACAAGTTTAAGTGTTAGAGATGTAACTGATGCCTTGTAGACAAAAGTATCAAAACGTGATCAAGATTTGATACATCTGTTTCGGAATGATGATCAAGACCATGAGCTCTCCGCAAATAGTTCAACAATGGAGTAGGTAAGCCATAGTGGAAGATATCATGATTGCTCGAGAGCCAAGTCCCACGTAACATGTGAGTTGTCCAAGAAAACTCAGTCTCGATGTCTTCATCATCAATGACATCAACATCTGCAAAGAAGAGAGATTCAGACATAAGTTTTAGGCAAACAACAATTGGAAGAAAGTTTACTGATCTCAGAAATGATTTACCTAAGGGGATGATATCATAAGGGTTATCGCCTTTTGGTAGAAATCCGTAAAATGTTAACAGATGCGAACTAGAGTAGTTTCCGTAGCTAAGATAACAATGTTCCCCTTTGTTGCAAGGTCTTGAGAGTGGGAACTTCAAGTAACTTGTCTCGGCGTCTACTTTTCCATATTTCACTATGTGTGGGTATATCTACAAACCTACCAAAATTATCAAATCCAAATTATCAATTTCTTAGCATACCAAAAAGAGAGAATAGACATACCGAATGGTTGAGAAAACCGGCCACAGGAACCAAGCAAGTCTTCAGCTTTCCATCAGGGAATTTGATTTGCATGCTGTTGGAGTAATACAACTCACAAGCCCATAAGTAATGCTCCCATGTATACAGCTCCGGTGGAAACACATGTCGGTGCTTCGATAAAAGAGGAATCAATTCATCATACCTCTCACGCAAAAGCTGCAGATATACAAACAATTTCCAATAGAATCAAGAAAATGTAATACGGATCACAGCACCAAAAAGATGACAGACTGAATCTTGTCACACCTCTTTAGCTTGCATTATTTCATCTAAAAGCAATGTACCATCAAGCACCATGATTGCATCCACCCCGAAACTCAAACCTGAGAAGAGAATCATTGTTTGTTATCCCTACAAAACAGATACTAATACAACGATTGAGGATTTAGTTCTGCAAGTTTTGTTACCGGTACAAAAATTCTCCTGTAGAGAGTCAAAGTACGGCTTGAATATTGACTCCGGGTTATGCTTCTCCCTCATTGTCCATAAGAGCATCATTGTCTCAGATGTCATCCCAGCTATCTTCTCCAGTATTGGGTACTGAAGAGAAGTAATCACTCATCATATAACATTGAGATGATGAAACTGACGCAATCTTTGATTCAGGATGAAAAAAAAGCGATGTACCATGTTGGAGTTGTATACATACTCATCAGAAATGATACTTGAGATTGGAATCTGTAAAGCAACATCGCCAAATTTCAAGTCTTCAGTAGCTATAGCTCCTCGTCCATAGCCATCTATCTCTGTTCAGAAAACACATTGTAACACACTTAAATCTCTGTTCATCATTGTTGAAATTTCTAACTTTACAACAGAAAAACATATAAGCTTACGAGCTATCTGCAATTTGGTTCTGACTCCATTGTTCCGACCCCATTGTACCAATCTGCTTTCCTTTTCACATCTATAGTTATCATCAACTCTAGCCTCCTCCTCTTCCGCTCCAACAACCTCGTTGATTCTACTTTTTACAGCTGCTCGTAAAGCTTCCAAGGTATCCACTTGTGTTTGCATTTTACATGAAACCGGTATGAGCGAAAGGATCCAACTGAGAGCTGAGATTTCGTTTCTAACACTATAAATTCCTGCTGGAGTGCAAGCATCATCGCCAAAATAAACTTCCACCTGCATTTCACTCAATTCACCTCTAAGCAACTTCACAATCAAAACCACAATCAAGAAGGCAAGAACGTGTATAGCTTACCTTATCGAGGTTAGCTATTCTTCCAAACTGAAGCAACTTTTCGAAAGCAATATTCAACAACTGTTGAGACAATGATCCACTAAGACCCAGTGTTTCCTTTGCGCCTAAACCTTTGCAACTCAAGAGCTTCTGCAGACGAAAATCATGAAACATGAGAAAATGCTTAATTTCGCGATAAAACCACTACGACACTAACAAAACCGAAAAAGCTAATGTCACAAATTCTATGTATATGTTCCCAGCTATATTATCTAATTCATGTAACATGAAATTTCGTTTCTTTTGAACTCAGAAAGCATTTCTAATGAACAATTAAATTTTCGAAATACAACTTAAGATTTCAATTCTTTGCTCCATAAAAAAAATCTAATCTTTCGAATATCATGAAACTGAAAGTAAACTAGCTAATAGAGTTGAGAATCAAGATAAAAGAAGGGCAGAAAAATTGGCAAATCGCACCTTTTTTTCTTGATAAAAGGGATCATCTTGGGACAGCTCTAGACATAAATCACCAGTCTCTGACATGATATTCAAAGCACCAAGCTTGCAATAACCAACAACAAGATTCATCATGAAACAGAGACAAGAGCTTTCGCTAAACCAAGTCAATTACAGAAGAAATAAGGAAAATATAAGGTTTAAGAGAAAGGAATCTAAAGAGTACCATAACGAAAAGCCGACAAATCAAGGAACCAGGAAGTGAAGTAAGCTACTGGAAGAAGAAGAGGAAAAATTGAGACAGAGAACAAAACTCTCTGTTTAATTCAGAAGGTTCGTCAACACGGTCTCTCTGTTTCCTTTAGGTCTTCCGAAATTTTTAGGTTTCTAAAATTTGTGGTTTTAAGAATCATCTCTACCGGTTGAAAATTGGTAGTGGTTGGTACACGCCATAACCGGCTGAAATACATAATTCTTACAAGACCGAGTAAATTGACCAAGGATCTGTTAAAAGTATGTTTTATTGTTTCTGAAGAAAATTTGTATACATGTATAAAAAGATGTAAGTTTAATACAGATAGACGAGATTTAGGGTCAAAAAAACAATGTTTATACATGATTATCAGAACACAGTATGATTGGTGTATGGCAAATTTCTTTCTATCCAAGCTGATTCCAGAGAACACTTTGTGTTGATTTTCCTTTTTACTCAGATTTCGGATTCAATTGATGGCGATGATGAGGAAACCGACCGATACATACATGAGGAAGACAGGGTAAAGAGCGAGTGCTTTTCTTCTCGGGTTAACCGCGGAACTCATGAAAGGGTAAGCAGCCCAAGAGCTCCAGGCAAGTGTTACAGAGACAACCACCATTTTCAGTATCACATTGTCTTTCAACATGCAGATCACGGCTCCAACGTCCAGCGGAAATAGACAGTAACCAAGAAGACTCAAGCTTTGGAAGAAGATTATATGTCCACCCTGTTCATGATGACACACAACACAACGTGTAAGCATGAAGCTTGAAACTAAACCAATATATCTGCATTCGAGAGAAAGAGAGAGGATTGGCGTTTTACCAGGAGAAGCACATTTAGTGTAAGGATCACTGCCCCAGCTGCTAGTAGTGCAAATGCTACCGCAAATACCTCGGACTGGCATCATCATAGAGAAAAGAAATGAGACCCAGTTGAGTAATTACAATAGATGAAAAGAAAATATATGTACGCAATTATGTAGTTCTTTGTGAATTGTGACAACCTAGGATCGCTCAAGCTGTTAAGTCTCAGCGAACGAGAAGAAACACTGATGAGGTCGTACATACATAAACATAGCTATGGTGGTCCTTTATTGGTTGCACATTTTACTTTTTTCGGTATCTTCTTAATCCAAACATCAAACTATATGCACATAGGAATCTATGATGGACTGGTCAGTGGCCACATTCAATATGGCAAGCAAAGCTGTGATAACATCAGTGCGAGCTAAACCCTCTCAATTTCTAATCATCAAATGAAACTGAGGTATTCATGGAATCAGGTTATGACTCAACACAGTGGAATTAATACTTAAAGCCTGAAGTGACGAACAATGCCACAAGAAGCGCAATTCTACATGAACATTAGAGTCCAATAAATCACCAATTGGAGAACAATCTTTATGGCTCAAAGAAGTTGAAGGCTATCTACATTCCATCTAAAGCTAAAAGTTCCAGTTTCGTAATCATCGCACTAGTTGAATGCGTCTAATGAAGAAGACGAAAGATGAATCTGACAGAGCTAACCTTCTTGAAGGAAGCTGACCACGAAAGAGTAAGACCTAAGAAGACGATGAAGAAAAACGGTCCCCAAAGATCCCAACCCCTAAGCGCCTTCCCAGGATCCTCCCTGTATGGATTTGGAAAAACCACCAGCTTCAAATTACTCACGATCCTTGACAGATCTCGCTTCACAGTGTCCCATACAGGCTCCGTCAACGTGTTAGGCGGAGATCCAAACCCGCTCGCTCCAATGTTATGTGCTCCTTGAGAATTACTGGAGTTGCCTACCGCTGGAAGAGGGAGAGGGACGGGGACAGGTGTCACTTTCTGAGCGGATGATGAAGACGACGGCGGAAGAGGTGGAAGGTTCGATTGCATAAACGGAGAGGAAGAAACGGGAATCGAAGGCCTGGTTGGGCTCGGCGGACGAGCGGCGAGGACGGTTCCGGGACCTGATTGGACGCTTTCGTTAATCAGATTCTCAATCTCGTCGATGTCTGACTGAGAAGATGGATGAAGCGGTATCGTATCGCCGTGCGACATTTTCTCTGAGGAAAACGATTGAATAACGATATTACAGATTTTCCCGGGAAAAGAGATTTTAGGGCAAAAGAAGAAAATTGATCAGATCTGAAGACGACGACGAGTAGTAAAAAAAAAAAACAACTATCACGTGATAAGGGAATGGAAGAAACGTGCCAAGCGTGTTCCCGTGAAACGATGTCGTATAAATGATAATGACTTGTAAATTTATACGAATAAAATGTACAGACCAATCCCCACCAACGGATTGAGTCGAAACGATTCTAGTTACCACACAACATAACAATCACAACAAATGATCTTAACAGAAACCAAGACCCTCGAACTCTTTAAATCCTTAAAAATAAAACTGACAAGAACCTTAAGACTTTTTATTCTTGTTCTTGTTTTTGTTCTTTTTCTTAGCAATGCATTCAACAGGCAAACCCTGAGAGAACCGTTTCTTGTCCTTACAATAATTGTAAACCATGAACTTCCTTTGAACCCATCTAAGAACCTTTTGGCTCGAAGAATCCATCCCTCTGTGCGAAAACCACTCACTAGTACTGCTGGAAGAAGAAGAAGACGAGCCACCAGGACTACAAGGTGTAGTAGTCATGGTTCCTTTATCAATGGACCAGACACAAGCATTGTCGGAGTTGTAGTTCATGAAAGAGGCTACGAATGGTCCTTGTGACCAGTTTGTCTTTACCAAGCCTCCCCTCGTGGCCCAATCATCTGCGTTCCATAAACTACCATACATTCTCATGGGTTGGCTCTTTGGATAAGCCACACCCATTGCTTCCAAATTCTTGAATTCTCTAATTGGTTTCTCATCAACGTAGAACCTATTTAGAATTTAAACATATTAACCCAATTAATTAATTATTCATAACGTTTTTATCAAATAAAAATTGATTTTAAAAGCATACTTTAAATCAAATTTAAATATTTATAAAATTAACAAAAATAATCGTTTATAATTGAAGAAGTATATTTAAATAAGCATTTATTTTATTATTATATAAAAAAATTGTGAATCTAGTTTAAGAGAAAACTTTTAAAATACCATATTCATGATATCATTTTTCAAACATATCATTACTTATTTTCTATTTTAAAAAATACTATCTTTATAACAGTTTATAAAAATTTAAACAGGGTTTATAAAATATATTTATAAGATTATAATCATGTTATAAACTTTATAAAACCTTACAATATTTTTTATGTTATTTGATAAAATTTAAAATATGTTTTATAATTTAAATTTTATAATCTTATGTTTTATAAAATTTTATAAATATATTTTCATAAACCTCTTATAAATTTAGAATTGGTGACACTTATAAAAAGTTGTATTTTTGAAAATAAACATCCATCAATGATAATTTTGAAAAGTGGTATTATGAAATTCGTATTTCATAAAAAAATTCTATTTTTATATTTATATATACTTACACTATGTGACTCGGATTCCAAAGAATAGAATAGTTGTGGAACTCAGCTGTGGGATCGAACCAAAGGTAGAATTGTTGCTCTCTATCACCTTTGCCTTGAGTGTAAACGTTAGTGTGAAGTATGTATGGATCTCCACTAACATTCCCTAAGAACTCGAAATCTATCTCGTCCCACGTTAGTCCTTGAGACTTCAACTATATACACACGCAAAATCTATCATTCAATGTAACATAACGTTAATAGATTGATATTTTATGTCTACCTCATTAAGAAGAACTTACGTAGAAGGTGGTTACGGTCCCTGCGGAATTTCCCGGGACAAGTTTGATCTGCATATCGACTTTTCCATACAAATACTCGGGTTTCGATTGAAACCCTGAACCTGAAGATTGATCAAGAGCGAGGTTCAGAAGAGTACCATTGTTCACAAAGTTTCCTCTACCATCACCCCATATTATGTCAATGTCTTGGTTGAGATTGTTAGCGTGTGCCACAAGCAATATGTTTACACCAATAAAAAGAGATAATGACACAACCGAACATGTCTGAGAAACCATTTTGGTTTTCCACTTTTGGGAAGTATCTCTTCTTGAAGGTTTTTGAAGTTGTAACTACTGTTGATTTGAGTTTGAGACACTCATATGAATATTGATTGGTGGGTATTTCTATAGAACATAGAGGTTTTGATTCCTTAATGAATTACTTATTATATTTTTCAGTCCTTACATTTACTTTAGTTTTCTTTATAAAAAAAAGGTGAGATTAGTGTGGCTAATGTGAGAAGCGAACAGCCTGGAGAGCATTAACCAAAGTTATAGTGCTATACATCCTAAACATTATATTAATTAACTATTGTTACATCCTAATCTTAGCCAGCCCAATTTAAATATTTCACCTTTTTATATATCGTGGAACTTGAAAACAAAAAAAGTCAACTTTTTGGACGGTACCATCATAAACTATTTATAATTGGTATTTTTATGTACTAACAGTAAATCATCATAGAATTTCACTAATTTATTATATAAATAATGAGTGGTATAATTAATAATTTTCTCTAACATTTGTCGTCCACATTCTCTATTAATCAAGCATGGTTATACTAAACCTAAAAGTTTCATGGTCTCATTTTGCTAATTAAACCTTATGATAATCTCATTGTTATTTGCAAATTAACCATCATTTGGTTGGTAAGCAAGAAAAACCCCAAATCTTATAAAACAAAGTAATCAAACAAAACAAAACAAATCCAAATCGAAACACACATCAATCAAAAGCTCCAAAAATGGAAAAGGTAGTTTTCAATAGTCATTAGTTTTCAGTTGTCTGATTCTCTCAAGTAGTTCACGACTTGTAATACTTCGTACCGATAGTCCAAAGTTACTGGCCTCGTCTTGAGATAATCTAACACTTCTTGCAGGTTCCATGAGGATCTTCACGTTCTTGCAACTCCTCTCAACCATTTTCAAAGCCTTTTGAGATATTTCAATAGAGTGGCTAATATCGAGCTCCCTAAGCTTAGGGCAGTTCAAAGCTATCTTTGCCATCGATGCATCGGTGACGCTTAAACAGCTCTTTATCCATAAAACCTCCAACTTAGGACATCTGCCAATGAAAACCATAGAACTTTTGAATTCAAATCAAGTAAAAGTAAAAAAAAATTATGTTTGAGGTGATAGCGTTAACCTAAACCTATATATAGTTACATATTCAAAAGTTTCTTAAAATGGAAATAATTGGAAACTCAATGATGAGTACACCAATGGTACGTACCTTTCAGAGTGTATGACACAGATAGATCAGTCTTTTATCAGTCTTTTCTTTTAAAATTAGGATTGGTTTAGTTATTTTCAAATCTCCCAAGATTGTTTTAGAATTTAAGTAATTCTTCAAGATTTTTTTTGTCGGTAATAATTCTTCAAAATTATTATAGTAATTATCTCTTAAATTAATAATATCAGAATTTGGAAAAATTATTAATTTATAAAAATATTTATTAATTGATAAATTAATAATTATTAGTTTATAGACAAAATTGTTTCTTAGTCCACATTAAAAAAAATAATGATGTAATTTGAAAGTTGAAATGGATTTGTTTATAAAATTTGAAGTTATGATTAATAATATCGTTTATCACAATAAAATGATTATTAATAATATACTCAAGTATCCATAAAAAACATGGGCTATAAATAAAAAATATTTTTGAGAAGAAAAAAAACAATGGGCTAAGAGCACCTCCAACCAAAAAGATCTAAAAAGAGTATTTAACATTTAAAAAATAATAATATTTTAAAAATAATTAAATTATATAATTAAATTTTAAAAGAAAACCTATAATATTGTTACATGTGGTAAGAACAATATTAGAAACGTATCTTGAAGTATGTAAACAAGAGATGTTTTTCTTCTCTCTCCTCTTTATTTTTTTTTTTTTTTAATATTAAATACTCTGATAGAGATAGGCGATGGAGGTGCTCTAAACCACCGTAAGAAAAGAATATAGAATTATGTTTCCTAAAGAACACTTTCTTTTTTCAATGTGACAAAAGGAGAAAATTTTATTATTACTTTGCGTGAATAAATAATATAAGAATGGTATGAATACTTTGGCCTTTGAGTAAGGAGGTTGCCTTACAAATAAAAATATAAAAACTTAAGTTATAGAGAAAATGAAAGGTATCTCTAATGTCGGTCGTCTATATATAATTGAATAAATGGTGTAGTTGTAAAAACTCATTCATAAACTCTCAACATCATTCAAAACATCAAAACTCTTTTCAAAAGCATCCATGAGTTCCATCGACGACCCTCCTCCTCCTTTCATATGCCCTCGTTTACGAATAGCTAGAGAAAGTTCATTCTCAAAGAAAACAATTGGTGAGACAACTTATCTCATCATTGACAATTCTTGTCACATCTCTGATGCTCAAGACAAGAATAAGGTTTTAGATTCTCACCATCTTTGCTTGTTTATTGGGTACAACAACAAAGAAGGCGAACGGAACGACTTCTACTGCCTAGCTTGTGATAGTTATAACATTGGTACGACTTATTATTTTTGCAACGACTGTGAAAATGCTTATCACAAAGAATGTGTCGAGTCTCCTCCTATATTCATTTCCCCTTATCATCCGAAACGACCTCTTCAGCTTCTCACATGGGTTCGCGGTTCGAGTAAAGAGAGATGCCATTCTTGTGGATTAGAAATTTGGGGATTAGTTTATTATTCTTCTGTTTGTGATCTTTTAATGGATCCTGTTTGTGCAAGAAAACGAGAGTTTTCTACTATAAACAATCCAAAAAGGCATGAGCATACCCTCCACTACTTTTCAAGAAAAGCTTCACTTACTTGCGATGTTTGTGCATCTGATGATAACAAACATTGCTTCTACTCTTGTCTTCAATGTGATTTTATTGTCCATGGAAGGTGTATCGACTTGCCTCGTGTCATACAAATATCTTGTCACAACCATCGTCTTTCTTTTACTTATTCTCTTCCTTCCGGGAACTGGTCTTGTGGAGTTTGTCGCCGGAAGATTGACGAAAGCTACGGTTCATATTCATGCACAAAGAGTTGCGCCTACGCAGTGCACTCCAAGTGTGCTACTCTGCTTGATGTATGGGCTGGTAAAGAACTCGAGGACCAACCAGAGATTGTATGCGATAATCTTGAGCCGTTTGAGGAGATAGGTGATGGGACTATACGACATTTTAGCCACGCGCACCATCGCATGAGACTTATTGAAGATATTGAGAGAGTTTTTGATGCAAAAGAACAATATTGTCAAGCGTGCATACTTCCTCTTTTAATGGTAATGTTTATACATGTACGGAATGTGATTTCATTTTCCATGAAGCATGTGCAAATCTTCCTCGCATAAAACACACTGTGGTGCATCCCCACCGGTTAATTCTAAAACCGATTCATACAGAAAGATATTTCCTTTGTGGCTTTTGCAGTCGCTACTCGTGTGGTTTCAGATACATATGTACCGAAGAGTGTCTCTTTTACTATGTGGACGTAACATGTGCCTCCTTATCTGAACTGGTCGATCATCCATCTCATCCACATCCTTTATTCTTATTCTATGACAGAGAAACTTATCAAACATGTTCGGTATGTGAAACAGTACCCTCTCGAAGTTTGAATTGTGTTGAATGTGACTTTGTTTTGTGCTTTCGTTGTGCCAGTCTTCCTTACAAGGTTAAGTATGAGCATCATGATGAGCATATGCTAACCCTTTCTTATGAAAAAAATGGAACTAGTCCTTTCTGGTGCCAAGTTTGTGAGGAAACAACAGATCCGAAGAAGGGATACTACAGATGCAATGAGTGTGGAGTCACATTCCATACTGAATGTATAGTAGGACACGACCTCCAAATGAAGACAGGACAAATTTTTACATACTATGGACACAAGGTCGAGATCATTCCTAACAATCGTCTCACTAGACCCATCTGCAAGAGTTGTCGAAGACGCTGTCAATACAAGTTAGTATACAAAACACTTCATGGAGATATATTTTGTTCGGCCAGGGAGGTCAAAAGTTTGTCAGTAGGGACCGTACTGTAGGGCCTTAATATAGTTCTCGAGATTCTTCCTAATTGTTTTCTTCTGTTTTTCTGGTTTTCCTAATTATGCAAGAAATATAGTAAACAAAGTAAAACAAGCGAACGATTACACAGGATCAGATAATTAAATAGAAAAGCATTAAGAACTATTCTAAAATCAAATAAAAAATTAGATTAGTTTTCTTCCAAAGTATTAATCTGAAACATTTTATGCTAGACTTCTAAAATGTTTATGAAAGTCTAGAAGATTAGGTTGCTTGGATGAAACGCTAAAAGATCGAGTCATTGAGCAGACTCTCTAAGGCACTAACATGATTTCAAACATCCAAAATCATCCAACAATATTATCACAAATCATTAATTAATGTACAGAAAAAGGCATCTAAGTGTATGATAGATGCTCACACATTTTGGTCCTCATGGCTTAATATATTCTCTGATGAACTCTTGTACTTGCTCTGTTTCTCCGGTTAGTCCAGATGCTTCAGCGACTGTGACTTTGTTTATGCAGTGCGAAAAGGAAAACACTTCTCCATCAATCCCAAGAGTAAAGTCATTCGCTATATCAGCTGTTGATATCGCGCTCCTCGAAACCCTAAGTTTCTCTCTGCAAAAACAAACATTATTGACAAGAGGAACATCAATGAGAGCTTACCTTTAGGATTTAGAAAACAGATAAGAATCAATCTTACATTTCTTTCTCTATCTGCTTGCGGATGAACTCTTTTGTGTGTGCAGTTATTTTATCCGTCTTGTTACAGCAAAGCAGGACCGGGATCTTATTCTTAACCACGCTCGCATTTGTCAGAATGTCGTAAAGGTACCTGGAGAAGTAGAAAAGCATGTTTAAGTGTTCATTCTCTAAGAGCCACTTTATGCCTAAGCAAAGCATCTCTTATGTGGTCATTAAATTACTCTGAAGCTGCCCGACAATTGGGGAGGAACTCAAGTGCATCTACTACAAACACAATAGCTGCTGCTCGAGGCAAGTACTCTTCTAGCTTTGATCTAAGCCGAGAGTGTCCAGGAACATCAACAAGATGAACAGCCTTTGTTTTCTGTCAAACACACGGCAATGTCTGTTTAGTCCAAAAAACACTTTACATTCTTAAACAAAACCAAAGTGAAGATCTTTCTTTACCTTAGTGTTTTCAGTGTGGAGCACAAAGGTGCCTTCGTTAGGTTCCATTGACGTTACAGCACCCTGATGAGAAGATCCATCTCGGAGCTGCCACAAACATAAAATGTAAATCAAACCATCTCATAATGACACAACATTCACCTGCTAGTTTCTTTTGGCAGCTTTTTCATGATCACTAGAATACATTTGTATGAAAGTCGAAAACATTCTTCGAATGAGGAAAGGAACATAAACCATAAACACTCACTTGATAGAAGAGAACGGTTTTGCCACTACCGCTTAGCCCAGACAGGAGTACAGTACTGGATTTCGTACGTCTGAACAAGCGAACTTCACAAGGCAGCAAACGTGACGACATTAGCCACCAAAACATTTGATTTTCTTTATGTATATCCAAGTGAGATATTGCAAAGACATCAAAAATTGGATTAACAGTTCTAAACCAAGAACACAGAAACAACTTTACACTCAATGAGCTTACAACTCTAGATTAATCATAAGTCTAAAGTGGCACCTTGGAGACATCAAACGCCTCAACCGCATACAAGAATGCAAGAAAGTTATTGAAGTTTTATGTATCCAAAAATCTAATGCCTACAAGATTCCCAGCAGAGTAATATCCAGATCCTAATGTAAATCTCAAAAAACAAGTTCAAAGAGAAGAAGGATTTGAGGTCTACTACTTACTAGAGAAGAAGAAGAAGATGGTAGTTAATAACAGAACACCAATAGCAGCATAAAGCTGAGTCGGTGGTATTTGTTGAAAAAATTCAATTCCTTCATGTAACCACTCCTCCGCAAGAATTTTCATTTCTTCCAATTCCTTCTCCATTTATTTTCCTCAGATTTCGCTTCCTCTGCCTCAGAAACATAACAATTACAACAATTAAGCTCCAAGGAAACACAAGAAGCAGATGATTATGTTAACTTGCAGACCAAACATATCTAAAGATAAAAACAAACCAATGTAATTATCAATCTTCTTTCAGGCATTTTGACGAACAGATGTTGTGCAATCTATAAGGTTTCCTCATAAAAAGAGCACATTGTCCAGCTCTTGTATAAATTCGAGAGCTCAATTTTATAGATTTCCATAACAAAATTAAAATTTTCAACTATTCACCGATCAACAAAAGAAAGAAAGAAAAAAAAAGCACAAATTTGGTTCCAACGCTGTTTATATTGATCGACGGACAATTCTCCAAGATGATTTCAAAAATTAGATCGAAAAAACAACAATAAGGAAACGTAAAACTCAAAAGAATTTAACAAAGCCCAGATCACGAGAAATCGAATGCCAACCAAAAAAGAAAACAAAGAGGAATTGTAAAACCCTTAGATCCAGAAAAACAACGAGAATTAAGAGAAGATACCGGAAAAGAATAAAAAGAGGAACAAAATAGAGACGAAACTCACAGCTGAGAAACACTGCAGCAACCGAAGATGGGCACGACGGAGATGGAGGCCACGACGACGGCTAGAACTGAGTGATTCGTGTGTGAAGATGAGAGAGAGATAGGTTTGGTTGTATATTTCGAAATTAGTCAAGGGTATTTTAGTCAGATATTTGACAAAAATTATAACATCTTAGTCAACGTATAGAATGGAGTTTTTGGTTAGTAATTAAACCCAATTTTGATTACTTTTATTTTATGAACCACTAATGAGAGAAAAGCTTCTATAATGCTCCTCTTTATTTTTATAATAACAACTCATTACATTTTTTGTTTTTGCCAGCGAACAACTCAATTACAAATAGGACAACATGACAAACAAAGAGGAATTAATGATTATTAGAGTACAAAGAAAGATGAAAAAAATCCTCCAAAAAATATTTTCTAAAATATTTACTAATATTAATCTTCCCAAAAACAAAACACACAACAGAGAAAATAAACAATAGAATTACATCAGGTTTTTAGTTTCTTGAAAACTGTTCAAGAAGAGAGTAGATTACATATAAGCACAAGCCAAGGAGATGAGAGAAGAAAGCTTAATGTACAAATGAAGCTCCACGAGAAGAAGAAACCAAACAAAAGACGACTTCTTCTGGGAACTGTTACCAAGCCATCTCAGATACTGTTTCTTCCTTCTTCTGGAGCCTATTCGTCATCATCGAGTTCAACAATCTGCGCACGTCTCTGAGCGGCTTTCCTTCTGATGAAGAAGCCCCACCTCATAGCTGCTTTGATCTTTAGCCATCCAACAACAGGCTTACCCGAGTGTGAACGGTCCTCTTCGTAATCAGCCATAGATGATTGACCAAAAGAGTGGAACCCAAACCCATCGTCCGGCATGTTCATCGGAGTTTGCTGGTCACCACCAGTCATGCTAAAGAGCCGCAACAATTGCTGCATATCATCGTTCTCAAGCATTTCATTGCTTCTAGCCCTTATCTCTTCCTCTGATAAAAACCCATCACTTCCTCTGTTTCCTGTGTTTGACCAATCATTAAAAGGGTTAATCTCAGGAGGAGGCTGAACCAAGTGTTGGTTTTGGGATCCTGTTGGTGGACCCAGCGCCAATCTTGCACCGCCATTGCTGCTGATCATGCTTTGTGATTCATGGGTGTTGCTAATTAGTTGGTCTTGAGGTGCAAATGAAGCGTTTCCAAAGGGCATGTAAGAAGTGGTATCAGCTAGCTGAGACTGAGCTGGGAAACTTGAAGCCGGACTCTGGTTGTACACTGATGCTGAAAAACCAACGAATGACTGTTAATTTAGTTTCACATAAAGAAAATGGATTTAATATCTGTTGCTAATGAATCTCACCTTCACCAGTTATGTCTGAATAAGATGTAGAAGCTTGGCTTGGAACAGAAACTGGCATAGAATAATCTAAAGCATCCATTTTGTTAACTTGATTGAAGTTCATAAGCGACTTGCTGTCATACTCGATAACTTGATCCCAGTTTTCATAAGCTTTCCTCACCAATCCATCGACGTAACCCTGCATTATATTAACAAAATTATACTACTTACCGAGTAAGAGAGAAGAAACAAGCGTATATGTATAAGAAGTATAGACAAACCTTTTGGTTGTCAGAAAGAGAATCAGCAGGATAATACTGCTTCCCTGAAATAAGACCACTGAACTCGTAAATATTGTTGAAAACAACACCAACTGAATCCTCAGGATAGTAGACATAAAGCATTTCACTCAAGACGCATGTCTTGGAATGCTCTGCAAGTGTCTCCCACATCCTGTTTGACATTCCACTTCCAAGAATCTAAAAAATCAGAGTAAAGAGTCATCAGAATGACTATTTCAACACCTTGATATGATACTTGATCGAGAGTTCGTGCACTTACAGTCCGTAGTTTCTGAGAATCCTTGACCATAAGACGCAGGAATTCTTTAACGTTGTAGATTCCTGCTTTATTCAGTTTCTTGTGGAAAGCCCCGTCCTTTCCAATCTTTTCCAACCTCCAGACCTCATCATCCAAAGCAGGCGGATAATGTTTTTTGTACACTGTAGAAAAGAAAAATTCAGATACATCACCAACCACTCCAAGACCATACGATAGAAATCAGAAAAAGAGAAAGCGAGAACTTACACTCTCCACGATGGTCCTTGACGGTAAAAGCTTCTGTCTTTGCCTCGCGTACACGCATACCCTCACAGTAACCAGAAGAGACCTTTAAACCGAGCCTGAATTTTCTGCATCTTATCCAACTCGAGTTATCTGTAAAGATAAGTTCTCCTAACGACCCCACACCGTCTTTTAACGTCACCTGCAAGTCACCATTCAAAAGAGGCCTCTTTCCTTGACGCTCTTTCACCAAATGGCCGTCAAACTCTTCTTCACTCCAACCTTCATCATCTTCGTTGTTGAAATCACCATCAAGCACAACAACATCGAGCTTTGCAGAAGCTTCAGGTCCTACTGTCAATACGTGTCCCGTTGTAGCATCTAATAGTACAACATGGATCGCAGCACCTTGTTCCCCTTCTATCTTCCCTCCAGTGAACAAAGGAACAGACAATCTAGACCTGAACTGCAGCTGCAAGTTCCTTCCACCAACGCCTTCAATTCGTTTAGGAGAAGACCTGTAAACTCAAGCATTACTCCAACCATTCATTATATCTTTTCCCTAGAAATGTCATATGTTACCTTTCACTAAGTCTTGCAGGGCCTAGTTTCGCCAATGCTCTCTCCACCTCTTCACTTACCTAATTGACAATGATGAGAAGACGAATAAGTAAAATCCAGAGAAAACCAAGAAGCTAGAAAGACACCACAAAGCACCAAAAGACATGAGAGAAAAAAAAAAGCCTTTTAAAGCTTACTACTCGGCGAAGAATCGGTTCCAAAGACGAGCAGAGCCTTTGTAAACTATCCATCTTAAGGGCCTCCACAATTACACTGCAAAAACATACACAACTTTCTCAAATTCAATATCCCTTTTTCCATGCTTTTTGGATGCCAAAAAACATCTAAACAACACTTACTGCTTCACACAATTATAAATCCCCAACCTTTTTCAATCAATTGTAGATTTTAACAAGCGAGAATCTGAACTTAGCACAAAACAAATTAAAGGGTTTGTAACTGATACAAGCATCAACATAGATTACCTTGCAAGAGCCGGCCTTTTACGCTCAGGCTGCTGCTGATTATTATCTTCTTCCAACTTTCTCTTTTCTCTCATACTATTAGTCCTCTCCATATACCTCGTCTGCATTTTTTTGCCCCCAAAATTTCCGTAGCTAGAAGCTCCAAAAGTTTACGATCTGTAAGATCGAGACAAGCAAAGACAGTTCACCAGTCTCAAAACCAATGATAAGTAGCTCAGATGAAGAATCACACAAATCCAAGCTCTCAAATCTCCGCTTAAAATCAATCAATTACCACAACAAAGCGAGATTTCTGATTTCTACTTGAGCTTCTTCACAAACTGAAGAGAAACTGAAATTCGAATCGAAGGATAGAGGAAAAAAATACCTCAGGAATGGTGTTTGGTTTGGATAGAGAGAGAGAGAAAATCCAAAGCTCTTCTTTCTTAATTAAGATCAAAAATAAATTTTACTTCCACCACTTGTCGTTCTTATGAGAGTAAGTCGAGTACTTTGACTGGTTTTAGTAAATTAAGATAAGTATCCGGTGCGGGCAAGACCACGGTAAGCTTGAATTGCCGCCACTTTGTTGTTCGTTTATTGGTCGACATTGTTGGGCCGGCGGCTAGTGTATGTATTTTTAGCACATGCTATATTCTAAAGCTGATAATATAAAATTAATACTTTGGAGTTTGTATAAAGACCAATTATTTGATTTTTTTTTAAAAAACAGGATTAGTACAAAGTATAAATAAACACATCACCATACGACTAGGGATAAGATTCAACATGGGTTATATAATATAAGATTACATGATTATAAAAGATCTAATTGCAATGGAAAAGATTAGGTTCATAGATTTCTTTATTTCTATGTTAACTTTACATAATTTTT
The DNA here is from genome assembly GCA_000218505.1 of Schrenkiella parvula. Lineage (NCBI taxonomy): Eukaryota > Viridiplantae > Streptophyta > Magnoliopsida > Brassicales > Brassicaceae > Schrenkiella > Schrenkiella parvula. Next base: position 14,482,537 of record CM001189.1, read on the forward strand.
TTTAAATTACAACATTTTTCTACTTCAACAGATTACTCTGATTGGTCTATTAACATAGTTAAAAGAAGGTTTACCTAACATATAAAACGATTTAAAATACACACCGAATTTTAATTTATGTCAGATGGGTTTATTTTTTTGATGTTGGAGTAAAACAAAAGTAAATTGAAAAGTTTTAATGAATTGTGAAACAATTGCAATTTTATGTTTTTACAATACTTCTAGAAAACAGTGCTCTTAAGTAATGAAAGCTCCCCACATTACAGCAAACCAAAAGGGACAATACTATCCATTAGATTCAACAAAGTTCGATAATTTCTCAAAGTTGTCACTACATTGCAATATTACACGATAATGAAGAGAAGAAGCCATTGTCACTACTCAACATATATTTAGCAAAAGATTTGGAGATGATTGAAAAGCATCCTCGAGAGAGTTTGTTGAGAATAGACATTACTTTCCCCTGAAAACATAGAAATGGATGATTGTGTTTTCAATTTCTTGTTAAGTGACGAACCAAGTTGCTACATCATAAAGAGAAAGGACAAAGTAGTGATTGTGTTTACTTACGTGTTCATCATCAGGGTTATGTTGTCTCCTTTAAGTAGAATCCTTCCTGCAAATAGGCATTTACACGGGTTAGTCAACCATAAGCAAACAAATCAAAATGAGACATTGTTATCAAAGAGTGGGAAAGTCAGAGGATAAACTCACCTAGTGGTTTCCTGGTGTTCTTCTTGATGCTCACTTCTTCAGCTTCATCCAACACTAGATTCATGTATTCGTCAAAACCCTGCAAAAAGGAGAGACGTCGATACAAGGAATCAATGACATTGTCATAATCACAAATCTCAAATTTATCCGAATTAAGTATCCAACTTATAGTAATATAAATTTGAACAAGGAAAATCCAAGGTCAAGTATCCAACTTCAAGTTTTAAACCAATGAGGATGACATGACACCATCACATATCTCAAGTTTCTCTGAATTAGCACAGAGTCAATTTAGGAAAAGCTTGAATCTTAACTCGAGAAGAACAAAAGTATAGCAATACAAATTGAACAAGGAACATACAGAGTCAAGTAGACAACTCCAATTTTTAAACAAATGAGAATGACACAATCATACATCTCAAGTTTCCCTGAATTAGCAGAGACTAAGAAAAGATTCAATCTTAACTCGACAAGAATCAAAGGATAGCAATACAAATTGAAACAAGGTATCCAAGGTCAAAGTAGGCAGCTACATATTTAGAACCAATGACAATGACAAAATCATACATCTCACGTTTCTCTGAATTAACATAGAGTCAACCTAAAAAAAATTATAACTCAAGAAGAATAAAAATATAGCAATACAAATGCAGTCTGGGTCACGATAAAGCGTGGGCTAACCCTAAGTATCAAATTAGCTCTTATTGGTGCCGTAGAAGCAGTGGCATATACCAAACAATGACAAAAGTCCACCTTGCGATTCCATGGCTGAACTAAATAAAGTTCACCTATTCAACTTCGGGCAACAAATGCAACAATTTAGAGGTTACAAACGATAGCCACATAAGTATTCACACTCTCCGGAGCCAAATCCATTTTCGGAAGACAAAAATAAAGCGAGAAATTTCATCAATTCATGCTTATGGAGCTCTATTATCAACAACTTCATAGCGGAAAAAAATGCGCAGTGCAAAAGAATATATGATGACTTACAGTAATTCTTCCTTCAATCCTCAAATCTTTCTGCTCAAATAGCCAAATCTGGATCCTAGCTTTCTGCATCACAAGTACAAAAAAAGAGCACGAATCAGAACACGCACTAATGACCTAAACCACGCAAATCCATGGTTCTCTAAGCAAGCTCAGAATGAAGAAGAGAGATTAACGAGCGTACGCTTTGAAGAAACCTAAAAATCAAGTTCTGGAGCCGCGCGGAACCACCGTAAAAAACAAAGCAAAATTCAGTAAAGCAATAGAGAAAAAGTAATCGAAACAACAAAGAGAAGATCCAAGGAAAAACGTACGATAGGTTGGGTCATAATCCTTTGAACTTTGGTGCTCGCCATGGCTGCCGACGTTTGAAATCTCTCAGAAGCTTCGGAAGAAGAAAAACAATCTCTCAGAGAAAAACTCTAAAACCCTAAATCAAAGACGAGACTCAGAAACACGCTGTTTATAACATTTTATTAAATTTCGTTTTTGGTCCTCGTATAACTTTAAAATGTAATTTCCGGACAATACAAAATAATACTACTGTTGGGCCCAGAATTCAAATCTTCTTCTTCTTTTTCTCTTCATTATCCCTACCAAATTGCAAAATCTCTTTCTCTGTCTCGGATTTTGAATTGAATCTCTCTCTGCAACAGATCTCGCCAGACTTTAACAATGGATAATCCTATTAAAGAGGTACCATTTCGCATTTGAATTGCGATGGGTTGATGATTTTCTCAACTATTTTGGATTTTGTGATTTTGTAATTTGATGGCAGATTGTGGAGAAGCAAGTTTTGACGGTGGCGAAAGCTATGGAGGATAAGCTCGACGAGGAAATCGCGTCTCTGGAAAAGCTAGACGAGGACGATCTGGAGGTTATGAGGGAGAGAAGATTGCAGCAGATGAAGAAAATGGCGGAGAAAAGGAAACGCTGGATGAGTCATGGACACGGCGAATACTCCGAGATCCATTCCGAGAAAGACTTCTTCTCCGTCGTCAAGGCCAGCCAACGCGTCGTGTGCCACTTCTACCGCGAGAATTGGCCCTGTAAAGTATCCAATTCAAACTTCTCTCGAAGTTTCCCTTTCTTTGTGCATTGGAATTTAGGGTTTTACTAAGAAGCTTATGCTGCATTGGAGTTTTTGGGGCTTTAGATTTCTCAGGTTTCAATTGAGTAGTTCAATTCCACGAAATTTTGTTGGGTTTTAGCCTTTTCTTTGGAAAGTTATCTCCTTTTGGATCAATGTATGATCTTGGTGCTTCTTGTCCATAGCCACTTGTTGGTAAAAGATTAAAAAGGAAATCTTGTTGCAGGTGATGGATAAGCACATGAGTATATTGGCAAAAGAGCACATTGAGACACGTTTTGTGAAGATCCAAGCTGAGAAAAGTCCGTTCTTGGCTGAGAGGCTCAAGATTGTTGTTCTTCCCACTCTTGCCCTCATAAAGAACACGAAAGTGGATGATTATGTGGTATGGTTTTATAACGCTAAAGAAACAAACCCCAATCTTGGTATCTTTCTTAGAATATGATTATTTTAGTAATGGTTGTTGTTTGATAGGTTGGGTTCAATGAGTTGGGAGGGAAAGACGATTTCAGCACAGAGGATCTTGAAGAGAGATTAGGTAGAGCTCAAGTGATCCATTACGAGGGAGAATCCTCTCTTAAGCCAAAGTCTACAACACAAACTAGGAGGAGTGTAAGACAGAGTGCTATTTCAGATTCTGACTCCGAGTAAATCGGTAAGCTTGTTCATGACTTGTATCGTGCGAATCAAACACAGATGTAGATTGCCGGATTGAACTGGATTTTACTTTCGATTCTCCGATTATAAGAAAGTCAGCTTCATTTTTGAAATGTAATGGTCAAAGCTCTACAAAGAATGAAGAAAGCATTGAACTTTACCAAAGATTGTCTCAGATTCTTCTTATAAATACACAAACTTCATTGCTCACAACATTCAGATTTACAATAACAACAAGCAGCAGCTGAAAGGCTGAAGCTGAGCAGAAAGTATCAAAAGTTACAATCTTAGATTCAAAATAAAAATAAGAATAATAAGGTTGGGCTACCTATGACTAAATGATCAAATCCAATGCAAAACAATTAGCTTTTCTACTAAGAACCCAGCTTCGAATCGCGATCAGGCACCATTTATCATTAGAGATTGAAAAGGAACTTTTTTAATCTCCACAAACGTTGAGTAATCGGTGTTCATCGGTTGCTTCCATGGCTCGCCATCCATTTGCAAGAACGCATCTTTCCAATCACCTCCTCTTAGCTCAAATCTAACCGCAGCAGCCTTAATTGATCACCAAAACCGGAACCTTTTCAGTACAGAACTAATGGCTATACCTTATTGTACATTTAACGGGTGTGTTTTTTTAAGTTACCTGAGCTATGTGCTTGGCAGAGATGAGCTCAGCCATGACAAATGACGCATGCCATCCTTGCTTGAAAGCAAAAATCTCTATCAAACCATCATCACAATGTGCCTCCACAAATCCTCTCTGGTGAAAACCGAAAAACATTATGTTAATATTAGAGATTGAGTTCATTTATGATGAAGAAGAACAAAACCAATACCTTCTCTAGATAGTCCGGTTTTAAATGACCCCACGGATGACTTCCACTTCCATAGCTTTGAAGATTCAATGCGACAATTGATCTCACACTACAAGAAAAATTAATGCATCAGGTTTGAGCTAAGATCATGTATTGTAGTAATAGGTGAAGCAAATATTTTGAAAGCTGTCTTTTTACTTTTTTGGTACTGCGATCTCTTCCCATTGAGAGCAATAATCCTTTTTGATGTGGATTTTCAATATGTTCCTTAGTCCCCTGCAAATTCAAATGACACCAACAACAAGTCAGTAACACAACAAGGAGCTATGCACAGACTTGCACTCAATTTTAAGTACACAATCAGAGGCGGAAATAGCGCACCTTAAACCTGGATCACTGACACACGGCGTGCAAAACCAACCCTGAGTGCAACCAAAGCCCGAATAAATAATCTGCAAGAGCAAACATTGTGAGGTTAATAACCTCGTTCTCAAACCGAACATAGCTAATGTAGCTCTGACAGAAATTCAAGTTTGGCTGAAGATATAAACAAACCTTGTTTGAAATAGGGCCTTGAGCAAGATATGGTTTAGTGTTGCGAAGATGATGGAAGCCATATGCAACTTGAGCATCCATACCTAAATAAAACCCGAAAAGATACAAGAATCTGGTTCAAAAGATATTTGTGAAAAATTGTTAGGAAGACAAAGGAGAAGAAGTTCATGAAACCTATGCTTAAGTAGTTGTAGAACACGCCTTCATAGGACTTTGCCATTGGAGGCGCATCTAATCCCGTCTCCAAACCCTAAAAATCACAAGAAAGCCTGATGAATTTCTAGACTATGGCAATCTATTACATGCTGATGGTTCAATGAGAAGAACCATCTCAAGCCTAAGGAACTAGAGCCAAACCTGGTCAAGTTCGTTTTCCTCGGCTGGTTTTAAAGAATAAGGTGGATCCACGACTTCTCCAGATGGCATTGACACTAGAATCTTCCAGCTGCAACACCATATATAACCAGAGAGCACACACATTTTTACAACAAGACAACACAGAATTAAAAAAAGCTAATCGTTTTGGGGGAAAACAACTATTTTTTACCTATCTAGTCGAGCAATTGGACACATACTTGCGCGATGGAGCGTTCTTTTAACAGCGGATCTCCATGCAAAAGGGAACGAACCACCCTGAAGAAAAATAAACAAAAATTCAAATTCACATTCCAAGAGACAAAATTACATAAGAGAGAAGAAAGATTCACTCACCCAACCAAAACTCCTTGAGAGATCATTTCCTGTACCGAGAGGAATAACGCCAACAGGAGGAATCGGTGATTTTGCTTCTTTGTTAAGCTCTCCAAGACATCCAAGAACCCAACCAACAGTACCATCACCACCTGCAACCTACCAAACCAATTCCATTTCACAATCTCATTGCTAAAAAAAAAAAGAGAGATTGGAGAAATTTTTCTTGTACTCACCATAATCCTCAACCTTGCTCTGCATTCTTTTGCACATTCATCTCCTTCCGCTGCCACTTTCTCCAAACACGCCAACCCGTAACGAACAAACTCATCAGGCTTCACTTCTGTGAGATCAAACACCTGTTTTTACAGAATTAAAAAGAAATTTACAATATCAAAGCCCAATCAAAAAAAAAACTTTACACAAAATTCCATCTCCAATTCAAGCAGAAAAATCAACTCAGCATTCCAAAAGACTCAAGATATTTGAATTCAGCTCATAATGTCAACAACAACAAAAAAAAGAATCAACTTTCCCTACCTAATCACTAGATCCAACATCAACTAAGCATGAACACATAAATCAGTAAATATCAAACAGTAAAATAACTTTCTCCAGTATCTCTGATCAAAGACAGAACACTAAACCCATCTCCATTAGACACTAAACCAATCCATAGATCAGGCTGATTACGTTAACAATCTAATCACAAAGACCCACTAAAGTAGATAAAAATTAGATTCAAATCCTCTACAAACCCAATAAAAAAAGCTTTTTTTTTTTGCCATACCAGAAACAGAAATTCAATACAGAGCTTTAACTGCAAATCAAATTGAAGTCACTTAAGAGTAAACCAAACCTGTTCTTCGCTCATCAACTGTTGAAGCCTCTCTTTAAGCACAGGACCATGACGACCACCACTATTGGGGTTGATGAAGACAACCATTGGCGCGTGAGGAGCCATATCGGCGACGGCGCCACCGGGAAGAAGCAAATGATCGGGAATCGCGGTGGAATCTTTCCGTTTGATACAGTCGCGCATGGCGAGACGGAGATACTCAGGCATCAAGAGCCTCTGACGCAGCTCCTCCTTGTCTACACCGACCCACGTCAGATTAGCGAGCCCACAGCCTCTCATCGTCGTAGAATCGGCCGTCGATGGTCGTGAAGCCACGAATTTCTCCGTCGGCGCATCCATTACTCTCGCCGGAGAAGATTTGTTAGACAGAGGAGACAAAAAAAGGAAAAAGGTGATTACTTTTGGCCCTGTGATTGGAGGAAATGGAGGAATATTCGAAACCCAGATAATCAAAATTGGCGTTGAAACAAAATCAATTAAAAAAAAATGAGAAAATTGATAAATTTTGACGACTGGGTTTTGTGCCTGTGGATTCAAATCAACCAATATAAAATCTTCGTTGACAGTTTGTATTTTCTTGTCTTTACTTTTTTATAATCTTTTTTCCAGAAATGTTCAATTTCGAAGACAGCGCAGAAAACGTGTGAGTATAAAGTTTTTAAACGCAATATATATTCAAAAAAAAGATTATACGGTTGTGTTTATTGTGACGTCATAAATTACCTATCTAAGTGCTAATAATTCACAAAACTACCAAATTTTTTGACAAAATCTTTGGTTTTAATAAAAGTTATTCTAAGATAGAACTTTAAATGTTATATGATTTCAAACACAGCTAGCTAAAATGTAATACAAGATTTCAAACGTTTGTCATCACAATATAGTTTTTTTTGGGGTTAAAAAAATCACAATATAGTTTTTTTGGGTTAAAAACATCACAATATAGTTTTTTTTGGGTTAAAAACATCACAATAAAGTTTGATAACATATTTTCTGTATTTAAGATATGCAGATTTTTTATTTGGGTCAGTACAAATCTTTGATATGATTAAAAACAATAGCATTACAAAAAAAGGATTTTTTTCTATTTTTATCGAATGTCTCTAAAATGAGTAGAGATGATGGTATATTTGGAAAATCTATAGGAAAACAATTAATTATATAGGACAGTATTTGGAATAAGATCTAATGTCATTTTTATCATATTCAAATTTGTTCCACTGATATTATTTTTATTATAATAAAGAGTGGTGTTTTCGTAATTACACACAACACAAGTGAATATTTGGCGTCAATGTAAATTGTAAAACAATCGAATGAGAGGAGACAATAGAAGAAGAAGTTTAGTGGATCTTTGCGCAAGATGGGCCCCACGTTGTTTTGATGTTCCCACCAATTAGGAATTAGTACTTTGGTCACTGAAAAGCTACACTTCCCATCATCCTTAGATATTTTGTTTCTTTATTTTTTTGTATTTTCTCACCTATATTTCCTAAGATTCATTTAAATGTTTAATAAGTTTTGACATTCAATTAGCATATCAAATTTTTGTTATTTTTTTGTCTTTTTGAAGTTTATACTAATCTTTGATGTAAAACTCCGACCGCGTATCAGTAGATATCTACGTTTTTGGATCCCACTTCTGTTTGACGATTTGTGCGTTAATTGGAAGGTTCGAAAAAATTGATATATTAACCATGCATTCATCATGTGATATTTTTTAGTGTTTTATCCTCACTCACACCGTATTGAAATTCATTTTCCGATAAGTCATCTATCATTTGACTTTTCCAGCTCAAATACGTTTAACTTTGAAATTCTCTAGACAAATGACAAAAAAAATAAATACACTTTCGTGACATAGCTAGCCAAATCAATTCTATTAAACTTTTTCACATACACTATCACTTATTAGATTTCGGAATATTAAATTTGAAATATGTGAAGCAAATCTACACTAATTCGATATTTGTACAATATTAAACATTCTCAGTGATTGACTTCTATGAATTGGTAAAACTCAAACTTTCTCATAGTTTTTTGAAGTAAAATTTGTTATAAACTTGATTATATTTTTAGTCCTATTTACGGTAAAGTTTATATAAATTAATAATACTGAAACTATAATATTTTATTAATTTAATAAAGTATTAATTTACTAAATAATTTATTAGATCAAAAAATTAATTCAAAACTATAACTTTTTATTAATTTATCATATATTAATTTATAGATTATAGTGTATTTTGTTTAATCTAATCGAAGTAGATTCTTAACTTTATTACATTGTTTTCTATTGTGGCATCGCCACGAAGAACCCACTCACGTTACAATCTTGGAAGTAAAGTAGTTTTGATTTAATCACATAATAAGATGCTCCACCATCGCATAATCCTTTTTGTTATTATTAGTTAGTTTGAATTATTATTTTTTTCTTTAAGCTTTTCTCTTATGTACAGCCTATTCCCCTTTTAGACCCATGCCAGTGCTTATAATATTTTGGATTCAACTATTTAACAAATTAATGGAATCATATACAAAATATAGTGGGAAACACTTGAGGTAGACAAGTCAAATGACTCGTATTTTTAAATGAAAAGTGAAACAGAATAACAAAATAATTAAATAACAGAAATCTTTTAAATGAACAAAAAAAATTTAGTCGATTACTAATTTATTATTTTGAAGTATATTTTTAACATGTGTATAATTTTTTCATATGGTTCGGTTTCCCTAACCATCTTCATCAATTATGAACTCAATATCAGAAAAACTGATTTATTTATGTGATTCGGAATGTATTTAAATTAGTAAGAGATAATTACAGCCAAGAACATTTTTTAAAATTTCTATTACAAAATAGAGCATTTTGTGCTCTTGACACACTTTTACAAAAAAAATGATAGGTGAAAAACATTTTCTATCCTCTTTCTATTTATTGCTTACGTTTCTTTTTGGCACAACAAACAAATCTTCTTGGCTAATCTCAGCCATTGAAATGTGTGGTTGAGATTTGCTCACTTTAATGCAAATTTAATGCACATTAATGATATATTTCTTTTCTTGAAGAGAGAGACAAAACAAAGCTATGAAGGTTTTATCTTCCTTCTTCTCCTTCTTCCTCGTCATTTTGTTTTAGAGATTCATTATCCTATTAATCCTTCTTCTCCGCCACCAAATCCATCTTCTCCTACAATGTCGTGACTTTCACCATTCACCAGCTCCAGTCACCACCACTACTCCGCATGTCCTCCTCCTCGTAGCTTTAGTGGAAGTGGTTGTCACCAGCTCCAGCCACCACTACTACCCACCTCCTTCTCAATCTGGCTCTTAACGATCACCACCGTCTTCTTCTGGCGGCGGTGGCTACTATTATCCGCCGCCCAAAAATGGAGAAAGCTACTCTTTTACTCCGCCGCCGAAAATTAGGCTTACAATAAGTTTTTTGCAGTAGCAATGATGGTTTCGATCATATGGTACATGTTGGTGTGTCTAATACGCAGTTGACACATGAGACCAAACAAAAAAGCTATTGTCCAGCAACCAAACTACAATGATTGTATGAGCAATGACCGACCACTACGTGGACATGACTACATGGACAAGATTTTGATGCTTGTCCACCACCATCCATGTAATATTGGACTCAACCATATAAACATGGTTCTTATGCTGATCCACATCCTTCTACGTGTTCAGTTCCGGGTGGACAATGGTTATGACCACATGGACAGGGTTCTGGAGTGTTGATTATGTATCCACATTATACCGTCCACCATTTCCTCCCTCTATTCCAACATTTGTTGATTATGCAGAGTTGACTATCGTAGGAACTCAGCTTACTGCTTTAGGGACATGTATTATAGCAGAAGTTGTCTTAAGATAATCTTTTTAGATCAAGTATTTGTGGACAAAGAATCGTGGATAACTTATGGTAAACAAGCTGCATGAATAAACTATTGCGGAGTAGTTAGCATGGACATTGCAATATCCATGTAGACTAGTTAGAGTGGATAATGTGTGATAACGGACAAACAAAACCTATCATTTTAAATATGACCAAATATTATGCATATATCATAGAGCTGTCCATAAACAGTATAAATATCTATAAACTCTTGTACATAAAACTGTCACATTACAAGACTCAAGTTAGTTTAAGGATACACAAATGAATTTCATAAATTCGAAAACGAAAAAACACAAAAGGATCTCGAAATCAAACTGTAACAATCAGTAGGAAGCGGTGGATAATTAATCAATGGAGGATTTGATATACTAAGGGATAGAGAGAACAAAATAAATAGATGAGATAAAGAAGGAGAAGGTTGAAAAAAGAAAGAGATGATTGAGAAGAAGATGGAGAAAGTTGAAAAAAGAAAGAGAAGGTTGAGAAAAAAAGAAGACTGTGACAGAAAGAAGAAGAAAACTTCGGTTAAAGTTTTTTTGTATTTTTTTATTGACAAAGTGTTCTAGTAGCACAAAGTATGTATTTGTGAAAACAAAATTTCAAAAATGCTCTAATTTATAAAGCTCTCTAAATTTGCCAGCTTAGATTAAAATCCTATAAGCCCAAAACTAAAAAGATTAATATGCAAAAAAACATATTGGGCCTAAAAGGCCTGGACCTTAAACATTCTCAATCTCTGGATCCCATAATAATAAACAACCATTAACTCAAAAAAACAAAAATGAAAAAGAAAAGAAGAAATCGTTCGTCTGGAGAAGACGAAGGATAAGGATGATAACGGTAAGCCAAGTTTCCTCTTACTGTTCGTCTTCAAACCTCGCGTCTCTGTCTCGTCTCAACCACAAATCATCTTCGAGATTCCGAAGCTCTTCTGTGTACAGAGCAAGCTTCTCCATTCCGACAAAGACCAGGAACACTTGTAAAGCCAAATCATGGAGTCTCGGCCTTGTTATCAACTCTAGAAGGTACTTCTTCTTTGAGATTTCAGTCTTATGTCAGATGGGTTCCATTTAAAATCGATGACACTGGTCCTCTTTAAAAGATGCGTCTTAAAGTTGTCAACTTTTCAGATAGAAGATATTTGAATTTCCTGCTGATGAAAACTAAAGAGAATGGTTTTTATAGATTTCTAGGACGAAATAGTGTGTCTAAGGTTATCGATGGTTCGAAAATGACTTTCAATTCCAGTAGATATAAGTGTTTTTTTCATCTCTTGTTCACAAAAATTTATCAAGAAATGTTGCTGTCTTCGCACTTCACTGTACATTGTGCTGATTGGAGTTTCTCTGTTCAGCTCTGTGGCTTCGGTTTTTGATCCGTTGGGCATCAATCCAGAAGAAACTTCTGGTCTTAGTAGCATTTGGGAAAGCTTTCTGAGTCTTTTGTCTCCATCACTTGAAAGCTCCTCTGGTCGCAAAAGAGATAAGCCGTCTTCTGGTCGGGGCGTGGCAGGTCCGTTTAGCTTACGTTTGCAACATGCATTCGATTATTTGTGCGGTTTAGCACGATTGATGATGCTTACTCTTTGAATATTTCAGCTGCTATTGAGGACAGTTCCATTGATTTTGGAGATTTCTTCAAAGGGCCATTGCCTGGGAAGTTTCTAAAGCTTCTTGGGTTCCTAGCTCTCTCTCGGCTTGGAATATATATACCACTCGGTGGGGTCAATCGAGAAGCTTTTGTTGGAAATTTGGATCAGAATAGCTTGTTGAGCACATTGGATACATTCTCTGGTGGTGGCATTGGTAGACTCGGTATATGCTCTCTTGGGATTGTCCCTTTCATCAACGCACAGATTGTGTTCCAGCTTCTTGCTCAAGTCTATCCAAAGTTGCAAGATCTTCAAAAAAAAGAAGGCGAAGCGGGTAGAAAAAAGATTCTTCAGTACACTCGATACGCTTCAGTCGGATTTGCGATAGTACAGGCAATTGGACAAGTGGTTTATCTTCGTCCTTACGTGAATGATTTCAGCACGGAATGGGTTGTTTCTTCTGTCACGTTGTTAACGCTTGGCTCTGTTCTCACTACTTATATTGGAGAGAGAATCTCTGATCTGAAACTTGGAAACGGTACTTCCCTGTTGATATTCACGAGTATTATCTCTTACTTGCCCGCATCATTTGGTAGAACAGCAGCAGAGGCCTTACAGGAAGGAAACTATACTGGTCTTGCCACCATCGTTGTTTCATTCCTCCTTTTGGTACTTGGAATCGTGTATGTTCAGGTAACTAACTATGACCAAGCTTTGTTCTTTTTAATGGAATTAAGAGGGTTTGGTATGCTAATAGTCTAATAAGCAAAGTCTTTCAGGAAGCAGAGAGGAAGATTCCGCTCAATTATGCCTCAAGATACACCAGCAAAGCCGGCGGGCTTCAAAAATCTGCTTATCTTCCATTCAAGGTCAATAGTGCTGGAGTGATGCCTATCATATTTTCCACATCATCTCTTGCTCTTCCCGCTACTCTAGCACGATTCACTGGCATATCTGCTCTGAAGAACGTTGCTTACGGTTTGAACCCTGGCGGTGAGTTCTTGTTCTAATGTTAGTATGAAGAAGGAAGATTAGTCCTTTGAAACTGTTTTGCCAATGCGTTAGAGACTTAAAAAATTCAAACACAAACTCTTGCAGGTTCTTTCTATCTTCCGACCAATATACTTCTCATAGCTTTCTTCAACTACTACTACACTTTCCTGCAACTTGACCCGGACGATGTGAGCGAACAACTAAAACGCCAAGGTGCATCGATCCCTCTTGTCCGACCTGGTAAAAGCACTGCTCTTTTCATCAAAACCGTAAGATCCTTTCTCTCTTCTTCCTCAGTTTCTTCAAACTTCCCATTTTGGTTTATCATCATCAGTCTATACTATCTGAAATTCACTGGCTCTGATTGCAATTTCAGGTCCTTGGCCGGATATCGGTTCTTGGTTCAGCATTTCTGGCTGTTCTAGCTGCTGGCCCCGCCGTTGTCGAACAGATCACTCACTTGACAGCATTCAGAGGATTTGCCGGCACTTCTGTTCTGATTCTTGTCGGGTGTGCGACAGATACTGCAAGAAAGGTTCAAGCTGAGATAATCTCGCAAAAGTACAAGAACATTGAGTTTTATGAGCTTGACAAGTATGATCCATGAACTTAGTATGTTCCGTTTTACATATAATACCGTCGAATCAGATTTTTCTGTGTGAAACTATGTAAGAAAGGTTTTGAATTTGATTAGTATATATGATGTGACATTTACCATGAATTTGCCGAAGGAAAGTGAAACCTAAACCAAGCCACCATTTTTGCTTGGAAACTAGTAAGGCTGACAAATATCAAGATTACGGTGAGAATAAACGGTACAAATTGTCTGTTTCTCATTTCAGTCAGAGGAAGAAGCTTAAGAGTACTGGTCTCTTCATCTGACGCGGACTTTCTGAATCTGAAATATGAGAGGAAAACAAAATTGAAATGAATTCATAACATATATATTTTCTTTTCTATGTATAAGCATCTTACATGGGACAAGTCGTCATCCAAATTGACCAGTTCAAGATACTCTGTACAAAGGCATGTAACAAACCCTAAAAACACTTTTTGTAACCTAAACCTTTCAAAGCATACAATCCTTTAATATCACAACATCAAATCTAAAACAAACCCTTTTCAAAGATCTATGATTTCGTTTTGACATTGTTCCTGTTGAATTGTGAACTTGCTATGTTGTTCACCGTCCTTGGAGCTATCTGAAGCTGAGGCCAACCATTTAAGCATATTGATAACCATTGGTGTATCATCGAGATAGTACTTAGCCTTGCTCGGTTTCTGACCCACCGTGCACGCAAAGACCTCTGCAAAAGCGATAGGGGAAACATCTTGGTGTTTCACTATGCTATCAAACATGTCCTCATCAGATCGGTCATCACCAATGCACAACAGAAAGTCCGGTCTTTTCCCTTTGTTGTTCCTCATCGTTGCGATCAAATGCTCCACTACCTTTCCTTTGTTTACTCCCTGAAAACCAAACTCAGGTTAGAATGATGATGATAATGCCAACTTGGAGCAAAAAGATCTCAAATTGGTTCATATATGTATGTACCTGAGGTTTAACTTCTACAATATGCTGGCCTCTCTTGACAACAACAGGCTCGTTGGTGAGCACGCTCTCTAGATGATCAAGAAGCTCCTTAGCTTGCCAAGAACCAAATGAAGGGTCAGCTTCGTGGTGGTGCCACACCATTGCACTCTCTTTTTCCTCTATGAAAGATCCATCAGTCGCTTCCTTGTAGTGATTCATCACCGGTTTAGCTATCTTCTTCCAGCTTAAATCCACGGGTAATTCACTTGTCACCCATGGGGAATTACAGTTCCATCTATGATAATAAAATCGAAAGGAGCACGAAAGTATTAGCTTTACAGAAATGAGAGAGAAGATGATGAAGTAAAAGATATCGAAGTACCTGGTGAAATAACCATGTTCAGCTGAGATACCGAGATTTGCGCAAGAACCAAACCATTTGCTGAGAGGGTCCTTACCTCGACCACTAACAATAAAGACTAGATTGTTGGAGTCGTCACACAAGCGATTGAGAAGCGAGATGAGATCATCACTTGGCTTTTTATCCAAAGTATCCTGATCCATCATTGTCCCATCATAGTCCAATAGGATCAATCTACTGCTTGTTCTCTTATAAGCAGGGACTATGGTTTCAACACCTAGTTTTCTAAAATTCGGATCTAACGCAACAACCCTGAACCCAAGACCGAATCCAACTCCCCAGAATCTCTTGTTGAAATGATCTTTGCACGCCCTCTGAAGGTCTTGGTCATAACTACGCGACCAGTAGGCCACATCATGAGAGCTTATGTATTTGTGATGCTTCTGGTGGCGCAGGTTTTTCTCTTTATTCGACATTGTGATGGCAGAGCTCATCGCATCAGTGACTGAATCGATGTTCCACGGATTAACACGGATAGCGCCACTCAGAGATGGAGAACAACCTATGAACTCAGAAACAATAATCACACTCTTCCTCACATCATCGGGCCCAAAACCTAATATTGCATCCAAAGTAGGGCTCCCTTGCCTAGTTACTGTGTACTTGTAAGGCACCAAATTCATCCCATCTCTCACAGCATTCACCACAACACACTCCGAGATAGCGTAATAAGCGACTTTATCCAACATACTAACAGGTCCATTCATAAGCACAATAGGCTTATAACCACCAGGTCTCCCATACTTATCATTAATCTCATCAGCAATCAAATGTATCTGTTTCTCTACATCTTGAACATCCTTACCTGAACTCCGAGCCGGATTAATAATCTGCACGAGAACTACTTTCCCACGAAGCTCTTGGTTCTGTTCAAGAAGCTGACCCATCGCCCAGAACTTCAAGTTAATACCTTTGAACATATCCAAATCATCCACACCCAACATCACTATGTTCTCTTTGAACCTTTCTCTCAGTCCCTTCACTTTCTCTGCGGTTTCGTCTGAAGCCTTAATCGATTCAATCTGCCCCATGTGGATCCCAACCGGCAAAATCTTGATGCTCACTGTTCTTCCGAAGTATTCAAGACCAATGTAGCCTCTTTTCGATTCGTAATCGAGACCTAGCATCCTACTGCAGCAAGACAAGAAATGCCTAGCGTAATCGAATGTGTGGAATCCGATCAAATCGCAGTTGAGAAATCCTTTGAGAATCTCGTCTCTCACAGGAAGCGTACGGTAAATCTCCGATGAAGGAAAGGGGCTGTGAAGGAAAAGACCTAGCTTTACTCGATGAAACCTTCTCCTTAGAAAAGTGGGTAAAATCATGAGATGGTAATCGTGAATCCAGACGTAATCATCATCTGGGTTAAGCACTTCGAAGATCTTATCGGCAAAAAGCTTGTTAACCTTGGTGTACGCCTTCCAATTCGATCGATCGAAAAGAGATCCTTGAGCTTGCGTCATCGGGAGGAAATAGTGAAAAATCGGCCAAAGATAGTGTTTGCAGAAACCGTGATAATACTTTTCGAGCAAGTCACTGGGCAAGAAAGTAGGAACGCATTGGAATTTCTCGAGCAAGTACTGAGACACGTCTTCTTGCTCCGAGGGCGGAACGTCGGCGTTTAAAGACCCGACGTAGACGACTTCCGTCTCCGGAGGAAACCCATCCTTAAGCTGTATGTAAAGACTGTGATTGTCGAATTCGAAGCACCACTTGTTCGACGAAATGTCTCTGTGAGCACGAAGCGGAAGCTGATCCGAAACCACGATCCGTTTCGGCTTTGTGACCCACGCGCTACCGTTTGGATCATTTCCGCTGTCTCCGTCGTCAGTTTCGAGACCCGAAAGCTTCGTGACAGCATTGGGGATCCGATTTCGACCCATGATCTGGTAATCATCAGCCGAGACCAGACTCAGCTGGTCTTTCCAAGATTCCGGTGACATATCTCAACCAAAAAAAAAATCAAATTTTTGTGAATCGAAAGAGACTTAAGATTGGATAAATCGAAAATTAAGATTGGGTAAATCGAGAATTTTTATGGATTTTTTTCTCTGATTTCATAACATCGAGAGAAGGAAACGAGTTACGAAGAAGAAGAAGAAAGTGTACATATTGTACTGTGGTATTTAAGAAGAAGAGAAAAACGGAAACGTTTTCAGTGAGGATAAGAACGAAACGAAAGAGGAAATAAATAAATTAATCACAAAATCTTAAAGATGTAGAATATATGGACGGTCTTGATTTTCTTTAGATGAAAATAATGGTTAATCTGAGCCGTTAGATGAGCGCCTGGATGTAACTGGAACAGACTTCTCTTTTTAAAAGGGGGAAAAATCTTAAAACTTAAAAGATATTAGGTTGTTCTGAGCTGTTATTTCTCCATTTCCAAGAATATTTCCATTTTATTAATCTAAATAGGAAATAAATATTTACAGCTTTTTTTTGTCAACTATTTACAGCTATTATGTTTTCTTCTATGAATTATTTTTCAAAAATTTATTGTTGACGTGTGGATTATTTGCTGCAAAACGTTCAATTAAACTTTGGATGATATTATTTTTAATAGATTGACAAAAGCTGGTCAAATTCTGTGAAACCTTAAAATTGAAGGGAATTGTTTTATAGATGATAAGATTTAGGAATTAAATATTTTAAATAATAGATATAACTTCATTATTTTTGAGAAGTAAATTTTTAGAAAAAAGCAATGACATATCGTTATTTTTATTTTTTGTACAAATTTCCACAAATGCTAATACATTGTGAAAATGTATAACTAAATTTTCTATATTTTTATTGTTTATTAATTGTAGATGTCTATAAAGATGAAGAGTGAAAAAAGGAAATCAATTATATTTTAACATTTTAAACTATATTTAACAATTCTATTTTATTAAAAAAAAATCTTCTCTCAGCATATTCTAAAACTATTCCAAGGTTCATCGATATGAACAGTGATGTGAAAACAAATATATAATAAATTATGTATAGTATGAACATAATAAACGAAATACAGGTGGAATAAATGGAAAAAAAACACAATGAAAACAAAAATTAAATTTTACATGTGGAGTAATTTCAAATTAATTCAGTGAAGGACGGTCATAGGTTTATATATGGGTGTAGTAACTATTTTCATGAGTTAAAATAAATAAATAATAAAAACAAGTAGAAAACAACAAAATTCAAAAAAGTTTGCTAAACAAGAAATAGAGAAAAAATAAACTTTAGACAACAAAATTACTAAATTATATTTGGGTGATTAAGTATTTTCCATGGTAGCATCAACAATATCTATAGCCTCTTGAGATAATTATTTTAATATTCTCTCTTTTGCTTTTTTGTTGCTATTTTGAATATTCCTTTTCCTTTTTTTTAATCTTCTTTTTTCATATTAGCAAGCAATTGACCGTAGCCGCCGGATATTAGTCTTTCCAGTTCGTATATTAAAATGCTTACGTCACCACCTCATTTTATCGTGTATAAGTGATGACAAAAAAATCCAAAATTAAATTATCGTAATTGATATTCGTATAAAACCTAGAATTATAATGTTTTACCTTCAAGTTCAAGTGCTCTCGATAGAAAATTTACATTTAAATGAAAGTGAGTAAAGGAAAATGTATTTCATAATCATATAAGCCCAAAAATATATAATTTGTTTTCCAAAAAATACCTCAAAATATATAAAATCATAAAGTTTATATTATAAATTAACAGCATCAAAACGTTCAACATAATCAATAAAAAATCGTTCATTTTCGTTTATACACATAATCAATCTAATTTGAAATAAAATTGTCATTCCAAATAAATTTAGCTCCAAATAAATTTAACTCTATTTTACAAACTCTAATTTTATGTTGCAATTTTATATTACATATATATGTTTCTGTAGGTAGTAGTAAGAATGCCTAGTTTTATATATATTAAACCTAGTTTTATATATATTAAAAATATACTATGGTTTGTAATGTTGTATTATAATCTGTTTGATAAAACATTAATAGTAAGATACAAGATGTTGAGAAAGATTTTCTTCGGTCGCTGCATGTTATAAGTTATTGGTCAATATAATACAACGAAACAAGACTCTTTTACAACTAAAAAAGACTGTATCCCAAGTCTGACGTAGAGACAAGGTTTATTATATGTGCGTATGTGAAACCAAAATAAACTGTAAATTACATACCTGTTTCTTTTTTTTTGGCTTGACCAAAGATGTCGGTTTTCTAGGGTTTTCTCCTACTTAATTATAGCTAATATACTTTCAAATTTCAATTTGTGACAATTTCATCATTTCATGTCGGCTGAAAAAGATGTAAAGTCTATCATAATTATGTTTTTACAGAATTTTACATGGAAATGATGCAAGGGAACAAAAAACACATTATCATTACATTCAAACTTTTTTTTTACCTAGAATTTTTGGAACATAGTTTATCTAGATTGGCATTGCACGTATATTGGCAGAAGTGATATATTGCATGTTTATGTTCACTCGTCTCTTTCCACACTCAAAATGTCTCAATGCTTTCTCCTCGAATTGCCATTCAAACCTATCATAAACTTATATCATATTTCTTTTTATGACGATAAAGTTAGCGGGACTTGGTATCTAGTCCTTAGAGCACGAGAAACGTCATGCGACTAGGATATTATCTGATATAAGTCTTTATTATATATGAAGACAACATAATCCTCAGATATGGTCTCTGGTAAGAGCTTTTTGAGTTTCTTCATAATCCTCAGATATGGTCTCTGGTAAGAGCTTTTTGAGTTTCTTCATTAGCAATATGGAGATAATCTTGTACACGTAGTTGTAGAGACTTCTAGGCCTGAACTCGCTCAGCTTATAAAGATGATGCTTCTTTGGTATCAGACCAATGTTTGTTACATTCAACCTACCATACATGGATCCTTCGTCCATAAAATCATGGACCGTCTTGATTATGTTTGCACCTAAAACCATCCAATACATCTTATATAAACCTCCGTAAGCCTATCCAACTCTTGTCTGGACCCATCACAAAGACATCATCGTTGACTTTTTCCATTTTAACTTGCTTTAACCAATCTCGATTTTGATCTTCATCAGAAACCCTTCTATGTAAGCCTCTTAAGATGTTATCTCCTTATAGGTATCTCGGTTTTAACAATTATGATCTATAAAGATTGAAAAACTAATTCATTGTTGTCTCTTCCATATCCTCTTCTGAAAATCTTTGTAGCTGTGTTTCCTCGTAGATGAGAAACATGATTTTCTCCTAACTCTTCTCTGCTTAGCTATAGCGTGGAAGAACTTGGAGTACTTGTCACCCTATTTAAACCATGTCACTTTGCTCTTTTGTTTCTAGAAAGCCTTTTTATCAATGTATACTTTGTGCAGTTGGGACTTTAGGGCTTGAAACTGCTTCAGATCCATAAACTGGTGAGTCTTGTGGTTAATTCGTGATATGAGGTCAGATTGTTCACCTTCTTCCTCATCCATATCTGGCCCTTGGTAACAGCTTTAGCAACATCCATTTTGTTCCTTCATCTCTTGTCAAATATAAATTTAAAGCATCTTTTTGGTCATTCTCAACCAAAGCATGGCTCAAATAGGACCATGATGATCTGATCCCACTCTTGATAGATAAAATGACTCACTTCTGGAAAACTTGAATGCCACTCATCATTAGCTACTACTCTATCTAATTTGCAATGGACTAAACCGTCATCTTTATATCTAAACTGTGAAAAGGGTTACTTTTATAATTGTTTACTTAGTTCAATTTATTGCCATTGATTTTCTCTTCTTTATTGTTTTGACTTTTGACTCTTCAGTTTCACCTTTAAACATGATTATCCAGTTTGTACCAGTTTGCGGCGAATTCTCATTGTGCTCTTTAAATATGTTTTCAAAGGTATAACGTGTTTTTGACCAAACGCGTACAAGTCAATTGGTCTACCAAAGGACATTATGTGTAGAAGTCTTACGTTGGACTTTGGTTTAGTTCGTTCAATAATTCAAAGCTAATGTAAACAATAAGTATTCACGAGTGGATTACGTTTTTAATTTCCAATTCTGCAGGATTAGTGAAACATACACATGCATAGTTGTGAAGCCATCACTCCACATATCTTTATTATGATTGTTTTCGTCTCTTCTTCTCTGCACATTCGCCTCCAAGTAACTACAACACCTAAAAGAACAATGAAAGCCATTAAACCAGAGAGATTTGATCTCTACTCTCAACCAAATGACCTAAACCCTAAGAAAATCTACACCCTAACTAACTGCTCTTTAACCAACCGTTTAGATCAAGAACATTAAGAAAACTCCATCATCATCTCCTTTACCGCAGTTCCAGGCTCAGAACCAAACACATTATCATCATCTTGTTCCTTATCCATCCTTCATAACTTGCACGAGGATTAGAAGTTATATCTGTAAGCAACCGTTTAGATCAAGAACAAGAAGTACTTTTTTTCCTTGAGACCGATGGATTTGATCTAAACGGGTTGCTTGCGGATATAGTTTCTAGTCCCATGCTGAAGATGGGAGCTTTTTCGTCAACAAATAAAAAAACACAGTTTCTCTCTCTCTCTTCCTTCTTTTGCTTTGCCCATTTAATTTATACCTTGAATGAGACTCCTAAACCCTAGAATCATTAATCCCTCTAATCACCAAATTGAAACGTGAATTGGGCTAGAGCCAGAAATTAAAAAGGCCCATTGGGCTTGTCGCCGTTACAAAAGGAATTAACTTAGTGGTATTACATAAAGATCATTATCATACGGTACATTCGATTTACGAACTTTCTTTGAGATAATATCTGCCGTTAGATTCGGTTATCACTGGTCGAAGGCATCGCAAAATTAAAAGTCTTCTCCTTTTTTTCAGCTCCTCTCTCTTTTGTATAAAAACGGTCTATGTGTGAGTGACTTTTAGTTTACTTTTTGGCTTTGAATCATGTGAAAACAATGGTTTTGTTTTGGTTCCATGTCCTAAATTTATAACGGATGTGTATGGAACTATATAATACTATTTGATGTCTATAAATCACTTTTTATCCATAAATTTTAAATATTATGTTGAATGGAAAAAAAAATATAATACCATTTTGGAAGCCATATTTGAATTTTTGTTTAGAGAATATATTTAATTTAGGATTTGAAATAATTTGTATTAAAACGACAAATCTTATGTTATTCAAATATTTTTTGGTTATTGAACTTGTAACTTTAAAATGTACTCTAAAATTGTACCATACCAATATACAATACTAAAATGTTTTAAAAACTATAACGTCTTTTTGACCAACCAAATGATCTAAACCCTAAGAAAATCCACACCCTCCCTTCAACAATCAGCCTTATAAAATCCAGCCAACTAGCTGCTCTTTAACGAACTCACAACAGCTACAAATTCTACTACTCATCATAACCAAAACTATCTATCTCGAAAAAACAATGATCACACTAGTATCTGTTTCAAATCATTTCCAACCATTAATAAAACTCTATCGTCATCTCTTTTACAGCAGTTTCAAGCTCAGAACCAGAGTGGTACTTGGTATCAGACACATTATCATCATATTGTTCCTTATCCCTCCTTCATAACCTGCACCAGGATCAGAAGTTAATTCCATTCCATTCGCGGGCACAGTGGACTTGTCGTCGTTACAAAAACAATTAGCCATTCCATTCGATAGTGCAAACGTGGTAATAGCATCATATGAAAGATCCAAAGATCATAACCAGATGTAGCAGTTGTTAATGCTGTGAACCTGGTCAAAAATCTTTGTGTGTTCTTGATATAGTGAGTCAAAGAGAGATCAAGAAAGCAATTGAAGGTGTTCAATTTCTCAGCATATGATTTTTTAATTTTTTTTGTCTGTTGCGTGGATAGGGTTTCTGATAAAGTGAAGATAAAAGGGTTAATTTTTCATGTCCATGTTAATTCACAGGGAATCTTTCTAAAACGAAAAATTAGTGACCTTCAACAAACTGAAACATCATATAAGTTGAAATATATATACAGAAATGAACAATTGATTACAGAATAACAATCTTGACTAAGCAGATCCGGTTTTGAATCCAAACAAAATAAGTATGGATTTGCAATATTCATTTTTGTAAAAGTATTTCGATCTTTAAATTTATAAATAGTTCTTTAATATAACGGTTAATCTCTTTTAATATAACGGTTAATCTCGTTTTTGAATGGTCAAAGCTCAATTAGTCAAAAAAAATTTTAAGAGCACGTATTAACTTTTGGTGTGATGACGTGGTATCTTCAGCAGAGTTCCCTTCTACTTTCATTTACAAAGTGGTTTTGTCATTTTTGACTGAAATGGATATTCGTCATTTTTGATTGAAATGGATATTCGTCATTTTACTGTATTACAAAAAGAAGCAAACATATATTCAACTAAACCTTTGATTGATTATTCATGATAACAATTTACCAAATCCCAAATCAATCCATTCGTTAAACTATACCATATTATTAGGGCCTACAAATAATGTTCAAGGCAATGCTCCCATAAGGGTAGTGGAGGCTAGTTTCGTATATTCAACATCCCTCAGCGACTCAACGTCTTTGCCTTGGAAGCTCTTACATTGGAAATACGCAACTGTGTAAGTCACAAGCTGAAACATCCTCACTGCAAAGATCGAACTCACAAGGACCAAACCGGTGGTTAAAGTAACAGCGAATGAACGTCTCAAATCGACCAGCCTCACAATCTGAGCTAAACCAAAGCACAACAAACTGAAGAAGAGATTCATGAGGAATAGTTTTGGCTTCATTCCTTTAACAATCTTTGCAGCTTTCCCCAAAGCTTGGATACCATAAGTTTCCTCGAGTATCGATATGACCAAAGATAGGTTCCAAACGATAGCTAGATAGGACTCAGACACTACGAATAGGATAAACACTGCACGAGACTTGGCTGCCAAGTAATCTAGTTTTGTAGATAACAAAAGGAGAGGGAAAAGGATTATAATGAAGAGAAACCAATAGCCAAGACTGAAGACAGAAATGTAGAAGTTGGTCACAAGAGGTCCCTTCCAAGATTTAAGGGTCAGAACCGGAAAATCTTTGATCTTAACGATGTCATCTTTATGAGTAAGAGCCGATGCGTGAACAATTACTAGAATGGATAAAAGGTTGATGATGGAGGAGATGGCGAAGAAGATGTATAAAGAAACCACAAATTGGCGAAAATCTGCAAAGGCTCTCATAAGATGGGCTATGTATTCAGGGGTGGTTGGATCTATCTTCGGTAACAAATTTGATTCAAGAATCAAGTTTGTTATCTCGGATTTGATGGCAATGGTGTTTAACAAGTAAACTAAACCATTGAGCAAGAGAGGGAATACCAAGACAGAGAACATCAACTTCTTGTTCTTGAGAAAGAGTTTGCGGGCTTCGTTTAAGATACCTGCAACCTCTGTTAAAACATTCAAGAACCAAAATCGATCCATGTTTTGGAAAGCTATTGGATATTGGTTTTGGAAATGATGGTGAGGGTTTATAAGATCATACATTCATACCTATCTGCTTATATATACTAACCAAAAGACTGATTGGCTGATTGATTGACCCACTACTTTTCTATGGAGGGAAGTCTTTGGCTTGTACCTCTGGGCAGCTTCAGTTATGGAGATTCTTATCATCCATTTGACTGATTCCAAGTCCACAGAACAAAAAAATATCACCTATTTGATTCAAAATCAAAAGAAAGAAACAAAGACTTAGACAAATTCAAGATTACGAAACCGAAAAGCATAACACATCGAAGAAAAGTCTAAACAATGACATTACTGATCGCAACATAATTAGATAGTTAAACATTGCAACTGGCCTTCTTTATCAAATGACCGTGATCAACACAGATTTTTCATCAATTCGTGTTGAAACGGTCAAGCAACACCATGTAGACGTCTAAATCTACTTACATCTTCTTATGACCTTAAGGATTCTATAAACCAATGAAGCAATTGGTCTCATCAAAGGAACAAGTCATCAAGAATGAGCCGTAAACTATGACTTGATGTTAAATTAAGCTATTAAGAGAATTCAACCCATTATACTATTTGACCAAACATAAAAGAAACAAAGCTTCAAAACAATGTTTATGATAACTTCTCATTTCTGATAGTTGAAACAAAACAGAGCACTTACAAATCTAACAAACTAGTTCTTCTATGACCAAAACATCTCCATAATTCTCCTTCTTGTGTATCTTCCTCCCTCAATCTAACCTTAGCTCTGCAAATCGGGCAAGTCGCTGCTTTGAGCAACCAACTGTCCACACACTTCCGATGGAACACGTGTCCGCAACCGGGAAGATTCCGACACCATTGTCCTTGTCTGAATCCATCAAGACAAACCACGCAATCGCTTCCGCACCGTGTGGTGGTTTCGGAGAATTTGAACTGGGGAAGCTTTTTCACGAATCTGGAAGAAAACCCATCTGAGGATTCGTGTCGGCGATTACGGCGGCGACGTCGTAGGTGGCGATGGAGAGAAGAGAGGAGGAGAGGGAGAAGAAGAACAGAGGCGATGCCTAGAAGGAGGAGGGAGAGAAAGAATATTGAAATCATGATAACACCTACGAGGAATAGAGAGAGAATTCTTGTTTTCGGCTTTGGCGGTGGTGGAGACACCGAGGTAGACGGTGGCTCGCCGGAGATTCGGTTATCATCGGTCGGAGGCATCGCACAATTAAAAGTCTCCTCCTTTTTTCGGCTCCTCTCTCTTGATTTTTTTTTAATTCTATTTTACCTAAATTTAGTGTGAAAAGCTAAACAAGGAATAGTTTGACCTTTTTTGTGAACTGAAATTTCTAAATCAAAGATATTTTTGAAAAGGTCTATGACGTAATCAAAAAGTTTACAGCGAAATTCGAATTTTTAGAGTGCGAATTTGAGAAATAAAAAAATTTATAGTAAACTTTGATTTAAAACGATCATGTGTGAGTGACTTTTAATTTACTTTTTGGCCTTGGATCATGTGAAAACAATGGTTTGGTTTTGACTCCATGTCTTAAATTTATAACAGATGTGTATGGAATTATATAATAAAAAATAATAATGGAATATATTATATTTGTTAAAAAAATATACAAACTATTAGATTTTTTTAAATACACAAATTATTTCAAATTTTTACTTTAGTATTTAGATTGATAAACTAATAAGTTTTATAAATCTTTATAAATTTATTTAAAAAGTTAGTTTTGTACGTATCGGGTTTATGTTAATTTTCATAAAGTTCAATTACTTAGATACTTTTAATAAATTAAAATTATTAAAATTAATTATCATTATTACTATTTTTATTTTTCATTTTTAATTTAATAAACCTTATTCTATTTTTTTCTAAAATAACAGAAACATAAAATATCTTTCCTTTTAATTTAATAAATTTTATTCCAACATGTCTTTCAAAAAATAACAAAAGAAATAACTCAAAATTTTTGTATTATTGTTTGAAAAGTCTAATGTAAAAATTATTCTTCAAACAACATAGTAAATGTTAAAAAAGAAATCAAAAATAGTTTTACTATGAATATATTTTTACCCAAATAATTGTAAAAGGAAAATAAAATAATATAATCCAATTATTTACTATCATGTTTCTTTTCTTAAAAAAATTGTTTTTTTAACATAAAAAAAATTGTTTTTTTAACATAAAAAAAATTGTTTATTTGCATGTTATAGCAGTTTAATACTAATTAAATAGTATAAAATTAAACTGATTTTAGCCTAATTAAAATTAAATACAATTGCGCTTCAATTCAGAAGAATTATTGCAATCCAATTTGTCCAAAAATAAATATGATCGGAATCCTTATAATAGAAAACACATATCTAATTAAAATAGCAATATAAAATTATTTAAATAAATAAAAATAAAATATTAAATAATTTTTATGATTTAAATATTTTATAAATATTTATACATGTAACGAATACACTATTATACATGTATAAACTTATAAATATTTATACAATAATTACTAAATCTTCTTTTTCCATAAATGCATACACTATTATGCTACTTGCTTTTTTTTCATGTAACAAAGCCTAGAGCCTTCCTTTCCTAGACCGAGAATCAAGAACACGAAATTAAGGAAAGAAAGAACGGGTGGAAAAAAAATCCACTTTTACCAATGACAAAAGAAAGCTTTATTTCTTTTTTATTCTTTGATAACCAAAGGTCTAGAAAAACAAAAATAGGGTATGAAGAAACTTTTCCTCTAGTTTATCGATATATATATATATTTTTTTTCCTCTTGTTTTCTTTTTTCGTTAATAGCACACTAATCAAACCAGAGTCTTAAAAAGTTCGTTGTATGAAACGTGAATACTGTCGTATATAGACAAGCAAAGGGTAACGTTTTTAGGATACATAATCGAGAAAAAAATACCATTTTTTAAATTTGGGACGTTAAGAGATATTAGTAGGAAACTCAAAAAATCAAACTTTTTGTCAGTTTCTTCGCAGTAATCCCAAACATGTTACCCGTGAGAGATATTGTCAGTGAAGTCACATGCAATCAATAAAAATCATTGTTGAAGAAGAACCAATCCAAAACTCTGCTAATACTTGGTCCAACCAAAATCAAATCTTCTTTTTCTTTCTTGTTTCTTTGCTTTGCGTTTGTGAGAATCTGTCAATGGAGGAAGAAGATCGGATTGTAGAAGGAAGCAGTAACAACAGCTTGAGACTGACCGGAGATGGGTCGACGGAAGCGAGGTGGGCTCTGAAACGATGGCGTTTTTGGAATTCAGAGATGGAGACTATATTTTTGGAAACTTGAGGAGAAGACTAGTAATAAAAAAGATATTAGATACCAAAGTAAAGTGTTTAGGGGTTGTGTTGAATTTGTGTCTTTAGCTAAACTTAAGGAGACTTACTTGGATAAAGACGACTCTTTGAATGTGAAGATCGAATTTGAAGTTGTTTCTACAACCAAATACTCATCATAAAGAAGATCTACAACACCATTAATTAGTTTTCTTTGTCAATTATTACTATTTTTTTAAATCACCCAAAAATACGTCTTTCATTGAGTTACGTTAATTAGTTCAGATTTCAGTTTAGTTATTGGTTTTTTTGTCTTTTTTTGTCAACATGTTTTTGTTTTCATTTAAATTCCGAGACTATAGTTTGTTCCATGTTCACCTAGAGCTGGTTAAATCAACGACAGCTGAACAAATAAAATAAAAAATTAATATCTATGTATCATTCATTTAGGAAATAGTATAGATAGAATAATGTTTGTCACGAAAAAAATATTATAACCACCAATTTCTGGCCCATGATGTATGTTGGATTGTATGAAAAATAATTGTTGCAACGGACACGAAAAGATTAAACAGTAAACGTAAAACCATGATATAAATTTAACGTGGTTCTTAGTTTTTCTTTGACGACAAAAAAGAAAATTTTAATATGGTTCATCAACGCTGTGTTAAGTTAACAGCTGCACCCTATACAGAAAGTTTACACTTTTTGTGATCATGTCTCTAGATAGTTTGCATTTCTGCAATCTTCTATATAGCAATACGTTATGTAGCTTGCATCTTCTGCGATTTGTTGTGTAGCTTATATTTTTTGCAGTCTATTGCGTAATTTACAACAATCTACTACTTTGCCTACACTTCATGTACATCTTATGTAGTCTGATGTGTTAACTTACACATATGTTGTATGTTGTAAAATTTACACTTTCTGCATTTATCATGTTCAAGACATATCAATAATAATGACATGTACGTTGATGTTAAAAATGATGACAATAACGAAAAATGTGAAATTGTTTTTTCTTAAGTAGCTTTTATTGAATTGAACTAGAGTAGAGTTATGTATGTAATTTGAGTTCCAAATCATAATTGAAATTAATATTTGTTGTTAGGATGGTCTTAGTGCTGAATGTTAGTATTACAACAAAAATTTGAAAGTGTGTTAGTTTTATTTTGCCCTTTTTTTGTTTACATGTAATGTCATTTAAAATAATTTTTTCCTACGCATCGTTGATTGGTGAAAAATGTGTTAGATTTTTTTTTGGACAAATGGTTTTGGCTAATATTTATATGTCACAAATAATGTTCGTTTGAATGAAAAATAAAGTTTAAAGTGGGTTATTTGTAAAGCTCAAAATGTTACATTTATAAATTATCACATATTGGAAACATAAAAAGTCCTCTTACATATAAATTAAAAAAATTCACGAAAAAGTATAAAGCTTTTAATACACTTCAGTGTACTAAGGAGAAAAGATATCCAAGCTGATTTAAGATTTTAACTTCGGAATTTGGTAAATGGAAAAATGAATCAAAATATTATTCTTTTAGACTTAACTCTCTTCAGTTTTAGAATCAAAATTCATAATCATCTCTCTGCCAAAAAAAATGTCAAATCAAATTCAATAAAGTAAACTTCAAAATTTCAAATCCTCTCTATTTCCTTGATATTTTCCTTCATAAAATCATTATGTTCATTAAACGCACCAAAAATTTTAGGTAGAGTATGAAAAAAATGCCCCATTAATAATTGAAGACTTGAAGTAGACCAAAGACATGGAAAATTCAAAGTCTTATGAATCAAACAATATATATATGATTAAACTATAGTATATAAATATTCACTTCCCCCTAGCTTCATTATTTCACAAACCAGCAAGAACACATAATAAAGAAAATGATAAAAATGGTACTAAAGTTTGTCGTAATAGTGACAGTGTTTGCACAAATCTTAGCTCCATTCGCTGAAGCTGCTCAAGGAAGAGCTGTCTATTACGACCCTCCCTACACTAGTACGTATACACAATTACACATATATATATATATATCTATATGTTCTATTATATATTTTATAAATCATTGGTTACATAGAGACATGATGTGATTCAGGCTCTGCTTGTTATGGAAGACAATATGAAACGATGGTGGCTGGAGTCAGGAACAATCTATGGCAAGGAAGACGAGCTTGTGGTCGGAGGTACAGGGTTCGATGCCTTGGTCCTACGTACAACTTTCCGGAGGCGTGCCGTAATTGTCAAGGTAGTTGATTTCTGCCGGGAGCCTTGCAATGGCGACCTTAATCTCTCTCGTGACGCTTTTCGGGTCATCGCTAATACGAATGCCGGTAACGTCCGCGTCGAATACACTCCGTAAGTTACATTCTAAAACCTACTCGTCATCGTGTCCTTATACTAATGTGTAACAGTGTAAAAGTGATATTTTGATAATGCTTAATTCACACTTTAGGCTACTTTTCTCTTCTGCAGGATATGAAGTTGATAAACACTATATAAGCAAACAAGGTGAAGAGTTGATATCGTGGTACTATTCCAGTAAATCGAATGGAACTGATGTTATGATCTTGCTAAAGTTTATATGTATGAATGGTTCTTTGTGATGAAGACATTGTGCTTCAAATAAGAATTTCACTGTTTCCTACTAAATTTATACTTTTTTACAAAATTTTATATTAATTAATAGACGGACTGTTTACATCAAATATATCTCAATTGTATGCTTAAAAATATTTACAAACCTATAAAAGATAACACAAATTACCACTTAAAAAAATTATAAAACACAAATCTGTAGTTTGATTGATAAAATATGTCAGATTAGTTATACAGCTCTGACTTATAATCAAAACTATTTTTTTAATTATAATCAAAACAGAACAAGTGAATGGTTAGTTATGACTTTTCTTTTGTTTGGATATAAGTAACTTGGCCAAATCAAACCTTAACCACAATGAAATGAAAAACTCAAATCATTTTACTTCCCAATCGAAAAGGCTCAAATCATTTTACTTCCCAATCGAACCGGCTCAAATCCAAAATAAATGAAAGTAAGCTAAATTCGGTTTTATTTCTTCTGAACCGAACAACTTGAACCTTTACTGAACCAAAGCAAACATGCTTGATACAATCAGAACTAGATTTATATTAATTCTCTTATTTTCACGTTTGAGTTATATAGTAGTGTACACATTGGTGTTTTTATTTAAGGGATCGTTATTTGTGTTATATTTCTGATAGAAGGAAATATTAGAAAATTAATACAATATGCTCATTTTATACAATCACACAAAAGCTTAGAAAATTTAAGCTTAGAAGATCTTTTTGTTCATACCATCTTGGATTATGTAGATAGCCTTTTGCTTATGTAAGGACAAGACTAGTTCCATTGATTATCAAAAACTGTTTGGTTGTTCACTCTCTATAGTAGTATTAGTCTTATTCTTTTCGTTTTCATTTCTATCTTCATTTGTTTTCTTTTTTTCAAATGCTCCATAGTTTACTAACTTGATTCTAAGAGATTAGCCTCTGAAACCAACTAGCTCGAAATCTAAATATTTACATGGAAAAAACATAACTACGAATCCAAGCACATTTAAAAAAAGGTGATTGGCTCGGAGACCCTAATCCCAAACAAAGCAAATATAAGTTTGCGTCCCTTATTTTTATATAAAAAAAGTTATAAAAAAATTGGGCCATTTTAAAAAATATATATACAAAACAGTATTATATATATACATATTATATATATATATATATATATATATATATATATATATATATATGATTTGTGACCATACAAAAGTCAGGGCTGGATCTGGCTCGGACGTTTGAAAAACAGCGAAGAAAGTTATGGATATCCGATCAGGTCATCTCTGCAAACAGATTATCGATCCCGGTTGTCGAAATTCTGTGTCCAAGATCTTTAGAGGACATCCTCGTCCTAAATTATCAGACAAGATTGAAAAGATTTGTAGCCAAAAGTCTTGGGAAGTTATAATGACAAGACTTTGGCCACAAACTAGTTGTTATTACATGTTCAATTGAACAGTATCTATAATTGAACTATTATAACAAGAAATGTCGGTTTAAGGATGGATCTGTCGCGCCGCTCGAGGTAAAGTGATGAGTGATGGAGCATTTGATTTTCTTATGGACCATTTCATCTCAAAGCGTGCTTCAATTAGTCAATACAAGACTCCAAGATGCATCAGATCTGAAGGGCCTTACTAGGTAATAGAGTCAAGAGTGGTCGCTAGATTTTTCAGTACTTGAAATCGTATTGTCTTACAAGATACCGAAGAGAGCATGTGTGGTTTATATTTTGTTTTCGTCCATTTTTTGTTTCGAAACGACGACAAACGGTTCTATCTATAACATAAATTTTCGGTAAACTTTATATTCATAAATATAGATGTTAAGTGTTTAAGGGTTTTCTTTTGTTGGCTTAGTTTCTTGCTGAGGAATAGATATCATGTGTGGCCGAACCGGGATTAGAAGAAATGGTAATCTGTTCGGTTTAGTAGGTGTGATGAAGAAAAGTGACTAAGTGAGTGAGTTATTCATATGAGTTATACACTACCAAATTCTAATAATTTGAACATTTTCATCACAAAACAATACAACGATGATGTGTTTACTTCTTGACAAATTTGTTGCATTTTGATTCTACTTAAGTTCAGTTATTAATCTCGGTTATACGATCGTAAATCAAAAACACAGAATCATAAAACAAATGACTAAAACAAAAACAAAAAGATATGTTCTACTAAAACATATCATAAATTAAAGATCCCAAAATAAATGATTAAAAGAAAAAAAGTTGGAAAAAGTGTATCTTTTAGGTATATTGTTCTACTAAAGCATATCATAAAATTAAAAATGCATAGAACCTTCTTCCATGTTGGCTTCATGTTTCCTCTCCCTCGTGTTTCCCTGTTTTCAACATAGAATGTTTGTTTACTGCCTAAAACTATGAAACGAAATACTACTAGTTATTCTTTTTTTATATAACTAAAAATACTTCATTCGAAGAACGAAAAGTCTATTCGTTCTTTAACAAAAAAATAATTGTTTTTATTAGTTTCTTGGATTATAATTTACAATATATCTCTTTTTAGAAGTCGATCACTTAAATAAAGACACATGAAATCAACATTTGGTTCGACTCTAATCTTTTTTGGCTTCCCACGAAATTAAAAAAAAAACAAGAGTTTATGAAAATGAATAACTCCAATAGTTTTCATATCTCTCACTCTGAAAAAACTCATGAGTTGGATCGTACCTCATAAAAAAAACCGAGTCAAAGATATATCTAACTTGAGCATTATATTGTCATGTGCTTTTGCACTTTATTTTTGAACTGTATCATAACAATCGTGATTAAAAGAAAATCATTTAATGACCAAAAGAATTCAATTAATTAATTTTTTTAATTTAAGCTCACTATACATTTAAACTTTTTAATCTATTTGCAGTAAAATTCTGTTCGAGATGTGCTAGAAACAAGAACTTCAAGATTTACTTATAGCTATCTAAAAGGTGTGGTCGAAAATAACAAAAAAATTCTTGAACTTATCAAAAAAATCAAGCAGAATTATCAAGTTCAAATTGGATTTGTGATATCAAATTTTGGCAATCAACATTTGAAAATTTACTTTTCAATTGAGAAAGGTCTTTTAGTCAAGTAATGTGATCATGTTTGGAATAATCCTTTTAATTGTCATGTTTTTAGTTTGGAGTTTTTGGTCTAGTGATTTTCAATCTTAAACGTTATTTTTGAATTCAAACTAGGAACGTTTATGTAATACAAGTTAACTGTCAGAAAAGTGTTTTTTCTTATGGATTGTACAGATTAATATTGTTTGTCCGGTTGGCTTTAACATGGAAGACCAGGGTTTTGTAATAAAATCATAAGATATTATCATTCATGAAGGAAAGTGATATGATCAGTCTCTTTTATTTAAAAAGAAATGTTTCGTTGACTTTCAATTTCTTTATGTAATTAAATGATAAGATCCAAAACTCATTAATTTCTAGAATTTTAAAAATGATTTCAAACAAGCTCTTCTTGGTATAAAGAAAATTTAAAAATAATTTTAAAAAAAGAAAAATCTCATCTGTCACAATCAATGGTCCAACCTGTAATTCTCTTAATCATCACTGTCTCATAAATTTCAAAAAAACTTTGAGCTCAAACTTTTCTCTTCTCTCAATTTCAAGAGAAACCAAAACTTTCTGAAACAAACCACAAAGCTTGAGTCTTGGTAACTTCCTATCTCTTTACCATTCATGAAATTTTCTCGGGAAAACATGAACTTGATTTTCCCGGAAATCAAATCGACTCAGAATTTCATCTCCCCTTCATCACCACCACCATTAATACCTCACAAACCCAACACAAGCTTCGAATTAAGCAGCAAAATCAGTCCAGATGTCCTTTTAATAATCATAATCCTCTCTATCATCTTCTTCATCTCCGGTCTCATCCATATCCTCGTCAAATTTCTCCTCACGCCATCGACTCGAAACAGAGAAGATTACTTCGATAACAACGTCACGGCTCTTCAAGGCCAGCTTCAACAACTCTTCCACCTCCACGATTACGGCGTCGACCAATCATTAATCGACAAGTTACCTGTTTTTCATTACAAATCCATCGTCGGTCTCAAGATTACATCTTTTGATTGTCCTGTTTGTCTCTGCGAGTTCGAAACAGAGGACAAGCTTAGGCTCTTGCCTAAATGCAGCCACGCCTTTCACGTTGACTGTATCGATACGTGGCTTCTCTCTCACTCGACTTGTCCCCTTTGCAGATCTAATCTCCTCCTCTCTGATTTCTCATCTCACCACTGTCCAAGCTCCTCGTATCTCCTAGTTCTTGAGTCAGCGAGTGATCAAAGCTCGAGAGATATGGTTCATGTTCCTGAGACTGATGATCCTGGTTCGGGTCGTAAATCATGTGACCCGGATGGTGAGTTGGATGGTTTAGATGGAAAGGTTGTTCCTTTAGAAGTTAAGCTAGGGAAGTTTAGGAACATAGATCATGTTCATGAAGGAAGCGAGAACAAGAATAGTATTAGCGGTAATAGCAATTTAGATGTGAGGAGGTGTTTTTCAATGGGATCATATGAGTATATTATGGACCAAGAAGCTACACTTAAGGTTCACGTTTCCACCAAGATACTATCCGACAAAGACCGTCGCTTGCCTCGCGATAGGGTAGTTATGTCGGAACGCAGATTTGATCCAACGTTTAAGAGTGTTGTGGAAAGAGAGAGCTTTTCTTTGTCGAAAATTTGGCTAAGGGGTAAAAAGGAGAAGCACAAGGGTACTAGTGTTAGAGATCAGGAATGTTCTTCAATGTCTTCTTCTTCAGTCCGATTTTCGAACCAAAAGAATCCTCCTGAGATCAAGAATGAGATCGGTATCGATGAAGATAATCAAAAGAGCGAAAATTCGGAATCTTTGGAGACGAAAACGCCATCTTTTGCTAGGAGGACTATGATTTGGCTTGCAGGAAGACAAAACAAGGTTGTTCATCCTTCAACATCCCATGTCTAGTTTTTTTCTTTCTCTTGTTTAAAATTTGAAGTCTCTCGTTACAATCGTGTGTGGAAATTTGTGTGTTTTCATTAGAGAGAAAGTAGATGAGTAGTGGGAGGTTAATTAATATGTAGGGTTCTTACTTCTTAGGCACATTGAGAATCTGCAGACATAACCCATTATTCTAATTCTCAATATTTGTTTCTAATAACATGGGCTCTTTCTTTGTAACTAGAAGTAAAATAACTAAATAAGTAATGGGAGACAAGAATGTGAAAGAAGCTACTTTGATAATAACTTATTTAAGTTGTTTTGGATTTTGGAGCATGTCATGTGTAAATATGTTTATAAAATTTTGAATAATCATGTAAAAATATATTTATATATGTGTGTGTGTTATACTTTCGATTCGATAAAAGTTTCTTGCATTAATTGGTGAAATTAATAAATTTCACGGGAAGAGTAAGGTTGTATGCCCACATGACAACATTTTTTGGAAAAATTATAATTATATCAGTATCAGTCTTGGTCTATTTGAATCCTAAAATCATGAGTATTCATGAAATTTCAACTAAAACTTTGTTTTTTGGCATAAAATGTGGTGACTCATCTCTTGATATAATAGATTAAGTGATTTTTCACTTATAATTTCGAACACTGCATACAACTTACTAGCAAACACTAGCATGTACAAATAAAAATAAAAGTCGATATATTGTTGGTTTTTTTGTTTGCTAGTCAGAAAAAATGTATGGTTTGATTGATTACCAAATAGTGGAGTATTGGATATATAAGTATTTAATATTACTTTGATCTAAAATTTTGGGTGTGAAAAATAAGATATTACACTAATTAAAAGTTATTATTTGGGACTCCAAAGATCTCCACCTAAGTAAAAACAGTGTTTTTCGCGTGTGCCACGTGGCAGCTTTCTGTTTGTTGAGTCTCCTCATTTTTTACCCCTAACCTGCGAAATTATGTCTAGGTCAGGTAATGTGAATTGAAGAACCGGCCCAACTGCTGAATACTAACTCTTCTGTCAAATCTCAAAACCCTAGACGCGAGACAAAATCGAGAAACCGAAACATCACACCGCCTCATTTGGCGATCTTCGCCGTATCTGCTCGCGATCGTCGCCGTCTCTGTCCGCCATCGTCGCAGACGCTCTTCGTGGTGTTGGCCGACCATCCTGGCGGTCCTCGCCGACCCTGTACGCAGTCATTGCCAGCTCTCTTCTTCTCTCCTCGCCGTTTCTCTCGCGCTTCTTCTCTCCGCTTCTCTTCTCTTCTCTCCTCTTCTTCTCTCTTCTCCTCTTCTTCTGTGCTCTCATCTTCTCTTCTGCATGTCAACCTTGATGAAGGTGAACTCTTCCGCGCGTAGCGTGGGCACATACCTAATTACAAGAAAATAATAACTACATACCTCCACAAAATCTTAAACCCAAGAGCAACTCTAAAAGTTGATTTGATTTTCTCAACCAAACTAAACATATTTTTTTCTCAATAGAAATAAGACTAACAAATTAATGTCTCCTTTTAGGTTAGGTGTATGAAACCATTTTCTTTTAAAATGGGGGCCAATAAAAAAAAAGGCCGAAAGTCCATATTTCATTTGACTGTGTCCAAATCCGCTACAACATATTTCTTAGCAAACTTCAAATTTTCCTTTCGAAAAAACTTTGTCATCCATCATATAGAAAAGAATCAGTAGGAGACCAAAAAGCATACTGGAAATATAATACGATGTGTCGAAATGATTGGTCTTGAGTCTTAAGCAAAGTTAAAACCTTCTCTAGGATAATCGAATGGGATTTTATAATGATTGCTCCTTGGATGTTTGTTATCCGGCATATGAAATATCGCAATTTTGACTTTCAAAAGTAGGAAGCTCATTATTATGGCCGTTGCGGCATTACCAAGGTTCATCCTTACATCTGCATGTGTATTAAGCGACAATTTGTGTTATTTACGGTTTCTTGTTGACATATTAATCACTGCATTGACTTGTTAGTTCATTGACCGGTTTTAACTCATTGACATGAAACCGATAGTGAATAAACCGAAACCGAAATCGGAATGTGAACTTCATATACACACAATTTGTGTTATGACATGGCGATGGCTAAGAGGTTGATGATAGAGAATTTATTATCAACGTTATGGTAAGTTTTTTTTTGTTGAACTTTAACGTTACAAACGTTACGCCACTATGCATGCATTGGTTGAATCTCTCTTACATATCATTAAATCCTCCACTAAAACAAATTACTGACAGAACGATAAAAATCACACATGAAAACAAAACCAAAACGTTCAAGGTTGATGAAAACCATGGAGACTGCCATGTTTTCTCTTCTTCATTTAGGACATGACACACGTTTCTTCTGTCTTTACAACGATTAAGTAGGGTTGCAACAAAGATACCATAAGCCTTAAGCAATCCGGTTTGGTTTTTCTAACGTTTTAATTCCGATTGTATTTGGCATTTTTATTAACAAGTATTTTACGCATTGACTTGCCGTTTCATTCTAAAACTAAAACTAAACTTCAATCCAAACAGTTTAGACCCAACCAAACCATGATTGACCAAACCAATGCGAATCAAGACCGATTCTTAATGACAATCATCCCATGACGTACCTTGACATTGACGTTTTTCTAAGAACTACTAAAACCAAAAAGAACAACAAGTTATTATAAAGAACAAGATTTGAAGATCAATCAATCATCATCTGTTTGATCAAATGGACGCTCAAACTATCATTCTCTATCTCTTACTCTTCTTCCTCTCTCTAAACTTCGTGTTTCAGTGTCTAAAACAACGGCTGACTCTGGCAAATACGCGGCGGCTAATCCGTTTCGTCCACCTTTGGATCATATCTCCGGCCGCAGCGGCCGTTTTCACCAGACAAGATGTCAAATGAGTTTCTTGATTCATCAATGTAAGTAGAAAACAAAGAAAATGAAACCCATTCCGATTACGGTTTGAGACCATAGGTGATAAGCAAAGCAGAGTCAATAAACAGAGCACTAGACAAAGCTATTCCACTTATCAAGCCTCTCAACATCCACAAGGCAATGCGTTACACGATTCTAAAGTGATCTCAAGACTCTGGTGGACCTAGAAGGTTAAGCTATTCTGATTGGTATTTGGTTTAATCAAATTAGAGTGGTTTAATGCGTTCTAACTCCCTTATGCTATGTTGAATAGCATAGATTGTTAGACATTGTAACGAACGCATAATGATCATCTTCTTCCTTGAGTATCTCTGCAACTGAGTAAATTTTTCTAGAATCAAACCAAGGTGATTGGTCTTTTGATTACCAGGTCAACGGTTGAATAAGACCAACCATTTCCGTCAAAAACATAAAAATGTCCATTGTGAGATACTAACACTCATAGTCTTCATCAACTAACTCTTCACCTCTTTTTATTTTTATTTTTGTGAGGGTTGATTGGTTGCTTCTTTATGGATTCAGCTTATGAATCCCTCTAAACTAAGTCTAAACACAGAGACATTAATTTATAAACATATATCTAAATACAAGATTGATTGGTATATATATAAAATCCAAAATCAATCACATCAAATCTTCCAAGTATTTAATTAATGCATTAAGCAAAGGTTACCTCAAGGTAACTAATAACATTAAGTAAGATATCCATTTTTTTTGGATAACTTAATTAAGATATCTTTAGCTGTTTCATAATACTTGTGCTTAAGGAAGACAAACCAACAATCTTCAAAGCCAACCACGAATCCAAATCCGCCTTCTCACGACAACATTTCCGTCCTGATCATCAATCGAAAACACAAAAACAACTCAGTCCAAACAATCATACGTAGGAGATGTTCACAATTATATTCAAAAGACCATGAAGCAAGTAAGTTTAGTTTTGTGTTATGGAGCTAAGCTCTAAGGATCTTACCAGGTAGCTTCTTCGCTTGTTGAAGCAGTCGGGTATCGGATTATTCTCTGCAGAATCACGGTTCTCGCCTTTGTCACATCGCTACAATACTTACTTGCATGTTTCCCAAGTTCTTCAATGGTTTCAGTAAACACATCGAGCTTCTTCTTGATCTCGTCTATAGCAAGCCTCGCCACTTTCTCTTCTGAACCAGCAAACTCAGCATTCTTCAACAGAAACTCAATCTCTACTTCGGCTTTACGCACAAGAACACTTATATTATCCATCTCTTTAACCGATATGTATGTCCCGATTCTAATCGATGTAATGATCTCCTTCTGCCCTCTAACTACTTTCTCATATTTCGTCCACAGAGAGTTGCACCATTTTCCAACAGATCCCACCGGAACAGCCAATGCACCGGCTATAGCAGCCACAACAGGCGGTGCAGCCACAGCGGCTGCAACCACCGAGAAGATAAGCACAGAGATAAACGCAGTCACAAACACCATGTTTGATACTCTTCTCCATGATTTGATATTCTTAAGTTTCTTATCAAGCTTTCTCTTTAGTTTATGAAGCTCCTCAAGCATCAGAACTTGCTGTTTGTGTACCAAATCGAAAAGAGCAAAGAACTTTTTCGTAAACGGATCACCTGCTAATTTAAACCTCTTAAGCTCCTCAAGCGTCTTCTCGTACTTTTTGTTCTCGTCATTCCCATTAACCGATACATCCGCCACCTCTTTCTCAAACTGCTTAACAGCAAACTGAATAATCACTTGGCTCCTCCTCGCCCGGTTGAGACAACTTTCGAGCTCAGAGCAGAAATCCATAGTCTTTGCAGTGCTTTCGAAATACATATTCACAAGAGAGAACAAGTCTTGATTGTTCCATATATCCTCTTTGTCCTGCAATATGACTTTGACCACGTCTTGGTTCATATCTAAAAGACATTGTGTCACCTCTCTAAGAGAATCAAACGAGAGAGATTTGATCTCTACGCCTGATGCAAGCTTGTTAATGACTCGGTTAGTTCGTTCGTGAAGCGCTGAGTCAAAAGATTCAAGCTTTGGATCTTCACTACAAGCTCTTTCGTAGGAGCTCAAGTGCTCCGTATAAGCTGAGTTTATCTTGATCTGTACAGGTGTTGAAGGTGAGCCAAATTCAACTTTTTCCCTCCCCTTCGTTGGTTTTGCTCCCATCATTCTCTTTCTATCTATGAAACTGTTGAAATTTGAGACCTAATCAGAGAGTAAGAACTACGAATTAGAAACCAAATCTAGCTTGAGCTTGTAAGAGCAAGAGAGAGACCTTCGATTACCAGAAACAGAGGCCAGAGAAGTAATGCAATATGAAGAAGATCGAAATGGGTTCTTGATTTATAACTTAAAGCAAACAAATTTCAACCGAATCTTGCGGAGCAATCTAAAATCGAACGTAATTGAAACCGACATCGAAGAAGAGAGAGAGAGAGAGAGAGAGAGAGAGAGAGAGAAAAGGCGAAAACTTTAACCGCAAGAGTACTTGAAAATCGCAGGAAATCCGAAAAAAGGTGAAACGAGATTTGAAGATGATTGAAGTAAAAGTAGTAATTACCTGAGAATTTTGCAGATGATCTTGGTAATGAAAATGCGATTGAAAGCAGAGATTCTCTGAAACAAAGAAGACAGAACAAAACAAAAAAAGGTGGAATTGTTATAAAGGTGAAGAGTGCTTGTTTAGGGTTTTACTTTGAGTTTATGGAAGAGAAGTAGCTTGTACGCTTGGGGAAGCTGGGGAAAATCGGAAGAGAAAGAGAGAGAAAATGCGGGAAAATTTTAAGTGAAAGGGAGAGATCTGAGCAAGAAGACCATTTCTCACGCGGTTTTACACAGTGTGAGAAAGTCTTGCACTAACTCTCGACTTGGTTAGGTCTTGACGGACTCATCAATGGCGAGTAAAACATTGAAAGAACAAAGAAAAAAAAGAATTTAAAGAAGAAACTGAAAAAATCTTGCTTTTACTTTTTTGTTTCTTTTTTATTTGTTGTTGTTTGAACAAAGACAAAATAAATTAATCAGTCGTCGACGCTTGAAAATTGAAGCCATGGGGTCCATGAATTTTCCATCTAGAATATATAATAACTTAACCAGTAAGAAGAAAACATAAAGATAATAATTTGTATGGTTAAATAGTAAATACCTAAATAAATTATACTACAAGTTAACCACAATATGATGTATTAGATTTGTTTAATAGAAGTTATATATGAATATTTTTCTTCCTTCAACGTATAGTGAAATTCTGAATTTTTTCACATTCGAATATTTAAAAAAATTTGTAATCAACAAAATTCTCATTTGAGTTTATAAGTTAATTTCAAGGTTTTTGTTATCTAAAATAGAATGACAAAAATATACCAAAAAGTTTAAATTTTATATATTTCCACAATATCTTTTTGGAAAAGGTGCCTACCTGTTTTCAATTTTTTTGGTTCTTTTGACCTTAGTTACAGAACTAAATAAGAAATACATCTCTTATCTTATATGGAATTTTAAAATGTTCAATGATTTTAATTCATTAATCATAAATTGAAAAATTCTTGTATCGAATTCTTAATGATTTTATAGATTCATTAACTATAGACTGAAAAAATCTTATTGACTATAAAATATTAGCATGTCACAAATTTTCTCCTCACGTTTTACTCTCTTATAAACAAACAAAGAATATAAAATCTATAAAACATCACTTTAATCTTTTGTTTGAATATTAAATTACAACCACCATCCAATACGGTACACGATTCAGATACCATTATGTGGTCTATGGACCCCAAACGAAACGTTAATATTAATTAATCCAACACAAATCCGAATTGTCCAATTGAGAATCTCATAAAACACATCATCTTCGTGCCTTGAAGATCGTCCACGAACACAAAATACGAAAGGGACAGAGATTCCTTTACAAAAGTCAAAAACTTACAATCTTTCTCTGTTACAGATACTAAAAGCACCATCATCATCATCATAATATTACACAATTGAATTAGTTCTGTCTTTTGGCAATGTAATCAGCTAAAGCTAATAAAGGTGTAACCTTTTTCGAATCAAATCCTTGAAGCTGTTCTTGAGCATCTTTCATCAACCTCTCTACAAATTCTTTAGATTTCTCGAGACCAATCAACTTCGGATATGTCAGCTTATCGGCGATCAAGTCTTTTCCGGCGGTTTTTCCCAATTGTTCCGATGATTTAGTCACATCCAATATGTCATCAACCACCTGAAACATCAATCCAATGCATCTCGCAAATCTCCTAAGCTTCTCGATCTCTTCATCAGACCCACCACCAACGATCGCTCCTAATACCGTCGCCGCCTCCAGCAAAACCGCCGTTTTGTGGACATGGATAAACTCAAGAAGCTCTAAACCGACGTCGTTCTGGTCCATTCCTTCACTGCTTAGATCCACGATTTGACCCGCTACAAGGCCTTCTGATCCAACGGCTTTCGCTAGCTCTCCGATTGCTCTAACCACTCTCGCCGGCGAAATCTTCGACGTCGACGCCAAATGCTCAAACGCGAAAGATAGAAGCGCGTCCCCGGCTAAAACGGCGACGTCTTCGCCGAACACTTTGTGGTTGGTGGGTTTTCCGCGGCGCAGATCGTCGTTGTCCATACACGGGAGATCGTCGTGGATCAACGACATCGTGTGGATCATCTCCACCGCGCAAGCCGCCGGTAACGCGACGGATTCTTCGCCGCCGACTAGCTCGCACGCGGCGATGCAGAGGACGGGTCTCACTCGCTTTCCGCCAGCGAGGAGAGAGTAACGCATCGCTTCGTGGATCTTGATCGGTTGTCGGAGCGAGACGGCGGAATCGAGAGCTTGGTTGACGGAGTTCGCTTTGCCGATCATGTAAGACATGAAATCGAATCTGAGGCTGAAGTTGTCTTCTTCTTCGTGGACGATACTTTTGTTACTATCTTCTTTAACTACTGATAAAGCGGTGAACTTTCGACGGAGAAAGAAAGGTTGGATTTTGAGAAAGCATATGTTGGAACCGGGTACGGATCTGGGTTTTCTGAAAGAGTGATGTAAGCAAGAGCTTAGATTCACACTAGCCATGGCTAATTTAGGGAAAGATTGAGTCTTCTTCAATTGAAATTGGAGTAATAAGGTGAATGCAATTTTGAGTTGGGTAATGGAGTGTGTGGGTTGCGTGTAAACGGAAGTGATGATGATGATGATGATGATGATGATGATGATGATGATGATGATGATGATGATTGTGATGATGATGATGATGCTGATGTGTCTTAAGTGTCTTCCTTGATTTCAACAAATATCAATAACATAACACGTTTTGTGTTGAAAGACGTTTTTTGCAAATCTCATGTTTTGAATTGAAAGATCAGCTCAAAATTTTAACGTGACTGTTCGTAATCATTCGTAATTGTCTTGCAGATAAATGTTGAGATTATTTCTCTAACAAAACCTTATAGTTAAGCTATATATATAGCTTTGATGGGTGAAAATGCGATAAAAAAACAAAAATCGCAAATTAAAAATAATGAATAAAT
Source organism: Schrenkiella parvula (assembly GCA_000218505.1). Taxonomy (NCBI): domain Eukaryota; kingdom Viridiplantae; phylum Streptophyta; class Magnoliopsida; order Brassicales; family Brassicaceae; genus Schrenkiella; species Schrenkiella parvula. The sequence continues at coordinate 14,526,199 of CM001189.1, forward strand.
TGTGTCATTGTATAGTTTTTGCGGAATGATAAAAGATATTGTAAATCCACCAATAAAGAAATGTTTAAGATATTAATCAAATCTCAACTGAATTTTCACGCATTCAATAAATGTTAAATACCTTTTTGTAAAAGTTGAGGATATGTAACGCAAATCATACATGAAATCTCATATATTTACATGTATTAATTATGAAACGCAAAAAAAAAAAAAATCTGCGAAAAGAAACATACAGTTTGGATCTGAAACTATTAGGTCATTAGGCCCATGTTATTTTTGGGCTGGCCTAAGGCCCAATAGATTGATCGAATGCTTAATATAGTTTCAAAATTGGTCTCTGTCACAGAAAAGCACCGAAAGGGTTCAGAGAAAGCTACGATCGCTGCGTCATCTCTCGTCAAAGATTTGTTCGTAATTGTTTCGATTTCCTGTGAAAGAGATTTCAACTCGTAAGCTCTCTAATCTCTTCGATTACTTTCGCGTCTTGGTGTAGAATCTCCGATCGTTTGCTATGTTATCATGTTCCGCTTCGTGGTTTTTCGGAAATTCAAAATTGTTTTATAGGGCTTAATCTGGATGAATTTCGCTAGGGATTTTGTTTTAGAAAGTGATTATTACGATTTGAATCCATCGCTGTTCTTTGTTCCGATGAATTTTTCAATTGAAAATTTGACATTGTTCATTGGTTTTGTGAAGTAGAAGAGCCATCATCATGATTGGGTTATTCAAAGTTAAGGAAAAGCAAAAAGAAGAATCTAAGAATAGCAACGGTAGAGGAGCTTATATCAAGAAACAATCTCCTGGTGAACTTCGTCTTGACAAAGGTTTTCTTTCTTCTCCTATAAGTTTTGTTTTAACTTTTGATCCAATTCAGCTTCTGATGTTGGGGAAGAAACTGAGAACTAAGCGTTTTTTTAGGGTTTTTATTTTGTGTTCTTATGGATGTTATCTAATACTTTATCCCTTAGCTTTTTTTTCAATCTTTTACTGTGCATAGATATAACAGAGCTGAATCTCCCAAAGTCTTGTTCTATATCTTTTACGAATGGAAAGAATGACTTGATGAACTTTGAAGTAACCATTAAACCTGACGAAGGGTATTACCAGTAAGTATGTTAAAATCTTCGGTTTTCGCCTTTCCTCTCTCCGTTGCTAAGTTTCATTCTTGTTTTACCATAAACAGAGGTGGTAAATTTGTTTTCACATTCCAAGTCTCTCCGGTGTATCCACATGAAGCTCCGAAAGTTAAATGCAAGACCAAGGTTAAGCTCTCTCCAATCTCTGAAATGGTGTTGATCTTCTAATTTGCTTATAAGGAACGTGTTATATGTGTTATCTTTGTAGGTGTACCATCCGAATATCGATCTGGAAGGAAATGTATGTCTGAACATCTTGCGTGAAGACTGGAAACCGGTTCTCAACATAAACACTGTTATCTACGGTCTTTTCCATCTCTTCACGGTAAAAAAAGAGATCTCCCTTGCATATACTCACTCCACCATTGATTACCACTTTCTTGGGGACTAAGTGATTTTGTTTTTTCACATAGGAACCCAATTACGAGGATCCTCTGAACCATGATGCAGCAGCGGTTTTAAGGGATAACCCGAAGCAGTTTGAGACTAATGTCAAGAGGGCTATGGGTGGTGGCTATGTTGGCCAAACCTCATTCCCTCGTTGCATCTAGGTAAAAAGTATGGTTCGGTTTCAAATCACTCATCGTTGTTTTCTTCTTCTCAAGAAACTTTTGTTGTTCGCTCTCCTGTACATTCGTTGACATAAGTTTAATTCTTACATATTTAAGAATTGAGTAGGATGGGATGGATTTGAAAATTCAAATCTTTTAACAATTTCTATACTATAAAATTCCTTAAATCTCATTCAAAACCTAGTATCAACCACACATTTATATATAATTTAGATAAATATTAATAATATGAAATTATTTTTTTGAAAGTCTACTTAATATGTCATATATTAGATTAAATTATGTTATTCTCCAATCAACTGCTATGCTATATTTTTTCGAAATGTTAATATATATTATTATATATTTGATTTACATTTTATGAAGGTTATATATATATAGAAATATATATATATATATATATATAAATCCTTAAGAAATCTATTAGTCATAGTCTTTTTTGATCTCACGGACAACAATTTTCCCCCATTTGATTTGATTTTTTTTGCTTTATTTTCCATATTACAAACATCAACACGAAACTTGAAATGCTATCAATTTGTAAAAATGATATACAGTAATAATATAACGTTGTGGACATGGTGGTGTGGACATGCTGGTATAGATATGCAGTAAAAATTAAAATTATATAAAATCTTATAATTACAAATCAGTTTTTAAATGGAAAAGAAAGAAAAAAACTTAATTATCAATTCAGGAAGTGCAGCAAGTACTTGAGGAATTTTTGGATATCATGCCCTCCCCTGCCGGGGGGAGTCCGTGTCCATTTTGGAACGATTCATATATACAAAAAACGACACCATGTCTACGTGGACATACTCCACGCGGCCATATCCATGCCAATAAGTCCACGTAGACATGACCACGCAGTCTAGCATGTGCAGCTCGAAAAGATACTTGTTGGTTTTATGATATATATAAAGTATTCTATTGTCCACACCTATTGACGTAGCAGTTATGGACAAAATAAATTTGAAGTTGTATCCATGTGGTCATGTCCACACAAGTGTCACCAACCACCCAATAATAATGTTTTAAATTGCATCAAAATCTTGGTAGACAAAAAAAATATCAGAGCACACGTTTTTTAAGGGCTGAGATTTGAGATTTTGCTTCGTTATTTGTGCCAAAAAAAACAAAAGAGATGAGAGGTCAAAATAGTTATTTTACCCCACTAAAAACAAAAAAAAAGTGTCTCATTTGCCAAAAGTAATTTTTTTTTGTAAATAAAAAGTTAAAAAGTGTGTTAGATTGTAATTTTTTCTTTTTGTTCTAAAGCTGATTTAACATGTTTTAGATTTTCTGGTACTTTTTATTTAATTGATTGTTTGTATTATTTCTAATGGCACTTTTTGTAATATTTCATTATTTTAAAATTGTACTAGATTTAGTAATCATTTGCTTGTACTATTTCTATTTCTAATGGTATTATTTATAACATTTCACTATTTTAAGGCTATTTTACCAAATTTAGTTTTCAATTAATAGGGAAAACGACATATTTCCCCCTCCAAAGTATCATATAGCACTAGATAACCACAAACTTAGGCCTCTATTTTGTATCTCCCAAATTAGAAGTTAAATTCTTAATTCTCCCAATCTGAAAGATCGAAACGTATTTCCCCATAATTATTGGTTTGAACGGTTTGCGATCTTAGCCGAATACGGAGCCACTTATACCAAATACCAAACCGGATTTAAAACCCGACCCGATATGAAATCCGCACCGGCGACCCGCGTTATTACTTTATTACTTGAAAGTATCGTTATTACTTTATTTCGAACATATATAATAAAATAAACATTAATACTGGTGATACAAGCTAACCCAAAAAAACAATAGTGACTAAGCATAATAACTCTCATACCAACTCTACTTCCCTTGAACTCGGAGTTTTATCGATCTTCCTATCTTTCCGAAAGATAAAATGTAACGGTGTGTAAGAAAGACCACACAATCCAAATGGGACAGCCATCATCCACATGATCCCTTTCGACAACGCCTCGGCCTCACGACCAGAGTCTTCAATGTTATCAAGTCCTTTTGCGTTAAACCCGAAAACTTTCTCCGACATAATCCCAACCAACGGTGCACCAAATGACGAAAAAGACACTTCAATTGCACGATCAAAGGCATAGACCATGGTTCGATGCGTAGGAGGAACAATCTCAGCTAAGATTGGAGAGTTAATGGCTGGTCCACACCATGTTATGGTGAGACCCATTAGAAATAGAGTGACCATGAATATGTAGTAACTGTTTGTGGACTGTGGGATTATTCTTAGAAGAATAATAGAGAATATAGCTCCCATGAAAACGCTGAATTGTGCACAACTTAATCTGCCTGAGTTTGGAAACGCACGAGACATTTTGTCTGCGATTATTCCTCCGATTAATGATCCTATTGCTTGTCCCGTGGTGAATATTCCGTTCAGAAGCGCCGCTTGATTATGATTAAAACCTGATAAATAAAATCAAAACACTTTTAGATTGAAAACATTTTTTGGTTGTTTGATCAAGATCAGAGCTTTTATATGTTTTATAATGGTTTAGAACAAGGATGAACACTTGGTTTATTTAGCTATATTGTTTGGTTTTCTGTCTTTTGCTTTCCAGGTTTTGAGAAAGCTCAATAAATAGAGCTTTCTTTTGGTTCGTTTTGTGCAAATCTATTTTAGATTGGTTTGGTTCGGTATGATTTGGTTTGTTATGAATATATATATAGCTAAAATTAAGTTTAGTGTAAACTAGTAAACCATAACTTAAATAAATATTATTTTCTTATAAAAAAATATGATATAAGAATTTTAATTTTTCGTTTCATTTAAAAATAATTGCTGTTAAATTACAAAAATTATTTCTAAAACTTAAGTGAAATACTATACAATGATATTGATTAACAAATTGTAGAAATAAATAATTAACCTTAAAATTTTTACTAATTTTTACTAATATTTAATGTATTATGTTGTTTTTAACATTTACCTCATTCTTTTTCACCTATTAAATCAAAAAGAAAGAATTCACCTCTTCATCTTTTGCCTTTAGTAGTAATAAAGATTTGGTTTTTGTCAAAGTTTTAGGGATTAATATATGCCCATTGCTAATATGGTATCAAAACCAAAAAAAATTGATTGTTAGATCTTAAGGGGTTAAGGATTTAATAAACTATTCAATTCAGTTAGAGTATATGTTTTGGTTTAGTTTATTTGGTTTTTTTGGGTGCAAATATAAGAAGAGATGCTTACCAATGAGTTCAAACCACATTGTCCAGAAAACCATTGCATTCCATGGCACAGAGCCTATGATTCCTTGAAATACGATTATCTGAAATGTTCGTAATTTGGTTACATCTTTTATAGCCACCCACGATGCCATCCAAACCGAGCTTGAACTCTCCATTGTTGCAGCAGCAGTATTGCTTTCATCTCTACAAAAACTGCATCACTAACTCAAAACTAAGTTTTATAATCAAGAACGTAAGCTTTTTGTCATGTTGGTGTTATAATCAAGAATGTATAGATTTATATTACCGTTCTTGATCAGGAATAACGGAGCTGCTAGTTTTCCTCTGTCTCGGGTCAGTGACAAAGAAGAAAACAAGGAACCCGATCATGGTACTAAGCGTTGCACTCAATAGATAAGCACAGCGCCATCCCGAGATTCCAAAGATAACATGACCAGCCATGACCGTTGGCACGACGGTTCCACCTATACCTCCAATAGTACCAATAAGATTCCATAAACCAAAACCAAAACCTCTTGCACTATCTTTAAAGCTATCTGCGATTATGGACTGAAGCACCGGGTAAACAATAGCATGTCCAACCCCATTGACTGCTGCACCAAAAGTAACCTAATCCAACAAAAAAAGATATTACAATCAAACATGTTAATATATATTATATATAACCATTTAGCCATTATACATGTTTTGGCCCCCACAACCCCTAATCTGAGACCTGTAAGAGCATCTCCATCAGATGGGTTCTAAAGGCACTATCTCAAAAAATAAATTAATAAAAAAGGTAAGAGAAAAAATAAAGATTTATGAGAAACAGTTTATTGTTTTAGAATTTATGAGATATTTTTTAGAAATTCATTAACCACTTGTCAAGTTATAAGTGGTTATTTTATAAAGAATTTATTTTATAAAGAATCAATAAAATTTATTTAATTAGTAAGAATATACTAAATTGAAAACAAAAATTTAGTATCTCACACCACAACCTTTTGAAAAATTAGTATTATATCCATCAAAAATGGTTCTAATTAAATAGCTAAAAATCGTATTAATTGTTGACTGAAAAATGTTGACACAACATATTCACTTAATAGAGTTTTGTTTTTTTTTTTTACTTTTTCAAAAATGTTAATTCTTTATTTTATGTTTTCATTACAAATTTATGTATTCGATTCTATGGTTTATTTTAGTTAAAGACATATTCTTTTGTCTTAACTTTGGTATTTGACCTTTTATTTCATTTTTGTGATATTTTATAAAAATAAAAGACCATATACGTTATTTAATACTAGTTTGTTCATATATTTTCCTTCTTTTGCATGTTCTTAGAATCAATCGGAACTTTGGTGCAAAAGCTTAGACTTTAATAGGAATAAAAAGCTTAAACCTGAAGGAAGTAGCGGCTGACTCCAGTTGCGATTGTTGATGTGACCCAACAGAAACTACCGAATGCAAAAACCGTGGGACGGTCATAGCTGATAGCTAGTAAACCGGCTAAAGGCGAGGCCACTCCTTGACATACATTTCTAATAAACGAGAGCAATCCAATATCAGAGAGATTTGCATGGAATGCTTCTTTTAGTTCTTTGGCAGTTGAAGGAATGAGTTTTTCGTCTGCTCGTTGCATCATTGTCGCTATGTTGATGATAATGAGAGATATAGAGATCCCATAAATGGTCCATGTTCTATGAACATTCGATCAACACACATAGAACAACAACATTGTTATACACATATTGTAAGAAATGTGTAGAATCTAAGTTGAAACAAAAAAATCAATAGAAAGGCAAAAAAAAACAAATAGTGGCCTTAAAACTACGAAAGTGAGTAAGATGATATGACCCCAAAAAATAAAAATAAAATCGAAGAGGAAGATGAATATGGCGAATATATTATTAAGAAAAAGTAAAAAATGCTTACTTCATTTTCATGGCTTTAGTATGAAGACTACTTCTCGTTGGATTGGAGATGAGTTTTTAAGAAAACAATATTTTTCAAGTAACTGATATAAATAAATAAAATTTGTAAGGGGCTTCATATTATTTATAAATTTGTAAGTCCACTTTACGAAAAAAGATAAAGAAATAGCAGTTATGATTATTTTTGTTTATTACTTATATTTGGGTTACGTGTTGTATTTATAAATAGAAAAAAATACAAATCTTAGAGGAAGAAGATCTAATAAGATTCGAATTTTGACTACAAAAATAAGCTGAATATGGCACACGAAATCTTGGTTTATTAATTGATTTTTTTTATTTTTTGAAAAAAAAATCATCTTTATAGATTTTTGTTTTGTCCTATATATTAAAAGAAAAGTTTCGCAAGTTAATTTAAATGTAACAGTAAAAACCTAACATGATTTAAGTTTCCATAGGAAAATGTGGCTGACAACAGATAAAACATATAAAGATATATATAAAACAATATAATGGAGTTAAAATCTAAAGCTACATTAACGCATTTAAAAATTATCATTACCATCAAAGTTTGTATATACAGAGGAAGTAAAAAAGTTATCAAAATTTAATATGTATAAATGTATACTTTGACGCGAATGAAGTTATTATGTTGATTTTATGTGTTTTGGCAGAAGACAATTATAATAGTCATAAATATAAGCAAACCTAAATATATAATCAATTGGTTAAACTTACAATAATTGATATAACTAGCCACAAGGGTTAATGTTTTGGTTCATAGAGTTGTAAATATAATGTTACATTTACTAATATGCCATAGGTAAAGCCAAAATCAAATAGTATACTGGTAATATCAATGATATATTTACTAATATGTCATACTCTTTGATACATTGAATTATTTTAATTCCATAAAAATTCGGTTACATAGGATCTAATATTTTTATAATACGATGATAAAAAAAAAATATGACGAGCATAGTAATGCTTAAATCATTTCTACTTCCCTTGAACTCAAAGCTCTATCGATTTTTCGATCTTTTCGAAAAATAAAATGTAACGGTGTATAGCACAGACCACACAATCCAAACGGAACAGCCATCATCCACATGAGCCCCTTAGACAAAGCATCTGCCTCACGACTAGAGTCTTTTATATTTTCAGTTCCTTTTGCGTCAAACCCAAAATATTTCTCCGACATAATGCCAACCAAAGGCGCACCAAATGATGAAAAAGACACTTCGAGTGCACGATCAAAGGCATAGATCATGGTTCGATGCGTAGGAGGAACAATCTCAGCTAATATTGGAGAGTTGATAGCTGGTCCACACCAAGTTATAGTGAGACCCATTAGAAAAAGAGTGACCAAGAAGATGTAGTAACTGTTAGTGGATTGTGGGATTAATCTTAGAAGAATAATGGAGAATATAGCTCCCATGAAAACGCTGAACTGCGCGCAAATCACTCTCCCTGAGTTTGGAAATAAACGAGACATTTTGTCTGCAACTATTCCTCCGACCAAAGATCCTATTGCTTGTCCGGTTGTGAATATCCCGCTCAGAGCTGCCGTTTTATTGTGATCAAAACCTGAAAAATAAAACCATTTTGAGAACTATAAGAGCATGCACTTTTGACCTCAGATCTTATAAGAATAGTGTTGAATAGGGATGAACTTTTTAGGTTTATTCAACTCGATTTTTTAGTTGACATTGACTTGGGGGTTTTCACAAAATTTAATCAATAGACTGTCTTATGAAAGAGATTAAGATCAATATTTTCTGATAAAAAGCCTACTAGTACTACCTATTGACTAGTCAGAAAATATTTATATTTTTAAAATGTTAAGTACTAATAAAGACTATTCATTAATTACATATAATATTATTTATTCATATATCTTATGTAACACATAATATTAATATGTATAATCTTAATTTTTAGTTTCTCATTTTTTTGGTTAAATTTAATTATTGAAAACTGTTTTGAAAAATGACATGATTTCAATTAAATAACTTGATTCTAAAAAAAACCTATCTCCTATCATTTGCTTTAGTAATAATAAAAATATACTTTTTAAAAAAAAATAAGTGAAAATTCGGGTTTTTGGCCAATAATGTTCTCCCATATCGAAAATTAATCTTTAGATATTCTGATTTAAAGATTTTATGAATTTAAAGTTTGAATGCTCCTTTTATATATAGAATATATATTATTTTGTGTAAATTCTCTCCAGTGCATATATAAGAAGGGATATAATTACCAATGAGCTCGAACCACATTGTCCAGAAAACCATTGCATTCCATGGCACCAAACCGACAATGCCCTGCAAAACGATGATCTGAAAGGTTTGTAACTTGGCTACATCTTTTATGGCGACCCAGGATTCCATCCAAACTGAGCTCATAACCTCCATAGTTGCAGCATCATAGTTCTTCCTTTTGTGAACCATAAGTTCATCTCTACAAAACCTCAAGACAACATCAAAGAAGATCGTAAAGAAAACAAAAAAAAGCTTTTGTCATCTCGGTGCTATGTTAAATTGTAGAGACTTATGTTACCGTTCATCATGATAATGAGAAACGAAGTTGCTATGTTTCTTTTTTCTTGGATCAGCTGCAAAGAGAAAAACAAGAACACCGATGATCGCACTCAATGTTGCCAGCAACATAAAGGCACATCGCCATCCCGGGATCTCCAAGAAATCATGACCAGCCATGACCGTTGCATGACGGTTCCACCTATAGCTCCAACCGTACCAATGAGATTCCACAAACCAAAACCAAAACCTCTTGCACTATACTTAAAACTATCTGCTATTATCGATTGAAGCACTGGATAAACAATCGCATGTCCGAACCCATTGACTGCTACACCAAAGGTAACCTAGTCCAAGAAATAATATCAAATCCCAATCAAATATTTATACATGCTTTCAGGGTAATGTTTGAGACTTTGAGTATAGTTTTCCAAAACCGTTGTTTTGGAACTTTCACAACATTTTAGAATTTAAAAGTCTAACCAGATTTAGTGTTTTGGTGTTAATATAGTCGATGTATCAACCATCTGAATGTACAAAAAAAAACAAAAATGTAGTACATGTTGATATAGTACATGTTGATATAGTACATTTTGGTGTTAATATAGTACATGTTGATAAAAACAAAAATGTACAAAAAAAAAAATCAAAATCCAATTTTTAGTTTAGTTTAAGACATCTTTTGTCCTAATGGTATTGGTTTCTTCTCTTCTATGTGATATTTTTGTATTAAAAAAAAAAGAAGATCAAACTTATTATTTGTTTTGGAGATTTTTGAAATCTAAGACACAGTTCATATTTGATAGATTGATCTGAATTTTTGTGCAAAAGCTCATATTGTGACAAAAAGAAAACTTTATATGATCTCAAAAAAACCATATGTAAATGGAATAAAACCTGGATGAAGAAGTGGCTCGCTCCAACTGCAACAGTTGATAAGACCCAACATAAACAACCGATTGAGAAAACTGTCGGACGGTCATAACTAATGACAAATAAACCAGCTAAAGGCGAGGCAAGTCCTTGAACAATGTTTCTTATAAATGAGAGATATCCAATATAGGAGAGGTTTGCATTAAACGCTTCTTTCACTTCTTTGGCAACCGAAGGAATGAGTTTTTCGTCTGCTCGTTGCATCAATGTGGCTAAGTTGATGAGAATGAGAGAAATAGAGATTCCACATAGCTTTCCTGTTCTATGAACATTCGGTGAAACACACACTAAATTACTATTACACATATTTTAAAAAAACCTCAAGAAATGTTTTCAAAAAATGAAAAACGTATTGATAATTATTCTTAATTTTATTGTATACTAAACTAGGAGGATAGAAGAACTATGGATTTGAATACAAATAGTGGCATCAATACTACACATGTGAGTACGAATACAATTAGGACGAATATTTCTGTAAGAAAAGTGAAAGTTGCTAACTTGATGTTCATGGTTTTTGTATGAAGACAGACCAGTGAACAGAATCGAAGACACTTCTTGATGGATTGGAGTTGATTTCTTAAGTAAAAAAAATATTTTTTTAAAGTAACAACTATAAAAATCAGACCATAGAAAAATTCTCAATCAAGTTCTGACTTTGTTTTTGTAAATCAGACCTCATGTCAAAAGCAATCCTCTGTAAAGTTTTACTTTTGGCAATAGAATTATCCTTTTAAGAAACAAAGATTTTTTAAAACCTTTTTTTGGGTTTGGTTTAAATGCTTTTAGCGTTCTCGTTTGAATTTCGTAACCGTTTTAAATTCTATTAAGTTGTTGACCAAAAATAATGTTTTCTTTTTTTATACCCTTTTTCAAAATATATTATAAAATAGAAATACAATTGTATTTATTTTAAAACAATTATTAAAAACGAAACACTAAAGAAACGATTTCGCATCAACACTACGAAAATGAGTAAAAACTGATTCCTATTAGAAGACGAAGACGAATACGAATACGAAAAAGATTTCATTAAGAAAAAAGTGAAAGTTGCTAACCTTATGTTCATGGTCTAAGTATCAAATAGAAACAATGACAATTCTCGAAGAACTGGAGTTGATATTTCGATATGAGAAAACAATAATTTCAAACCAACTACGTATTGTTTATATCATTTATAGTTGAATTTGATTAAAAAAAAAAATCATAGCCTTAATAGATTTAGTTGTTTTTACAATTTCTATTAAACGAATTGAATTAACACTCTAAATTGTGATAAATGATCTATTAAACAAATTATATAGATACTAATATGTAACATATATGTAAAAAACTTTACTACTTTCGTATAAAAATTCAATATATGTAAAGTATTAAAGAAAGTCATATTAATTAAATTACTAAAATCATCACTTTCTAGTATCATTTTCTAGAAACTATCGCATTAATATGCCAAAGAAATTGATAAAATCATAATAAGTTCTTAATAACTGAGTTTCTTTCAAATTATTACTGCATTCATAAGCAATTAAATTTTAGTGACACATGGTAAGCAAGCTTTTATAAAAACCATATTATTAAAAGTAACCTTAAGGTGGAGAACACAATATTATTTACGAATCATACACAAGTCCACATTTTTTTGCCCATTCGAGAAGAGAACTATGCGACGACCCACCTTGAGCCCAAGCTCGTTCGGAGCTAGCCCTCACCTCCTCAGCTTTAGCCCTTACCTTCCGTCCTTCTTCATCCTCTTCCGCCACAATCTTTCTCACCAAAGTCGCAACTTCTTCCCGGCCGATCACTCTCTTTGACGGTAACTCCGACGTACGAACGGCCACACCGATATCCTCCGTCAGCAACGTGGCATTCATCCATTGCTCCGCATAAAGAGGCCAAGCCACGATTGGAACTCCGTTGCTCAAACTCTCTAACACCGAGCTCCAACCACAATGAGACAAGAACCCACCGATCGATCCATGGTTCAAGATCTCAACTTGCGGTGCCCATTGCGTGACCACAAGACCCACACCCTGCGTACGGTCCAAGAAACCTTCCGGTAGACTGTCGCTTACCTGATCATCACTGCTCGAGCTCACCCCGAGGTAAGAAGAGGGCCTACGTAGAACCCACAAAAAACTTCGACCGCTTAACTCTAAACCCCAAGCGAGTTCCATTGTTTGCTCTAACGACAACGTTCCACCACTCCCTAAACACACATACACCACTGACCTATCCCCTTTCTTGTCTAACCACTTGAATATACTATCGGGATTCTCAATAGACCCACTAGACCTAACGATAGGGCCAATAGCATAAACCGGTACTTTCATAACCCGGCTCAACTCTCCATCCTCCCTAAGCGCAGCTAGAGTGTTTCCTTGTATGTCCTCCCAAGTATTCACCAAAACACCATCGCTCATTGGTATCTCCTCGCCACTCTGCACACACACTCGGTACTGTTGGTCTGATCGGTCTAACATTGTTTCTACAAGCTCGTCCGGTCCGACCGGTCTACAACCTGGTATTTTTATGGGCTCTTTGATATCAATGTATTCCCCTTCCACAACCTTATCCAATACCGGCAAGTACACCATCAGTGCCAAGAACCACGCGTGCGAAGGAACGTACACGTACTTAGCCATCGCGCCGACATCATCGGCAACGGACATCAGCCCGGTACCAAAAAAGTCAACGATCATGACCGTCGGCTTTCGAATCATTGATTTCAAGGCGTCTTGAACCGCTGGCTTTGCGGCTCGCATCTTCTCTACGATTTTAGTGACCACCGTCACATGTGGAGAGTGATCTATATCAACCGAGGGCAATTCCGTAATATCACATGTCCCTCTTGCCACGGCTGCACGTATGGCCTCTGTTTCTGTTGGGGAGGAGGAGCCGGAGGTTACGGCGAGAATGGTGACATGGATGTTGAGGACGGAGGAGAGACGGTTGCCGAGCTCGAGGATAGGGATGAGGTGGCCTAAGCCAGGGCTAGCGACTAGAAGCGCGTGAGGCTGGTCCATGATCTAATCATTAGAAGGTGTTGTTAAAAAGATTATGAAAACTGAAAGAATGTTATAGTAAAATGTTATTAATTATAACGTGAGATCCTCGACCACTTACCTACCCTTGTATAAGAAGTTGTTTCTTGCTTGGCAGTGGCAATGCATGAATTGGGATAAGACCATAGACTATAGATACAGGCTCATATGACATATATAGTGTGTATTATCGCTTTTAGAGAGATAAATATTTAGAATAAGTTTTTTTAAGTGGCAATGATACACCATCTTTAAAAAAAAATACACGTGGTTTGTATTTGATATAGGTCACTGACAGGTGACATGCATGTAAAGTTATTACGCATAACACCAAACGGTTAATGGTTAAAGAGACCTAACAATACCGACCATGACGCCTACGTTGTACTGAAGCCTAAATTTGTAGACAAAGGAACGAAAAAGAATCTATCTCGCCCCGATGTTTCCCAGATTTGTCCAAATCAAGAAGAAGAAATGAAAAAAAAAGTCTCTTCATACTCTTCGGTTCACACAAGAGCAGTGAGTGATGCCAACGTACGCGTGAAGTGCATGCATGTCTTCTCATGATCGGACTCATTTTTTCCAAAAGATCACAGCATTACACAAAACAAGTCTTTTCATGATCGAACTCATTTTTTCCAAAAGATCACAGCACCACACAAAACAAGTCTTTTCATGATCGGACTCAAAAACAAGTCTTTTCATGATCGGACTCATTTTTCCAAAAGATCACAGCACCACACAAAACAAGTTTTCTCATAATCACTCATTTTTTCCAAAAGATCACAGCACCACACAAAACAAGTCTTCTCATGATCGGACTCATTTTTCCAAAAGATCATAGCACCACACAAAACAAGTCTTCACATATGATCGTACTCATTTTTTTTCCAAAAGATCACAGCACCACACAAAACAAGGACCATTTAGCTAGAGGAAGGCGAAAGATAAATAAAACGTATTTTCTTCGTTTTAAAATAAGTGTCACTTTAATATATTTTTTGTTAATAAATATTATTTTAGAAATCCAATACAAATTTGGATAAAAAGTTAATTGTGTTTTTTTCATTTTTAATATTTTGAATAAATTAAAAAGAAGGATATACAAAAACTTTTATTTGTTTACTTAATTTGAATGAAAATTGTTAAACTAATATTTATTTTGAAAGGGAGGGAATAATATTCAAGAAGAAAATAGAACTATTTATTTAAGCTATTTGCACAAAAATATTTGAAGATTTATCAATTTGTGCATCATGTCAAAACCATAGTTAGTTATACTTATACACTGGTTTTTTTATCCAAAATTTACTGAATAACTACGTGAATAGTGATCGTTAGCACCAAAAAGAAAAATCGCTGAAGGATCTCGTAATGAATGCGACCGTGACTATATGGAGTAATCACGGACATTAATCCAACGGAATTCTAATTCTAAACCTCTCCAAAAAAAGCAATTGAAACGAACAATGTATTAAGCAACAACCAAACGACATGTATATCATTAATCTCACTCCAAATATTGTCGAAGTGTTTCTTTAGTGAGACAGTCCACGGTCCACCAAATGATATAAATTTGAAACTCATATAGCATATTAGCATTAGCAATAATAATTAAGAAGAAGTATACGTTATTCTTCACAGTCTCAAACAGACAAGAACCTTTTTTTTTAACTATGTGTTAAGAAATCTAAGAGATTATGAGATCGAGTTAAACGGAAATTATTATTTTAGATTATTTATTACCATATATGTAAATAACTTGTTAAACAAGTTAGAGACTTTGTATAAATAAGTCTATTGACTAAAGAATAAAGAGAAATTGCGCTCTATAACAGGTTTAACATAGTAAATTAGGTTTATAGCATGTGTGGGACTAAATTTAGGTAAATAGTATGTTGCCTACATAATTTACCATATATACCCATAATTTCAAATTTTAAAAATATAATTAATAATTAAAATCAAAATTCTTTATTTCCATTATTTCTACGACTTTTTTCGAAATTTAGTTGCCTTAAAAAAATAACAAAAAAATAATTTTACTCTAATTATTTACCATATTTCTCTCTCCCTCTTTTTACCTTCTTCTTTCTCTCAAACATAACCCTTCTCCAGCCGCCTCCCTTTTTCTCTTTCTTCCGAACTTAATCTCTGCCGGCGTGGGTAGGCAACACGTCTCTCGCCAGAATCCTGCCCACCTTTCTTCGAAATCGGTGCCCTTTTCTCTAGAGCAAGAACTTTTGGTGGTGGCAAAAAAAAGAGAAATAAAGTCAAAGAATTGTTTCCAAAACCCTAGATCTAGTTGTTTTATTTGGTTTTCTTATCCCTAATTTTTAGTAACTAATTTTCATTATTATTAAATTTATATTTAAAATATATTTAACAGTTATTTTAATTTAGATTCTCACTATATTCATTAAGGTCAAAATTGTCATTTTATCATCCAATTGTGTTAGATACCTAATTTAGTTTTGGCACATGCTACCCACCTAATTTGTGTATCTAAACCTATTATTCACCTAATCTGAGAGAACTTATTATATTTTTAATATTTTTCTAAATTTCAGAGGCTTGATCCAAATCTTATTGGTTAGGGTTTCCTTATCTTCCGCTATTACATATTTTCTGTTTTTATATCAATTTTCAATTTTTTTATTTAAAAAACAAAAAGTCTCAAAACCAAAAAATGGGTCGTGCATTTCTTTTTGTGATATTCTGTTTTTGTCTCCTTATTTTTTGTTCTTTTGCATTGCATCTTAGAAAAAAAAAGACTTTTCTTTTCGTACTACAGAAAGATGATGATATTTTAAATCTATGGAGACTGATGAGTTTGTTCAAATTCATTTATGTAAGCTTTCTCTTTCAGATTTTCATGTGGCTATCTATCAACTACAAGTTCGATATAGCTACGAAGATGATGACTCCAACGGGTATATACAATTCTAATGGAGTGATGGCGTTGATGTGGAATATGAAGATACAAACCAATTAACGGGTTTATTCAGTTCACATGATGCCGTGAGATGATACAGATACACAACTACTAAGGTATTCTCTACTGAATCGATAACCTTATAGCAAAGTATAAATGCCATTGACGGTCCTATGGTGTGGTATACATACCATGAATATGACCTAATGATTAGTCCAATCTCATACGTGTTATTCACATATAAACTTATACATACCATGAAGATGATCTAATGATTAGTCCATTCTCATGTGTTATCCACGTATAAGCTTACGAGAAAATGTTAGGAAATCTCGTAATTTACGAGATCGAGTTAAATGGAAAGCTAATAGTTGTGTGTATATTTCCTTATTGTTAAATAGGTAGATTCCCTATTATCAGATATATATACCTTATTAAACAAGTTAAAATTTTTGTATTAATAAACCTATTGGCTAATAAATAAATTTTTTAAAAAAACTATTATATTTCTAAGCTTTCTTCAAAATTTATCATTATATATATTCACTATTATCTACAGGAAAACATAACTAATCGAAATGGTAATTAACTAACTTCTCAAATAGTACAAGTTATGTCTTTAAATGGATAAGACCAGGCGCTAATAACACTAAACAAAAGATGCTATTTGAAGCACCTGAGGGGTGCCACGTAGGACAAAAAAACCCTCCTCGTGTGTGCCACGTGACGCACATCCAGAACTTGGGCCGCCATCTCGCTGAAGCCCAAAGCGAGGCCTTTTTTTCCTCTAGCCGAATGGGCCGAAAAAAAAACATTTCTTTTTACCTCGCCGATAAATCTGCGATTTTAACCTAGACGGCGATTTCTTTTTCACGATTGTTGCTGGTGAATTCTCAGGCGGGATAGTCGTCTCCCTCGCCGACAAATCTTCGATCTTACCCTAAAGGGTGAGATAGTGGTCTCCTTCAGCAAGAAATCTTCAATCTTACCCTACACTGCGATTTCTTCTTCGCGCCTAGAGGCTATGGAACCTCGCGTTTCGTAAGGTAATTGTCTTCTTTCCATATTGAATTTGTTATTTCTTATCTCCCAGACGCGCCTGATAATCTAATTTCGTTCACTGTTTTGCATATCGGTGAAGCTCCGCCGCCAACGCCTCTGCGCAAGCAGAATGGGCTTTGTGGGCCTAGAGGGCTTTGCGGGCTTCAAGGTTTCCACTCCATCTCGCTATGGGCCACTGTCGGGCGTTCAAAAGAGGACAAAATAAGGTGCGTAAGCCCATTTAAAAGCCCATTTAAAAGCCCATTTAATTTCTCTAATTTTTTAAATAAAAAAACTAACGGGTTTTTACTTTTTGTTCCAATGGTGGACCGGGTTGGGGCGCTAATGATGGGCCAGTATTTCGGCCCAACGCGAAAACAGTTAGGTATGTTTTTCATGGGCCAGTATTTTGGCCCAAACATATTTTTAATTTTCTTTTTACGCATACATTTTACTGTTTTCTAGTTTTTAGGCCCAATGTCGGTTCTGTTTCTTCATAACTCTGCTGGGCTTAGTGGGCTTATCGATTGGGCTTCTGAGTAGTCTAATTTCAAAGGTGCCCCAACGTGGGCCTCGAAGCCGTACGCAAGCCCATAATCATTAGGTACGTCTTCTTTACGGATCCTTAATTCGGCCCAAGTACAAATGCATTTGACAAATTTGGTTTTGACACTCTGATTTCTCTTCCTACTATTTTTTTCTGAAACTTCATTTAATTACTTTACGTTTTCTAATTTCTACCGTCTATGATTTTTCATATTTCCACGTTCTGAAACTAAATTCAATGACAAATTTGATTTTGGCGCTCTGATTTCTCTTCTATTATTTCTTTTAAAACTTCATTTAATTTCTTTATGTTTTCTAATTTCTACCGTTACTGATTTTTCATATTCCCACGTTCTGGAACTAAATTCAATGCGGCTATTATACCACTTTATTACTTCCGCCATCATGCTCTCACTGAGGTATATTATATACTCTGTTTTTAGCAAGCCAAAAATCACAACTCTTCTACATTTAAATTACTAAACAATGGCTTCTTTAAAAACTTTCGATGATTTAAAGGGAGAGTTTTGCAAGGATGATGTGTTTGTAAGGCTCCTTCACTTTTGGGAGGCTCGCAACTTCAGGCGGGGGAATACGCTTATCGGCCTTGAATTTCTCTTCATCAACGCCAAGGTAAGGCTGCGCCTATTTAGCACAAATTCTATTGCTCACGGATATTTCTAACAGTTTATAATGTCCTTACAGGCGGTAACAATCCAAGGTTTCATAACGGCAAACCGCGCTTTGCGTTTCAAGGGGATGTTGAAGGGCAACAGTGTGTACAAGCTGAGCAAATTTATCATAAAGGCTTGCAAAACAACTTACAAGGTATCATCCCATGACAACATGATTATCTTTACTGATCAAACTTCATTTGTCGAGCAGACAGAAAGTCCTGCTCCGATAGAAACACAAAAGTTCAGGATAAGGAACTTCCAAGATTTCACGGACATTGCTGACACGCATACTGAACTTTTTGGTAAGGATACAGTTTTTCAACTCTTTTAAAAATAATTATCCATTTATGTCACTGTATATAGTTAGGTAGGTAAACTTAATTTGGGTTATATATGATAAATTTATCCTCGCTTTATCAAGTTATATGATTAAGTCTTTTCTACTATAGACTTTCGTAATTCTGGAGAGTTAGTAGCCTTTGTTAACACTACAGTAATATTAGTAAGATTTTTTAAACTTTTCTTTCCTAATGTTACCGTTGTTTTCATTACAGATATTATCGGGCACATACGGCTAATCAATGGAGCAGATTTGCAGTCTCAGACCCCACTCGGTGCAGCTCCAGTCTCAGGCGGTGGGACGTCAAATGAAATGATATTCCTGCACGTTCAACTGGAAGAGTAAGTGTATTAAGATGTTAAGATAGCCTTATGAAATTACTTTATGTGTTTTGAAATCGTTACTAACTTTTCTTTCTTACAGTGGAGAAACTGCCCGAGTTTATCTTTGGGAGAACATTGCATCTGCATTCAGAGGTAGATGGAATGACATGGAATGAAGTCCGCTGTGGTGTTGATCACCACTTTGAATGCAAAGACCTTAGGAGGTTTGTTAATATCTTAACTTTTTTTTGTTATAGTTTTAGTTACTTGAATGTAATCTAATCGTACTCTTTTTTTGCAGGTGTTGTTACATTAAGCTCAACAGCTGCATCACGTTTGTTATTCGATGGAGACATATTTGATACGAAATCGTATCTATCAAAGTAAGATACTTATGTGTTTTTAAATTTTTAGCTGATGTATGATAATTTTGGATACGCATATGTTTATGATTATGACCTATGTTTATGTTTATTCTTCACAGGTTTGGAGCAAACAGAGAAGATGCAGTAGCTGTTAGCAGGTCGCGGGTTGGGGTGACAAAACCGGAGGCTGTCACTCTTAATGACATTCACACTTTCCTGGCAAACGAGACTCCACAGGTTTGTCTATGCCCTTTAGCTTTAAACATGTTACAAATAGTCTAAAAAACCTGCATCAAAATTTGTAGGTCGCTAGCTTTGTTTGTGTAGCAACAATTAAGGAAGTGGTCGTAGATTACGGATGGTATTTCATATCCTGTACGAGTTGTCGTTCGAAAATGGATAGGGGAGATGATAAGCTATACTGTACCAATTCCAAGTGCAAACGACCCCACAATGTGGGCCTAATCAGGTTAGTCTCTGTTGCAAAACTCAGAAACTTGAAACCGTAAGACATTACTGTTGTATTCCAATATGTTCTGTCCAATTTTATACAGTGCAATTTTCGTATCTCTTAAACGTGCAGGTATCGGTTGGAGACAACCGTTAAAGATACAAACGATGGTGTGGCAACGTTTGTTATTTTCGACAAAAAGGCTGTGAAATTGATTGGAAGGCAAGCATCTGATTTGGTGGCAGAGGTGTGTTAACTAACATTTGCTTCTACACACACTAAAATGTTTTTCTAATCTTATTTTGCAATCTTTTCAGATTGCTGAGACTGATGCAAACGTGGAATCTATGTCAATGCCACCATGCATTCTCGACATAGTCGGGCAGAGATGTAAATTTCAGGTGAAGCTGACGTTGTTCAATTTCTCAGCTTCACGCCAAACAATTACGGTATCGCGCATTATCGAAGAGAGTCTTCGTGATGGTGATACACTGGACATCAACAACATTAGCACCGCAACCGAGACATGTGAGGTCGGAGAAAACAGTAACAAGAATGAGAAACGTCCGCGTTATGCTTGAATTGATTTGAGTACTGCAAAAAAAGATTTTAATGTTGCACTAATTTTATGTTCTCCGCTTTGTTTTCATTTAGACCATGTTTTCCTTTTTAAAAAATATTCAGACTTTGTTAATTTCGAGTTTATTATTCAGACGTGAGTTTCATATTTTTAAACATTCAAGTTTTTTATTTCTTTTAGTACATTAACATGTTAATGTCAATTTCTCGGAAGGTTTGCTTAGTATTTTATTAAAAATATTAGCTAGACATTTATATTAGACTTTTCTAAACACTTTTGTAATATTATTGTCTTTTTTAATGATTGTTAGTAAAAAAATAAAAGATATAAAAAAATACTCTTTACAAAGATATAAAAAACTAGTTATACTAATACAAAGTTCTTATTTGGGGCTCCTTAAGCCATCAACATCATCAAAAAGTAGTTATAAAAAAGGACATGTGGCAGCAGCATATTGGCTGGTAATAAAATTAACATTAGATTCAATTTATTTTGAAATTATAGTAATTAAAATATTTAATATTGGATTGATTTTAGGTACCCAGATATTAATATAATATCTTTTAATTTATTATGTAACGCAAAGAACTTGACTAACACATATTATAGAATTATGCAGGTAAATTACAGCTTCACTCGACCCTAAACAGCAGATTCTTTTATGACAAATCCATACCGGCAATACGAAAATATCACCAAAAAAATAGAAAAATGTTTTTGAAGCACAAATGGGATTAGAAAATGTCATTTACAAAGACCAATCGGAGCGATAAGAATGCTGATTTATATTTTTATTTCACTTCTCTATTTCTGGTTTAAAGGTTTATGATTTTTAGACGTTCGACATATTTGATTAGTTTTTTTTGTTATTCTTATTTAAACTTAAACGTTATCTACACGGTTTTCAGCTCCGTATTTTACCCAATATAAAAACAAAGTAATACATGATTAATAACAAAATTAACAACAAATCTATCATCAAAAAAAAATTTCCAAATTATAGAAAACAAATTCTAAACACCTTCGCGCGTAGCACGGAAACCGACCTAGTTATTTTAAAAAGTACATCAGCAAAAACATAAGTCTAAAAAATGCCACGTGGCAATACAATAGAAAAAGAAGTCAAATCTTTCCATCTTCCTTTTCCTAAAAAAGAGAATTTCAAAAAACTTTTAAAACAGTATATAAAAAACTGACAGAACTCTTAATCTTCCTTTTCTCTTCTTCATTAAAAATTAATAAAATCTAAAAATTACCATCATAATTATTCACGCCACCACAATCCTTACTTTTCCTTTTCCTTTTCTTCTTTTTCATTCTAACTTCTCTCTTAGTCGATGGGTTATCTCTCCTACAAAGCCGGATCCGCCGTAGCTATAGCCGTCTCATCTTCCCAATCCACCTCCGAACCCGTCGTTAGAAAAGCTTCTCCTCCCGAATCTCCCCCTGAAGACCGCCCTAAACTTCGTCGTTCCAGCATCACGACCTTGAAGCAGCCACAGGTGGAATCACCATCAACAATATTCTCGGACGTTGAAGCCATGGCAGCATCTACAAAGACGTCATCGGTTCCCCTCCCGTTCGCCGCCAAGAGGCCTTCGAAATCAAGGGAAATCACCCGGACATTCCACAACAAATTTGAGGGTACAAAGGTTTGTGTGAATCTTCCAATACTTTTCTCCAAAGGTTTTCGCTGTCTCTCTGTAACGGTATTTTGCAGAGAAAGCAGAAAAATATATGCATATTTTGGGATTAATTGCAAACTGTAACCTTTTGGACAATTTTTTTTGGTTTGTGTTTGGGATTAATTGCAAAGTGTAACGTTTTGTTTTACTCTTTTGTTCTCTTCTTTGTTTATTTAGTTTGGTTTTAAAAAATTTTGAGCATTGTTTGATGCAGAAACATAAGGTATCCAATTCCTTTCCTCCTCAATTCAGTCTTCTCAATAGATTCTGGAGATACATTTTAGACCGTGAGGTTCCTACCAACCTTCTTCCATAGCTTTTCTATATCGTAAAACCTCTAAATCTTATGCAAATGTCCTTCACTGTCAAATGTCCTTCACTGTCTTCATGTTCCAGCATGGTTCTTCAAAAGACACCTTGTGGGCTTCATTGTCAAATAGCTCCTCAGCTCTATTTCTGATCTTCTTAAACATTGTAAGTTTCATACCATGTCATGGTTTTTAAGAAAGGTATAACATGAAACATATTGACGAGGATAATTCTCTGCTAATCTCTACATACAAATTTACTTATTAAGTTAACAAGAGCTCAAATCAAACGAAAGATATATGCTTCCCACAAGATTAAAAACAAAGCTAGAACAAAAGCTTCATGATTTTGCAAATTTCAGGCATAAAGTTTCAAATTTTCTATGTATACAACACTCAAAATAGTGTCGTTTCAGTGCTCTGTGAAACTCTACATGCAAATTTGATATTAAGTTATCAAAAACACAAATTAAGCTAATGCGATATGCAAGAAAGCTACATGATTCTACAATTCCAAGCATTAAGTTGAAGTTTTATATGTGAACAACACTCATAACTGTATCCTTGCAATGCTCTACCAATATAATAATCTGATATTTAAGTTAACAAAAGCATAAATCAAGTCAAAAACATATTGTTTTCCACAAGATTAAAGGTAAAGCTTCATTATTCTGCATTTTTTATGCATTAAGTTTGAAGCTTTTCATGTGAACAAGACTCATAATTGTATCGTTGTAATGCTCTGCCAATCTCCAACACTCACAATCGTTTCAATGCAATGCCCATTTGTCACATTGCATCGAATAACACCAGAAATTCACCTGCAAATCAGTTGGAAAAAAAAATTTGTTGGTTTCAGTTAATAGACAGAAGAGGCTAAACCCTTAGAAGGAAATCTTCTTTTTTGATAACCAAAACTCTCAAATCAGTTGAGAGGGTTTTAGCCCTAATTGCTCCATAACTTCAGCTGCTCCACCACCAACAACAACCAATACATCACTCTCATCTTTTTCTCCTTTTTACTTTCATCAAGAAACAACTAACAATTCACACAAATAAACAAACAAACAAGAAATGAAATTGCTAAAACTACTAATAAGAAAAACTTACCTTTTCGGCTAAACTGTTTATAGCAGTGGCAGTGAAAATCCTCCTTCTCCTGCTGGTTCCACATAACAAAGCTTTTACAGGAACCCAAAAGGGCTTAGCTAATTTCAAGATCATTACCCATTCAAATTTCTAAATTTTTTTTTCACTTAATCCCAAAAGCTACACGTTAAAACTCTTCAGTTGTGTCAATTGAAGAAACAACTATGGTGGTGATGGTGGTAAAGATTTCAGAACGACATCGTTCCTTCTAAAGCCAAAAAAATAAATTTAGATGTGTGCCACCAAACAAAAAAAATAAAAAAATTATTGATATTTTATATTGACGAAGATAAACACATCATAAATAAATGAAAAATATAACAACAAATACTATCTGAACATAAAAATTAGAAAAGTAATAAAAATAAAAAATAACACACAAACCCCACATATGCGGGGTGAAGATCTCTAAGTCCGAGCGACACAAAATCAGAGCTACCATGTAACTTTTTTTAACTAAAAATTTGTAAATAATTTATAATTTCTAAAACACTCGACCTCGCCCAAATTAACAAAAAAAGCCTTCAAAAGATGTTTTCGACAAGATATGCATGATATAAAGAATATATCTACAAAATTTATAGGCAAACTCAGAAGTTATCCTAGGATTGCTACTGTACGCACCACAAAAATAAAAATAAACTACATTAAAATTGTGTGTCAAAATAACAAATTAACATATCAATTTCGTGCAAGTGCACAATGGTCCGACTATCTATAAGTGGTAAACAAACGGCCAATTTTCATAAACTCTTGAACATCAAAAAATGGAAGTACTCAATCATCTTTGTCACCAACATCAATCCAAAAAACTTTAAAAGTACACACATAGTAAATTAAGATTCTACAAATCAACCATGACATGTTCAAACATATCTGAAAAATGATGCAGAAAATTACTAATTGCCTCAGCTCCAGCAACATGATTTTACTTTGACAATCATTGATGCTATTAGAAACTTCCGAAAAACAAAAAGGAAACTACTTTAGAATAGTAAATGGATTCACGCAAACTATCACCCGACGAAACCAATGGAAGCAATATGAATTCAGTTTTTTTTCATAATTAGTGTGTTGTAGCTTACTTTTTAAGTAGACCAAAATGTTATCCTTTTAAAAAAATCATTATTGTCTTCGTGTTCTACACAAAAACAACTCTATAGATTTCTCTATTCTACAACTACATCAAATACAAAATGAAAAAAATATTGTAACTATAAACAAAAAATAGAATTAATCATTTACAAAACAAACGTCATACTATAACTAATATAAAAAACATGAAACTCCCCTAAACAGCCGCCACTTCTTTTCTCCCCTTCAAAATCTAGGTACAATTCTCATCCACAATTAATTAAACATGAAACTCCTTTGATATTTTCTTTAAATTTATATAATAACTTATTTGCTTAATAACTCTTAATGTTTGAATTTGTGTTTTTACAAACATGCAAGCAATTCAACAAGAGTCCAATTGAAAGATGTACAACTATGAACAAAAAAATTTCAACTCAAACAGGTTAGTTACCTCTCCTTTCCGAGATATGATTGTTTTTTATGTTTTGGCTAAATAATATATAAGGGAAAAAAATATTTTAGAGATATGTATTAAAATTTTATATATAATACGAATATAAAAAAAACTATTCTACATATAAAACGTTTTCTATTTTCAAGTACAATAAGGGGGAAAAATATTTCATTGAAAAAAATTTAAGATACAACTATTTTGGTGTTTTAAATAAAGTTTACAAAAAGTGTTTTTTTTAATTCTTATTCTATTTATTTGTCAACTATAATTTATCTTTTTAGTATACTTTAAATCCATCCAACTAATATGACTCAACAAATAAGTTTATTTAATAAATGTGATTAAATAGTTAAAATCATTACATTGAACAAAGGTAACTTTCATTTCTCTTTAAATCCAATAAATGAACTAATATTTGAGTACACATTAAATTTATCAATGTGTGCTAATCACGGGAAAAAAAAGATGGCATAGGCAGGATACGGACGATACATGGAAACGACAAAATAAACCCAGAAGACCAGTCACAGATGATTGTGGGATTGTTGCTACACAGGTAGAAATATAATTAACAAACACATTCTCATCTTTGTATAAATAGTTAAAATTTAAATATTTGTTAGGTTATAATGGTAAAGCTAACTATATGGGGCGAACAAGCGGCGGATTTTCGTAACCTTTGTAGAATCAAGAATCGCAAGTTCTTAACTATTTTGGTTACAAATGTGAATCCTAAAAAAAAGAAGGTACGTCCATATTAATAAATATTCACTAATTTATTATGTAATGCAATGAAGTTTGCTAACACATATTTTGGAATTATGCAGGGAAATTAGTATTTCAATCGATCATAGGCACCATATTTTACTTTCACAAATCAATTCCGGCAATAAAGAAGTATTACAAAAAAATGGGAAAATATTTTCAAAGCACAAATGGGATTAAGAAATCTCGTCTACAAAGAACAGTAGGAGCGAGAAGAATGCCGTTTTACATTTTAATTTCAGTTTTCAATTAGTGATATAATTTTTGTGCTTTTTACAAATTGGACATCATTCAAGCTTTTTTAATTACTCTTACTTAAACTTTAAAAAAAATGTACATGGTTTTCTAATTCATCATTTTATCCAACACAAAAAAAATAATACATCACCAAAAACAAAATTAACAACAAATCTACGGATCAAAGCAATTTTTAAAATTTATTAAAAAAATTATTTACATCATCTACGCGTAACGCGGAAACCGACCTAGTTATGTCTTTAAAGCTTTTGATAATTCCCTGGCATTTAATTTAAATGTAAAGGTTAACAACTCGACATTTGATGTAAAGATTAACAACTCGACATTTATTGGGCTATAATAATTCTCTGGCCCATTATTATATTCATTTGTATATTATAATTCTCTGGCCCATTATTATATTCATTTGTATATAATTCGATGGGAATTAACAACTCGTTTTGATCTTATTTTAAGAAACTATTAATTTATTAACACAATGCATCTATGTTGTGCCATGTATATACCTTGGACCACCACGAAGTCAGACAAGATCGTCTTAAAAGCTGCATGAACAAAAATAGAAAGAATATCATAATATTAGTACTAATATTAACAATTAATAAATTGAATATTGATTCACTGGCTAAACAGATCTAGGACCAAAGCTTAAGAGCTATCTAGAAATCCACCTTCTTTTAGCTGGTTGTATTTAGAATCATTTACCTACAATAGGGTACTTGTCGACATATATATGGAGACACTTGTCCTAAACACATTTAATGAAAATGTTTAATATATAGATTAACGTGTTAATGACAAGATTTGTTTAGTTGTTAACCATGTGGTTAAAGCACCTAATCGCGATATAGAATGCAGAGTGACAGGTTGGAGCTCGAAAGAAGCAAAGATAAAGGAGAGAGACTATATTATAATGACTGTAAATGTATATATATGGAAAGCATATGACTTCGATGCCACATCGGTAATGTTTGACCGTAAATGTACATAACATATACATAATTTTATGGAATCATATTAATAAGAGTATAGGTTTAATCGTGAAGATTGTGTAGCAGTGATTCATGTCTTAATCAAGTAATTCGGAATCCATAGTTTCCTAACATTTACAAGCATATAAATTAAAAAATTGTTCTTTTAGGAGTTTTTTTAAAGAAATTCTCTATGAAAAAAAAACTCGACCTTCTAAAAAAAAAATTGAGACAAATTTATATTTGGCCTATTGACACTGGAAATATAATAAAGTTGGATAAGATATAGTGTGAAATAAAAAAATACATATAATTTTTTTTAAAATACGATGGAGGACACATATAACTCCAATTGGGTCCCTAATTCTATTCTTTAGCAAAGATAATGCATCACCAACAGAGCCATCAGTTAGAAAAAAAGCTTCAAAATTTATTGAGCTATTCAGACTGATTGGAAGTATTGATGAAGATGAAGTAAACTGAAATGAAACATGATCTTACTTAAAATTTGGCTCTCTAAAGGAGCAGTCAAATATACTTATAACAAAAAGTTGTGAAAGCAATTGGAATTTTAATTTAGAAAATCGAAAAAGAAACAAAAGCGATAATATTTTTTAATACTAATTAATTTTAGTATTTTTTCTTTTAATGATAATCGATTTTTAAATGCTATTTTGTATTAAGAAAATAATACTATTTTAAATCTGTGTAATTTTTTTCTTAATTTCTTTTATAAATTTTTGTAATTCATTACCGATTGTTTACTTGTTGTTGATAGAAAGTAGCTGATTACTTTTGTGTATATACTGATATACATTAGATCCTCATGGCTTAATGAGCAAGAAAATGTCTCAAAATAGAATAGGTGAAATAAATTTTGCCTAAAGAAAACTACTAAAGCGTCCAAAAAGTAAGAAGCTTTTAACGTTTAAAAAAATGAAAAAGAAACTAATCTTAATTTCTTTATATTATGTTTAAAATAAATAAAATGATTTCGCATAAGCATTTTCTCTCTTTTGTTATATATGTTTCATACCAAAAAAAAATAATATATATATATATATATATATATATATAATATATATATCAATACTTTATGTTAAAATGATTTTTTTTCCGTCAAAGTAAAATGATATTTTAATAGATTGAACTTGTGAAATTTTATTATTATACCTTTTGGTCTGCCGTTACGTGTTCTGAATACAAACATCTACATGAGTTCTAAAAAATGCGACAGAAATTTTTGGAACATATATTACAAGAAAAATAAATTGTAGCACAAAAAGTATTACGATTTAATTAGGTCTAGCATTTTATTGACAAAGGTATACAAAAAACGTATTTCATTTTCTCATTTGATGAGGTTTGATTGTCTGATAAATATAACTCATTGGCTACTAGCCTACTATCATCCCATCATATGATAATTTTTTTTTAAAGTTGTAAATAACATAGAGATTAATAGAGTATTATCCCAAATGAGTAAAAAGAACTAAAAAAACAATAAAATATTGTCTCAAAGCATCATATATACTATTCAAAATGGTATTACTTTATTATGTGAGTGTATTTCGTTTGTCTTTTATCATTTCTTACTAACATACAAAATGTGAGTTATCAATATCATAAACTAGGTCGCCGAAACGTGTCCTTATCGGAATGATCCTAGTTAGGACAAAACATTAAAAGTTGAAACTCACATGCTTTCGTCGTTCGTCTTGTTTCTCATTCGGGGGGATCTCTAAAGACATACGTAAACCATTTCTTATAAATTTTCCCGATTTATAATCCAATCAAATTCAATTAATTTGGTTAAGATTCTCATCACAGACGCAATGTTTTTGTGTTAGTATTAGTTAGTTATCTTCATATATATCAGAAGTAACAGTTGTTTGTTGATAAGTATTTGCCTATTTAGGATAAGATGTTTAATTTTCCTCTGATTCATAATTAAAAGTTGTAAACTGAAACATTCTTGTTGCATGAATAACTAACGAACACGTCATCGTGCATATGAATCTTTGAGTCATGTAATCTTCATGTCTTTTCTGAATTCGTTCTTGAAATCCATTTCTTAAACCAGCTATCTTCTGTTAGATTTAATTATGGGAATATATAACTCGTAGCTTCCAAGAAGAATCATGCTCAACAACAAAATTGCAATATATTTTTAAATACAAAAGGATCGAAACAATAATTTGAATGAAAAAAAGGAAAATGCTGTGAATTGTGTGATCATGGTTGAACCGATAATATTTTCTCTGATCTGTTAAAAAATCATCACCTTTTAAAACTAAAAAAAACTAATCCGAATTTATCACCATAATAATGTATTAAGGAAATTTAAAAAAATAAAAAATAACAGCGAAAAACTTAAAAAAAAACAATGGCGGCTATTGCTAATCGCGCGACCTGATTGGCCGAGAGAAAGTGCTGGAACAAAAGATTAGAACACGTGTACGAAGGGGAGAGGAGGTCTACCTGCGAATCTGTGGAAGGTAGACACGTGGTCAAACCCATGTGCTTCCCTTATCCCCCTTTCCCTTTCATTGGCGTGGAGCGATGAAGTACGGAAAGAAAGTCAAAATATTACTTTTAAATAAATAAAATAAAAATTGAGAAAATTAATTTCTTTCAAAATATAGTACAAATTCTATGAATTACAAATATCAAAAGTATAATATAATAAATTATTAATTTATTGAAAAATTAATTAGAGCGATAATTTAATCTAAAACTAAAAATTTTTATAAATTTATCAAAATATAAATTTATTGAGTATTAATTTATAAAATTTATATCATATATAAAAAAATATACTGTATTAGAACTAAATTATATTTACTTTTCAAAAATATTAAACTAGATCACACCATATTATTTTTTGTATGCTTTTAGTTCTAACAAAATTTGAATAGAACCTTTATTATTCAAATAACTAGTGAGAATATATAAACAAATTTTGATATTTGACATAAAATTTTGATAGTCTTCTAATGCTATAAATAACATATATATTTGAAAACAAAAATTAAACAACAAAATGAAAATATCTAAAGCGAAAAAAATAATAATAAACAATAAAATATTTTATGATAAAAATGTTATTACTTCTAAATTATTACATAATAAATTATATTTAAAATAATTAAATCTCCGACTTATAACATTTGAAATACCAAAATATGAAAAAATTAAATTATTTATAAAATAGAAATAATCTATTATAAAAAAATATAATCAACTACAAACATATAAAGCACATATATATAATTCTTTTGATAGCTATTATTAATTATTATTATTATTATAGAATGATTACTTATGTTACATTACAACTTTATATTTTACTTTTGAAATTACATTAAAACTGTATATTTTATTTTTGAAATCCTTTTTTTTGTGGATTCCCTAATAGCAAAACATGAACACAACAAAAAAAACACAAGCTTAACCTCAAAAAGCAATAAGAAATATAAAATCCAAGAAATTAATTAATTTACAAGTGTATCTAAATTTTAATCACTTGGAACAGTTTTTGTTAGTTGAAGAAGAGAGAGAGAAGAACAACCAAATTTTGTTTTTCTTTTACTTTTTTTCCCACCTCAACTCTATGACTAAGCAAAGTATGTCGTCATTTATCATCATAAAAAGAAGGAAAATAGACAAGTATAATACATTAGAAATTTAGGATGCATAGGCAATTAAATATTTTATATAAGAGTTTTAGAACGCATAAGTGTTTGTATCTAGATAAAGTTTTGCTTTAAATTGAATGAAATTACTGAAAATTATTTCATTAGAATACCTAAAGTATTTATATATTTTGAGTAATTTTATTTTTATTTTTTTTTGTCAACAGTTCAATAATACGCATTAAACTGGACTCGAATCCAAATGGTGATATTGGATGGCACTAGTACAAGCGGTTAGGTTACAAGTTTTGGTTAATAATTTTGTTTCTTACACAAAAAATTTGATATACACTATTTTTTTAATTTGAGTAAGGAAGGAAGAGTGGGAAAACAACTATAAAAGAATAGAGATAAATGCATAGACAAGAACTTGGATTCTACATACTAAAATGTACATTCTGTTTGTATTTTATTTGACACCTTTCACAATCTGGTTTCTTATTTCTATATAATTAAAACATACAATTTTGTTCATTTATAATCATTTACAGTTTTTTACCTTTGTATATTTAATTATGAAATGAAAATAAATGTATAATTTAGAATATAATCATGAAATATGACATTGAATTAATATTGTACGAAAAATTAGGGTTGAACATAAAAAAGTACTCACATATTTTTCTCTGGATAAAACCTTCTATATGCTTATTTAATTAAACCATTCAAGTATTTTAGTTTGTGCTTGATTTGTTATAAACATGTATGTATATATCTTAATTACAAATACTTAACATATCGGCAGTATTTGGTTTAATCTTGTCCAAAACAGTTATAAGAGATGAGAAGCTAATACTTTTTTCTATACTTACTGAAGTCATTTACCACTGGTTCTAAAACTCCTCCTCGTTTTCTTTAAAATCCAATGCGAGTTTAAGTTTTGACTTTGTTTTAAATTATTACACTAATTGTTCGTACACATCGCTTCCAAACGTTAAACCTCTCTTACCATATATTATAAGTATATAAGAGAGACACGTTTCTCTCCCTTTTTATGAATTTAAAATTTGACAGAGTCCACATCTACAAGCAATTAAGACTCTAGTAACCCCTTAAGTTAAATAAAGATAAATACTGACCAATTCTATTACACAAGGATAAACAATTACTCTTACTTTTCACTTTTATACATTAAACATATAATTTTTATTGTTTTATATTTAATTAATAAACACGAAAACCTATTCGAACTAAAATAAAATAAAATTTAAGTTAATTTAAATTATTTTATTTTTTATTTTTTCTTAGTTTACAAAATCAATTTGAAATAGAAAAAGATTACATGTTTTATATTTTAATGATATATTTTAGGTTCTTTTACAAATCAGGACTCGATCTACTATTAATTTTAAAATTCAGTATAATGGTGTGATATACTATAATTTAATATTTAAAATAGACATTGGTATCAATATACTATAATTATATAAAAAGCTGCTACATATTTTTAAAATACGTTTAGAAAAGAACAATAATATAAAATTATCAAGATTTTTATATATATAATATTGGGCGCCAATGTTTCTTAGATTATACTATAAACATATGATGTTGATATGCTATATTATATAAACAGCTTGGACAATTATATTTATTTATTGTCTAATTAGGAAAGGTTAGCTTATTTAATCCCTACTTCACACGTATTATGTTTAAAATACATTATGTTGAATCGTATGTAAAATTGAAATGGTTCAAATATTACTTCTTTTGAAGAAGTTTTTTTGAGTGTGGAGCATTTTATTTTCTTGTATTGATTAGATACAAAAATGTTTTCGAAAGTTTTCCAAAAACTACGAAACAAAAGTTATAATAGAGATAGAGACAACCATCGTAAGTGAAGCATACGCCAAATGATAGCTAACTAAGATGTTTAATAAATCGATGTGAATATTATATACTGTCACAAAATAAACTCAGTTGTTTCTATGTTTTCTTCGCAATATATCAAATCAGACGTACGCATCTACGTTTGATTTGTATTAACGAAGTCAATCTAATCGATTACTCTTAATTAGTAAACTAATGCTGATATGTCGATCAAGATTCAAAACTCATTTTTAAAAATGAATCTTTTTGTACTTAATTTAATGTGTTCTCGAGATTAAAAATCGGATTAAAGAAAACTATAGAAAGAGTTTATACTGAAGAGAAGAGATGAGAGTAAAAAAGTAAACAACCTTTTGAAAGACAAGTCACTTATATTGTCTCTTTTAGTTTGTTGCTTAGGCTTATCCATATGATGGTGATAACGACTTCCTCTAATCCTCTCACTACACGTAAAAACTTTATCGCATTACATTTTTTCATTATATATAACGAGAATTACATGTATAAAGACTGCATGTAAATATCTATTTATACCTTGAAATTAATATTCAAATTGGAAAATCTTCATATGAATTCACAGGAAATAATATAAAAAACATTTTCTATTTAGATCATATATAGTTTTCGATCCAAATAGTGCTTTAAAATATATATGAAGATCTAATTATTAATTTCTATAAAAATGAATTTTCTATTTTGATTGATATTGAGAGGTTATTTCATTCTTTTTACATTGCATTCACATGAGTTCGACGAAATGATATTTGTGAAGTTAACAAAGTCATGTCTTTTCAACATGAAACATTATTAACGATGGTGATGTATTTGACTTGAGGAATTAGTAGTATTAATATACAAAGGGTCAATTACGTAATTTAAGAGAATATATATTACAGAATTAAAAATAATAATATAAAACTCTAATCAAACCATCCCTTGACACCTACTCCTCCTTTATAAATGATAAGTCTTCCTCTTCTCCCAACACATCTTCTCCTTATTGCAGAAAAAAGTGAGACAAAAAAAAACATCAATCTAAGAGAGATAAGAAGAAGATCTAGAGAGAGTTCAAGAACCATGAATGTAGATGATCATAATCTTCTACTCATTTCTCAGATGTACCCTAATGTCGTCTATACTTCATCAGTACCACAACAAGGTTTACACATGTTAAAGTCTCAATCTTTTTATTTCTTTATTAAAAAACCCCACATTTGGTTATACAACTATCATCAAGTGGGTCTTCTTTTCAATGAATGATAAATTTGTCTTGTTTTAGTCCTTTTCAGATACGTGCATGATCATGACTTAGACTCTGTGATAAGTTAAAACATTAGTCTTGATTGGTTTCTCTTTGACCATGCAGGAGAATCGAAAGCAGTGCGGCCGAGGAGGAAGAGGAAGAGCAAGAGTGTCACGACGGCGGAGGATGGTGGAGATGGAAGCAATGGGTGGTTTAGGAAGAGGAAATTGACTGATGAGCAAGTAAGAATGCTGGAGATGAGTTTCGGAGATGAGCATAAGCTTGAGTCGGAGAGGAAAGATCGTCTTGCTTCTGAGTTAGGGCTTGATCCTCGTCAAGTCGCCGTCTGGTTCCAGAACCGTCGAGCTAGGTGGAAGAACAAGAGGCTTGAAGATGAATACACTAAACTCAAGAACGCGCACGAAAACGTCGTCGTTGAGAAGTGTCGTCTTGATTCTGAGGTGCGTGATAGTCTTCTCTTTCTAAAAAAGAATTAAATTATTTTGCTATAATCTATTTATTTAAACATATATGGTAGAGTTAGATATGTTATAGATAACTTTGACTCGGTTCTCTTTTTTATTTAATCACAAAATTTTCTATTTGTGAACATAAACTAGTAAAATGCTATGCCTGAAAACTCAGTTTATTTTGAAAGAGAAAGGAAATTAATACCAAGTGAACCCAACACACTTTATAAGCAATTGAGAGAAAAAATATAAATCAAAATGTTAATTGAGTTTGAAATTTGTTTTGTTACTATTAGTCTATAGCTACAGCAGTAAAATTCATAAACTATATACTATTATTTATAATATAAAAACAATATAATACAGAAAGTGAACTGCAAAAAAACCAAAAGAATAAACAAAACAAAGTGTCATTTTATGTAATTATCTTTCCGTACAACTTTCGTTCGTTTTCTAGTGGTTGCTCACTTGCTTGTCTTAGTCACTGGGCCTCTAATCACTAGGCCCACAAAATAAAACTCATCAAATCAAACTCATAAAACATGATTAGCTATTAATGGTAATGTATTTTAACTAATCAAATAATCAACTTAATTATGATTTTCAGGTTATTCACCTAAAGGAACAGCTTCATGACGCTGAAAGAGAGATCCAACGGTTGGCACAAAGAGTTGAAGTAGCTTCAAGCAACAGTCCAATCTCATCTTCTGTCTCCGTCGAAGCCAATCAAACTACGCCGTTTTTTGGAGATTACGACGTCGGAGACGACGGTGACGGTTACGAGAACTTGTTCTTCTCACCGGAATACATTGATGGATTAGAATGGATGAGCCAATTTATGTGAAAACAACTAGCTAATTTTATTAGTATATATATCGTATAATGGTAGGTTTTATTTGTGATAACTAGATTAATTATATGATTGGTCAATATCTATAATATGAAGCAGAACGTAGATTAAAGCTATTGGGTCTACTTCGGTTGTGTAATATTGTGGATATCTTTCTCTATAAGCATCAATTGCTTAATTAGTTAATTAGGTCGAAAGCTGTCTTAATTTGTTTAACTTAAAGGTCAAGTCTAGACAATACAATGTATAAACTTGTTAATTATAAGTAAATTGTGATTCCTCTTTCTAATTGTATGTTAATGTTTTATGCATAAAAATTACGTAGCATTCATGGTTCTTCTTGAAGCTCAAACCTTAGAAATGTTTTATACTCGAACTATATGTGGATCTAATATCAAATCATTTACACTTGGTAATATAAACATAAATCACTAAGACATACAAAATAAACCCTAAATTATAATCCAGAAAAAACTATCCAACAGCAAATTATAAATATTTACACGATTTAATTCTAATTACTAAAACTCAACCCTTAAGAAAAACTCCTAATATATATATAATTAAAAAGTTAACTTATAAAAATGTCAAAAAAGCAAAATTTAATTAAGATTAGTGATATAAATTTAACTAAGGAGATGTCTCTCCTTAGATTAGTAAAAAAGACGCGTCTAGAAGATGTTATGTATTCAAGTTTTCATTTACCACCGAAATGGATACTAAATTTTTATATTATTTTTATATGATTTAATGATATATATATAAAAGCTGTTAGAAAAAAAAATTTAACTAAAGAATAAAAATAATTACGGTTTTGTTTGTTTTTCAGTCAGCTAATTAAAATTAAGTATTGGGAAGTTGCTTTTTTTTTTGCAGTGAACGACTTATATTTACGAACCATACGTGATAGTGTGATACGTATAAGAAACAGTACGTACATAATCATTGAATTAGAATACGGACCATTTGGAATCTATGGCCTGATAGAAACTAAAGCATGTCTTCTGGTCAGATTGGTACGTACGTGTTTCTATATGGACTGTGGAGATATATATTAATTATATATTTTTATAAAAATAAAGTACGCAATTTTCAATAGAAAAACCTTTTATAATAAATAATAATATAGTACGTAATAATAATATAAAATATATAAAATTATTGGTTTCTTTCTGCACAAAAAAAAAACTAATATAGGTTTTCTTTGAAGAACTTTTTGTCATCGTCTAACACATTTAGTGGTATGGTTTATAAAAACTAACGGCTAAAGGCATCGCACTCGCACATGATATACAAACACAAGCAAAACGACGATAAAACTTTAAATGTCGAAGGATAATATTTTGCCAAAATTTTATAAAGAAATTATCGGATAAAATATAACTCAATTAGGTAACAAAATAAATGTGGGTTCACCTCATGTGACAACAAAATTGGATAGCTTATGGACTATAGGACGGTCCAAAATATTGACTCTAGAAAATATCTTACCATTATAAGTTTATTATTTGAATCACAAAGATTTCAGATAATATAAGATGTCTGTCCACGTCTAGAATCAAAATTATATATAATATTACAATATATTAGTAATTAACTTCTTTTTTTCTGGTTAATACAATAGCTAAACTCAAAACTTAAGAAAGCTTAACTTTGTGGGTAAGGTTTTGAACCTATCTGTTCTATCAAGTGTGAGAGTTAAATGGTGACCTAAAGTTCATATTTTGTCAAATTAATTATGAAACAAAATGACAAATAAATGTGTATATATAGAGATAATGTTATATGCGTATATAAATGTGTCCAAAATTTGCTAACGAAAAGCGGAATCGAGACGTGATAAAAAGAAAGCGATTGGTGTAATTTTAGGAAATATATTGATATTAAGGTTTGAAGAAGCAACAGTGTATATGTACTTTTCAAAGTTGAGTCAGATTCATTATATTCATTGGAGTATAGAATGATATGTGTCAAAATATCATAGACTGATGTGTTGAAAAGTCGGTCATCTTTTTCTTGTATATTAAATTATTAAGATAAATATTTTTTTGATATTTTTATTTTGTACAATACTTTTGTAACGATAACAAATCGAAATGAACATCATAATATTCATTATACTTAACCCATAATGAAGAATAGGCATTCACTTGCCTCTATCATGTCCATACTAGTTTTTTTCTTTTTCTTTTCTTTAATTTGTATCTGTACTGTATATTAGTTGTTTGTGACACAAACTTTTTTTTGATTTTGTTTTTGTTTTTGTGTGATTTAATTCGTTACAGAAACATCATGACATGGTTCAAATATATTAATATATCTCTAGTCCTCTATATACTCTATTTCTATTACCTTAATTTTACAGATTTTATCAAGTTAATTATTCTGATATTCATCAAATGTCAAATGAATATACAAACTCTATTATATACAATTGTAACAGAAAAAAAACACATGGACAAAGCAATTCTTGACATATCTAATTTGGTTGTTAATTTTAGATAAAAAAACAAATTGAATGATCAAGAGTAGATTCAAAATGATGAATCTAAAGAATTAAGAATCTTAATGACGTAAGAAGAACAATGGAAAATATATATACATATACTATCAGACCAAAAGATTTGTAGTTAGTAACAAATCTCACATTACCTTTTTACTAAAGTAAAAAAAAAAATTGGATAGGTCCATCTAAACCTAACCGAACCAAGGTTTTGATTTTGATTTGGTTAATTAGATTAAACCGATCAGCATCATATTATTAAATGGGTTTTGGTTAATGTTTTTGACAAGCCCAAGTGTATGATTAAAGAAATGG
This sequence comes from Schrenkiella parvula, assembly GCA_000218505.1. NCBI lineage: Eukaryota > Viridiplantae > Streptophyta > Magnoliopsida > Brassicales > Brassicaceae > Schrenkiella > Schrenkiella parvula. The sequence goes on from CM001189.1 coordinate 14,564,418, forward strand.
CCCAATCGTAGCTAATCTCCATATTGTTGAACACACCTCATCATCAATCTCTTTAGTGGAGGAAGTTGTGTGTTTCTTCGTCTTCATTTCTTTTTTTTCTTTTTTTTGTCACTTTCCGATTTAGTACATGAAATATTTCTAAAACTGTTCCACATGCACATGACTGAAAAAAGCTAGAGCCTAAAGTGGAACGATTTAGAAAAATTGTCACATTTATAAACATTTCAAGATTGTTCGACATACACACACGTCCTCATTACTATATTGAGGAGAATATTCGTAAAGAATGATAGTGACGGCAAACAGCAAAAGCTAGACCCAAATGCGTCTCTTAACCGCGTGGGAGCAGTTAAAGAAGAGAAGTAGAGGTCAAGGAAGAAGATGGATTATAAATAGAGAGATTGTCACATCTCAACAAGATGAAGAATCAATACAAGTTCAAGAAGAAGATCATATACAAGAGAGTCATTTCAATAGCAATGGAACGCTATGGAACAACGAGCACAACAGTATGCGTGGTGAAACCAACTAAGGAAGTCATGTTCTACGAGAGGCATTACGAATATGGTGGCGAATGGACACACCACAGCTTCAGTTTCAACATCAACACCTAGTTACTTACATTCAACTTCGTATAGCATCATCCATATCCATATATCTATAATTAAAGTAAAATAATCTTGTTGATGCTGTAATAGATCTTTATTAATTAACATTGATATTAATCAACATATACATTTGAATGTTTATTTAGTATTTTGCTAATTGGCATTAAGAATTTTTTTATATATGGCTAAAATTAAATGAAGAAAAAAAACTAGAAAGTTGACAATTTTGATGGATTCAAAAGTCATTAAAGACATTTTAAAGAATCTAAAATTTTGTTCCAATGACATCTGTATCTTAATTTTTATATGATACGACTTTGTATAGTTGAAGTTTAACAGATTTGAAAATAAGTTGAAACTACATAATACAGTTTTGTTTTAATTTTTTAATAATCTCACATGGCTCAAACAGTCAAGCTGTGATTAATGATAACATTACAAAATCGATGAGACTTTTAAATGAGTCCAACTATTCAACTCTCACCTAATTCCAAACTAAATTTGGATAAAAAAAAAAGATTTTTTTCTTGCGTCATTACAAACTTCTTTGTGTGTTTCTTTTGGTACACTAATTAGTTTTTGACAACACTAAGAAATTGACATATGTATGTTTGTCCATACCTTCTTTTTCTTTCTTTATGTTTTTCAAGAAATGGATTAATTACCAAGGGACTTGTGTGTAATACTGCTATATCTCCTGTATTATGATGGAATCAAACTCATTTTATTATCAAATGATATTCTTGTAATAGCAAATTATAAAAGTGAATACAACAGATTAAAAAGGGAGATTTTATATGGTATGTTTACCAACTTTAAGAACTTGGTTTATTGAAAACTCTTCAGACCTATTATAATGTTTTAGCCAAGGATCCACTTAATATAAATAAGTAAATAACTTAGATTTTAACTTGCACCAAACATGGGATTAGAATATTGAATTATTCAAATTGAATTTATTTGTAGTGTAAAAAGTATTTAGAAAACATAAAACATCAGAAATTAGGAATTATTATAAATTCCCGACCATATGGTTTATTATATAAAAATGTTACACAACTGATATTTACTACCCTAATTATTTTATGACAAAATCTGGATATGGTTGTTGATATGGTTTGTGTCAGTCTGAAGTTCTAAAATTATATACGATAATCCAGATATAAATGTATATTTTATTGAAAAAAAACATAAATCAACATTGAAAGGTATATTCATTTCATCGAATTTATTTCTTCCCTTTATCTATTATGCTTTGATTTTTTTTTCTTATTATGTTCTAAACTTTCTTTTGAAATTCTTGCAATACGTTGTATCGTGGATCCTATCTATGTTTTCGTGACTTGCTTTTTAATAGAAAATCTCTTAATAAAACCAGAATTCTTATTTTAAGTTGAACAAAAATAATATTAACGACAAAACGTAAATTAACAGTTTATAATGCTTTTTGTATAAATTTTGAATTAAAAGATTGTAGAAAAATGATGTAATTTCCCGTAAGAAAAAAGTAGTTTAATGAAATTAATTTTTTTTTCTTAACATTATGATTTTACAAGCTTGATTAAGAAATAAAATTTATATTAGGTGGTGTTTTAATTAATCAAGTTGAGTTTTTCTAATTCTTTTAATAGTTTTTAATGTTTCTAATTTTGTATTTTGGGGTGAAATTTTAATATTTTTTGCATTATACATCAGATCAAAAGAGATAAAACATGAGAACGACATTATAGCCGTTTACAGTCTTTCATTTCAACTGCTTAACTGATGAAGAAAGTTACCAAATTTAGTTCTAGACCTATACAGTCTTTGTTTTAGAGAGCTATACCGATAATATGAAGTTGTTGGTAACAAATATTGGTTTATATTGGGTTCTGTGGGTAAAACGAGAGAGCCTTTCTTGATTTACTTTATGTTCTTGAGTTGCTATCGAATTCACAACTAAGAGGTAGTAAACGAAGATTATGTTGCGTCTCTAAGGTATATGTCATTTCTCTTCCACTTCTGGTAATGAGCTTTTTTAAATGTTAAAAGATCATAGCTCTGAAACTCTGAGTTTAGCATCTCCTGTCTTTCAATTATTGTCAGGCTTTTCACCTGATATAAGGCTCACAAGAACTATATAGATTAGCCTCATCTGAGTATGTATACAATAGATGTATAGATAAATGTATATGATTGTGTATTTTGAGCCCGTTTTAACATCTCTTGTTGGAGCCGAAGTAGGAACTTGCTCAACTTTACTCTCTTGTAGTCTCTTATTTTCCCAGAGAAGAACCTTATCTCTCTCAATGAAGAAGATAACCTCTCTCACACTCTCACTCCCCGATATATCTAGAAAAACTTATACGACTTATTCAATGTCGTTTAACAGACTTCCAGTTTAAGCTGAAGACCCAACTAAACCAAGATTTATACCGTACAGAGATGAAAAAATAGAAATAAACCAGAATACAAAGACATACCTTCATTCTTCAATGCACATGACTGAAAAAAGTTAGAGCTCAAAATGGAACGATTTAGAAAAATTGTCACATTTATAAACATTTCAAGATTGTTCGGCATACACACACGTCCTCATTACTATATTGAGGAGAATAATCGTAAAGAATGATAGTGACGGCAAACAGCAAAAGCTAGACCCAAATGCGTCTCTTAACCACGTGGGAGCAGTAAAAGAAGAGAAGTAGAGGTAAAGGAAGAAGATGGATTATAAATAGAGAGAGGGTCACATCTCAACAAGATGAAGAATCAATACAAGTTCAAGAAGAAGATCATATACAAGAGAGTCATTTCAATAGTGGGATAGTTGTGTTCCAATGGGAAAAGCAACAATTGACTCTGCTTCAAAACAGAGACAACTGGGACAAAAGGCAAGTTTAACATGTTTTCTTCGAACCCTTTTATGGCTTAATTTGAAGCATCAATGTATGTATACTATATGTATTACATTGCATTGTTAGGTTGATAAAAGCAGCTGCTTGGGATGAAAAGAATCAGATATTGGCAGGTCGGTGTGAAGTGAGCGATGGGACATGGTTTGGTGTTTCTAAAAATGGCCGAGTTGCTTTTCTTGTGGATTCATGGTTAATGTTCAATCACCTTGGTGTTGACCATGAATGTGGCTTCTGCCTCGAGTCGCTTCCTATCGATTTCTTGGAGGTCACTCATTAATGGTTCTTTACAATTCTTTTCTTGTTTTACACTATTTGGATCTCTTTCATCACAACGCTCTTTTACTATTCTTATAGAGCGAAGCGAGTCCAAAGGAGTATGCAGAGGAACTGGAACTGATTGCAAAAGCATACGAAGATGATCATGATGATGATGATAAGATACTGTTGACTTATAACCTAATTGTGGCAGACATAACTTCTGAGTCAATGTATTATATCTTCAAACCCTCGGTAAATAAACCAGTTCTTGAAATTCAAGAAGTTGCTTTTGGTGTACATACCCTTTCTTTAGACGGACTCGATGATACCGAATCTGCAAAGGTAAACTTAGTACGAATAATCTTGTAACACATCGAGTTGTTTTGATTTAATCAAAAACCTTCTTTTTATTAGGATGTACGTCTCAGAGACTTATATAATTCTGAGGTAATAAGCCCTTATGAAGACAGAGAACTACCATCCTTGAAGGAGCTTGCTTCGAAGTTCATGTATGATCGAGAGGAAGCTGTTGTAGGAAAAGTTCTTTCTGCGTTGTTTGTCGAATATATGGAGCAGCCTGCTTTTTTAGACGATGTAAGCATTTTGATTGATTTGCATAACGTTTTCATGTTTTTGTATCCTCACTAGCACTAACTACTTCTTTTTTCTTTGCTCTTTTTCGATTCAGAGTGACGAAAGGGAACGCTATGGAACAACGAGCACAACAGTATGCATGGTGAAACCAACTAAAGAAGTCATGTTCTACGAGAGGCATTTCGAACATGGTGGCGAATGGACACATCATGACTTCACTTTCAACATCAACGCCTAGTTACTTACATTCAACTTCGTGCAGCATCATCCATATCCATATATCTATAATTAAAGTAAAACAATCTTGTTGATGCTAAATAGATCTTAATTAATTAACATTGATATTAATCAACATATATATATATATATGTGTGTGTTTATTTAGTATTTACTAATCGGCATTAAGTGAATACAACAGATTAAGAAATATAAAAAAGGGTGAGATTATATGGCATGTTTACCAACTTCGAGAACTTGGCTTATTGAACTCTTAAAACCTATTAATGTTTTAGCCAAGGCTCCACTTAAATAAGTAAATAACTTGCACCACATGGCATTACAATATTGAATTCAAGTCGAATTTATTTTATAGTGTAAAAAATATTTAGAAAATAAAAAACATGAGCAATGTATTTTACTTTATATGAAAACGTCATAATGATAGTTTTGCTAAAAAGATTTATGGCAATAATTTTAAAAATTAAAGTACTGATTTATAATTGGATAAAAGTTTATTTTGTAGCTTTTAGATTGAGGTTGATCTTGCAATTTTTATAATCTAGATGATTTTTTTAAACTACAAAAACATAAATTAACAATTTATAATATTTTTTGTATAAATTTATCATAAAAAAATTTGTAGAAAAATAATGTAATTTTCCACCGGAAAAAGGTAGTTCATGAGAAATCAGTTCAAGAAGTTTCCTATACTTACATGTCATACTCTCTTTTTGATTCATGATTCATAGAACATTAACAAAAAATTTAGATTTTTACCTGCCATATAGCTTGATTAAGAAATAAATATTATATTAGGTAGTGTGCTGAAAAGTCGGTCCTCTTTTTCTGGTATATTAAAAAAATTATATAAGCCAAATATTTTTTTGATATTTTTATTTTGTACAATACTTTTGTAACGATAACAAATCGAAATGAACATCATAACATTCCATTTACTTCATTATACTTAACCCACAATGAAAAATAGGCATTCACTTGCCTCTATCGTGTCCATACTATTTTTTTTCTTTTTTCTTTCTTTTGTATCTGTAATGTATATTAATTGTTTGTGACACAAAACTTTTTTTGTTTTTTTTGTTGTGTGATTTAATTCGTTACAGAAACCTCATGACATGGTTCGAATATATTAATATATTCTTCATACACTTTATTTCTTTAACCTTAATTTACAGATTTTATCAAGTTAATTATTCTGTTATTCATCAAATGTCAAATGAATATACAAACTCTATTATATACAATTGTGACAGAAAGGAAACAAAAAAAAACACATGGACAAAACAAATCTTAACCTAGCTATTTGGTTGTTAATTTTTGTTAAAAAACGAAATGAATGATCAAGGGTAGATTCAAAATGACAAATCTTAAAAATTAAGAATCTTAATGACATAAGAAGAACAATTGAAAATCTATATACATATACTATCAGACCAAAAGATTTGTAGTTAGTAACAAATCTCACATTTCCTTTTTACTACTTAAGTAAAAGAAAAACAAAACAAAAATTGGATGGGTCCATCTAAACCTGACCGAACCAAAGTTTTCGAAATTTGATTTGGTTACTTAGATTAAACTGATCAGCATAATATTATTAAATAGGCTTTGGTTAATGTTTTTGTCAGGCCCAAGTGTATGATTAAAGAAATGGCCTAATCGTAGCTAATCTCCATATTGTTCCACACACCTCGTCATCAATCTCCTTAGTGGAGGAAGTTGTGTGTTTCTTTGTCTTCATTTCTTTTTTTTTTTTTTTCATTGTCACTCTCCGATTTCGTACATGAAATATTTCTAAAACTGTTTCATATTGAACTGTATCCTAGCGAAGATTTTTCGATGTAGTTTACTTATGGATTTAGGAAGATATTTTTTATTGAAAGTGAATCAAAAATGTTACAACGATTTTATCTTGATCATCGTAGTGACGCCGACCTGTTCTTAGAAATATAACGAGAATAGAAATGCCTAGAGTTCTCTCTTCTCTAGCCAATTTCATGTGTTCTTCTTTGTTTAACATTTCCTCTATTTATACTGATCGATCCGAGAACTTCTTTCCTTTTCTCTCTGTTGTAAATCTTCCTCATTTCTTCGATAGCGTTAGATCTTATTTCCCTTTTCGATTTAGGAAACTTTCCTCTTTTATTCCGGAAGTTTTCCTCTTTTCTTCTTTTAGGTTGAAGTTGGCCCAGAGATCCATTTCAAACGTGTCAAAAAGAGGAGCGAAGCCCGTCTCTAACATTCCACATGCAAATGACTGAAAAAATCTAGAGCCCAAAGTGGAACGATTTAGAAAAATTGTCACATTTATAAACATTTCAAGATTGTTAGACATACACACAAGTCCTTATTACTATATTGAGGAGAATATTCGTAAAGAATGATAGTGACGGCAATCAGCAAAATCTAGACCCAAATGCGTCTCTTAACCGCGTGGGAGCAGTTAAAGAAGAGAAGAAGAAGTAGAAGACGAAGATGGATTATAAATAGAGAGAGGGTCACATCTCAACAAGATGAAGAATCAATACAAGTTCAAGAAGAAGATCATATACAAGAGAGTCATTTCAATAGTTCAAAAGAAGAATGGGTGGGATAGTTGTGTTCCAATGGGAAAAGCAACAATTGACTCTGCTTCACAACAGAGACAACTGGGAAAAAAGGCAAGTTTAACATGTTTTCTTCGAACCCTTTTATGGCTTAATTTGAAGCATCAATGTATGTATTATATATGTATTGCATTGCATTGTTAGGTTGATAAAAGCGGCTGCTTGGGATGAAGAGAATCAGATATTGGCAGGTCGGTGTGAAGTGAGCGATGGGACATGGTTTGGTGTTTCTAAAAATGGCCGAGTTGCTGTTCTTGTGGATTCAGGGTTAGTGATCAATTACATTGGTGTTGAAGAGGAATCTGGCTACAGCCTCGAGTCGCTTCCTATCGATTTCTTGGAGGTCACTCATTAATGGTTCTTTACAATTCTTTTCTTGTTTTACACTATTTGGATCTCTTTCATCACAACGCTCTTTTTATTATTATTACAGAGCAAAGCGAGTCCAAAGGAGTTCGCAGAGGAACTGGAACTGGTTGCAAAAGAAAAAGAAGATGATGATAATTACGATCATGATGATGAGATACAGTTGACTTATAACCTAATTGTGGCAGACATAACTTCTGAGTCAATGTATTATATCTGCAGACCCTCGGTAGATAAACCAGTTCTTGAAATTCAAGAAGTTGCTTTTGGTGTACATACCCTTTCTTTAGACGGACTCGATGATACCGAATCTGCAAAGGTAAACTTGGTACGAAAAATCTTGTAACACATCAAGTTGTTTTGATTTAATCAAAAACCTTCTTTTTATTAGGATGTACGTCTCAGAGACTTATATAATTCTGAGGTAATAAGCCTTTATAAAGACAGAGAACCACCATCCTTGAAGGAGCTTGCTTCGAGGTTTATGTATGATCCAGAGGAAGCTGACGTAGGAAAACCTCGTACAGCGTTGTTTGTCGAATGTATGTCGAGCGTTACATGGCATTACAATATTGAATTCAAGTCGAATTTATTTTATAGTGTAAAAAATATTTAGAAAATAAAAAACATCAGCAATGTATTTTACTTTATATTAAAACGTCATAATAATTTATTTTAAAAATTAAAGTACTGGTTTATAATTGGATGAAAGTTTATTTGTAGCTTTTAGATTGAGGTTGATCTTGCAATTTTTATAATTTAGATGATTTTTTAAACTACAAAACATAAATTAAAAACTTATAATATTTTTTGTATAAATTTATAATAAAAATGTTTTAGAAAAATAGTGTAATTTTCCACCGAAAAAAGTAGTTTATGAGAGATCAGTTCAAGAAGTTTCCTATACTTACATGTCATACTCTCTTTTTGATTCATGATTCATAGAACATTAACAAAAAAAAATTACCTGTCATATAGTTTTAATGAAATTAAGTTTTTTTTCTAAAAAAAGTAATGATCTTACAAGCTTGATTAAGAAAGAAATATTATATTAGGTGGTATTTTAGTTAATTATGTTAAGTTTTTCATAATTGGTGTTTTAAGTGTTTTTTTTTGTCAACATGTTTCTAATTTTTTTTTCATTTTTTTGGGGGCCAACGTTTCTAATTTTAATCCTTTTTGCATTATACATCAGATCAAAAGAGATAAAACTTGAGAAAGACATTATAGCCGTTTACAGTCTTTCAACTGATGAACAAGTTCCCAAATTTAATTCTACACCAATACAGTCTTTGTTTTAGAGAGCTATACAGATAATATGAGGTTGTTGGTAACAAATATTGGTTCCTATTGGGTTTAACATGAGAGAGCCTTTCTTGATTTACTTTATGGTTATCTTTCTCGAACTAGGTTCTTGAGTTGCTATCGAATTCACACTTAAGAGGTAGTAAACGAAGATTATGTTACGTCTCTAAGGTATATGTCATTTCTCTTCCACTTCTGGTAATGAGTTTTTAAAACGTTAAAAGATCATAGCTCTTAAACTCTGAGTTTAGCATGTCCTGTCTTTTAATTATTGTCAGGTTTTTCACCTGTTATAAGGCTCACAAGAACCGACTTTACAGCAGAATCAGGTACATCTAACGACTCTTCTCAGGAACTTAATATTGGTAGAGTTAAGATACTTTGATTCTTGCTGTTGTATACAATATTAGCAGAGTTAAAACATCTTCTCAGGTACTTTTCTTCGATGAATCCAAGTTACGAACAAAGAGAACAAGAGGAGCTCACTGTTGTAAGGAAGAGGACATCCCTGATTTCACCAGATCATTCTACTCGAAGACCAAAGGCCATAGGGTAAGAGATTTATTCACTTTAACTCTTTAACCATCTCAAACAACAATAAGATTTCATATTCATCTCCTTTCTTTTAGTTTGATATGTATTAACATCTCTTGTTGGAGTTGAAGTAGGAACTTGCTCAGCTTTACTCTCTTGTAGTCTCTTACTTCTTTCTGCTAAAGCCAACATGTGGAATGTGAATAACCCGTTGTGTGGTTCTTGCATTTTTTTTAACTGATTCTACGGAACTGGATCGGATTAACTTTCGATCTTGATCATTCTCGCATTCAATCTCTCAAGAACAATCGCAAAAGAAAGAAAACAGAGGAAGAACATAGACCGATCTCGAGTTTCATAAATTACACACTAGACATCTCAAGCTAACACCTTCTAAAGAGCGATCAATACTCTGTTTTTATATGCAGAGCATTTTTTATAACCGTTAACAACCTTCTAACCATAAACCGATAACGAATCAAACCTAAACCGAGTGAGAACGTTTTTACATATTTGACCGGAGATGTATCGGAATTTTTAAAGAGAGATTTTATTTCCATGCTAAAAACAAGAGAACGTTTTGAAGAAGGAAACACAAAATTGCAGGGTAAATTAAATACAATTCGTTCTATCATGTTTAATTTAAGTCAATAATAAACCAACCAACCAACCAACCAAACGGTCCAAACCCTCTAAACCTATACCCAACCAATCCCGGTTATGTTTTTTAAAACCGCCAAGCTGACGTGGCAATCAAAGGCCTTTCGTGCCAACAAAGCACTAGCTCTCCTTGTCGTTTCGCCACGTGGAACCCTCTGACTTGCGCTTTCTCCACTAAGCACTCAGCTTGAAAATCAACAAATTGGCTTAACGGAATCGGCCTCATCCCCGCCGCACAAAACGCCTCGCGCCACGTCAGCTCTCCACCAGCTTGTCTCTTACTCGCCGCCGCTTCAACCGCAGCCGCGATTTTAGGTCGCAGCACAAACGCTTCTATGATCTTCTTCACTAAATCTCCGTTCGGAGCGGCGGCGTCGAGAGACTCCAACACCATCGTGTAAAACTCGAGACCACTAACGAACTCTCTCTGGAACGATCCAGATCCGGAGATTCCATTCCATCCTTCACTATCGACGAAGACGACGACCTTCGGTGAAACTCGCCGTAAATCGTTGACGAAACCGGAGATTCCGTTTAAACGACGGAATATCACCGGAGAAAGCAGAACGACGGTTCTCTCTCCTTCTACGAATCTAATCGCTTTGAATGATAACATCTCGAAAGTTCGCATCAGAACGAATTCGATCTGGAATCGGATTTTCAGATCCGCCGCGAATTGAGCGAGATTTTCTTTGACGAGACGCGTCTCGACGGCGGATTCCTCCGGTACAACCGCCGTGACTCGCAGAAAACCACCGTTAACTGATGATTTTTCGGCGATCTCTCTCATTAGCGACGCGTATTGACCGCCGAATCCGATCTCGAAATCGACGATGTGAGCGAACGGCGAAGAAGATTGTTGGAGAGAATCGAGGATTGCTTGATTCGCCGTAAAGTGAGAGAAGAGAGGGATCGGAGAGATCCCGGAGAATTCTTTGATTGCTCGGATTCTCTGAACGATCTCGGTCCATGACGTTAACCGGTTTTGATTCCGGGTTGACCCGAATAAAAGCGATCCGAGAGCCTCCTTAAAGTAAAAAGCTGCTCTCTGAAGCGGCCTACCCGCCGGAGATCTGAGGCGTTGATTGAGCCGTGACAATATCACCTGAGCGAGTTGCAACTCTTCCGAGTCGACACAGTCCACAACTCTAATGAGATCTTCAATGAAATCAAATCCTCCATTGACACTACCTTCGTTGTTGTTGTTGTTGTTGTTGTTGTTATCAAACCCGTATCCGTGAGCACTCGGATAAACATCCGAGGAGGACTGAAACTCCGCCGGATGAAGTTGATCGGGAAAGCCAGGAAGCTGTGGATCGACGGCGAAGTGTGAGGAAATGGCAGACGGAGGGAAATTGGATTTCAAATTAGGGGCAGAATCGTCATCTAATTCCAATTCTCTCATGATCGAATCCCAATCCATGGAACGCATCACATGATCATCTAACGGAAATTGATTATCACCACTCGCCGCCGTGACGACTGGCTTCTCTTCCGCCGCCGCCGGACTTGGACTTCTACGGAGGTCGAGCACCGAAGTCGACTCGTTATAGCCGACAAGATTCCTTCCTCCTGAGTTACTGGTCGTGGTGTCCGATGAAGCAGAGACTCTCATATCTAGTGAAGTAATGTTTTTCTTTCTGTTTATATTTTCTTCTTCTCTTTCTCGAAGTTTGTGAGGAAGAAGAAGGTAAAAGAGAGGAGGCTTTTGAAAGGTATGATTACTAGTCTTTTTAAAATGGGAGATTAATAATTGTTTCGAAATTTTAAAGATTCTTTACTTTTTTTTTTGTTATATCAAAATCAGATTTTGATCACGAGATGTTCGAGCTCCACTATGTTGAATGATGATGATCAAAAAGACAATTTTGAAAAAGGAAAATGAAAGGGTTGAGAAAAAAGGTTGTGTACAGAAATTTTTTGCCCATTAGATTCAGAAAGTAAAACTAATATAGGGTCCAGTTGGTAAATTACTAATTTTTTCATTTCTTGTCTAACAAAAAAACATTTGGGACTTCCTTGTTGTATAAGGAAACTCTCAGAAACTGCACAATAACAACACTCTTTTGTTGTTCCTGTTATCATATGATAATATAAAAATTAATTGATCAAAGAAGAAAATAAATTTGTCGAAAAAGCACAGGTGATATAATAAGTGGAATATATTTTAATCCTTCTTGATATAAGTGAAATGATAGTGTAGCTTTTGAGTAATTATTTTAGGATGAATGTAGGTTTGGAATAATCCATTCATCCGATTTTTCAAATAAGTTTAAAGTGTAATGTTATTTCATCGTTACACGCAGAAGCGTTCATATAGGTTATGGAGTGCATGCATATAATAGATCAAAAGACAGTTATATTGCAATAAATTGCTCGGAACTGGTGAAGATGGTGTCGGATCCACTGCAATGGCATGCCTATGTGTCTCATATAGAAGAGTTTCAACGTTGTAAGGAGTATTTTACTACTTTCGTTATAACCTTCGTATCAAAGACAAACAACACCCTAACGGACAAATTGACACGAACTGCGCGTCAACATCCATCGTATATTAGTCACATAGGTTTCTCTTTACCTTTATGATTTTCTGAATCGTCTTAAAATACGGATCTTGTTGACAAAAAAAAATAATAATAATAATTAAAATAATTTTAAATTTAAGAAGAATCAATTTTTAGTCTAGATCAATATGACAACTCTTATTCAAGAAAATCATTAATCCTTCACTATTTGGTTGATTACATTTTATATATATAGACAAAAATTAGGCTAAATTACTAATTATTTTAATTTTGGTACAAAATAGGATTCATTTAAATTTTAGATGGGAAAGAACAAAATTTTTATGAAGACTAAACAAAAAACATCTTATCATAATCAAAATTAATTTCTTTTTAATTTTTAATCTGTAGGGGTTTTGAATTCTGAGAGAAACTTTTTTTTTGCTGTATAAAGAAATTGAAAACCTAATTTTTAATCTTAAAACATGTTAATAACAATATGATTAACGGTTTTGGTGTGCTGGAAAATAAAAGAACGGTGACCACCTAGGATCCCGATGTGGTCCCCACATCAGAAGACCGGAAAGCAATTTGTCTAAATTCTGGTCCCACCTTTTTGTCGGCGATTTGCGTTGAAGGCGTAAGGACCGTTAGATTACATTGATTTTAGGCGTGAGTAGATTGATAAACCAATGATATAAGCGCGTATATAACACGCTCACTCCCACCTCTCTCGTATTTTTCTTTGCCTTTGCGGCGATGAGTGAGAAAGAGAAGAATATGTTCCCTTCACTGATTGGTCTGTCCATAATTTTTAATTTACCCATTCCGCAATTTAGATTTACGCCTTTGTTTTTTCATTAAAGTTTAAAGAGATTATTGGAAATTGAATATTAAAATTTGAATTCTAGTATTATTGATTTATGAATTCTAATATTTTATTAAAATTTAGTGTTATTGGTTTTGTGATTTTTTAGTTCTATACAAAATGTATTGTTATTCAAATAGTGTAATTTTAATGTCTTTTATCAAAATTTTGTGTTATTGAACCTTAAATTTTAAATAATTTAACTTATCAAACAAAATTTTCGGCATATTCTCTATATTTTGTGGATTTTTAAAGTCATTATACTAAAATAATCTGATCAATTTTTTAAACATATAAAACTCTTTGCAAATATAACAAAATTATTTACACATTTAGCAAATCTCTCAACTATATATAAATCTAAATCCTAATAACCCTTCTTCCCTATATAAAGGATTTAGAAAATACCTACTAATGTGATCATTTCAATTTATGTAGTTCACTTCAAACACATATAAAAGATATATTATCATATAAGAAAAGTCTTTAGCTAGTAGTAATACAACATGCAATAATATAAAAATCATAAGGAAATTAGTTAAATTTTTATACTTTTTTCTTGTTAGACGATTAAGAAAGATATGCCTTTGCAGCCATTTCTCAAATTTTATATTGTTATCTATTTTATTTTTTAGAAATAAAGTTTATAATGCTTTTCCAGTCATTGAGTAGAAAGTAACTATAATATGGTGGAAAAAGGCATCCTTTCATTGAAACATAATTTAAACTTTTTCATCTTTATTAAAAGTATATACTTATATTTTATTAATATAGTTGAACTCGTTATAGCAAAGTTACTTTCGGTTCGGTGGTCGCTGGCTATATCGTCAACTGTAAGTTCACTAACTGTATACAACTACAAAAAAATGTTTAATGAGTTCAAAGTTTCAACGAACATGTTAGGTTCTGTCAAATTCTATTTTATGAATCGTAATTCTAATGTTTGTGTACATGTTTTAGCAAGAAAGGCCATTATTGCCCAAGTATTTATTGTCTTTTGTAAACAAAGATCGTGATTCTGAAAATTCACTAAAGCTTTACGCTGGAAAAAAAATTACAACATCAATCCACGGATATTCATGTAAACATGTAAAAAAAAATTTCACATGTTCTATTTGATTATTCTCCAAACTAGTATGCAGGGTTAATTTAATTATAGGTCCGTACGTGGACTTAAATAGAAAAATATTTATCCACTCCACAACATAATGTTTTGCACCTAAACCTAATTAGTAATAAATAATTAGAAATAAATATTATATTTTTTAGTTAAATTACTTTTTTGTATGAGAGGGTTGTTTTTTTGCCACCATGAGAGAGGATTCATACTGCGCGTCTTCTGCATCATAGTTTTGAGAGAGTATCATTATATGTTTCGCATAATACTAAACTAAACCATTTTTAGCACATGGTGATCATACTTTAAACAAATCAGTCAATCATATGATATCTAATATTCCTACTCTGCCAGTAATTATTTTAACTCAAAACGTGACATTATATAGGTAAAGTTTATTAGAGCCTTAGGGGTATCACATAGATCAATAGTTTATCAACTTTAGTTTACGTTAAATAGTTTTTTTTATCTGACATATCGTCTAAAAAACAAAAAAAAGGAACTTAATGGAGGCTTGAATGTTATATAGTTAACTTACATTTTTAGATCAAAAATAAAAATGTACCAAGCCGATCTATACTAATTTTATTTTGTTTATTATTCTTTTTATAAAACGACAGTTTTAATAAAAATAAATAATTATTGATTTAAAATTTTTTTTTATTATTATCAATCTTTAAATTGCGCAAAAAACTTATTTTCATGAACTATACAAGTTTTGGGAACTATTAGCTTAATATAAAAATTTGTCTTATTTTTAGGTTTTAGTAAAAGACACTCTCAATGTTTTAACAATACAAAAAAATATTCAAATCTCTCCTCAAACTCTAAAATATAATTAACTGAGTTACCGCCATTGGAGGACACTTTATTTTCCTTCTTTCACTATTTATTTGTTCATTGGGAGTCCTTAGAATACAATTTTTTTTTATAATTCTTTGTTTGTTATCAAAGCTTAGATAGTAATTTTAATTTTGGCACATCGAGTTGTCTAACCAAAAAAAAAACAAAAAAGAGTCAAATACTTAGGAAGTAAGGAAGACAAAGGAGAGGCCGATGATACACAACGCATAGACGTTTCATTAAAAGTAAAGAAAGCTTGAAGTTTACAAAAGCAATAAAGGTTGTTTTTTAAGTAGATTCTGATTTTATGTCATTCACACACATAAAAATATCGTTTTCATTAAAATACAAGGCAGAAAGGGCAACAAAAAAAAAGTAATAAAAAGATCGAGAAAGTTTGTTTATCTTGAAGTTCATAGCTGTGCATATATATCAATAATGTATACCAAATAATTGATATATAGTGTATGTAATTTCGATGTTTTCATAATCGATTCATTTGTTTTCTTTTTAGTTTTCACGTAAGAAAATCATTTACAACAAACCATTTGAAAAAATGATGTAAATAGTTTAGAGATTTGGGCCAAAGTGTGCAGTTAGCACCTATCAAAATTAGGGTTTTTCATAGCTAATGATATCTTAATTATCGTCCAATATCAAACTAGAAAATTTTAGCTTGGAATAAATCATATTAACCTATGAATAATATTAATCATGCAGATGGGTTTATACGAATTTTTCATGATTCAGCGTGATCATAATTCATACAAATGGCATAACTCAAGTCAGATTGTCCAAATGTTTTGTTTTGATCAAACACACAAGACATATTGAATAATTGAAATACATTATGAAATTTGACCCAAATAAAGGAGGGAAAGATATGGAGTATCTTCAATATTTTACAATATAGAAAAGTTACATTTTTGATCAAAACAAAAAAAAAGTTACATAATGAGTAGTCACAGTCGTAACATGCTTTTTATTAGACATGGAAGAATCATTTTAGAAGGTTGGATATAAATGTTGTTTGGTATTTTAGCCTTCACTCTAGAATATATTACTTTACACCTTTTCATTCATTTAAATCACTACATTTTGCTTTCACTCATATTTCCACATTATATACATTTCTTTTTTGTCAAATAACAAAAGGGCTATTCTTATATATACATATATATATGTCGTATAATTATATATTAATGATCAATATTGCATTCTAACTATTTTTTTATCTAGTCAAATATGAAATTTCTTAATTTCAATAGACGGTCTATGAACAAGCTGTATTTGCTGATCTATCAGTGATACAAGTTAAAGTAAAACGCTTTGAAATGGACAAATGTTGGCATGGGAAAATGATAAAGAAACACACTCTGAGCACACACACACCAATGAGCAAGATGATATTGTAGTTCATCAGAAATGCAAAAATTGCAATAAAAACTAAAGCAAAACTCAGTTGTGGAATAGGATATATTGCAGCTGTCTTTTAACATCCACCAATACCTTTAGATCTTCATGAATTTCAATTTTGACCACCCACATGGTCATAAAACTCACTGGTAATGCCAAAATACATGTTTTAGATAGCATGGCCAGTAGGTTTTATGACCATGAACGGTCAAAATTGAGAATTCATGTCACATTAGTACTTAGAAATCAATATAAAATGTCTGATTTTATAAATTCTTAATATTAACGTTTTAATTGACGAGATGATTTTTTTTTCCAACAAAATACCACCTTTTAAGATGATTCTGAAAATCAAAAGAATAATATAAAATTTTGACGAGAGGATTCTAATTAAAAAAACTTATGTTTTGGAGCTACTTAATTAGATTTCAATTAGAAATTTAGAAATGAGAAACCTCAAATCAACTTAATTAGTTTTAATAATTCAAAGTGACACATTTATCATTTATAACCAAGAAATCTTCACTTTCATTCTCAATTCCTCTAAAATCTTAGGAAAGTGAAAACACAATAAACAAAATGTGTTTGATGCTCCAATAAAAAGAATAAGAAAACTCATTGTTGCATCTGCATCCGAGAGTAAGAAAACACAATAAACTATTTCACAGTCTTGCGAACATAAATATTTATTTGCTCTTACATTGATTCAAGTAGGAGTAAGATTAGTTTGATTTTAGGAAAACCAAATGTTTATGTTATTTTAGATGTTCGGATTGTAATAAAAAAGATCCATATTGAGATTTTGTTTGATAATCTCTTAAGTGAATCTTTTTATATTGTTCGTGAACATGAATTGCTCTTTTCCATAAATTATTTTTTTGAAAATGATCAAAACACGTGTCAATATGACTATACACGTGTTCACTTATCACGACGCGTGTCCAAAACCTGGCCCCACTTCTTCCATGGCTCCCTTGTGTTATTACGTTTCCGGTGAAGAGATATTACACCGCAAGTAAAAAAGTCTCTTTTGAGTTTCTGTCAAAGCGATGTCGAAATTTACGATTCTTCCACTATGTCTTGTTGCCTTATTCATCTGCACGATGTCGTTTTCCGACCAAAACGACGGCGTCACGAGCTATGAGTCGCCACTTCTGGTCAAGAGGGATCAACGAACGCTAATCGTTGATACGGAGTGCGGAGAAATATCAGCCGTCCAGATCGGCGATAGATACCATATTCAGTTCATAACGTTGGAGCCAAACGCACTTTTGCTTCCTCTTCTTCTCCATTCTGATATGGTTTTCTTCGTTCACACTGGTACGTCAAACTCATCTACTTTCTTGTGTTTCTCAAAATTCTTGATTTTACTCCAAGAACCATCCAACATTTTGAGCCTGGCATTTGAATCGTTCGAAACCAAAACATCTTAAACCGAAACTGAACCAAATTATTTGACACTCATAGGTGACTCTTATTCTCAAGTAATGTGGAATTCTCTAAACCGGAGCTGATTCAAACAATTTTACTCGAACATTCATTTGATACGGTCTGGTCGGACCAAATTCTCTAAACCGGAAAAGATTTGAGACAGATATGTGAATTTCTTGTTTGTTGAACAAATTAAAAATGTATAATAAAATGCTAATTTTTTTCTTTATTTAATTTAGTTAAATGTATTAAAAGCTATTAAATTGAACATTATTTGTACTCATGTTTTTTACTATCTAAAATTGGAAGTAAACAATCTTCTGAGCACATGGTTAGGGTTAAAATTTTATAAGTGATGTTGGGATTGTGTAGGGAGTGGGGTTTTGAATTGGGTCGACGAGGAGAAAGAGAGGACGTTGGAATTAAGACGAGGAGATGTTTTTAGGCTACGTTCTGGTACAGTCTTCTACGTACACAGCAACCTGGAGAAGGACGAAGTTCCTGAGAAACTTAGAGTTTACGCAATCTTCGATATGGAGAAGTGTTTATACGATCCATGTCTAGGAGCATACTCGGATATTAGAGATTTGTTGTTGGGATTTGATGACAAAACCCTCCGGTCAGCTTTTGCGGTATGTGACTTGTGTTTCGTACTTGTGAGACATGATACTATATTTGAGATTGTTATGTTGATTACATATCTTGTGTGATTTTTGTACTATTTGGAAGGTTTCTGAGGAGGTTTTGGGGAAGTTAAGAGATGCTACGAAGCCTCCATTGATCACAAATGCTCTGCCGAGGAACAAAACACAAGGGTTGGAAGAGGAAACGTGGCAATCACGGCTTGTCAAACTCTTTGTAAGAGTTGAAGACGTGACTGATCATTTGGAGATGAAACCGGTTGTTAATAGTAAGAAGAAGAAATCAAGTGCTTACAATGTTTTTGAAGCCGACCCGGACTTTGAGAACGTCAATGGCCGAAGCATAGTGGTTGACGAGAAGGATATGGATGCTTTGAAGGGTTCAAGTGTTGGAGTTTATATGGTTAATTTAACGAAGGTTAAGCCAGTAAAACTAATTGATACTACATTGCCATATGTGTTCTTGATTTCTTGTTTCTTTTTGGATGCGTCTTAAATTGTTTTTATCTAATTTCTAGGGATCAATGATGGGACCGCATTGGAACCCTAATGCTTGTGAGATATCGATTGTGTTACGAGGGGAAGGGATGATTCGGGTGGTTAACCATCTGTCGCCTCAAAGCAAAAGCAAGAGCAAGAACAAGAGCGAGAGTGAGAGGTTCATGGTTGAGGAGGGCGATGTTTTTGTTGTGCCACAGTTTCATCCTATGGCTCAAATGTCTTTCGTGAACAGCTCATTCATGTTTATGGGATTTAGCACGTGGGCAAAGACAAACCACCCTCAGTTCCTATTAGGGCAGAGCTCGGTGCTGAAGCTAATTGACCGGGAGGTACTTGCCTCGTCTTTCAACGTGAGAAATGAGACTATCGAGAGGCTGTTGGGAGCTCAGAAAGAAGGTGTGATGTTGGAGTGTGTGTCTTGTGCCGAGGTAGAGCTGTCTAAGCTTATGAGAGAAATTGAAGAGAGGAAGAGACGTGAGGAGGAAGAAATTGAGCGAAGAAGGAAAGAACAGGAAGCAAGGAAGAGACGTGAGGAGGAAGAAATTGAGCGAAGAAGGAAAGAAGAGGAAGCAAGGAAGAGAGAAGAAGAAAGGAAAAAGCAAGAAGAGGCAGCTAAGCGACGAGAAGAAGAGAGGAGACGCGAGGAAGAAGAAACTGAGCGAAGAAGGAAAGAAGAAGAGGAGGAAAGAAAGAGGGAAGAAGAAAGGAAGCGAGAGGAAGAGGCGGCTAAGAGACAAGAGGAAGAAAGGAGGAGGCATGAGGAAGAAGAAACTGAGCGAAGAAGGAAAGAAGAAGAGGAGGAAAGAAAGAGGGAAGAAGAAAGGAAGGAGGAGGAGGTAGCGGCTAAGGAACGAGAAGAAGAAAGGAGGAGACGTGAGGAAGAAGAAGAAGAGGCAAGAAAGAGAGAAGAAACGAGGCAGAGAGAGGAAGAGGAAGCTAAGAGGCAAGAAGAAGAGAGAAGAAGACGTGAGAAAGAAGAAGAAGAGGAAAGGAAAAGAGAAGAAGAGAGGCAGAGAGAGGAAGAGGAAGCTAAGAGGCAAGAAGAAGAGAGAAGAAGACGTGAGAAAGAAGAGGAAGAGGAAAGGAAAAGAGAAGAAGAGAGGGAGAGAGAGAAAGAGGAAGCTAAGAGGCAAGAGGAAGAGAGGCTAAGGCGTGAGAAAGAAAAGGAGGCGGCGAGGAAGAGAGAAGAAGAAATGGCTAAGAGACAAGAGGAAGAAAGGCATAGAAAGGAGAGTGAGGAGGCGGAAAGGAAGAGACGTGAGGAACAAGAAAGAAAGAGCCGAGAAGAGGAAGCTGTGAGAAGAGAAAAAGAGAGAGAAAGAGAAGAAGAAGTGGCTAAAAGACAAGAGGAGAGAAAGAGAGAAGAAGAAAGGGAAACGGAAGAAGAGATGGCTAAGAGACAAGAGGAAGAAAGGCAGAGAAAGGAGAGAGAGGAGGCGGAGATGAAGAGACGTGAAGAGGAAGCTATGAGAAGAGAAAAAGAGAGAGAAGGA
Source organism: Schrenkiella parvula (assembly GCA_000218505.1). Classification (NCBI taxonomy): domain Eukaryota; kingdom Viridiplantae; phylum Streptophyta; class Magnoliopsida; order Brassicales; family Brassicaceae; genus Schrenkiella; species Schrenkiella parvula. Next base: position 14,585,291 of record CM001189.1, read on the forward strand.
GAAGAAATGGCTAAAAGAGAAGAGGAGAGAAAGAGAGAAGAAGAAGTTGCTAAAAGAGCGGAGGAGAAACGAAGAAGACGAGAACAACAAGAGAAACAGAGGCTGCGGCCGCAGCCACAACCACCGATCGACCGTTGATGGATAAGTCTTAAAGCTGCGATATTGGTAATTGGTAAAGGCCGAAATCATCGTTTTCATGTCTTCTTAAGTGGTCTTTTTTGTATGTTTAGATTTTTGTAAAACAGAGGCTGATAAATAATCTAAAATAAAGATTTACGTGATTGCTATATATATTGAACTTAGCTAGAAAAATGGCATAATCTTGTATTAGTCAACAAGGAGTTACGGTGAAAAAGGTATTGAATGAATATTTTGTTTGTTTTTAAGATAAAAAGAAACCATTGATACTAAAGCGTTTATATTAAGTAAGTTTTTAGTTTATGTTAAGAATTTTTAATTTTTCTATTGGATTTTTATCCTAGACTACATTTCGTATATTTTGTGATTCATATTTGGAAAAAACTCTCCATGTCTAAAGCAAAGTTCACTTTGGTTTTGAGAATTCAATCTTAGCTTTTGTATCTATGTTTGAGATGGGATTGAAAGAAGAGACTCTTGAAAGAATATTGACTTGTGTCTGTTTTTGGGGTCTTTTGTTGTCCCACATTCTGCTATAAAACAATCATGCCATAATTGGAAACTGTGTAACTTCGTTATCTATATATCATCAAAAGCATTATTCTTAGAAGAAATAAGTTGTTTCTTCTTTTGTTATTTTTCTTCATTAGATTCAAAAGTGTTTACTTTTAAAATGCATGTGTTAACTAAAGTCGTAATCTCTCTCGCCCCAGGCCCAATGGTAAACCTATTCAAGACGTTGGCAAGGTTTGTCCAAAACCATTACTGGCCTAAATATATTGCAAGTTTGGAGTATATTTTTTCATATATAACATCTTATGTTCTATACTTATGGAATCTCTCATGCTACAACTATGGAGACGATGCTTGGTTTTGCGCAAGTGTTTCTTGAATAGGTGGAAACAGAGAGCTCAAGCAGGGCAAGAAGCGAGATGAACAGTAGAAAATTTGGGAAGAACCAAGTAAATAAGGACTATGTTTTGTTTCCTCAACTACTTTTGGACTTGTTTACCCTTTTTCATTCTTCCTAAATCATTATCTGTTCTTTGTTTGGTTTCTTTTTCTAAATCATTTGCATTTATAAATAATTTAGTATGTTAACTCGTATCTATTACAATGAATTGATTCAATACATTTAAGGTAACTTACTAGATTTTTGTCTTTTATAAAATCATTATAATATAATTTACAAAATTTTTGCCGGTTTTTTTTGAATTTTTATTGGATTTTAATTAAATCTTTATCAGATCTTTATCAGATTTTTTTTTTGATGTTCACTGGAAATTTATAGAGATTTTACCAAATTTGTGCTAATATTTTATGGGATTTTTGTTGATTGGATAAAAAATCAATTTTGTCAAAAACAAATTCTGGTTTTGGTTTGAAAGGGAGAGAAAGAAAAAAAAAGAATTGAAAGAAATGAAAGAGATAAAAAAAATAGAGACAAAATATTTATCTTTGTAATAAAGAAATATTGTATTTCTAAAACACAAATGCTACAACAACTTTGAATTTAAAGTATATGTGTATATATTTATATATTTCGCTATTATTCTATTATATCAAGCCAAAGGAAAATTCCATGCTACTATGCTTATAACAATTTTTTCCACCAAATAAAATATATTTCTCGTTGTATGCTCCTTTTTTTCTTTTGTTCTAACGAAAGTTAAATACGGGTATAGGCCCGATGATTAAGTATATAATAAGATTTGTCAACATTTATTTTTGTACAGAACATACACTCAAATCATTATTTTTTTTCAAATTTTCATTTTGTTAAAAAAATTGAGAATTTTATATGCTAAAATACGACCTACAATTTTTTTTTATTTTGTTTTTAAAATACGATCAATTTTGAAACACTTTTTACTTAGCCAAACTTGCAAAACTCATTTCTGTCAAGAGTCTTAAACCCTAAACTCCTAAAGACATTTCATTTAGCCACCAGTCGACCAGTAACATTCACCTGTGGCGGACGCTTGCAATGACGCCGTCTCGTCTCTATCTCCGTTTCATTCGCCGTTTCTCCTCCGCCGCTGCAGATTCTCCAACCACCGCATCTTCCGGCGTAATTACAGTCTCCAAAGCTAAGCTCAAACTCCGTAAAGTTCACGATCCGGACAAAGCCTTGGCGATTTACAACTCCGTCTCCAATAATTCCTCATCTCCTCTTTCCTCTCGCTACGCCATGGAGCTCACTGTCCGCCGCCTTGCCAAATCTCAACGCTTCTCCGACATCGAAGCCTTAATCGAGTCTCACAAGAACGACCCAAAGATCAAAACAGAGCCTTTTCTTTCTACACTTATCAGATCATACGGACGAGCCTCCATGTTTGACCATGCTATGAAGACGTTCGAGGAGATGGAACAGCTCGGCACTCCCAGATCCGTTGTCTCCTTCAATGCCTTGCTCGCTGCTTGTCTTCACTGCGATATGTTCGAAAGAGTGCCCCAACTGTTCGACGAAATTCCTCAGAGGTATCATAATATTACTCCTGACAAAATCTCTTACGGAATGTTGATTAAGTCGTATTGTGACTCTGGTTCGGTAGAAAAGGCTATGGAGACTATGAGAGTTATGGAGGCTAAAGGGGTTGAAGTTACCATCATTGCTTTCACTACCATCTTAGGATCTTTGTATAAGAATGGCCAGATCGATGTAGCGGAAAACTTGTGGAATGAGATGGTGAATAAAGGCTGCGAATTGGATAACACGGTTTATAACGTTAGACTCATGAATGCTGCGAAGGAAAGCCCCGAAAGAGTCAACGAATTGATGGAAGAAATGAGCAGTGTTGGATTGAAACCTGATACGATTAGCTATAACTATCTTATGACTGCATACTGCTTGAAAGGGATGATGGGTGAGGCCAAGAAGGTGTATGAAGGGCTTGATCAGAAACAGGATTGTTGTGCAAACGCGGCTACGTTTAGGACGTTGATATTTCATCTGTGTATAAACGGGTTGTATGATCAAGGTTTAGTTGTGTTCAAGAAGAGCGCATTGATGCACAAGATTCCGGATTTCAAGACCTGCAAGCATTTGTCTGAAGGATTGGTGAAGAATAACAGAATGGAAGATGCAAGAGGAGTGGCCAGGACCGTGAAGAAGAAATTCCCTCCGCGTTTAGTAACCGAGTGGAAGAAACTAGAAGAGAGTCTTGGATTGTATTCGAAGGCCAAAGCTGCTGCTCCATCTTCTTCTTCTCAAACAAGACAAGTGTTAGATCAAGAAACAGAGCCTGCGGCACAAAGCTAAAGAAGATCTGTGTTTTGTTTGTGCTTTCTTGTTTGAACTTGTTGAAACTGTGATCCAGGATGCGTTTACAACTTCTAGTGCTTTGAATCACTAGAATTTCCATGAAGATGAGAACAATTTATAGTTTAATGGAGTTGTAGATAGAAATAGCAAAATTTGTCTCTGCCTATCTTTCAGTTTATGTACCTCTACTGTGTCCAACACATACAATGATCTCAGATGAATTTAAATTTCTTTTCCACAATTCCTCTCTACAAAATGAAAAATCCACAATAGTTGTTTTGTGTTTTCCCCTTATTTTATGGTGCTTTGTAGATATTCAGTAATAATGATATTATATACTCTTAAAAAGTCACCTATAATCAAATAAGTTTGTCAAGAAAATGATAGGTGAATTGGGTAATTGCTATTTATGGAAAGACTAAAGACGGTTTAGAGACGCTTTTGTACTGTGACGAGGAAGATGTTAGTTTAGACCTCAAAAATCAAGTCTTTTGAAGCAAAGTTAACCAATTGGAAAAGAATAAAAAGCTTAATGGGCCTTTCCTTTTAGGCCCATTAGTGGTGCGAAACCCAATTAGTTGGCGTAACCTCATTTTTCTTTCTTCTCCGTCCGGTCCGGCCTGAGCTAGAAATGTCCAGAAGTCCCAAGTTAGTCTGAAACAAAATCGAAAACCTCAGATTTCTCAGTCGGGAGGGTTTTTTTTCCGGTGACCGGTGTAACGGAAAACAAAGGAGAAGTAGATGACGACTCGAATAGCTCCTGGAGTCGGAGCTAATCTTCTCGGCCAACACTCTGCTGAGAGGAACCAAGACGCTACTGTTTACGTCGGGAATCTCGATCCTCAGGTTTTTCCTCTTTTCTCTCTCTCTCTCTCTCTCTCTCTCACGAACTTTCAATGTCTCTTCTCTCACGTTTATTCTGCAACTTTCGATGTTTTCTGTGAGTATCTGTCACTCCTGCGCCTGAAAAGATGTAATTTTAGGTTTCCGATTGATTCGGGTTTTTGTGTGTTTCTCAGTTTCTCCTTCTCTGTGATTTAGCTGAATACATTTTATGAAATTGATCAATTCTCCTCTTTTGAATTTTAGCTTTCTGAAGAATTGCTTTGGGAATTGTTCGTACAAGCAGGTCCCGTTGGTAAGTTCAACGCTTCGTCTACAGTTTACTTTATATCAAATAATCTCGCTTAGTTACTTCGATTTCTAATGGCTTTTGTTTAGTGGAACAATCATAGGGTTTGGTTAGGAACTTGATGGATCTGAATATATCAAAATTCTGACATTAGCTCCTTTTGGTTTTTGGTTTGCATCAGTTAATGTCTATGTCCCGAAAGATAGGGTGACAAATCTTCATCAAGGTTATGGATTCATTGAGTTCCGTAGTGAGGAAGATGCTGACTATGTAAGTGTTTCTCTTTTCTCTTCTTTGAAGAGTTTTAGACTTCTTTCTGGGCGCTATGGTAAACATGTTTTTCGATTTTTTTGTGTGTAGGCAATTAAGGTTCTTAACATGATTAAGCTCCATGGAAAGCCTATACGTGTTAACAAGGTATCATATTGTTTCTCTAACTTTCTTTATGAAGCATCCTATCTTTTGATTTACTCAACAATTCTGGGGAACTAGAACTCTTGCGGATGGCTCTTGTGAATTTTGATGCAGAGACGTGTTTGATTGCCCCTCTTGGGAGTTGTTGCTAACATTTTTTTTCCTGGTTGAAATTGTATTAGGCGTCTCAAGATAAGAAGAGCTTGGATGTTGGTGCTAACCTTTTCATTGGAAACCTTGACCCTGTAAGTAACTTCATTGGAAACCTTGAGCTTGTGTAAATATTCTGAAATTGGTACTTCAGCAATAACTGACCAGGTCTTGCTTTTACAGGACGTGGATGAAAAGCTGTTGTATGATACTTTCAGCGCATTTGGTGTCATTGCTGCTAATCCTAAGGTAGAATCTTTATTCCATTAAATTTTAGTCCATTATTCTTAATATCTTATCTGTAATCTAAAGTAATATGCCATTTGTTTGGGAAAAGAATGGCTGTGCGCATTAGAATCTGATGCTCCGGACTTTCTATTTCAGATAATGCGAGATCCGGATACCGGGAACTCCAGAGGTTTTGGTTTCATCAGTTATGACTCCTTTGATGCGTCTGATGCTGCTATTGAGGTAATTCTCTTTTTTCTGGTTCCTTCATGATTATGATTTCCATACAGTTGGCTACGAGATTGCGTCCCAACATGTTTCATATACATAGCTTCTCTACTCACACAGCCAATGAACGTATATTCCTCTGTTTGTTGCAGGCAATGACCGGACAATATCTGTGTAATCGTCAAATAACAGTCTCTTACGCATACAAGAAAGACACGAAAGGAGAGCGCCATGGTACTCCAGCAGGTTAGGCTCTCTTACTCTTCGCTTGTTTTAACTTATTGATTGAGTTAATTCAAGAGCAATTCTTATGAATCTTTCTCTCTTCTCTGTTAATGAAACAAAAACACATTACTTTTGTGAATGCAGAGAGGCTTCTGGCTGCCACAAATCCAACTGCCCAGAAAAGCAGACCCCATACGCTATTTGCAAGTGGCCCGCCAACTGCTGCTCAAGCTAATGGTATACCACGTCCGTTTGCCAATGGCGGCATGCAACCTGTTCCGATCCCGGGGCCCCGTCCAACACCACCACCACCTCCACAAGTCTACCAAACTCAGCCACCATCTTGGCCAGCTCAGCCGCATCAACAACAACACGGCTTAGGGGTTCCACCCCCCATGCAATTCCGTCCTAATCAGGGGATGCCGCCGCCACCACCTCCCCAGTTTCTTCATCACCAACAAGGTTTCGGCGGTCCAAGGCCACCACCACCACCTCAAGCCATGGGAATGCACCAACAGGGATGGCCGCCGCAACACATGCAGCAAGGTGGACCACCACCACCACAACAACCTATGCACCACCATCATCACATGTCTATGCCTCCACCACCACCACCACACCAAGGCTGAGTGTTGGCCTATTTGTAAACCCTGTCTTTCATGACAAGTAATCACAAGGATTGTTTTTCTCACTTCACTTTTAGATTTTAAAAAAACCGTCCCTTATCCAAAACAAAGCTACAAAAGAGAGAAAGATAGAGGGACAGAGAGAGAAAACATAATATGCTATATTGTCTTAATGTCTTGTCTCTGATTCTCTTGCAGAGAATCTCTTATCTTTGGTTTGGTTTGGAGAGATAGAGAGAGAGAGAGAGAACGTGAAAATTAGTGCGCATGTCTGGTTTTTAGTGTTCATGTTTTGTTGCAGAATCTCTGATGCCGTGTGCTTCGATTTTTACCAAAATTTTGCTGTAAAACCTCAATTATTTACTTCTGACCCTCGAGGTTGCTTTTTACAATAAACATGAAGAAAAAAAGGCAGAAGTGATTGAACAGAGGTCGCTTGCTGTTCAAGTTATGGACCCATTCTCTTTACTCACTTCTCTTTTGCCCAAACTCCAATAGTCTCTCTGACCATTGATTGATTCAGCTTCAGCGTTTAATACCCTAAAAACACTGAAGATAAGTGACACATCTGAATTTGCGTCAGAAGGCCAAAGGACCAATATTCAATTTTTAATTAAACTTTTGTCTCTTTTGATTTCAATCATTCGTCACTTCGTTTTCTGAGTCCAAAATGTCCATATCGACCGTCCACGTGTCATCTACTAAACGTTTTAAATCGAACCATGTAATAAAAAGATAAGAAAAAGTGAACATCTGTTCTTTTTTCTCAAGTGTTGTTGTATGGTAAATTGTGAAACATACAGTTCTTGGGTTGCTTGAACTCTTATTTTATAAACAGATAATCAACATTTTGTAATTTCATTATTTTTTTTCTTCTCGATCAATATGGAGTAGGCACATAATAGATGATTTAATTTAGAGTAGGCACATCAATCATAACGAATTACAGTATTAATCATTGCACCGTCGCATAATTTACCACTTAATTAAAAATTAGAAAGATCATTTAGTTACACATTACCGCAAACAGATGATTTGGACATTATTGTTTTTTTTAACATTCATCATAATCCGAGAGTCGAACGCTGGACCTTCGACTACCGTCATTACCACCGGAGAACAAAGCAACCCAAACCTCAGAAAACGCTTTAACAATCGCTCGGTGGTGGCGTTTCGCGTTTAGCGTTAAGAAGCAGCGGAGAAGCTGCTCAAGCTCAGCCACTTCGAACATGTTCTTCTCTACTATCATCTCCATCATTGATCCCTTGAAATCTTCGTACGGATCCTCCGATCTCTTCACCACCGCCACTCCTTCCACCACAACCGCCGCCACCGCCGCTGTACATGGGATTAATCTCTGCACGAACGACGACAATCTTGCTGGAGACGGTGGCGGAGAAGACGACTCGCTTTTCTCGTCAACAACCGACGACGTGCTTTTTCTCTTCGGAAAGTTTCTCCGTCGTCTAGTTACACGTGGCAACCCTGAAGAGGAACTTTCCGGCGAGAGGTTTGTCGAAGATGGTAAGAGACTCTCTCTCTCCGTCTCCTCTTCGTATTCTTCGGCAGAGGAAGTGCTCCCTCGCCGCCGTGCGTATCTCTCTTTCTTCACTGAACGCCGGCGATCATCTCCGTCGTAGATTTTCCGACGAGGCGTTTCGTATTCTCCCTCATCTACTTGACCAATCACGTGCCATTTCCCCTCACTTTCCCACTGAAACGTCGGCGTCTGCGGCGGAGATAACGACGGTGAATTCCTTCGAGAAATATCCAACGGCGTGGAAGAGCGTCCCCGACTTGAGCCGCAGCCAAAAGTGGTTAACACGTGTAGTCTAAAAGAAGAACGACGACGCTGTGGCACGGTGGTGACGGTGGTCGAGGGGTTAGCCGATGGAGGAGGTCGACGGGGAAATGAAGGGACAGGATTGAAAGGGAGATCGGAGGGATCTTTTGAACGGCAAGATTTGAAAGAGAGGATTCTTGATATCTTTAGTTTGAAACGTTTCGTCATTTTTTTCTTTTTTTTTCTCTTCTTTTTTTTTGTTTGTCTTTATGTTTCTGTTGAGAAGTAAAGAAGTATGGAGCATCAAATGAGAACTGTTGTGTTGTCTTTCTGCTTTTATACATGTACGCGAACACATTGGAATGTCTACATATATAATATAAAAACATTTACATAAGTCAAATAAAAAATATTCATATAGATATTATACCGACATTAGAGTTACTAACTTTATTATTATAACTTATTTTGTTGAATATGTGAATTATTGACAGCTGCAAAAAGTTCTTTATCCTAATCAGTTTTTTATTGGCCCATATTGAACTACAAACTTTGCGTAATTATATTTGTCTCTATATATTGTGTTCAAAGTTTCTGACATATATGAACAAAATGGTGTCGATGTGTTATAGGACGTGAATTAAGCTTATATATTTTAGTCAAATTAGAACGAATATAGATTTGTTAAAGTGGAACACCAAATTTCAATCTATTTATTGCGATTTCAATTATAATTAGTTTAGTTATTGTGAATATTTTAAAATGGATATGCCAAAAAAATCCGATTCCTCCAGTCTCCTCCAAAATTATCAATTTTTTTCATATAAATAATATAAAAGAGTTAAATCTACATTTTTAATTTTGTATAGAGTTAAAAGTCATTTTTAAAAGTCAATAGTGTCTATTAAATTACTGCTGTCCAATTATACAATACAAATAGGTCTCTACACTAAAGATAATGAAAACAAAATTAACAAAATATTTTTCTTTCAAAAATACCTTAGCAATTATGACTTTTCATTAAATTTTTATAAGTTTTACACTTTACTCGTATGGAGTCCAACCACAATGTGTCAAAAACCAGTCATATCATAACTTGAATTCATGATTCACTAGTCAAATACAGTATCACACTTAAAAAAGTTATTGTGCGAAAAAAATAACTCGTTCTAACAATAAAAGTATAAACTACATGTGATGCCCTGTTGGACTATTTTTTTAATTATATATACATCGACTAAATTATATACATATATATATATTCTCTTTTGGTATGGATATATATCTACTAAATTATGATACTAGTGGTATTATATTTTTAATTTAATTTTTTAATTTGATTATCAACTTTGTATAAATTAATTTTTTTCGGTGAACGCAGATCATGTAAAATAATATAAATTAAGTAAATTATAAAAAATAAATATAAATTAAATATAAAATATTAATTATAAATAATTTTATAACTATTTTTATAAATATATTTTAATTTTAATTTTTTATAAATTATTATACGAAATAAAAATAGACAAACAAAAACTAATATAACGTGTTTTGTTCTTATTATATGTTAATGTTCAAAAGAATAATAATAATATTGTATGTCTAGTGAGACAAAAGGTTCGTTCTTCGTTGAAGAAGCCTCCCCTCGAAACGAACGACAAGAGGATCCAAGGAGACAATATAATCTTCAAATGCCCCAAAAGTCATCTTTGTCCAATTCTTTTCCATATTTATTTATTTCAACTTTATAGTTTTTCTTCTTTGTTTATATTTTAGAATTGTAACATTACAAAGTGATTACTTTCTTACTTGAGTCTTTAATAATAAAGTTACAAAGTAGATGCTCCTTAATAGATAAAGAGTAAAGACACAATAAATCCAATCGATTCCACTATAGAACCAAAACTTTTGGCGAGATATATTTGTTAAAATGTAAGGAGGATATCCATCATAGTAAATACTACGTGGAATAATCCAATTTTTAGATAATTACCATTTTATAATTTTTTGTAAAATAATAATCAAAATACAATTATCTTTGGGAGAATTTCAAAAATACCATTTTCATGATATCATTTTTTTAAAATACCTGTTATCTATTTTTAAAAATATTTTTTTTATAAACGTTTATAAAATTTTAAATACTAATTACAAGTTATAAGATAATCTCACAAACTAACTTGATTCTTATCCTAATGGCATAATGAAATTAATGGACTCAATAATATCTCCTAGATACTTCTTTCACAAAGGCATATTAGCAATCTGAAAATGTAAAACCTATAAAGCACATACAAAAAGCTGATTAAATACTAACAGACAAAAGCAGTTAGAAAATTAGATTACATCATAGCTTTTTTTGTCAACAATTCAATAATATGCATTAAATTGGGCTTGAACTTAGACGATGACACATTAACACAAATCTCTAAACTATAAATCCTGGTCAATTATGGTGCTTTTAAAAGATGATCACCGTTTATGTTGCTTTTCCCATTTTCAGTTTGCTCGCTAATTGGTGGCGAATTGGTTACTATTTTTTCGCCATTCCCAATATTTGGTGACAAATTGGTGGCTATATAACTATATAACTGTTTTTTTGTAATGGGTTAATCGAAATAATGATAACACTAAATAGAGAGTATTGGTAGACTTTAGATATTTTTCAACTATAAGTTAAATTTCAGTCCAAAACATAAAAGAGAAAGAAATAATTAACTTGTAAGGTATATTATATAATAATTATATTATTACAATATCTAATATATAAATTTACATAGGTTTTATACTATAACTTATAAATATATCAAGCTGTCGTCATGTGAAAATGATTGTGACCTTTTGTGCAAGCCAAAAAATTAATAATTTTATGTCTTCCATATATTCCTAAAAAATATCTATTGAATTCTGATTTTGCCAGAATTACTAAAGATAGATGGATAAAATAACTAAAACGTCAAGAAAAAAATTAGAAGTAATAAAAAGAAGATAGAGCATTAGAAACTTTGAAAAAGAAAATAAAATATAACATACTGAAGTATGAAATATTTTTCTAAATTGATAAATTTGAAATTATTTAGGAATATATCTGGTGTTGATCGCTTTACTAATCGATTTTTATTTTTTTATAAATCACTATTAACTATTTCCTATAATGAATATGATTATAAAATATGAGATATATTGAGTATATATCTTATTAAAGATGTACATTTTTGTAGATACTTGTTTTTATCAAATGAATGATCAACTTAGTATATCATAATCTCGCTTAACATATAAAATTATAATTGCAATACTACTTATTAGAATTAAAAAATACGATAAAAATACTGTTGAATCATATATTAAAGAACAAAATAAATTACCATTATCCATCCAAATAGGCACATTCAACTATATTGACAATGAAGATGACGAAAGTCCCAATAAAAAAAGGAAATATGCAATTTATTTAGATAAAATAAATTAGAAAGACATTAGAGACAGAAATTCCTAAACATGCTTTTTCTTTACCATCACAAGATGTTGAAAAGCTTCATCGCCATTTATTCCACGGCTACTTACTCATCCTCCAGTTTGATATTCTTAGATCCACCATGAGTTTCAGAGTTTAGTTTACGATATTTGTTTTTATTCCTTGCGCGATACCTTTCATCTCTTTCTTGACTCGTCTCAGTCTTGTAGTGAGATAACATATGTGCAGCAAATTTCTGTGAAGTATCAAAGACACCATTGCACTTGGGACATGTATATGGACCATATTTCTCATATGGTAGACTATGCGTCCGACCATCATTGTCTCTTCTCTCACCTACTTCACAATCAAAATAATCAGTAGTTTTTCTATGAAGCTTGGCAGGTTTAGTGCTTTTCTTCAAAGATTGACCATCTTGGGGAAGATGTAGGACATGGTTGTTCCTGGATGACAAAGGAAACATGTCTAAATGCTGACGATAACTAGTGTCTTGGTGAGGAAAAATGGCATTAAGAGGTTTAGGGTTCAAGATCTTGAAATTTTCATCAAGAAAATTTGGAGGTTGAAAGGTAGGACGATTCCAAATATTGGTTTCGTAATCTTTGGCACGTTGGACACGTTGAATATCATTTTGGATATTGAAGACTGTATTGGTCGGGACAATAGCAGAAAACGTATTTGTAATAGTTTGGGTGAAAGAGACTTGAGAAAAATGAGGATTATCTTTTATAGGAATGTATTCAGCACTAGAAAAGGAATCAATGTCTCTCTTCATATGATAAGTCATATGTGAATTGTTCAATCCAAAAGAAGATGAAGAGACATGTGAGTTTTGGTAATAAGAAAAAGAAGGAGACGAAGAAAACAAATCTCCATGGTTCATTTGATCAGAAGTAGTGACCATCGATCGAACCATTTTGGAATTATGATTCATACTGTTAGGAACAAAACCATGATAGTTCAAAGTATCATCACTGTAAGAGTTGAATCTATTTGGGATTGAAGACATGTTGAAACTAGAGTGTATTTTTCATTGTTTGCCTACGTATCCTTTTATATAAAGCATGCATTAATAAAATAAGCTACAGACTGTAAAAAGGGAAGTTAATTTTATAATACGAAAGGAAACAAATCTGCTTTGGATTAACTATTATTGGATTATATGATCTTAAGAAGAAAAAAATCCTTAATTATTCATTTATTTTTCTAAAATTGCCTCTATTTATATGGTAATATTTGGATGCACCAAAAAAAGTAGATTTGGTGTCATTTACCTGGATTCGTTAGTTAAGAATGGGGATGATACTCAAATTTGAATTTCTATATATTTGTGTTCATGCGCATAACATCTGGTGACGTTTTGTTATCTATCATAATGGTGACTTATCATTAAAGACACACATATATGTGTGTGTGTTTTTTCAAATAATGTTTTTTTAACATTATACTAAAGTTTGCTTAGTGGAGTAATTTGCATTGAAAGCATATGTTATATATATATATATTTATAATTAAGTAATAGATTAAATGGATAACTCACTCCAATAAGATATATTTTTTTCAATAATAAATAATTAAATATATTATATTAAGAAAATTGAGAAGAACGCTTGAAATATCTCCATAATTTAGGGAAACTTTTTAAGACTATATGAAAACTAGATTCGCAATTATTTCATGATTAGATAAGATCGCCAAAATATTCTATAAAATGATTTTTTTTTGAAAAAGCATTGTTTTGTGACAAATTTACTTTTTAAATATTTTCGTGGCTTGTACTAGTATATGTCATTATCTAAATTCACACATCCTAAAATGCATGATGCTGTTGACAAAACAATTAAAATTTTAAGGCGGTTTGAGAAAATAACGTCTTTGATCAATGTAATATGCATTGGTAACCTTCAATAGTATCTTCATCCTTTATTAAAGTTTTAAAATTGACAAAATTAACTCTGAGTTGACAGAAATACGTTCAGGACTATCCTAGCTATCAATTACTTTCTTTGGTTGATATTCATCATACATTCATAATGACATATATACAATATAAAAATAAAAACTATTCAAAAACTGTTAAAATTTATAAATATATACGTTTTTAACAAAATTTTAAACAAGTTTCCAAAATTCAATTACAAAGTTTATACTACACCTTAAAGAAAATTTAGTAGGAAAACCTAAATCTTGAACTGGAATGAGGGAAATATAATACTAACTACTTAAATAGATGATAATATTATAAACACTATTATTATACATTAGAAATCCATAAAAAACATATAGCAAGAGAAAATTAAACCCTAAATTTATAAATCTAAACCCTAGTTGAAATGAGAGAAATTCAAAGATAATGTTTTAATTATTTTAGATTTATATAAATATATTTTTTGTAAAATTTGGTATAAATTTATATATGTTGTTTTGAGAAAGAACTAGAAAATAAACTGAAGTGTGAACTGGCTAAAAATTGCATAAATGAATCAAACTGACGATTCTCTTAAAGTTCATCGATATATTAGGAATTGAAAACATAATGATAATCAAAAAGTGAGAAATAATACGTAGTTTCTTTCTTCAAGACTATACTATGTAGTTTCTTCACCATCAAGATGGCCTATCTTCACTCCTCTTATTTTCTTCAAAATTGAAATAATATGTAGTTTCTTCATCAAATTTGGTTGGTTTAGGGTTTTTTTTCAAAGATAGGCCATCTTGGAGAACATATAGGTTATGGTTGTGTTTTTATGACAAAGAAAGCATGTCTAATGTTGACGATAAGCACAGTTTTGGTGAGGAAAAACGACATTAAGAGGTTTTGGGTTCAAGATCTCGGAAAGTTTATCACAAAAATTTGGAAGATAAAATGTAAAATTTCAAACATAGTTTTAGAATCCATGGTACGTTTGACATGTCAATATCTTTATGGACGTTGGCAATTGTAATGATATTAACAATAGCAGAAAACCTAGTTGTAATAGTTTGGGTGAAATAGATTTTAGAAAAATAAGGAATTATTTTTTAATAGAAAAATAAATATTCAGCACCAAACACAGAATCTTTGATTTTTTCAACCCAAAAGAAAATGAAGAGACATGTGAATTTTGATAAGCTGGAGAAAACCAATCTCCATTGTTCATGTGATTAGAAGTAGTGAACCATCGGTCGAAGGCATTGTTAATTACACTGATAGTTTCAATAAACAATGCCTTCGATCACTCTCCTTGGTGTCCACGCAATGAGAGATAAAGGCTCGGGACATGTCAGCTGTGAGTAGCTCCATCAATGAAAACATGTTTTGTGACTAAAGGAGTTAACTAACTCTTACCTCATTGATTTCGGTGAACTGTCTCTCTAGCACTTGAGCAAGCTCTTTCACCAGATCTTTGTACATTTCAATGTTGTTACCGAAAAACCATAGATTTAGTTTTTCAAGTTTATAGTCGCCGAGAGTGTTAAACTATTATCTCGTAAATGTGTCTTATGGGATTATAGAAAAATTTCTTATTCAATTGATCCAAAAAGATTTAGGTCGTCGAGATAAAGCCGACCTAGTTCTGAAATTTTTTATTGTGATTGAAGTTTTTTCCCTATTAGTTCTCTCGATCTCTCCTATTTATATTTGAAATCAATCGCTTTTTTACTTTATAAGATTTGGAAATATTTTCGATATTTTTTGAAACTCTTTCCATATTTTCCGTTAAGATTCAAAAATCTTTTTTTATTTTGGTTACCGTTTTAAACCAGATTTGGTTTAGGTCATTTTTGATACAGACCGAGACCTAATTTTAGATGGATCTTAAAAAGGGTGCGAACCCCGTCTCTAACAATAAAAAATAACGTAACAATGGAAAGAGAAATTTGGAATTCACTTAGTGTGGCCATAGTAGTACGCGAGGGCCATATCAAGAGGAAACCCTTCAACAGGATCCAGTGGCATTTCTAAGATACCTGAAAAGATTGAGGAAGCTTTGGAAAATCGTCTCCTTGCGTTTATTATATGAAGTGCACACTAATGTTATTTAAATAATTTGCTCTAAATATCTGAAGGAAGGAAGCGTGGGAATGAAACATGAACCTTACCTTCATCTTGATGTATATTCAATTTCCGTGACACAGAAGCCATCTCAATTGCAGCTCCATACCGTGTGAAAAACCTGACGAGAATCAAAAAGAACGAGACAGTGAACTCTAAGCTTCAGACTATGAAATTTAACAGAGAGAAATTTGGCAGAATCACATATATCCTCAATCCTCAAGACTATAAATCTCTAAACTACGCAACATAATCTTCGTTTACTACCTCAAGCTAGTCTTTCATCCAACACAAAACTCAATGTGTGAATTAGATAGTAAATACAAGTAATACAGACAAGTCTTCCATCTTGATGTAATATTAAATCGAGAAATTCCTATTTTCGTTTTCTGAAAACATAAATTAGCAACCCTAATTATAACGAAACTGATATTTAAATCAGAATCGTGATTTCTTTTCGTTTCTCATAACAAAAATTAGTAATTCTAAATAAATTATAATGTACGTAAAACAAAATATAATTATTCTTTTAAGATTTGTGTTTTTAAAAACCTGATAAAATATTCTTTTAAGTGATTCTTGTTTTATATTATAATATATTATTTTTTCTAGATTTTTAGAAATTTGTTTTGTATCTAGTATATTAAATTAAAGATAATTTAGTCAATTTGGTAAAAGTCACAAAAATTTTAGTACGACAATTGTGTTTATAATGTGTCACTTCTACACAATTCTCTAGTAAAAAAAACGTAACTAATCAATTTCACAATGGTTACGAAAATTTGAATATTGAAGAGAATGTGTTCAATCACATATCATCATCAATTAAATTAAGTGCGACATTATAAGAGACTTACAGTGCCATTTTTGGTGTTACATAAAATGCCATTTTTGGTTTTCATATGTGCTGAATAAGGGATTCCTATTCTCAACATAAAATGTCAACCTCGACATTATCATCTTGATGTATAATAAATTGAGAGATTTCTATTTTTGTTTCCTAACAACATAAACTAGCAACCCTAATTACAACGAAACTGATATCTAAATCAGATTCGCGATTCTTAATTTTTTTATATAAAAAATTAGCAACCCTAAATAAATTATAATCTACGTAAAACAAATTATAACATATTTTTTATATTTTTTTCAAAAACCTGATAAAATATTTTTTGAAGTGTGTTGTTTTTAATACTTTTCAATTTTTGTATAGATTTTTAAAAAATAGTTTTGTATCTATTACATTAAATTAAAAATAATTTAGTTAAGTTTTGATAAAAGTCACCAAAAAGTAAGTGGAAGAATTATGTTCTAAATGTGTCACTTTTACATAATTCTCTAGTAAAAAAGAAACTAATCAATTTCACAATGGTTACGAAAACTTGAATATGGAAGAGAATGTGTTCGACAACATATCATCATCAATTAAATTAAGTGCGACATTTATAAGAGACGATACCATTATTTACGTAAATGCCACACTTGGTTTTCCTCTGTGCTAAATCCTATAAGGGTAGGATTTGTAAATAATATGAAAAGACCTGGCATTAAGAGGAGGAATTCAAATACGTCAAGGGCTGGCCCGATCAGAAAACTTGATAGGCCCATTAAGATTATTCTTTATAAAAATAAGATTATTCTCGTGGTCCATTAAGATTATCTTATTTATTTTAAATACCACATAACATATAATTTTGCTTAGTCAAGCTTGTAAAATCATATTTTCTTCACAAAAAAATTATCTTTATTAAACTATATGTTCTATTGTTCTTCCGCTCTAAAATGCATGAAACTGTAAGTGAATACTCGAAAGTGGAAGCAATTTTAACCAAAAAAAACTAAGCAGAACATGTTAAAAAAATAATATATATATATATATATATATATGTAAAATAATTTTGTTCTAATCAACACAAATATAATACGACTTCAACATAACATTGTAAATATGTTTCCTCTAATTGTGACTAATTATCGAGATAACAATATGTAAATATGTTTTCTATACTTTGTTCTAATAAAATATTATGATCTTGATATTATTATTTTATAGAGGTTTACTGTATATTAAACCAAAACTAATTTATTAATTGTGAATTAATTACTTTTTAAATCTTTAACTTAACTATTTTCTAAATGTAAATATGTTTTTGCCAATCAGGTTCTGTAGATAAGGTCCACCCATACAAAGATGTTTTTAGATGTGCTCTATACAAAAAAAAAGCAGAGGTCCAACATTTTTCAAGAACTAGATGACCATTTTTAATCGTACCAAGAAAATAGTTTGCCCATTTTTGATGGCCTTGGTTTCATTCCAAATTTTGCGTCCACCATTTTGCTTCCACTCACAATGTTTCTTTTTTCATTAAGATATAATTAGGTTTATCAAGATTATATTGTATAGTCAATACAAATTCAACTGTTGCACAAGAAATGATAAGTGACATCGCTAATTTTTCCTAACAATAAATTCTACATATACTAGATTTAATACTCGATTAAGTTGGTATTTTAACATATTTAAAAATGGTGATTTTTCGATTTAGTGCCTAAATGGATTATGGATGGAGATTTTATAGAGTTTATATATATTTTGTTCGATTGGTTCATATTAAGAATGAATAGTTAGCTTTATATATATATATATATACTATTTTTTAAAAACTTTTGAAGAATAGAAGAGATAATGAATAAAGTAGAGAAAAATAAGAGCCCATATGATCTAACCTACCCAAGTTATCAATTGTATCGGAAAGTCCCCAAAACTTATCTTTGTGGTCAATGGGTCCCAATTAATACTCACAAATTCACTTTGCATTTCTCTTTCTCATCTTCCTGAAGATTTCTCCTTTTATCATTGACCAAAATGATTGATCTGTCACATTGATTTCTCACACGATGCCTGAGCTCGAACTTCTAATATACATGTAAGCAACTCTAAGTCTCTTATAGATTGATCAGACCAAGTCTACATGATAGTTTCCACCTTAGATAATATCAAAAGATCTTTGGATTAGAAAGAAAAGTAATTCAAACAAATAATTTTACATGTAGAAAATATTAAATTTATAAAAACGTGCTTGAATGTATCATTTCTTACCCAACAAATTAAATTCATTTAACCGATCATATTATTATTCTTCCGAGTTAGTATGACTCTCGTTCGGATTTTGATTTGTGATGGTGACTAAATATGCCTTTCCACTGAAAAACGTGAAAAAAGTATGCTATATGCAGTTGTTTGGTACAGTTTTTCATTATAATATGTTTTTCCAAGAAATCAAATCAAAACTATTTTTGGCACGTATCTTTCTTTTTTCAACTCACCACATATATTTCACGAAATCAAACAAAATATTTTATTTATTTTTGTTGTGTGACACATACATAGTTCAGAAGAACAAAGACATATACACGTTAGGATCGTTGGTGACTACTACTACTGGTAAATTATATTGCTGCGATGGATTTTTTAGAATATAATATAAATATAACCTCATGTTAGTTGATCCCGGAAAAAAAAGTATAATATATATAACCCTAATTTTCCAACAAGTGTTGGACCCACAAATCTAGGTCAAAATAGAAAACCTAAGTTGAAATTGCAGCGCTTACATGAGACGCTGTTGCCGTAAAAAAAAATGAGACGACCGAATGTGACCCTATTTTATATATAATGTTTAATATGTCTATTAGATAAATAACTTTTTGTCTAATTAATTATAAATTTAAATCTTGTGGGATATACGTCAAAAAAGAATTTTTTTTGCATTTATTATTGTCAATGATATATATTTTGTAGAATTACGTTTTCAAAACCTGATAACGTAAAAAAGCTATGTATCATTCAAACTCTATATTTAATGTTGAAATATACATTTACCAAGCTTAATAAATAACAATATTGTATGAGAAAATATTTTATGATAACCGTAGTTACAAAATACAAAACAAATATATTACAAGTAAAATTGCGTTTATGGAAATCATAAAAACAAGAATGAAAATGATAATATAAATATTTAATTCTAAGTGTTATGATTCATATTGTTAGTTGAGTTACTTAGTATTTAAATTATGTAATGAAACTGTATTATTAAAATAATAATTTAATAATTTAATCTGAAGGTGTTTCATTATATATATATATATATATATATATATGAACATATGTAGATTGTTTTTAACACATATTCGTATATATATATATATATATATATATATGAACATATGTAGATGTTTTTAACACATATTCGCTTTTTTAAATTCAAAAAGAATTGAGTCGCCATATCCGTTTCTAATTCTATATACCATAAAAATAACCATAACGTAATTTATTATGAACATTAGTTGCAATCCAAGGAATGGATAAATGACATATAATTGGTAATTTCAGCAGTTTCATCATTATTAAACTCAACATTAGTTACTGTTTTTAATCTAGCTGTACAAACTGAGCTCTATAGGTTGTGTAATGAGTCTACTGATCAAAATCATAAATCAGTTTCCTTAAAACTATCCTTGAGAACAACAACTTTGTGTTGAATACAAGTTTAATTCTAGACCTCAATAAGAAGAAAAAAAACCATTTGAACAGAAAAATGCACTGTATATATTTAGTGCACCAGTGATCTAAATGTGGAAACGAATCTTTAAAGGTTACATCTCTAGTCGACATATATCAGGAAAATGCCGAAAGTGAAGAAGATAGGGACTTCTACCTCACATTTGATTTAAGAAAATGGTTTGTATATCACAATGATCTACTGTTTACAAATAGCAAATCTAACTACCGTTATCACATGCGACCACGATAATATTTGAAGTCGTTAATCAATATTTTTTAGTGCTTCTGGTTTTGTATATAAAGGATGACATATGATATGCGTAAACATATTACTAATTTAAAGTTAATTTCTTCTATGTATCATTTGGAAAACAAATATAAAGATTCACTTAGAACCAAGGCTTCTCAAACTATTTGAAGTCCGTGCACAAAGCTTTTATTAAACATATATTTGAGGCGTTAAATTTTCTTTCTATTGAAAATATTTGGTAAAATATATATATGTGCATTTCCAAATATATTTTTTTTCTAAATGAATATAAAGTTTTATCCATCAAAAAACCATTGATACATTAAGTGTGTCCATCTTTGAGATTTGAACATTTTCAATATTTGCTTATATTTATAAACGATTTTCTATCATCAGTATTATATAAATCCTGTTGCACAACTTGCACATGTTAAATGACAGATTAAATCACTTTTATGATGACATGTAAAACAAGATCTTTTGTTGTTGTTTCAATTCTTGTCAATTTGTTCTCTTCTACTTCTCCTTTAAGATCTAAAAATCTCAAGTTAGCTAGGAAATATTATATTTCGCAGAAATCTAATTATCGTACCAGACAGAATACGTTGGCCCCACGACCACTGTTGAAGTTCTGATCGTCATTTTCCACTATAGATACAAGTGGTGATCAAGAAAATGACGAGTCTTCATGTGTGTGAGTGCTTATATATATACTATGAAAGGCACATAATCTGTATAATAAACTATTCTAATAACCAACATAAAAAAAAACGTAAAGAGAGAAGAAAAAGACTTCACCATGGTTCAGGCTGGTGGTCATAAATCACTCGGGTCAGATCCAAACCCGACTCATATGAACAAATTCGCTTGTGGGTGTGCCATTGTTGCTTCCATCATTTCCATCATCTTTGGATATGGTAAATCAATTTCAATATCATATAATATATTTATTTACAATTTAAAATAATTTATATGCTTTTCATTGTTCACTCCAAAAATTGTACAAATGAAGTGAAAACATACCAAAAATGTATTGTTTGTTTTGTGTGCACCGTTCAATCTATTTGGTTTGCTAAGTCAGCTATGAATCTTATTATTATTGTTATTTTTTTACTTTGTTTGTTTAAAACTCATAATTGTTTACTCTTTGTTGATTGCGTTTGTCCTTAGATACGGGAGTTATGAGCGGAGCTCAGATCTTTATAAAAGAGGATCTGAATATAAACGATACTCAGATAGAAGTTTTGATGGGAATATTGAATCTCTGTGCTCTTGTCGGATCTTTAACGGCCGGAAAAACATCTGACGTCATCGGTCGACGTTACACCATTGCTCTCTCCTCCGTGATATTCTTAGTGGGCTCGGTTCTTATGGGATACGGTCCAAACTACGCCGTTTTGATGATAGGAAGATGTATTGCCGGAGTTGGTGTAGGGTTTGCTCTCATGATAGCTCCGGTTTACTCGGCCGAGATATCCTCTGCTTCACATAGAGGCTTTCTCACTTCTCTCCCTGAGCTTTGTATTAGTCTAGGGATTTTACTAGGTTATGTCTCGAATTATTTTTTTGGTAAATTGACATTAAAGCTCGGGTGGAGATTGATGCTTGGAATCGCAGCGATCCCTTCTTTAATATTGGCTTTTGGAATTTTGAAAATGCCTGAATCTCCGAGGTGGCTTGTGATGCAAGGTAGGTTAGAAGAGGCCAAAAAAATAATGGTTTTGGTATCTAACTCAGAACAAGAAGCCGAAGAACGCTTCAGGGACATATTAACCGCTGCGGAAATAAATGACGATACAGCGGTTAAGTCGTTTGGAGGCGGCGTTAAGAAGAGTCACAGCAAAAGTGTATGGAGAGAACTGGTGATAAAACCACGTCCTGCGGTGCGTTTGATCTTAATCGCGGCCGTGGGAATACATTTTTTCGAGCACGCGACTGGGATCGAAGCCGTCGTGTTGTATAGCCCGAGAATTTTCAAGAAAGCCGGCGTAGTTTCGAAAGACAAGCTCTTGCTCGCCACGGTCGGTGTAGGTTTAACAAAGGCCGTTTTCATAATAATAGCTACTTTCTTGCTGGATAAGGTAGGTCGGAGAAAGCTTCTGTTGACCAGCACGGGTGGTATGGTTTTTGCGTTGACCAGTTTAGCGGTTAGTCTAACGATGGTTCAGCGTTTCGGGCGGTTAGCGTGGGCGTTGAGTTTGAGCATCGTCTCTACGTACACGTTTGTAGCGTTTTTCTCGATCGGGCTTGGGCCAATCACGTGGGTGTACAGCTCGGAGATATTCCCGTTGAGACTTAGGGCACAGGGAGCTAGCATAGGCGTTGCGGTTAATCGGATCATGAACGCGACGGTCTCGATGAGTTTTCTGTCCATAACGGAGGCAATCACCACGGGCGGTGCGTTCTTTGTGTTCGCTGGAATCGCGGTGGCGGCATGGTGGTTCTTCTTCTTTATGTTGCCGGAGACGAAAGGATTGCCATTGGAAGAGATGGAGAAACTCTTTGGTGGTGGGGATGCTCGTGGTGATCGCGACGGACTAGAGTTTGAAACTAAGAGAGACAATAATAAGATTTGATTATCATCGTCGTTATAGAATGATTTTGTAACCAGGTGAATTGTTGATTGTATCATTTCGGAAATTTTGAATGTAATATGTTTGCGTGAAAATTATGTATTTTCTTTCTCAAAAAAAAAAATTACTTGTATTTTTTATTCAGACATATAGTTAATGCTGCAAACTAGTACTGATAGTAATAATTTATATCTATGACTCTTTTAATCTTTTGTTCCATATCCAACGAGAAAAAGCTTATTCATTGCGTTTTTGTAAGAACAAGACCACCATGAGATTTATGGGCCATTAATATTTTTGTAAGAAAATTAATAACTTTTGCTATAGTTTGAGGGCTAGATGGTATGTGTATATTGATTGATTTCTTAAAAAAATTTTTTTTTTGCCAAATAGATTTCTTAAAAAATGATAATATCTTGTCTCTCTGATGTTTGTTGTTCTTTATCAACATCATGAGAGGGTTAATGAAGACATTACAAGAAAATAATTAATTAATTACTATTTTATCAATGGTTAATAGCGAAAATCAGTGGCTAAATAAAATATTAGCCACTAATAGCCATAAAAAAACGGTTGTAGAACAGCGAGAACTAAATGTATATCGATAGTAAGCGGTAGCCGTTCTGAACCAAATTGAGTACGAGATTGTGCAAATAAGAAGTCGTGACAATCAAATTCACATTGATAAACATCTCTTTAAAAAACAAAAGATTCATTTCAGGGCAAGTTCAAGACGAAAGAGACATGGAATCTCATAAAAGTAGCTAAGCAAAAGGAAGAGTGGTACAAAGTAACATGGTTCTCATATGCCACTTCAAAATTTAGTAGTGACAGTCAATGAATAAGTGTGATCGGATTTCTTCAGTGTTATGACAAAGAACACAGTTCGTGTTCTGCCTCGGGTTCCATAACTTTGTTCTTAACTAATAGATGCTAGTTGGGGGGCCATCGGCTTAACCTCTCTTTTGAGGTAACTTACTTGCTTACTCTGAAGAAACGGCACTCGCTTGTGTCATGTCTGCTTGCAACTAAATACTCTAGCAGCTGGAATCAGAATCTCAGGCATATCTACACCATTAGCCTCAGCGGCACTAAGATCTTGTTGAGGTACACCTTTCAAGAAACCATCTATCATATTTGGCGACAGCGTAATCGCAAGAAGCGTGAAGAACAATCACTGCCACCTACACCACTCACCAAACTCATTATTAAAAACGTGAGGCACATGCTCGTTTCAATCAAACGCACATGAGATCGAAAGTATGAAAATGGAATTCAAGAATAGTTCGCAACTTGGATTTCCCAAGGAAGCTCTTGAATGCATCCAGAAGCTCGTATTCTACTTTTCAAAATGATACTTTTAACAGCATCATTTTGAATATCTAAAACTTTTCTTTTCAACCAAAAAATTCATGATAAGATCCATAAGGCCACTACAAGGTGGATAATCAAAAACCCATTATAACTCACTTGGAGCTCATTCGTTACACCTAACACAATGAGATCATTTTACAAAAAAGGTAACATGTGTCTACACGTATTATAACTTGGGGGTTAAACAGAAACTGATTTGATTTCACAAATAATTTACAAAAAATAATATAGATTAGATTTGTAAGCTTTAGTTGTTAGTAGACTTCATCCAAATTGGTTGAAATGTTGACTCTTGACCCCCCTAACTTGTGACACCCTATTTTTGTTCAATGAACGTATTTTCATTTATCTAAAACATCCTTTTTGACCGTCATAAGTATGTATATTTTTCTTCTAGATTTTTTCTTAATCTTTATAGGACTCTACTTGATTTGTGATCAATAAAGATGTCCCTTCGTTTGCGAAATCAATTGCTCAACCAAGCGTTTATGAATATTCCTGCATGCAGATCAAATAGTGTTTTGTCTTTCCGTCGACACTCTATGTTTTTTAGATATATGGTCTTACAAAAGTTCAATAGCAAGAATATGAAGCTGAGTACAAATCCATTATTCTTTGTTTCACTAATCGTCATTTCAGTTATGAAGAAATGGAACAAGCTCAAGAGTTGCTTTCTTGCTGACAATGATCGATCCTATTTCTTCCAAATCGATGTCTTTAACAGTCTTCCCTTCAGGTAATCCCCAATCGAAGAAGTAGAGCAAATTCAACAGTCCCATTTCCACGTTGGATATTCCCATCATCATCCCTGGACATACTCTCCTACCAGAACCAAATGGTAAAAGCTCAAAGTTTAGTCCTTTGTAATCTATGGAGCTCTCGAGAAACCTATCAGGATTAAACTCATCTGGGTTTGTCCAGAGTTTTGGATCTCGTGCGATTGAGTAAATATTGATGATCATTTGGGTTTTAGCAGGGATGTCGTAGCCTTGGATCTTGATGTCAGACATTGTCTCTCTTGGGAGCAAAAGTGGAGCTGCTGGATGTAATCTGAACGTTTCCTTGACCACGAGCTTGAAGTAATGAAGCTTAGTGACATCATCTTCTGTGATTCTCTCCTTCTTGTCCCCGAGTGATGTACGAATCTCGTCTTGTACTTTCTTCATCACTCTCGGGTTTCGGATCAGCTCTGTCATCGCCCAGGCCAAAGTGATGGCACTTGTGTTTACTCCTGCTAGAAATATGTCCTGAAGAAACATTCACATTACGTGTAAGAAACGGTACCTTGTCAGAATCTCAAATGATAAGGGTTTGAAGAAGATTTTACCGAGATGATTCCTTTGAAATGATCTGTGGTGAGCTTGAATGAGTCTCCATCTTTCTCTTGCTTCTTCATCAAATCAACCATCACATCAACGACATCAGGGCTCTCTGATACTCTTCTTCCAGGCTTAAGATGTTCATCGAGCACTTTCTGGAAGAATGTGTCTAATTCCGAGAAAACATTGTTCAATGTCTTGTTCTGTCCGGAAACCCGGTCGAAAAGCCAACCGATTCCAGGGAAGAAATCAGAGAACGCAAAACCATCGATGACCAACTCAAACTTGTGAACTAGATCTGCAACGTTGTGCTCATCGATGAACTCGCACTCGTGAATATCTATACCAAACGCTAGCCTACACACGACACTTGCCACAAGCGTGAAAATGGCTTGCTTCAGATTCACAGGGGATCCTGTTAGAGCCGACTCCGTTAGTTTCTTGACCAAAAACTTGTTCTCTTCCTCTCTGATATACCTGAAAGACTTGAGCTTTTTCGCGTTCAAGATCTCAATAACAACGAGCTTCCTTAACGCTTTCCATTCCTCACCATAAGGAGCGAATCCGATGTCTTTGAAGTTGTAAGAGATCATTCTGGCTGCAACTGTCTCTGGTCGGCTACAACATTCAAGATCCTGAGTCTTGAGAGCTTCCTCTGCTCCTTCTCTCGACGAGATCACGACTACGGGAACGAATCCGAAACGGAGAAGTATCACTGGTCCGAACTCTTGAGAGAGATTTCGAAAACATGTGTGACTCAATCCTTTGACGTTGTGTAAGTTTCCTATGAACGGAAGCTTCTGCGGACCTGGAGGAAGCTTTCATCTTTTGAGTTTCTTAGAGAAGATTGATAAGGAAAGTAAGAAAATGGGTAAGAGACAGAGGAAACAGAGAGAGATTAAAATTGTTCGCTGCTGTGTAAAAAGATCTGAATCATTCACAAGCCAAAAAGCTTAGATATATACTACATTACTTACAGAGTTATGCTTGGAGACCAAGCTCAACATCCTAATGTTTTGAATGGTGACATTGATTTCTCTTCTAGAACATGGAACATTTCAACATTGAATCCTAACAAATTTACAACTTTTAGAAGTAATTATTCATCATTAGAGCATTGAATGGCGACTAACGAAAATTATATGTACGAATCAGAAGGAACGTTGAATTATCTTTGTTCCAAAATAATTTACACGTTCTAGAAAGATGAGTACTATTCATAATTAAGGCATTAAATGGTAACTAAGAATAATAAGAACCAGAAGTAACATTAAATTATCTTTGTTCCTAAATAATTACATCTTCCGGAAGGATGAGATTTGTTTTTAGTGTTCTACAAATAAAATGATAACTAAATAGAATTCTAGGTCAAACCATAACCAAACCAAATCACTTTTTCGGTTAAGGTATTTATTCCACCCCTACGTCTAATTAAATACATAATTTAGATTCTTAGATTTTTGGGACAAAAAAATGTAATTTGTTGAAAGTTTTAATTTTGATTTAACATTAAGCAAATTATATTATATATATATATATATATATATATTAAGTGATTCTCCCGTGTTCATGCATGCACGGGTATAAATATTTATAAAATAAATAAATTTTCAACAATTGTTAAGTATTTTATTTATATTTATTTCTATAATTTTATGTTATTTTTTAATTAGATATGTGATTTTGAGTATAAAAATTACAAACGGTTCTGTTATTCATTATTTATGTATATTAGATTTTATCTATTTTTTCAAAAAAACTACATTTTTTATTAGAACTAAAATTGTTAAAAAAAGTTTAATTATATTTAATTTAATTTTTCTCAGACTTTTGTACAATTTCATATTTGTTGTTTTGAGAAAAAATTAGAAAAAAAAATTAAAATGTTATATGTCAAAAAGGTAAAAACAAATTAAGAAAGGTAACATTTTGTAAATGGAAAATGAAAATCAAATTAGAGATTTTATGAATAAATAATACTTTCCACAAAAATATGATACAATTCGTACGAAGGCCGGCCCTAAGAGTTGAACCAGTCATGCATGACCCATGATTCGTGCATTCTGTATTTTGTGCACGTAACGTTGACACATGTCCCCACGTTGAATGACTTGTGTATGTCGTCGAGCAGATGAATGACTTGAAGACTATTTTGGTTCTTTTGATTAAGGTGCAGTCTCGATTCGTCCAAATAAAAGAGACAAATCTGCCATAAGAAGTACTTATCTCCGAAGATAAAACCCTAAGAACGAGAAACAAAAGCTATTTAAAAATTTACACGCACTCTTTTAGTTTGATAACGACAATAAAAGAAACTTTGTATCTTTAATGTTTCATTTCTATCTTTAAAATAAATATTAATGTGAAGAAGTTTTATATAAAAAGAAATCTTCACTTTTCATAGATTCAAAAAATTATAATTATTTTTATTTTGATAATAATATATGTGAAGAATTTCAAAAATTCAAAATTTTGATTTAAATTTTAGTAAAACTGGTATTTTTCACAGAACCGGATCATTAGTTTTACCAGTTTTTTTGGTTTAATTCAAATTCGGTTTTTAAACTTATTCAGATTCGGTTTTACAAACACATTTTAGTTAGACCAATCTGGTCCGGTTTTCGCTGATTGTAATATAATAAAAAATGTACCCTATTTTTTTTTTACTTTTCTCTCGTTAGTTTTATATATTACTTTAATTGTATTGAAAATTATATTATTTTAAAAAATCCAAGAAGTATTCAACCTAGCATTTTATAGCATTTTCGCAAAAAAAGAAAATAAATAGAACAAAAATTATAGATTTTATGAAAATAAATATTTATATTTTTCAAAAAGAAAGGTAATATTTTCTTAAATTTAAATTGAAAAGAAAAAGAAAAAGAAAAATGGAAAATTTTATGAAAAGAGAATAATTTTACAAAACAAAGAAGTTGGAAGAAAAGTAACATTCTTTGAATGGAAACGGAAATAAATTGAAAAGCTTATGAAGAATAATAACATAACAAAAAAAGCTGTAAAGAAAGGCAACATTTTTTTTCCAAAGGAAAATGAAAAAAACAGTGGAAACTAATTTTGAATTATTGTAGTTTTAGCAACAAAAAAAAAGTTAAAATAATGTTAAGAAATATTGAATTTTTATATGAAATATGTGTACAAAAAAATTAAAATTTTCAATAATACTATTTGAGAAATTAGTTTTTATAACAGTCAATAAATTAAAATTATTATTTTTCAATGCCACTGTTATTATTTTTAAGTTAATTTTCTCTCAATTTAAACTTTCTTCTCAAATTTTATTAAAACTAGAAAAAATATCTTATTAGTAATATCGGCTTTAGAAGAAAATTATCAGATATCCGAATTATTAAATTTATTCGAAATTAATCACGATGAAATATCTTGGCAGAATAACTGACAATCATTTACATAGTTAAACTAATAAATAAATCATTTTTTTATTAATTTAGTGTATGTTAATCAAAATAAACTTGTTATTGCAATTTTTCTTTTTAAAATTTTGATGGGAAAAATCAACTTTTATAGTCGAGTTCGAGTCAAAAACAGAATCGGTTTTTCATGTACCGTTAATGGCTTAACATGTTAGCGTACATCATATTACGGACCTACATCTGATCAAATTTTAGAGTTTTAAAACCCAAGAAAGGTCAGTGTTTTTAAACAAAAAATATAATTTTGCACATATAATATTTTATATAATAAAAATAAAAAATAATGTGAAGAAGTTTTATACATGATATTTGTTTCATATAATAAATAATTATAAATAACTATTTTAGTATAATTTTTGTACATTTTCTTAACAGAATAAAATATCGAACAAATTTTTTTTGTGATTAATTAAGTGTTTAATTTTTTTATAATCATTAATCGGTTTGATAAGAAAATAATCAGGTATCCGAGTTATTAAATCTATTTAAAATTCATCACAATGAAATATCTTGGCAGATCATTTACATAGTTAAACTAACAAATAAATCAATTTTTTTATTAATTTAGTATATGTTAATCAAAATAAACTCGTTTTTGCAATTTTTATTTTTAAAATTTTGATGGGAGAATTCAACTTTTATAGTCGAGTTCGAGTAAAAAACACAGTCGTTTTTTCATATACCGTTAATGGCTTAACATGTTAGCCTACATCATATTAGGGACCTACATCTGATCAAATTTTAGAGTTTTAAAACCCAAAGAAAGGTCAGTGTTTTTAAACAAAAAATAATAATACTTTTAGCAAATGTAAGGGTTTCGTTACCTATTTTCGGGTAACAAAATAACCAACAACAACTGAAAAATTGTTTTTTTTCTTTAGTTGTCAAAACCAAATAAGAGGATCTGAGGTGTGATTTGATCCAACGGTTCATATTAAACTGGAGATCCTCCAAAGAAAGGTATGAAATAATGCATGGGGGTTACGTGGAGTTGAATCAAGATCCTTAGCTAATAATATCACGGAGCCAAACTGAGAAAAACAAGACCGAAGTAACTAATTTAACAAACACAAAAGAAAAAAACTGTTATTAAGACAGACAGAGAGAGAGATTGAGAGAGAAGAGGCATGTTTGTCGGGATGAAGACAGACCAAATCTCAATCTCTCTTCTTCTCCTTCTTTCTTCCTGTAATCATTTTCTTAATTACCAAATACTCAAAAACTCTCTCTCTCCTTCTCTCTCTGTCCTTAATCTCTTCATCTAAGGTACTAATCTCTTGCTAATTTTGTGTTAACTCTCTCAAGTTTAGCATTACTCCGTTTGTTGTTAATTGTTAGCTATCTAAGGAACATAATAAGACAAGAAACCATATTGATTATGATCTGTTTCTCTACGATTTGTTGTTTTGTTATTCTCAGATTTTTTTGAGTGATTAAGGGAGAGAAGGCAGAGAGCGTCTATTTCTGAGGTTTCCTCTTCTTTTTTCTTCTCTGATGGCTTCTTCTCCTGAATCTGCTCCTCCTCCGTCAGATTCAAGCTCTCCTCCATCTCCACCTTCTAATTCCAACTCAACCTCCTCCTCTCCACCGTCTCCATCTCCTCCTTCTCCTCCTCCTCCTACTCAAGGAAACTCATCGTCTCCACTTCCTGATTCCACCTCGCCACCAGCTCCACAATCTCCTTCTCCTCCTAATGCCAGCAATAATTCTCCTCCTCCACCGGCGTCACAGGGCGGTGGAGGAGAAAGAGGAAATGGAGGAAATGGCGGCGGAAATGAGTCTCCACCGTCACGTGGCTCCCCTCCTTCTCCTCCTTCTAGGAGTGGAGATAACGGTGGCAGCAGATCGTCACCGTCTGGAGACAATGGTGGCTCTCGCTCAGAGAATTCTCCTTCAGGCGGAAGTGGCAGCGGTGGAGGAGGAGGAGGAGGAGGAAATAATACGAATACAGGGATCATAGTAGGTGTATTAGTTGGAGCTGGACTATTGATGATCGTTCTTATTGTTGTGTGCCTTAGACGCAAAAAGAAGAGAAAAGATTCTTTCTACGCTGAATCCATGAAAGGTAAAACAACATACACACATATACGTTTGTGATTGTATCAAAAGTTTCAACATTTTGCTTATTGTCTCAGGAAATCAATATCAATACTATGGAAACAACAACAACAACAATGCTTCACAGAATTATCCAAACTGGCATCTAAATTCCCAAGGCCAATACCAACAACCTCCTGGTGGTTGGGGAGGAGGTGGACCATCACCACCTCCTCCTCCTCCGCGGATGCCTACAAACGGAGATGATTCCGCCATGTATTCAGGCCCAGCACGGCCGGTTTTACCTCCTCCTTCGCCTGCTCTAGCCCTCGGATTCAACAAAAGCACTTTTTCTTACCAAGAGCTAGCGGCTGCAACGGGAGGGTTTACGGATTCTAACCTTTTGGGACAGGGAGGTTTCGGGTATGTCCATAAAGGTGTGTTGCCTAACGGGAAAGAAGTCGCTGTTAAGAGTTTGAAATCTGGTAGCGGACAAGGAGAAAGAGAGTTTCAAGCTGAGGTTGATATCATCAGCCGTGTGCATCATCGGTATCTTGTTTCTTTGGTTGGATACTGCATAGCTGATGGACAGAGAATGTTGGTTTATGAATTTGTTCCTAACAATACTTTGGAATATCATCTTCATGGTTAGAGACTTAAACTTACAAGCACAAGAACAATGTTTTCACTAGTCTAAAGATTCAAGAACGTTTTAACCTTTGTCGTTGTTGTTGTTATTGCAGGGAAGAATCTTCCAGTAATGGAGTTTTCCACCAGGATGCGGATCGCCTTAGGTTCTGCGAAAGGACTTGCTTACCTTCATGAAGACTGTAAGTTTCAACATTCACCAATCTCATTTTCTTAACCAATTTGCAAAAAACAGAGAAAGCTCTCTGTCTCTGACTAGTGATATCTTTTTGGCTGAGAAATCTCCGCAGGCCATCCTCGGATCATTCACCGCGACATCAAGTCTGCAAACATCCTCTTAGACTTCAACTTTGATGCAATGGTGATAACTTTGATGCTTCGGTTTATGTTGATACAACACTGCTAAAGCTGATGACTTTAAGCATTTGTCTTTTTTCAGGTGGCTGATTTCGGATTGGCCAAGTTAACTTCTGATAACTATACTCATGTATCTACTCGTGTGATGGGAACTTTTGGGTAAATACCTTTTACTTGATAAGATCTTTCACGCTAGTCAAGAAACAGAACCTTTGTAGATTGACTCATTTGCTTCTCTGCACAAACACATGTAGATATCTAGCTCCAGAATATGCATCGAGCGGTAAATTAACAGAGAAGTCAGATGTTTTCTCGTACGGTGTCATGTTATTGGAGTTAATCACTGGAAGACGACCGGTTGATAATAGCAGCACCATGGACGACACTTTAGTAGATTGGGTATATGTTTCTTTTTGTTCTCACTCTTCCTACTTACAAGCATTTGTGTATGTTTTCAACCTTCTTTTTCGAGTACTAACACTACAAGAAAACATGTTATTCCTGAAGGAGAAATCCGTAGAAAATCCGTCGGAAATAGGTCTTTCCAATGGATTCACTCCATCGGTTCATTATAATGATTGATTTTGTTTACAACTATAGGCTCGTCCTATCATGGCTCGCGCGCTAGAAGATGGAAACTTTAGTGAGCTCGCAGATGCAAGGCTTGAAGGCAATTACAGCCCGCAAGAAATGGCTCGAATGGTCACTTGTGCTGCTGCTAGCATTCGTCATTCTGGACGTAAACGCCCAAAGATGAGCCAGGTGAATCAAGATTATAACCTCAAAAGATTGTTTCTTTACAAGATGATAACAACAAGAATGTTTTTGCTTTTTCAGATAGTAAGAGCATTAGAAGGAGAAGTGTCACTGGATGCTTTAAACGAAGGTGTGAAGCCTGGACATAGCAACATTTACGGGACATCAGGAACAAGCTCGGATTATAGCCAGACATCTTACAATGCAGACATGAAGAAATTCAGACAGATAGCTTTGTCGAGCCAAGAGTTCCAAAGCAGTGAAGGTGAAGGATCATCTAATGATTCCCGAGAGATGGGAACTAAAAGTCCTGTTGCTCCTAAATGAACAATCTTCTGAACACAGCCAGAGATCGATCTATTTCCTCGGGATAATACGAAAGAAAGGATTTTCGAAGGATTTTGAGGTTCTGAGAGTAGAGCCATGTAAGCTACAAAGCAATGTCATTGTCACATTTAGATTGTTCCTTACGTATATGATTGTTTCTCTCAAACAGATTATGTTATTTGTTTCATCTCTATAGAGATTTGATTCGATTCTCAAACACGAACCTACACTACTATTTTTGGATTGTTAATTTCCAATATTCATAATCAAAGTGACAAGCTTTTTGGACTTTTGCCTTGTGCTGTTCTACAATTACTATTTTGTTCTTTTCAGTGTGATGATAATGATTATGATTATGATTATGATTATGATTAAGCCGGACCGAACCAGAGTATTTACCGGGTCCCGGTTCAACCGGTCCGGTTAGAAAACCCTTTTTAATCTCCACGCCTCTTATTATTCCTTAAAGACATTTCTGATTTCTCGCTCACTCTGCGTCGTCTCTCCCTTTCTTCCTCAAATCCTGAAATTGCCATTTTTTTCTTGTTGAACCATTGAGTTGTTGATTGGAAATTTTAATTCTCTCTCACACTATGCTAAGATGGAGAAATCTCTTGTCGCTGAAAAGCTCTTCGATTCTAGAGATTTCATCATCTTCGACGGCTACGAAAACCATTTTCGCTCCATTTCATTCGACGAGTGTTTTGTCTGAGAAATCGAGGAAAAACTTTGGTTCCGTAAGATCCCCATTTCTGCAAACCTTTGTTTTGTCTGTTTGATGCTCTTAGATTGACTTTTTTCTTTCTCGCAGGGTGGTACAACTTCTGAAGGCGGACGAGCTTCCTCAAAGGTATGTTTGCCAATTGAAATTTTGACGAGCAACACAAAAGCTGCTGAAAATATGTCAACTTTGACCAAAGATCTTATGGTTTATGATAAAGTTTATGCATTGTTCGGATGATTTTTTTTTTCTTTCAGAATCAAGAATAGGAATTGTTATATGGGATTGTGTAAATCTATGATCATCACAACTTGAGGAATATTATAAATGTTTCCTGAATTTGGTTTGCCGTGAAGTTAAGGATCACATGATTTGGTCATGTAGCTGACTTTACAACCAGAAATGAGCTTTTTTCGCAAATTATCATACTTTCGTTTGAGGAATTGGGTGCTTCTTGATGAATTTTGGGAGGATTGATCATTGGTAGAAATGCAATATGCATTGATAAGTTTACGTTAAACGGGGACTTGCTTTGTCCTGAATTTGATTTTTGATGTGTGTGGTCATTAATTTGTGTATCTATTCGAATTCATAAGAGAGTAAGTTCTCTCCTCTGAAGCTGCAAATGTTGATCCCAGAACTCCTCCATAAGATTCACATGTACGGTAAAGGAGAAGGGGCGTCGCACGGGTGCTAAAAAGACTCTAGACAATCTTCTCTTCCACAGGGGACTTAATGATCCGCTTCAGGTGAATTTTTCTACTTTATTGAAATATACTTCATGAGTTTTTTCAATACATATCTTATGACTTTATACATTGTTCTTCTCACATAAAGTTCTGGTTTTTAGTCTGTTTTCTCAAGCTAATACATGTATTGTCTTTACTTATACGTAGGAATGGAATTTCGGACCAAATCCGCTTATCCGAGATAGGCATATGAAGAAAAAAATCTCCACCTGGCCGAGGAAATAAGCCTCGGGATAAGAAAACAAAACGTGAGTTGCTTTTTTCTCTTCTTCTTAGTACCACACATGACACAACTCTTGCCTCTTTTGGTTGCTATATCCTTTTGTATGTTTGTATATGTTAGGCTGGCACAGAGAAGGAAAACCGGACGATGACTTTGGCACTGATGCTACTAATACATTTGAGAACAAATGGAGAGAAGCCTGGACAAATCGATCTCAGAAGGCCTCACATTCTAAGGACTCGACATCGGGATTTGAATGGAGAGAAGGCTGGAGCTGGACAACTCAATCTCAAAGGAGCAAAAGCTGGAACAATGAATCTTGTGACGAACCTTTGATCGTTGGATCTCAGTCTGATCGAAATGTTCTGGGTCTACCTTTAGTTGGCCCCCTTAAATTAGAAGATGTTAAGAACGCGTAAGTCTTCTAATTGATGTCGATGGTCGCCAAAATCTTATAAGAATAGTTTCATTACAAGTTTTCTTGTTTTGCAGCTTCCGTTCTTCAGCTTTAAAGTGGCATCCGGACAAGCACCAGGGGCCTTCTCAGGTATTATTTCAGAAAAAAAAAATTAGATTGTTTTAGGTTTTTTTGAAGTTATGTATTGATTTTCGGTAATGTGGTGGAAATCGCAGGCAGCAGCTCAAGAGAAGTTTAAACTCTGTGTTGATGCATACAAGTCTCTCTGTTCTGTACTATCTTGACGTTTACACAGGCACTGACATATGTTGTTTTAGTAGGAATTAGAGTTTTAAAGTTGCCAATGCTGCTTCTGAATGGTTTCATATGATGGATTTGATTCATGAGAAAGCAATAATATATGAAAAAGATTTATGTTCTTGCGCATCCTTAAGCTGATAGAAAATCACTTGAGAAAATAGCGTAAAATTGGTAACACTAAAATATCACTTGCAAACAAACTTTTTTCTATGTTATCTTTGTTTTCGTTATTGTCTAGACTAGTACAAGGCTTAAACACATTCAAATTCTATGAATCTTTCACTTATATATCGTTATGATTCCGAAACTTTCCCAACATTCTTGTGTTAGCAAACGTCGAAGCCACCTAACCGCGCACAGAGGCTACATTGGAGCTTTGATCTTTGGATAAAAACTATGATTCATCGACTTCACACTGGTGGAATAGCAAAGCTTCCTCCTACTGTCCTGTGAATAGTCTCTGCGTCCTGCGTTGTTAGTATCTCTGGAATCGACATGCCACCAGAGATGACGATTTCTGTTGCAAGAAAAAGTTGAAACCGAGTAATGAGATCGATTTGTTGTCGCTAATGATACTTTTGGAGTCAGCTAGAATGGAGTTACAAGTTACCTATGCCTTCCCGGACTGAGAGATTAGGTCTTATGATGTCCTTTGAGCTAATGAGGAAAATGTCTCCAAGATAGAGATGATTAGTGGGGACATAGACACAGCAGAGTTCTTCTCCTCCAGCACGGCCTCGAAGTATCACAGTCGATGTAATGAAACCAAATGCGTATTCTCCCATATGAGGATGCCTGATAATGGCTACCTCCTTGAATGCACCTGAGCTTTGATCTGATAAAAAGGAGAAAAGGGTAAGTGTAAGTAAGTAAGATTATAAGCTTTTTCTTTTGAATTTACCAGGTGAGATAGCTCCACTGATTTGTTTGGAAGCCGAGTAGATGTAGCTGATGAGAGGCATCTTCTTGATAAACCATTCTCCAATGCTGAGAACTGAAGCTCCAAGCCATGAAGACATGAATACACCAACCAGAAAGATGAATGTGATGGATGTCACAAATCCAAGACCTGCAAGTTTTTTTTGATAGAAGTCAACATGCCTTTGTTTAAGTTTCATTGTGAAATTACAAATGTAGCTGATTGGAGATGAAATGAAAAACTAACCAAACATATTGATTCCAAGATGTGTATAGATAGGGGAGAAGAATCCATCGACGAAATGAATAAACCACCATGTGAAGTAGAATGTGACGGCGATTGGAAGAAGAATGACACTACAAGAACAGAAATTTCATGAAAGTAAATAATCAATACTAGAACTAAAAATTCATTCACATCGACGAAAATTTCTGAAATTGATTCGGAAACAAACTCAGAGAGATTTACCATCCGGTCATGAACTTTTTGGAGGCCCAGCTTCGAATGACTTTGTAAATCGCCTGATTGTACATAAAAACATTGAGTAACTTAACATACAAGTAAGCTCTCTGTCAAACGCAACGAAACAGAATCATATAAACTTGCACAAAATTCATGATAGCGATAAAAAATGTTTGATCGAAAGTGGCGGAATAAGAGAAATGCTCTGTAATCGTTGTTAGGTATCGCGATTCGCCAGAGAGATTACGAAATGAAAAAAGTAGAGACAGAGAGAGAAACCTCTCTTCCGGCGACGTGAATCGGCGAAGCGAGAGGAGACGACGGAACAGAGAGAACAACCTCACGAGGGGAAGCTCCGGATTTATGCATCGGAATCAGCCGGTCCAGATCTCTCTCTCTCGTTTCCATCTCTCTTTCTCTCTTCCAAAATCTCAATTTCTCTCCAGAATCTTTGTCTCTAACACATACACACACACACTATCTCCCTACAGAGATCGAATCATCTCTCTCTCCCTCTCTATCTCTCTGAATCGATTCGTCGATCTCCGATATCTCTCTTTCTCCGGCATGTGTGTGAGCAACGAACTGCCTTCGACAAGGCTAAATCATGCATTTTTTCTGCTAAACTATTCAGCCGCTACCACATCATGGGCTTTTGAATGTCAAAACTGGGCCTTATAATAAAGCCCATTAATCAACCTGGTAGAAGATCGAACGGCTGAAAAGAGGCTTTTTTTTGCAGCGTATCTTGGACCGTTGACATTATCAAAGGAGATGTAATTCAATTTCATACATTCTTCCCCAAATGAACAAAGGGTGTAAATGGTCGTGAGTAAAATAATATTAAACTGAATAGACAAATAATCTCTTCTAATTCATTCATTCAATTCTTCTAAAGAAAAGTAAAATAATGTGTTCCTCGTAAATTTGTTAATAATTGCAGTTTTTATAATAGAATTAGGTGAATTTTATTTTTACACTTTTCAACTCAAATAATAAAATTTTAGAAAAATATAAATTCAACTCAACATAAATGGTAAAAGTTTCACTAATTTTTTTTAAAAAAAACATACAACCATTTGGACACACAATTTTTTTTTATGTTTTGTACCATTTTCAAATTATTAAATAGAGGACACGGAGCAAATACTCTAGAAATTGATAATATTTATCATCCGTTATGTTCTATTAAGATCAATATTTTTCTAATCCATATAACCGTATTCACTCCACAACTATCTGGATCTCTGGTAAAATATAGTATTTTAGTATTTACGATATGCTTCATTTATAACTGATATTAGATTTTTGTATTTGGTTTATATAGTGAAGTTTTGGATATCCGACTTTTTCGGATCAAAATGAATAATAAATCGAATAAATTTTAACGGATATTTTGCCACCACTATACAAATATTGTCAATGAGCAACTATTTTTTATGTATCAGGTCGAGGGGTAAGTTTGGAAGTTCAAAAAAACATTCAAATTATTTCGACAGATTATATAGAAAAAAGTCTTCCTGTTGACATCTTAACGAGTTCGTGCTGAGTAGTAGTGGTCGTGACGGAAGAGATGTGGCGGCGGTGTGTGTCTCGTCGTCTTCGAGCTGCGTCGTTATCGAGGAGATCAGAATCTAACAATGGCGCTTTCATCGGTTCTCAAGTCTCCAGAAGATTCTTCTCTGCTCGTTCGGTACAACATTTGCGCAACATTCTTGTACTCGTGTGTTTAATCATCATGTCTGACCTTTACCAATGCCAATTAGAAACACGAATTCGTTTGGTCGTTGGCGTTTTTCGTCATGTATGTGCGAAAATTAACACACGAATTGGTTGACTATTTTTGCTTTATTAATACGAGAATCTCCCAACTTCATAGCATAATCTTTGTTCGTTTATTTAGTTGAAATCCACCATCAACAAATTGGTTTTGTTTTGGTTCAAGTTTATTTGGTTCCTCTCTCAATACCTTCCATCTTACTCTATGAAAAAAATATTTGTGAGATCAGTTTATCCAATTCATTACACAAAATTGTCTGTGTTCTCTGTGGCAGAAGACAGGGGAATATACAATCGTTGATCATAAGTACGATGCGGTTGTTGTAGGAGCGGGTGGTGCCGGGCTTAGAGCAGCAATAGGATTATCAGAACATGGTTTTAACACAGCTTGCATCACCAAGCTTTTTCCAACTCGTTCTCATACAGTTGCTGCTCAGGTAACTACTACATTGCCTTAATCTTCTTCTTCTTTTCACTCTTGTAATTAAGCTAATAATATAAGTTCTTACCTCTGTTTTTGATTAAGTTATGTAATTTTGTGAAGGGAGGTATAAATGCTGCGTTGGGTAATATGACTGAAGATGACTGGAGATGGCATATGTATGATACTGTCAAAGGAAGTGATTGGTTAGGTATGTTGTTTTGATTTTAGACATAAAACTCATAGGATTAGACGGTTTGTCTTTTAAGATTTGAAAGCTTCTTCTCTTTCACGTTCTTGGTTCCAGTTTTCGAAACTAGATTCTTGAATTGTCTTCTATACATGTAATGAAGCAATCTAACATGTATATATGGCTTCATTTACTTTTATGTACACTACAAATTACTTATTTCTGCATTTTCTTATTGGTTTCTATTTTTAGATGTAACATGTATATTTTGTATCTACAGGTGATCAAGATGCAATTCAGTATATGTGCAGGGAAGCTCCAAAAGCTGTGATTGAGCTTGAGAATTACGGATTGCCGTTTTCAAGAACTGAAGATGGAAAAATATATCAGCGTGCTTTTGGTGGCCAGAGCCTCGACTTTGGAAAAGGTTTTTTCAATCTTGATTTATGCAATCTCAAGTTGGGAACTGTACTTATTTGATGTGGAAGACGAAGATTGCTTTCATGTAACCTTCTGATCATTGCTTGTTCATCTCTGTAATTTATTCAGGTGGTCAAGCATACCGTTGCGCATGTGCTGCTGACCGCACTGGGCATGCTTTGTTACACACTCTTTATGGCCAAGCAATGAAACATAACACTCAGTTCTTTGTTGAATACTTTGCCTTGGATTTGATTATGAATAGTGATGGTAAGTACTAATCCATCATTGTGCCAATATTGATATACTCGTGTCCTTGCAAATTGCATATATTCTGTATATCTAGATGGAGATATATGATTCTTATTAAGAGATCCTCTGAAGAATGAGTACCAAAACTTCTAAAATGCTTTTTTGTATATGTGACGAGCAGGAACATGTCAAGGAGTCATTGCACTGAACATGGAAGATGGCACTTTACATCGTTTCCATGCTGGTTCTACGATTTTGGCCACCGGGGTAAGATGACAAAATGTTCTTGAAACGTATCTTGTTTTGGATTTGTGAAACCACACAACATCGAATCAGTATCTCTAATTGTCTTTAGGGGTATGGAAGAGCTTATTTCTCTGCAACTTCAGCACATACATGCACAGGGGATGGAAATGCCATGGTTTCGCGAGCGGGACTTCCGCTGCAAGATCTGGAGTTCGTTCAGTTTCATCCTACTGGTATTTATGGAGCTGGATGTCTCATCACTGAAGGTCTTTGTTTCTTCCAGCATTGATCAAATCATTAAGGATCTAGACAAGAAAATAGTTCTTGACTTGATCGATCGGTTTAACATTTTAGGAGCTCGAGGTGAAGGTGGGATTCTCAGAAACAGTGAAGGGGAGAAATTCATGGACCGGTATGCTCCCACGGCTAGAGATCTTGCTTCAAGAGATGTTGTTTCAAGATCTATGACTATGGAAATCCGCGAGGGGCGTGGTGCAGGTAAGATCATAACTCTTTTTGAGAGAAAGTACCTTAAGCTTAAGCCTATGCCAATGCAACATTGTCTTTATACAGGACCCATGAAGGATCATATTTACCTTCACTTAAACCATCTACCACCATAAGTGCTTAAAGAGAGGCTTCCTGGTATATCTGAAACTGCTGCTATTTTCGCTGGTGTCGATGTTACAAGAGAGCCAATTCCTGTATTGCCTACTGTGCATTATAATATGGGTGGTATTCCCACAAACTACCATGGAGAGGTAAACGCGAAGATGAAATGATTCTCAATGTTGGAATAGATTGATATGTTTAGTATTTAAAAGTGTTTGAACATCTGTGTGATTCTCAGGTGGTTACTGGTAGAGGAGATGATTCAGATTCTATAGTTCCTGGACTAATGGCTGCAGGAGAAGCAGCATGTGCATCTGTTCATGGTGCCAATAGACTTGGCGCAAATTCACTTCTTGACATTGTTGTTTTTGGCCGAGCTTGTGCAAACAGAGTTGCAGAGATTCATAAACCAGGTATGAAATTTCAGCTCTGAAGTTTGACACAAGTAAGTGTTTTTGAATTTATCTCTGCTTTATGATGTTTGTAAAGGCGAAAAGCTGAAACCTTTAGAGAAGGGTGCGGGTGAGAAAAGTATTGAGTGGTTAGACCGAATAAGGAACTCAAATGGGTCACTTCCAACTTCTAAAATACGTTTAAACATGCAACGAGTAATGCAAAACAATGCTGCTGTTTTCCGTACACAAGAAACACTAGAGGAAGGTAACAAACATAACTTGTAACCTGATGAAGCTTTAGAGTGAATCTAGTTTAAAGGTTTCGTCTTTTTGGTATGATGATTATAGGTTGTGATTTGATCGATAAGACGTGGGAAAGTTTTGATGATGTCAAAGTGAAAGATAGGAGTTTGATATGGTGAGACTACTTCTTCTTTGGGAGAACAAAGAATGTTAAAAAGCTTTCTTTAGGGTAATTACTAAAGCTCTGTTTTGGACACTTTACATTTTAGGAACTCGGATCTTGTAGAAACTATCGAGTTGGAGAATCTTTTGATTAATGCTTGTATAACAATGCATTCTGCTGAAGCTAGGAAGGAGAGTCGAGGAGCACATGCTCGTGAGGACTTCACGGTAAGTTCTATGTTCAGTACATAACAAAATTATCTTGAGTCGATATATAGATAACGTAGAGGAACTTTTTGGTATGGTTGTTTTGCAGAAACGAGACGATGAGAATTGGATGAAGCACACATTGGGGTAAAAGAATATTTCTTATATCTCTTTAGAGTCTTTTTGGCAAAAATAGACCAATGTTAAATCAAAATTGTTAGTACATATAATCCAAAGTTTATTACAAATCATAGATCAAGTAATGCATTACTATATTAATCAAATGGATATGTGTGGTTAAGGAGTGTTTCGTTTGTGTATATGTTAAAGGTATTGGGAAGAAGGGAATGTGAAATTGGAGTATAGACCGGTCCACATGAACACATTGGACGATGAGGTTGACACTTTCCCTCCTAAAGCTCGAGTATATTGAGATTTCGTAAAGTTTTTTTTCCAAGAGCTTGTGGTGAGTTCGATTTCACCTGTCTCTATAATAATCAACTGTATTTTAAAATTTATCATCCTTTTACATAATTGTTATAGGATTATATAGAAGTGAAATATTTTCTTAAAAAAGGGAGAAGAAATGTTTATTTCTCACAAATAAAAAAAGTGTGGCTGTGTTGTTACTGTTCGCATTTGTTTCCTAAGGTGATTCTTCACCTATCACACAAATTGTACAATATATGCAATGTGTTATACTTACAGTATAAATAAACTTTTGAAAATCTGGTATGCTGTCTTCCTCATTTGCTTTGCCCAGGTTGCTTCACTTATTACACATACTAGTTTAAAAAAATTCATAATAAATATGTCACGTTTAAATCTTAAATGTTATGATGTACTAGCTGATTATCCGCGTATACACGCGGATTTGTTTTTAATTAATTAGTTTTAGTTTTTCTATTTACATATATTTCTAATAATTTTTAGTAATTAATCATTATACATGCATGACTTTTTCGAAAATATTTTTTCAAAAAATAATATTTATTTATAAAAGTTACTGAAAAAACCATGCAAATTCTATATTTATAGTTTTCTGAATATTATTTTGTGAGACAAAAAACATAGCATTTTGTAAAATTTAAATGGAACATTGGCCAAACCAACTATCTTATTCTAACTCTATTTTTTATTAATCCAACCCTTTTCGTTTCAGTACTATTTATTGCTATTGTGGAAGTTTCTAAAACTATAATGATTGATCATCTCCAGAATTTGGTTAACAAAATTCACGATCCACATAAAGTGAGGATTCTATAGACTATTTGAATAATAATCTATTTATTTTTATATTATAAATATACATTATTTATAATCGAGACAATTATATATTAAAGCTTTGTAAACATAGCTTATCATGTAATAGTATTTGTTTAGACGTTTCTTACATGTCCACCACCAAGAAGTTATATCATAGCATTTTTGTAAAGACTAAAAGCTTTCTTATTTCTTCCTCTTCAAACATCAAGCACATCTTAATTCTCATGTGGAGATGGTGGAAGACGATTTCTGATGCAGAGAAAATGAAGGAATGTTAGAGAAAACACAAAAAATTGCATCCAATGAAAATGAAAGTGTTGATAAATTGGGTTATTGCTTCACCTGGTATCCACATGCTTGAACATAAAACAGATTCAAAGGTGCTTCTAACGTGGCCGATCGAGTAGCAAACCAATGACGAAAGAGTCTTTTTGTTTCAGTTTATGCAATGAAACAATCAAGTTGCGTACTAATTTTCTCGATTTGTCGTGTGAGTTGTGAAGGTTCGATCCGATTCTGTAGGTTCAAAAAAATTTATAACTCGCCTCTTACTTAAAAAATCTATTATTTTAGATAAATATGTACGAAAAATCTTTCGCTACAAATATACAATCATTTTTCAATAAATTTGTGGCAATTTTGTAAATATTAATTTTTTTTGTTGAGATAGAAAAGAAAGAGTAATAATCTAATCATCAACTACGCTTGAAGCTCCATGCCCCTATACTTCTATTAAGAAATCTAAACCAAAAAAAAGGTTTATGCAATGGAACAAGGTTGATCATTACACGTTTAGGTGACAGAGTGCTTGAGGCAGAGATATTGGTAGGTAAGAATGCTGGGAAAAGAATTATCATACCAAGGATAATCATGACTACAGCAGACACAAATTGTCCATATAAGATGCGACGATGTCAGTATCCAGTACGAGTTTGTTACGCTATGACCATTAATAAAAGTCAAGGATAAAGCTTGGAGAATGTAGGGATCTATCTTCCAAAACCTGTTTTCAGTCATGGACAACTATATGTTGCATTATTAAGGGTAACTTCAAAAGGAGGATTACACATTTGGAGTGGATCTCATAAGAATAAACTTCAATCAGCATTGGAAAATGTTGTTTACAAAGAGATATTCAACAATCTTAACCTCCAAGAACCAGGTATATTCAAATTAATAAAAAAAAGTATTCTTATTTATATTTTCAGAGGACTAAGCTTTAAATTCAATAACAACAGGAGATGATGAAATGGACACATCTAGGCGATAAAGTCTCTAAATATACAAGAAATGTCAGTCAATATTTCAACAGTTGTTTGTATGTTTTTAATTATGAAGATATTATTTCAAAAAATATTTGTTATTTATAAAATATTGACAAGTCAAAATTAATAAAGCAATGAATAACTTATGATTATTCATTTCTTTAACAACCATTATCTCATTGTTATTACTATGGTTTTACAACAATATTACAAATTATGTTTTGTTCCTTTATA
This sequence comes from Schrenkiella parvula, assembly GCA_000218505.1. Classification (NCBI taxonomy): domain Eukaryota; kingdom Viridiplantae; phylum Streptophyta; class Magnoliopsida; order Brassicales; family Brassicaceae; genus Schrenkiella; species Schrenkiella parvula. The sequence continues at coordinate 14,630,141 of CM001189.1, forward strand.
ACATAACTTCAGTCGTTAAATAACTTTTGAATTTTAGTAATGAAAACGCACCCGCGTGTACACAAATTGATGATGAACAAATAGGGAAAAATTTAATTCAGACTTTATGAAGGTTATGCAGGAAAAACTAAAACATACCGTGGAAATAATGAAAGATTAGAAACCATTGAAAATCCAGCTATACGACGTATCTCTTGTCCACGACGGCCTTGGCCATTCCTTTTGCTACATACGACCGGATCTCACCGGTGTAGTATCACCTTCTTCTACGATGGAGATTCCTCCCCGATCAGAACCTATCCCAGAAACCACCACCACCACTTTCCGATCAATCTCAGGCGCATCGATCAGCGCAAATCCGTCAACAGCTCTCTCTGGAGCACCAATGTCGGATTCTGACTGTCCGTACAGCTCCGCCGTCTCCGCCTCCGCAATCGAGAGCTCTGGTAATTCCGCTTCTCTCCCTCTCCAGCTTGTGCCGCGTGGCACTACATGGCAATCAGGTCCGATTGTTAACGATCCGGGTCACGGGTCAGCTCCGTTAGAGAGGCGATTCTTAACGGGTCCGATTGAAAGCGGATTGTATTCGGGTCCGATCGAGCCGACGACGCAGAGCCGGAGAAGACGGAGAACCAGAAGCGAAGAAGAAGCTTAAATTAGAGGAAAAAAAAATTAAAGATTAGATCTGAAAACTGGGTTGAAGAGAAGAGATTTGAGATTCGCATGTATAGAATTACAGATCGAGGTAGAAGGAGCGAGGGAGAAGCAGATTAACGGAAAAAAAAGAAGAAGAAACGAAGGGTGGAAGAGATCGTCGATGAGATGAAGCGGCTTGATTAGGGTATGAGAAAGAGAGAGAAGAGAGCGTTTAGACTTTTTTTTTCAACCGAAGCGAAATGAAAAAACGCGATGTTTCACTCACCATTTTTCGCAAAATTTTTTTTTTAATAAAAGCGCGACATGTGTCAAGCATACAGATGCTGACGTGTCGCGCTCTAGTTAAAAAAACTCAACTTTTATAGTATAGATTAACTTTATTATTTTATACATATGTCTTATGTGTTTTTAAAAATTGTCATTGTTATAGTTATTTTAAAGTTTTTAGGTTTAAACATTAACCAATTTTGAAATTTTTGATTCCTACCATTTTATCCAACACGATAAGAAAAAACAAAAGTCAAAGCCGAAAAACAAACAACAATTAACTGTATAGAAAACATTTTTCCACAACGTGATATATATTAAAACAAAAATTTAACATTACCCCCGCGTATCGCGAGAATAATCCTAATAAACTTATGAAAATCTAATATGTTGTCTTTCTCATCTGTTTTGCCGAGGTAGCTTCACTTATTACACATACTAGTTTAGAAAAATTCATAGCAAATATGTCGCGTTTGAGTCTTAAACGTTATGATGTATTAACTAAATCAATTTATACATATGTCTCTCCAATTAAGAATTGTTTCAAATTTAAGCTCGGAAGATTCAGAAATCCTACGCATACATTTTAACTCATTCTCCATCATCTTCTTTTTACCTTTAAGAATACATGTTGATCTAATGGAGATTGCAACTCTTTTTAAACATCTAGAGTTGGCAAAAATGTATTTCACGAGTTCTTTTTCTTCTCTTCTTCCTCCATATTCTTTCCATTCAAAGATTTCGAGATTTGTTAACAAGCATTTAGGAACAGAGCTTGGATGGTTCCAAGTTATTGGGAAATCCTCAGGTAGATCCACCTGGTACAAGAAGGATAAACATATCTACTTCAGTTTTTTTTAGTCCAACCAAACTGCATGAGTTTATTTGAAGTAAGAGAAGAGTACAAACCAGGTCAATAAGAAGCACTTTTAGTTTAGGAGAATTTTTAACTAAAACCATAATTGGGTCCAACCAGTCAAACACATATGGTTGTATTCTACACTCTATAAGCTGAGAGAAGTTAATGGTGGTGAAACACCTAACCTGAAATAAACATAAATACGTACATAAGAGAGGAAAGAGATCAAAATACATTTGAGATGGAGAGAAATAGAGAGTATCAAAATTAGTAAATCACTACATACCGTTGCATTGTTCAAAAATACATCGAGATGTATAAGAGAGGAAAGAGATCTCCTAATCTCATTATAACCAAGAGAACATAAAACTTTTATACTTGCTTTGTCAAGGCAACACTTGTTTTTAATCGAGAAAGAATCTCCTGAATAATCACAGATGATGACTGTCTTCAAAGTAGGAGAATCAATAACCAAAGAGCCCTCACTATCTCTAAAATCTTCTTTATATCCATACATATACAATAAGGACTCTAGTGAAGACATTTTCACCCTGACATTTGTCACGTTGTCTTCGTTATTTCGTACCACGTATAAGTTTTTCAGAATAGGACAACCTGATAAGGGGCCAACAAGTGCATCTTCGTCTTTAAATACAACAGAGAGAAGATAAAGACGAGTGAGGGATGGAAGGCAAGCCGGAGTTACAATATCCAAGATAACCTTTTCGGAAAGAACCAAAGAAACTAACGTATCACATGTGTAAAGACTATTAGGTAAGTTTATAGGTTTTCCAAACCAATTGAGCCTAAATGATAGTTCCCGCATCTTGCGATTAACTGCGTTTGTAATGCATTTTCCTATATCAGCATCAATAGGATATTGTGGACCAAGTTCTATAAAAAGGCTTTCTAGTACAGGTGCTTTGTGGAGTTGCAATGACTTCTCAAGAAAATACCAAATGCTTTTGTGTTTACCATCAATAACATTGTCACTTTCTTCGTAGCCGAGTTTTGGCAACATCGTCCAAATAGTCCGCCACCGTTTTGACAAAATCATGGTAGCCACTGCATCTTTTATCGAGACATACAACAATATTTTCACAAGCAAATCGTCCGGTAAAATATTGATCATGGTTTCACCTTCAATTTTTTAACTTAAAGTTATGAATTAATAATATACACACATAAACTATTGATGCATTATATAATAATAATACCAGACCAGTTATTAAAAGTTTAAGATTTTTTTTCTCTAAAACTGGCATTTTTATTTTTGGTACGCATATTATGCATGCCTATTTTATATCTAAATATCTTAGAATAAAAATTATGAGATATTAATTTTAATTTTAATTTTAATGGATTTTCAATGTAAACAAGGATTTAAGTTCAGTTAATGTATTTGCAAAGTGATTGACATGTAATTATTGTAATATATATTTGTATATATTTTTATATAAAATTACTTACAATTAATCACTTAAACAAACATGTATTTCATTCTATTGGTACAAATCTATTATATAATTAGAGAGTTTATCTACATTTAAAACTTCCGCATCATCAACTCATTTTTGACATGTGTCACTTTTCCAAAAAAAATCTATTATACTTTTTGTCACTTATTTTTTTCTAAAAAACCAGATTCACCATACACATATTTCTCCCAAGATGATGGAATTCCAACCTTGTCTTCACCTTCTATTCGCGATAGGGGTTATGGTGAATTCGCTAGCACATAAATTCAACATGAATGCATATATATCATATTTTAGGATTTATAAAAAAATATATAATATAATTATTAGTTAACTCTTTTAATATTAAATTAGCTCGACATATTGTCTTTATATAAAGTAGAATTATCTAATTAATTTATTAATTATCTATTTTTTGTTAACTATTTTTCAAAGTATAAAATGAATTATGAAATATTTCTTATTTGTTAAACAATTTTGACGTATAAAATGAATTATATATCTGGTCAACTGGTGAAACAAGTAAACTATGATGTTAAATCCATTGCATTGGTGAGTGAAAGGAGTGACAAAAATTAGATGTTGACTTCGGATATGTTTGTTTGTTTATATGGATGCTTCATTCAGATAAAGCTGAGAATTAATGTACGTTTAATGCCAATGACGAATGACATTGAAGCATCCGAGTGACTTAATAGATAATCTTGCTGAAAATGATGCCATCAGCTTTGCGTAAGAAAAAAAATGAACGAATGAGGGCTAAAAGATCGGTGATGAAGGATAGGATCGTTACTAAATATTGTTTCGTTTCATAAAAGTATATTGTTAAGCTTGTTATACAGTTTACGTTAATTAATCTTAAACCTGTAAATTTTAGAATAATTCAACTGTGTGCACAATACGGATAAAAACTATTATGTTGTCTTTCTCATTTTTTTTTCAAGGTTGTTTCACTTATTACAAATTCATAGCAACTATGTTGTTTTTGAGTCTTAAACTTTATGATGTATTAACTAAATCATTTTATAAATATGTCTCTTCAATGAATTATTGTTTCAAATTTAAGCTTGGAAGATTCAGAAATTCTATGCATAGATTTTAACTCATCCTCCATCATCTTCTTTTTACCTTCAAGAATACATGTTGATCTAATGGAGATTGCAACTCTTTTTAAACATCTAGAGTTGGCAAGCATGTATTTCATGTTGGAACACAATTTTATAAGTCTTTCGGGCTATGTAAAAATTAGATAAGTGTGAAGAGGAATTGTATAATGAAAATGATAAATTTTAAAGATTGCGTCCATAATATCAAATGAAACTGAATCATAAAAGATTGCATCCAGCTAATTACAAAAATGACAAAAACACACACAAACTTTTAGAACAATTACAAAATTCTAGCAAATCTTTCTCATCTTTTTTTTTCTCTAAAATTATGTCTCGAAATATAACGTATAACATCTTCTTTTCGTTTTCGTACACTTTTATTACCATATTATTTTATATTAATCGTTTATATCGATGACTTCAACTATTAATTGTTTTGTACATTAAATTAGATTTTCGCACATTTCACGAGTTCTTTTTGTTCGCTTCTTCCTTGATATTTTTTACGGATATGCATAATTACTTGTTATTTGTCCCGTACTTGGCTTGAAAAATCAAGTACTTGGCTTAAAAAATTAAGTATTCGGCATCGTCAAAGCAAATAACAAATAACAAAATTTGGATACTTGCAAATACGAATCAAATAACAAGTATTCAAGAAAAAATCAATACACGATTTGATTTACTGGTTACTCGTTTTTTCAAATATTATATGTAGATATATATATATATATATAATTATTACAGAAAAAATTTTAAAAATAAAATTCAATAAATTAAAAATTGAAATAAGATTAAGTAAGTGAAGAATAAAATAAATAATTAGTAAGTAAATTATAAGTAATTTCCAAATAACTTATATGTAATCAGTAAGCTATTTGCAAGTAATTAGTAAGTAATTTAAATGAGCCAACTCTTGTGAAACACATATATATGTAATAATAAAACTTAGTGTATATTATTATTTTATAAATATTTTATATTTATTTATAAATACGAAAAAATCATTTAATAACTAATTATGCATGCATATATGTATATATTATTTTTATTAAAAATATTACTTAGTTTTCAGATAATTAATATTTTTATAATTACTTTTTGAAAAATAATTATTGCAATATTTTTTTAATCAATAATTCTAACTTTTATTTTTTTAATTAAATAAACAAAATGCAAGATATCGTTAAAAGATAATTATAGTCACGGCCCCACGTCCCACGAGGATCTCAAGTATAAAGACGCGTCAAGAGACAACGCATCTTAGCCGTCCATTGTTAAAACCGCCTCTTTTTCATTTCTTTTACTTTTATTTGTTTTTAATTTTTTAATAACGAAACGGCCTCGCTTTAATGAATAATGACCCGAAAGGCACGCAATGATCCACGAGGCAGGGTTAAAACCGTTGATATGTTATCTAATCCTCTTAATCTTGACCGTCCATCATTCTAACCCTTTTATATAAATAAGAATGCATTGATCCTTAGGGCTATCTCTCTCATACGCCGCCTCCATTCTTTCTCGTCTCTTCTTTTCTCTAATTTTTTCTTTCACCGTTTGGTTAGATCTCGCTGCTATGCCGACGAATCTTATATTTATACCGTTTGCTTATAATAGAGAACCTCTCGATCTACACATCGGTGTTTTATTCCGATCAGTTTAGAGCCTTCTCCGCTTAGAAGCTTTCATCGGTTGATCTGACGCAGATTTGATGAAAATCATGCTTCCTCTACAGGTGAATCTCATCTCCTGGTCGCCGGATGCTTCTCTTTTGTTCTTTTTTTTAATTTTAGTTCTCTAGTTACGATTTTGTTTTATCCTCGAGTATCAGATCTGCTTTTGAGGCTTCGTCAGATTCTGAGATCTGTGAATCGGGTTGTGTTGAGGCAGTGAGGATTTTGTGTAAATGGAGACAGATCCTTTACGGACGATAAGGCTTTGCTGTGTTGGTTGAAGTGATTTAGGATGTAGAAGATGTTGATTGCATCTTTGTCATCCGACCTTTGCCATGTCAGGTGCGCTTGCATGGCAGGTCAAAAACAGATCTTCAATAAAAAGATAACTTTTTGTGGTTCGGAGAGGAGTTCGCACGGGTGATTATTTTTTTCTTCCCCGGGTTCTCCTCTCCTTTGTGTGCGTGTCTTGCTCTCGCTTCCACAGACTCTTTCTCTTGCTAGTTATTTAGTATGCACCACCGCAAAGTAACTTATCATCATGAAAAACCGATAATATCAGAGCTAGTTATCAACCTGGAGCCGTGGCACGATATCTTTCTACGTGCCCCCAACGATCTTCTTTTGGAAGGGAAGGTATATAGTAGTTTACTGTCTTTAATTTATTTCTCAATTAACATCGTCAAGAACTATCAGTACGTAAAAATGATTTAGCCTGCTATTGCTGGATAAGGATGGTTCTTTGTTCAAAATCTTATCATTATGCGACTACAGTATCATACAGTCGGTCAAGTTCGCAAATTTTAATCTTTATGGATTTGTTCATATATATACTATATAATACTGAAGTTCATTAACAATTCCATTCTGTTATCAACTTCGCCCAAATATTTCTCTTTTGTAACGAGTTGTGAGAAATATGTAGGTTACCTTTGTAATTCGTAGATGTTGTATTTGCTGTCAATTTTTATGTAGCCGAAGGTTTGAAAATCTGTTCGAGATGTATAGTGAAGTATGTTGGTGGACAGTTGATACATGAAGTTGTTTCTGAAACTCAAAGGCCGGTGAAGGTCCTTAAAGACAATGATGTTGGAGTAGCTATCTGGAATGACCCCAACCAAAAGCCGATGGAGGCCCTTCTTGACGGTGAATTGTCATTGGAGGTATCTCCATCAAGCGAATTATGTATACCCACGCAAATATTCATTGGCTTTGTATTTTTTTACTCAGAGTTCTCTACATTCTTACACGGGATATAGCATATTTGTGGAACATTTATGGTTTGCTTTTTCTGCAGACGATCTTCAATAAGACAAGTTGTTCTAGTTAATGTGCCTCTAGTTATTGGATCCGTCTGATAAGATCTGAACTTCTTTTAAAGCTCCCGGTTGTATTTGGAAGATCTAAGAACGCATTTCAAAATGTCTTCACAAACTGGTACTTGGGTAGTTTGAAGGTATTTGACTTATTTTGATCCCCAAGCTATCTCAGTGAAGTTGATAGTGTGGTTTTTAAGGTCCATGAGCTCAATTGGAATAATGTTGTGTTGATAAATCTGTAAGCTCAAAATGGTAGAGCGCTCTTCTTCTGTTGAAGTTGAGAGGTTGGTGGTTCGAATCCACCCTGATTTGCATTTGCTTGTTACTGTGTAATTATAAGTATACTTTAATTTATTACGTGTCCTCGATCTACTTTTTGGTTTTCTTAATTCTGCTAATCCTTTTTAAGGTCGGTGTTAGCATCTACGTAGCACCTGAAGGCTGAAGAGAGAATTCTGACAACCTGAATAGAGTAAACTCGGAAACGACCAGAAACGAGGAAAAACCGGAAGCCAAAAGCCAAAGGAAGAGTACAAAACTCGAGTGAGATTAGCAATGATATTTACAAAACGCGTATTACAATGGATTCGATCAGCAACGGTGAAACACCATCTTCTATCCCTTCGAGCTCGAGGTATAGCAGTCCATGGTTTTCATCGATGAAGATTCGCCTCTGTGAGAGAGGTCCGGCTGCTTTTGGATTTTAGGAGTTCAGTTTTGGCAATTCTGTTCAGATAATTCCTGGTAGTGTTAGTATTTGTATTGATGTTTTGCTTTTCGTCGTTTGGGCTTGCGATTCAAATCTCTTTCCATTGACAGTCGGCTTATGTGTTCGACCGTGTATCCGACAAGTGTGCTGGTGAAATTTCGGATGAACAAATATATTGGTTTTTTCTGAACAACTACAATTGCAAAGATTCTTAGCGAAGCATTATCTCACTTGCAAAGATTCTTAGCGAAGTCTTTAGAATGTGGTCTCTTTGCCTGTGACAAACAAAAATATTAGAGATCGTGTTTCAGACTTGTAAAGGGACAGATGGATCAATAGGTGGAGGCTTACCTTAGAATGATGGGTTTCCTTCCAATATCTTCTGATTCAAGTGATTGCAAATATCTTTTGACATTTTCTACGCTTTCGCAATAGAAAGTTTAACTATTTGGCTTCATGTATGCTGCAAAAGTGCAAAAAAAGAAGAAGAGTGGTGGTGTATATGCTTTTGTATTTGACATCACTTCTCAATCTTCCTATGGGTCAACTGCTCGGAGAGGTTTTGCCACCCGTATTCAGGGCTCTTCACGAGCTTGTAGTGGCATACAAGGGTCAACTTGCTGAAGCTGCAAAGGCAGAAGATGATGAAGAGGAAGAACATTGTGATAACGACAACATGGATGAATTCAGACAGATGATGCAGATGAGGACGGAGATGAGAATCCAGATGAACATAGCGGAAATACACTCTGCAAGTTAGCCGTAGATGCAAAGACTTCCGCTCTTACAGCGATGATGATGATTTTTTGGAACATGATTTCAGCGAAGATGAGGAATTAGACTCTCAGATTGATGATCTGTGATCCTAACATCAAACAATTGAAAAAGAACTAGAAGAGAGAAGAATGATCCAATATAAGGAAAGATGAATAGGCAAACAAGGACATCATGTGAAAGATGACCAAAATGAACTACAAGTTATTATTTGGAAAACAAAGAAAGAAGCTTTGAAAATTTGGACTGGAGAAAGATTAAAAAGAATATGTGAAACCTAACATTTTTTTGTTATCATATCATTAAAATCTAGGGTATGTATACAAAAGGATTGAAGCACAACATTTTCACAATTACAATAATTAAGCTCAAATGTTTAAGTCCAATAACAATATAATGACCTAAACATAACACGTGTTTTCACGTATAAAATGTAAAATTGACAGGAAATGAAACGCCGTTAGATCAATACCACCGTCGCGAAGCTTCTCACCGTCGGAATCTGGGAAATTCAACTGAGATCCATAATGATTCGACCCTTGTTTCTTCGAATCCATTTGAAAATTCTTGAGAAGAACAAAATCTGTAACACTTGATTGGTTTTCTCGGCATCTTCTCCGCAAGAGTCCATCTCTGACCATCTCAAGCTACAGGACACTTTCCTCCATAACCTGCATCAGAGGCCTATGACTATCCATGGAGAAGAAAAGACATCATTACTTCCTGCCTGAAAATATTAGAGCAAATGATGAAGATAAAAGTTTTTTCAGTCACTCGATTTTAGTCTTTTCATGAGATCTAAACTTTGAACCACAAAAGTGACTATTCTACCAAGGAACATAAACTGAAAACTTAAAAACACACACAAAAGTCCAAATTGAGTTGGAAGAAGAAATCCGAACTAAGTCAGAATTATTTAGTCCAAACAAGTCGGAAATATTTGTAAACAGAAATCTGATTCCAATCAAAGATCGGAAGAACCAGTACGAGAACTCTCTCTATAAAAAAAGAGGAGAGAGAAGAGACATAGAGTCTCGAAGACTATGAGAAACTTAACATTTATTTATTAGAGAAAATTACCGAGATTAACATCAATTTATTGATAAATTACTAGATTAGCATCCATCACAAAACACTTATAGTAATAGATGAAAAAAATAAATAATCCATCAAATAATTACTAATATACTATTATTAATTAAATTAACAATTTTTAATTAAATTTTCGAAAAAAAATAAAAAAGCAGAAAAAAACTAGAATTCACGATTCAAGAACACAAAATTAAAAAAAATCAAAACCCTAAAAGAAAAATGTTGGCCTCCACGGGAAATAAACCAAGAAAAATGGTTTTGTTTGATAAGGATTGATTAATTTGGTTTAATTAGAAATAAGTATGTCGTCAAAGTGAAATAAGTCTGTCGGTAAAGGGAAATAGGTATGTGGCCAAAGGGAGATAAGTCTATTGTCAAAAAGAAATAAGTTTGTCACCAAAGGGAAATAAATCTGTCACTAAAGGAAAATAAGTCTGTCACAAAAAAAAAATATTATGCGAAAGACAAATAAATCTATCGCCAAAGAAAAACAAAGCAGTCTCATTAGAAATAAATTTGTGGAAAACTAATTAAATCTGTCATAGTTAGGTAAATCTGTGGCCCAAAAAAAATAAATATGTAGAAAAATAATTAAGTTTGTCATATTTAGGTAGATCTGTGGCCAAAAAAACAAAATTGTGGAAAACTAATTAATTTTGTCATAATTAGGTAAATTTGTGGTCAAATGTTAATAAATATGTGGAAAACTAATTAAGTCTGTCATATTTAGGTAAATGTGTGGCAAAAAAAAATTAATAAATATGTGGAAAACTAATTAAGTCTGCCATATATTACGTACTGTGGTAAGAAAAAAATATATGTGGAACACTAATTAAATCTGTCATATTTAGGTAAATATGTGGCTAAAGAGAAACAAATCAATAAGTTTTAATTAAATCTGTCAAAATTAAATAAGTTTATAGCTAAACAAAAACACATTTTTTGAAACTATTATTATTATTATTATTATTATTATTATTATTATTATTATTATTATTATTATTATTATTATTATTATTATTATTACTATTTATTATAAAATAGAATAATTATAATAATTTTTAATTGACAATTCTATCGGTTTCACAAATATTCATAATAGTGATAATTTATCTAATACAAACCACAACAAACTGTTTTATTTGCACCAAATTAGATTTTTTTTATAATTTTGTCCTTATTAATTTGCAAAAATCGCATTCAAGATTTTGAAAGTGTATGGACACTGACAACAATGATGATGAAACTGATGATTCTGGTGCATTGGTTGCAGCGGGATGGCTGATATACTTTTTAAATCTATAAGTAGTCTTTCTCATCTCTATGGTTAGATTGAACTACAGTTTTTGTTAGTAATGCGGTACATTTCCTGAATCTATCAGTAGTCTTTTTCTCATCTATATGGTTAGATTGAACTACAGTTTCTGTTAGTAATGCATAAAATACTGATAACTAATGGTCAAGATGTGTTTGAAGAGATTCTTGATATCTTCTCATATATTAATATTTTTTCATCATCAATATCATTCGACATGTGGAGTTTATGGCCTTTAATAATGGAACCACTCGTGGATTAGACTATTGACTTTTTTCCCAAATATATTGGTCCCTCTGCACAACTACATATCTAGAGGGACTGAGCATTATCTCACTTACAAACATTACTAGCAAAGTCTTTGGAGTATGGTCTCTTCGCTTATGGCAAACAAAAATATTAGAGATTGTGCTTCAGATTTCTAAGAGGACAGGTGGATCAATAGGTGGAGCCTTACCTGAGAATCACATTAGAGCTACGATGTGATGAGTAATCTTCCGTCCAAGATCTTCTGATTCAAGTGATTGCAAATACCTTTTGACACTTGCCACGCTTAACAAATTTTTTTAACTATTTGGCTTCATATGCTGAAAGAAAAGAAGAAGAGTGTGTACATGCTAACTTCAAGAGAGAACATGATAAAAAAATAAGTTTGTATTTGACATCACTTATCAACAAGGACATCATGTGAAAGATGATCAAAATGAACTTGAAGTATTATTTGAAAAACAATAGGCTTTCAAAATTTAGACTAGAGATAGATTACGAATATGTGAAACATAACATTTATTTACTAATTTTGATTTTTTTATTTGATATGATTTTTCCTTTTTATAATTTTTTTTTTCTTACTCTAATTTTTTTGATTAAGCGATAAACATTATATTATACTTTATTCTTATATAAATATAACTATAATCTAAAATACATTTTTCTTCTTTTTTATAAATAAATTCATAAAATTATCATTTCAATTTTTATCGTCTAAATTATTATCATTATTATTAATAAATAATAGAATATAAAAATAATTACAATGATAATTTTTTAATTGGTAATTTTACTCGTTCTACAAATATTCATAATAGTTAGAATTTATCTAAATAAAATCACACCGAACTGTTTTACTTGCACCAAGTTAATTTTTTTTTGTAAATGATATAAAAACATTAATTAACCATTTAGTCAACCACTCGATTAATAAACTATCTTGAGAAACTAATAACTGGTTTAATACCTTTGATACACACATTTCCACTAAGACAAGCACAAAACTTAGATGATGAAGTAAATTATGATTTGCATTTTTCGTTTAACTTTTTACTGTTTACTCGTTTATTCGTTATTTTTTTATTAGTTTTTTATTTTTTGGATTAGTAATTTATTGTATAATTCTTTTTATATTTTTTTACACAAATCAAAATCTAATCAATTAATTTAATATGTATCGGAATCATGTTAATTAATAACTTTGAAAAAAAAGCTGATATTTTTTTGTTTTATTGTTAGTAATTTTTTTTGTACATGTCAAAATGTAATTGATCATTCTAATACATGTCGCAAATAACCAAATTTTATATAATGAAATATCCTAGATAATGATAGGATACTGACATGGCCCATGTCTGGATATTTTATTAAAAATAGATGTATTTAGAAAATTACAGTAAAATATCTTTAATTCAAAGACCATTAGATAAAACTAGAAAAGATATATATATATATATATATATATGTAGCATATTTTCTCTAAATGTTTTTTTTGTATAACCAACAAACTTTTCAGTTTCTCATGATATTTTGGAAACAAAATTCCAAAAAAGATCCTTTACTCTACTAATCTCTAAATGTTCCCATCAAAAACTTCAAGAAAACAATCCCTCAGCGACTGCATGCAAAAGAGGAATAGTAATTAAGTTTTGTGTTTTATTTAGCTTAGCTTAACAATCAATGAAAAACTTATCTTATTTTATAATATTTGATGTTTCTAACTTAATTATTAACATTATTCTGATACTTAGATAATTGATAAGATTGAGAAGCATGTCAAAAAAATTTCAAATTTTGTTTTCTAATTTTTTTTGTAATCAAGTGGTTCAAATTAACTCTTTATATAATTTAGGGTTTATCAAAGGAAAACTTTAACCGGTTTGGTCAAACAAACAAACAAAAAACACATACAATTTGGGTAAACCACAAACAAAGATCGAAGAGTTGCACAGAAATGTATAAAAACATACAATTCTCTCTGTTTTTTTTTTAACTTATTCATTCTATATAATATAAATACCAACAAAAAACAAATACTCCTCATTAACTGAAAGTTTTTTTTGTCTGTGTTTTAAGGGCACTTTCGGCGACCACCATGGGTGGTGAGGCTAGCATAGCACTTGCACTTGTCGTAGTTGCCGTACGTGCCAGGTGGTACGCAGTTACACCTAGCGCAACAAGTCCCACACGCTCGGTGACAAAGGTTTGGTCTACTTGAGAGCCTGCACCGTACCTTGCACTTGCTCTTACAATCTACAAAATACACACAATTTTCAAAGCAAAACATATTCTTAGATTTAATACACGTAAATATCTACATACAATGTTATGATTATGTAATTACCGATTTTATTGGCCTTCATCGTCTGCCGGAAAATACCATTTCCAAAAAAAGACATTAGAACATATACAAAGAGGAGGAAAAAACAATTAATCAAATTATGTAAATATCAGTTTGGTTGTTTGGGTACCTCCATATCAGCATGGACGAAGTGGAGGACAAGAAGAGATATAAGAAAAGTTGCGACCACGACTCTGAAAATAGCCATAACTTTGTTTATTTGAGAAAATGTTTTGTTGTTGTTGGTGCTAAGTCTATACGAGGAGGCTTCTATTTATATATTTTGTCTATATTACTCTTACTCTATATTCCTTTCATTTTTTTCTAAAATTAGTTTGAAGAATTGGATCCTGGTCAATGATTAATTCACTAATGTTAAATTCACTCTAATAAAAAAGGAATTACATTTCTTTGTTAGGGAACATTGTACCCAAAAGAACAATTATATAAGTGAAATCATCATATTGATAACAAAAGTAGATTAAATTTTCAGAAAAATCCATTTCATCAATAAAAATAAGTAAAAAATATGCATATGTAATTTTATTTTTGTTATAAAAACAACCATTTTAATTTAAATTTTTCTTGATCGATTTTTTGTATAGACCAAATTATATATCACTATAAATTAACTCCAGAACATTATATAAATAAAAGATGGAAAGGAAATAAACAAAATTCTAAGAACTTTTGGTTCTAATCAACTATGGTCAACACATTAAATTGTATGTAATTAATTTTGCATTATCTCTTCGTGAAGTCAAAACAAATTAAAAAAAAATACACTTACCTACAAGTTTAAGTGAAGTTATTTGATTTAATACAAGATCATTTGAAGTAACATTTCGTCTGGTTTTGCCATTTTATTACTTTCTTTCAATTAAATTCAGATGTATCTAAATAAAATTTGTCTTGACTATGCAACAACAATACAAGGACCAACTGAAGAAGAATAGAGTGACGAGATCATTATTGTAACAAATTGTAACTAGTAATCCATCAAGTGTTACAAATCTTCTATATAGTGTACAAAGTTGGATAAATCTAACAACAATTATAACTCAAGTACCTTGCCAAGACCAAAACTGTAGCCACTCTTTGGTTCTTACGAGAGCAATTAAATGTCCAAATCATCATCAGGGTCCTCATCAGAATCTGGATGCTCATCGTCTGAATCTCTGAAATATATAATCTCCCCACCCTTACCCGATGAAACCATATCGGTCTGCAACTCTCCTGAAGACAATTGTGTTGCCTCATTCTTGCCATCCGCAAGAGGTCTCCGCCCATCATAGATCTCTATCGATTTCCCATGATCTGAAGAACAGAACCATAACAAGAATATCAGACATTAATGAGCTTAAAATTCTCCGGCTTTACCACCAAATGTGATGTACAACTCACCTTGGTGCTCAAATGGAAGCACAACTTTTTCTTTCTCAACTCGTTCTTTCTCAGACAACTGTAGATTGAATTGAACCTGAACCAAAAGAACCACTAACCTGAGGCCACACAACTTAACAAGAAGAGATAAGAAAAGCATTACATGATAACTTGCCTTAGGCACAAGGCTTTTGGTGGTTGCAATAACAGTTTCCGCAGAGGAAATGGGTGAAAAGTTTATTCCCATTTGATCAGCATGATATTCTTCAGACTATAAGGTAAAAGCGTTACAAGGTTTGTTAACGAGATGATACTCATAAAGGGAACAGAGGATAGAGCAAGAGAGAAACTCACCATTACTCTGACGCGTCCCTTTCTAAGCTTAAATCGGACATGGAATCGTCCTTTACCGAAATCCTGATGATCCAAGAAGAGGTTTTCCAAAGCATTCCTTTTCCCATCCAAAGATGGACACAAAGGTTCTAAGTTGGCTTTCATCGTGGATATATATTCAAGCGCATTTGTAACCTTCTCTTGGTGAAGGTCAGTGTTTAATGACCAAAATAAACTGGAAACTTGTGCTGCGCCAACAAAATTTCAACCTTCTTTTTTAAGCCTAAGAAGGAATAAAGCTAATGAATGGTGCTGAGGTTCAGGTAGCTAAGAATACGAATTTACCGTGGCTTCGAAGATCAGTTAAAAGACCAGAAACTAATGGCATGGATGAATGTCTTAGCAGCTCATTCACCTGATTCAAAGTTTTAAAATTAATAAATAAACTCACTTCTTCTTTCGATAACTAATGTCTAAATCTCAAAAGCGATAGTTTGCTTACTGAATCGATGGCAACACAAAAACGTGTCTTCCCGTCTCCAATCATTTCTGCAGCAAAGTAATCACCTTTAATCCTCATATAACCACTTAGATGAAGATCCAATTGAAAAAGGATGAAATCTAAAGGAACTACCTCTTCCTGCTTCAATGATTGAAGAAAAAAGCCTTTTCAAGTCACTCACACACTTGTGTAACTTAATTAAACTTGAGCCTTCAGTAACACCAGTTGAAGGTTGATCAATCCAGCCTAGTGGATCAGTGTAACAATCCAAAATACGAATCCTTCAAATCAAAAAGCAATTCTGTATCAGAGACATGCCATAAATGCAGCTAAAACACATGTCAGCATTATACTTTACAAGTTTATGATAGTATTTAGAAAAACCTAAAGGAAGCCAAATCAAAATCACCATTTACAAGATGAAGAGACAACGATTCCTTTTTGCTTCAAGAATTGTAAATAGAATGAAGGGCTCCGAGAGAATGTGATCAGCACAAGACCCCTGCATCGCAAAAGTGGGGAAGAAACGAAGAATTTACAAAATCAGGCACGAGAAAAACCAGATAGTGAAGCAATTTTGAGATCGAATTTAGTAGAAATAAGGTTCGAGGGTGTACTGCGACTTGGATTTTCCAGACAAAATTGATGAAGATAGATTAGCGAGAAGATAGCCGGAAACGTCGAGAGCGAAAGGGGAAGCTACAGTTTCCTCTATAGTGAGAGCTGGCGCGGGCTCTCCTTCTTCTCCGCCATCTCTTAGCTTTCTGAAAATCGAATCCGCCATTGCCGAGAGATTCTAGAGCTCTCCGGTCTGAAACTTCAAAAGCGAGAGACGAGAGCGGCGAGGTGAGACGGACTAGGCGCGAGGAAGCAAAAACATCGATGCTAAAAGACTTTTTGGGCTTAATAAATTAGCCCAATAGGTTTCTAAAACCAAACAGCGTGTCGTTTTTTTAATGGCTAAAAAGGTCAACCATTTTTAATTTGCTTCTCAAAGAACCAAAAACAAAAGAAGGAGAAGAAGGTTTTGAGGCCGGAAGAGTTTGGGAGTTATCTGGATCCGCCGGCGAAGAAATAGCACCGTCCCATTGTCTTTTCTTTTCGCCGGGAAGCAAGAAAGGTATCTATATTTCTTCTATATGGGTCTTTCACTATCTTCTTCTTCTTCTTCTAGTCTCGGCTGTTGCATTGAATCACTTACAAATGATTTCGAGATCTTTTGTTCACCTTCCTCATTTTCGGTGGCAGAACTCACTGTGTTCATTAGAATAGGGTTAAATTGTGGAGAACTCACTATGTTCATGTAAATGGGGCTTGTTTTTCTTTTTTATTGTTCTTATGATATGCACGGAAACTGTTCGACGTATTTCCTGTTTTGCTCATCGCTTGTTGGCACGTCTCCGGGATGGTTTGCAAATGAAACATATGAAAGAGATAATACTTCTTTCGAGCATGTTTTGTCAATTTTGGTACTGTATCTTGTGTCATTGAGTGGTAGAGAGACAAAATATGCTGCCTTGATGTGTATCTGAGATTTTATCTAAGTACTCTTTTGGTTTTTGACTTGACGACTCAGACAGGTACTTCTTGTGGCAAAAAATTTCTGCAGTAAGAAGGGAAGATGGAAGCCAAGTTCTTTAAGTTCTTGAAGATTGTTGGAGTTGGATACAAAGCCAGAGCTGAGGAAGCAGGGCGTTTCTTATACCTCAAATTGGGTTACAGTCACGAAGTCGAACTCGCAGTTCCTCCGGCGGTTCGGGTCTTCTGTTTCAAGAACAATGTGGTTTGCTGCACCGGAATCGACAAGGGCAGGGTGCATCAGTTTGCTGCGACAGTCCGGAGTTGCAAACCTCCTGAAGTTTATAAGGGCAAAGGCATAATGTACATTGACGAAGTCATCAAGAAGAAAGTAGGAAAGAAATCGAAATGATCTTTTCTTTTTGTATGCTTCTTCCATCTTAGTTTGCGAAGACCTTTGATCTTTTGGTGATATATTTGGGATTTGCTTATCAATAAGTTTTACTTGGATGTATGAAACATCATTTTGTGGTTAAAGTCTCTTTCAATCAAACAAGATTTATAAGATTTTGTCTTCAAAACATAGATGTTATGTTTGTAGAATTATTGTTTACAAAGGACTGAAAGAAGAGCTAACATGGAGATACATGAAGTCACTTAAGCAGAATCAAGGGTTATGGTAATCCATGGACAGGTTCAATATGTGATGTGTCTGCGAAAATGAATCTTCGGCTGCAAAAACTTGATTAGAACATGCCATTGCGCAATGCAGTAGTTGAGGGACACAGAGATTAGTCAAGCATGTAAATTCTGGAGGCAATGTCTTGAACCAACCAATCGAATCCCGTCAACAAACCTTCACCTGTGTATGCGCTGCAACCCACGATTTTCCAGTGCCGGCTTTTATCCATGGACTCTAAGTTTAGCACCTGCACAAGCAAGAAAATGAAACTCAGTTTAACACAATATACAACTCAAGCATATCTTACTTAACCCACTAATCCTCACTTTAAATTGAGAAAGTAAACCTTTTAAGATAAAGAGACAAAGATTCCACCCGACACAACACACAAATATCTTACTTAACCTACTAGTTCTCAGTGAAAATCGGGAAAGAAACCCTTTCAAGACAGAGAGACAAAGATTCAACCCGATAATCCCGATCTCCAAATTGTTTCTATATGGTCATAAAGTTTCGAAACCCTTACTTTGCCAATTTCTTCAGGTGTAAGAGAACCTTGAATATCCTGCTTGTTTGCTAGTATCAGCAAAGATGAGCCAGCAAGCCTCTGCCATTAAAACCAAGATCAGTATCCAAAAAACTCATTCCACCATTTGAATATGGTCATCTTTATCACAAACAGCAACCAAGCTTCAGACTGGATAACAGAGAGTGTATATTAAATACCTCTTCTTTCAAGAGATTGTCAAGCTCCATCTTGCAATCATCTAGCCTCCTGAGATCAGAGCTATCCACCACCCAAACCAACCCATCAGTCTGCTCAAAGTAGTTCCTCCAGTATGATCTTATAGTCTTTTGCCCACCCACATCCCATATATTCAGCGTATACCTACAAAACATCATTAATACACAAATTACCATTGCCCGTAACATGTTTAATATAATTCCTGAACCAATTTTGCAAGAAACATGAAACTAAAAGTTCTTGTGAAAGGAGCAGAGAGAAGGTTTACTTTTGGTAACTAATGGTTTTGATGTTGAATCCAAGAGTTGGACTGATCACGCTTGTGTCTTCTCCATTCATTTTCAGAACAATCGTCGTCTTCCCAGAGTTATCGAGTCCACTACAAAATCGAAAACCCCCCACAAATCATCAAATTATAGGAATGTGTATTTAGATAGGAGGAGATTTACAAGTTTTTGAATCGGACATACACCATAAGAATACGCATCTCCTTCTCCTTCTTCTTGATCTTCCGAATGATGCTTAACAGTCCCATTTTCCGTTAATTCTATTCACAGAACAGAAATTCTACTCCACGATTACGTCGAATCGAGATGCACTTTCAAAGAGAATGATGCAAGAGAAGTACTGATGAGCTAGAAATTTGGCAATGATCAGAACTTAGAACAGTGAATAATCGAGACTTGAATGATTAAACGCTATCCACTAAAGTATATGCTTACAGAAACGTTCTTACAAATCACGCGGTGGCTCTCGCCGACGTTAACTTCCACCGATGACGACGGAGATGCCGCTAAAGGATGCGAAGTGCGAACGGAGAAGAAAGTCGGAGAATTTGCAAATTGCAACGAGTCGTATGTGCCCTTCAATTGTACAAAAGTAAGGCCCATTAATGCTACAATAAGTATGGGCCTTATTCTATTGGATTAGTGGCTACGTCCAATACCCCTCATGTCTTGGCAGATTACGGGTTCGATTCCTCAGAAGGTAGAATAAGTATAAGTGGAGAGTAAGTTATCTAGAAAGTCAATCGGTCAAACTCCATGATAAACACCTTATTAATTAATAATAACAAAAAAAGATAAAGATAACCCAAACCCAATCGGATCTTGATCCTTTTGAGGGATGTTTTTTTTCTTTTTCTTTTGTTTTTGGTTGTTTGTTGGTTATTTTGCTGTCATTCTCTTTGTTTTTTTTTTGCCTTTTTCTCTTCTTGTTTGAGTGTTGAATAAGGACCGAATAATACAGTACGGATTGAAAATGCTAAAGTTGGCTTGGTAATATTGGTGATTACTGATTAAATCATTAAAATCACCTAGTTAAACACTTGCTTTTTGCATGCATATATCCTTTTATATGATATACATTTGTTTGTTAATTGCAAACGCAAATGCCAAAGGCAAATGAATTTTTTTTTCCTTCATTTAGTATTTGCATTTTAAAATCTATAAAACTTACTTTATGAAACACATCTTTATTTTAGTTGTAATATAAGAAAGAGATAGATTCACGTGGTTGATTTAGGAGCGTTCAACTCAGATATGGTTCGGTTGCGGATCGTTTTTTAAATTTTCTGTTTACAAATATTCATATCCTAAATAAAAAGAAATCAATTATAGATGGTTTGATTCGAATTTGGTTTCGATTCGAATTTAGGTTTTAGTAAAATATACTTTTAATTTCAAAAAAAAAATTGGTTTTAAATCGATTTTTTTTGTTTGATTAAATTTTGGTTTGGTCTTTTGGATTGGTTATTTCGGTGTGGTTTGGATGGGATCAATTCGGTTAATCCAGATTGAACATCCTTAGTTGATCAGATTCTTTTCTGATGAATACTTTATAATTCATGTATTTGTAGTATATATATTTATTTATTTTTAAATTGTATATCTAAATATAGGTGATTCAGGTAAAAATATATAATTTTTTGATAAAAAAATTATAATATTGTTTCAAATCAGACTTGTTACTTTACAACTCATCAAACACAATATAGGTTCATAACTCTTACACTAGTTTATTCACATAACGATATTTTAAAATAAGCTTCAAAAAGACTATGCATTAATTGTATTTCAACCACTAGAAAAAGGAAAGTTTAAAAGCCAGGTGAATATATATAGTTTAGTTCTGTTTTGTTTTGTGAAGAAACATATAGTATAGTTATATACGTAACTTCAATGGCAAAGCTAATAGTTTCTTGTGGTAATCATAGTTTGGGTTTCTTGTTCCATGAAAGAAAGTGCATGTGTTAGAAAGAGATAAGAGAGAGAGAGATCTCTGTTAATTAAATAACTAGCTCACCAATCGCAACACTGATTTTATTCTCTCTGTTTGCTTAAAGCCTGCCTCTTTGGGTCTCTTGAATCTTTGATATTCTTTGGATCTTTATTTGATCATATTATTTTCAGACTAATTAAGTATATAATATATCAGTCCGTATTCTGGGGTACTTCACAAGAAAAGAAGAAATGGACGAAAAGATTCTGCGATTAAATTAATTTTCGTTTATTTTTCTGAAAATACAATCTTAAGTTTCTTCTTTTTTATAACTATTAGTTAGTCTCAAGTATTCGACCGAATTGCAGAGAGTATTTTTTAAAGAATTAAGAAATATATGTTTAACTATATATATGTATATATGCCCAATTGTTATTGTTTTATTTTTTATTTTTAAATCCTAAACACGCATGTTTCTATATCAGTACGATCTAAGCTGTGAATTGATTGGTCGGTCTGTCTATAATCTAAATTATTCTGCACCGATTTTAGTTATGACAAAAAACAAAATAGCTTAAATGGGCTAAATATCAATTTTGTCTATGGACTAAATGGATTAGACCGCGTGGACAATAAGGAGATCCAAAAACTTTAAAAAGCTAGAGTTGTATAATTTGAAAAAAAATCTAATTTTTTTTCGTACGATGTCTTCTATACCATACTACGACGATTTCTATTATTTTTCAGATTAACTTCAATTTTTTTAGTTTGGCCAAAATTCATTTGTAATTAGTGAAAATTAACAGTGTTACAATAGATTCGTGTTTTAGTTTCTGTTTTGTTTTTTCTCTAACATGAGGTTTAAAATATTATAATATATATTTTGATATATTTTTATATATGTGTTTCATATACCATAGCATTTATTTATTTTTTCACAAATAAGATTTTGACATTTCCGTGTTATTATTCTATTATTTTTATGTACACTTATACAAAAAAAAATAGATCATGTTTATCTGAACTATCCATGAACATGCCTATCTGAACATGGTTTTTATTGGCTGTAGATGATTTTTCGATCGTTAGTCTATTACAAACCGGCCAACTATATCCCACAAAAACCTAGCTTACATAAACAAACCAAATATAACGCAGACAAACCATTTGACAGCTCTAAACAGACCAACATAACTGTTTTGGTACATTTGAAAATATATTACCAAAAAATGTGATGCTTACAAAATGCTCTCCTAATCTCAATCGGATGGATGCAAGGAGCTCTTGTAGATGAAATACAAATGGAAGACAAGAGAGCTTAAGATAGGGGAAGAGGCTATATATATGTATGTAAACCAATATATAACTTCTAAATAGAGATAGATACGATCATAGACAATAATGTAATGTTAACAACGAACAAAAATGTTTGTTAAATCTATGTGATATCGATACAGAGTTATACTTTATTAGAACAAATTATTCACGATATCACCTTACGCTAAGCCATTTGGCTTTCGTGTTAAGATTTTTCTAAGCTTCATGTTGATATTTACCATTATTCTTGTCTTGGCAAAAACATCATCTACTTTAGGAGAGGAACGAACTAAGTATATAACCCAAAATAGGGAAAAAAGGAAAAGAAAAAGAAGTAGTAATTGAGTGTTTGGTGGATCTAGTTGAGTTTATTCGTTTTGTACTTTTTTCTGATTTTTGCTTTAAACAAAATATTTTGAGTTGGAGTTTGCTTCTTTGACTGATCAATTGAATCTCTCGCTCCCCAAGCCAAAGAAAGAACACAAGATGTTGCTTTTGATCATTGCTAAGAATCTCACTTCAGAGTTCTCTTTACCTTTACACTTTTTATTTTCATTCCTAGCTTAAACAGTATTATTTCTCCTTAATTCTAACATTTAAAAATTCATATATCACCTTTATATAAAAGAAGCTTCAGTATTTGAACTTCTAATTTCTAGTTCCAAGAGTAGTAAATGATATTGTTACAAAACGACAAACAAGTGTCTATTTTGCCGTTTTTTTAAGATGTGCACCTAGAGCATTTGAACATGGTTCCATTTTTTCTTATAAAAAATCTTTAATTATTTTTTTTAATATATCTATTGGATCCTTGGGGTTTTTTTGTAGAAAAACTTATAAATGCATCAAATATAGATATAATTAATAAGAAATATGCACACGCCTTCAAATAATTTGAAATTTCCCTGATTTTTATAAATTTGATAATTAATAATATAAGTATACATGGTAAATTCTTAATAAGATATATAATCTTTTTAAAGGAATCGCATACCTGAATTTTAATTTAATCGAATTTTTTTATTATAACAAAATTTTAGAAGGTGTATTTAATCTAGCATTTGGAAAGAATTTGAAGAAATTGATTTTTAATAAGTTTTTTGAATTATTCTGGATGATTTAAGTAAGTTTTTATGAGTTTAACTAAAATATATTAAAATTTCTTCTAAAACCATAAAACCATAATATTTCATATTTTTAACTAAGAAATTCTACCAAAACAATTTTAAATCATAATAATTTTCTTAAAATCTACAAATTAAAATATTTTTAATAACAGTAAATTTAAAAATACATTTTAAAATTATATTTTTTTTTATAAATTTTAGATAATTTTGGATGAATTATAAATTTTTTAATGATTTTGATTAAATTACTCTAAAATTCATTCATCTCGTAACTTAAAACTAGTAAATATCATTTTAGAATTAACTAACTTTGGTTGTAGTTCAATACTATTTTATTTTTTCGTGTTCTCAATTCTCATCAATTACAGCAATATAAATCCGGGGAAAGACTCGGATTGAGTCGGAGGATTTAAAAGAGCAATGAGTGAAAGGAGCTTCGTAATCGGAGAGAGAGACCAAATCCTTAGAAGACCGTGACATTGTCATTCACGTGGGCCTCTTTTGACCAACCCTTCCGACACTAAAACTGCAGATATACACTTCTCATTATTACTACTTATTTACTCGCATTATATATTAATTTTACAAGTCTTTAACTTTTTTTTTCTTTCTCAAACTAGAAGTCTTTAACTTCATCATCATAGCAAAATCTACTGTATTTTGTTTAAGAATGTTAAATTTTTAGTGTTTGATTTTGTCACTTTTATTTGAAACAATCATGAAAGGGAAACAACTCAGTGCTTTGATATCATATACTTGTAAAACTCAAACGACATGATGGAACCATTTGAATTACTTTGATATTGATTCAAATATGCAATATATATAAAATAAAGTTTCCTAATACGAGGACGACTTGTTTTTTTACCACAAAAACTAGAATGTCAAACAAAATATCATGTATCTTGATTTTGAATATAAACAATTAGAAAAAATGTGGTGCTCCACTTCTTAAAACATCTATTATCGTTGGTTGAGACCAAGTGTATAATAGACTCTAAGTATGATTACTGTAGCATATAATTAGAGTTAAGTTCGTCTTCCGTACCTAAAAAGGCAAAAACTCGATTATATGAAAATATTGAGTTAATCAAAGCCCTTGAGAATATTCATTGTAGTGTTGTTGCTTTCTTTAAATAAAGTAACAATTAATGTAATCTTCACTTCAATAGATTCGATCATACCAATTCCTTTTGTCGTTAAGTTTCCAAAGGGTCTATATATATGTAGCCTTGTCTTAATTTGTACCTTATAACTTACTCACAAAGCAACCAAACAACAACACATCTCTCTTGTCTCTCTCATTCTTTCTCACTCTAAACTTCAAGTTCATGATGGGATACCAAACAAACCCTAATTTCTCCATGTTTTTTTCTTCGGAAAACGAAGACCAAGATCACCACCATTATGATCCTTATAATGACCTCTCTTCATCAACTTCTGTTGATTGTACTCTCTCACTTGGAACACCATCTACTCGTCTCGACGAACACCGTAGATTTTCTAATGCCAATGCTAACAACATCTCCGGCGACTTCTTCTTTCACGGAGGAAACGCTAAGACGACGTCGTACAAGAAGGGCGGTAGTGATCACAACGTAACTCGCCGTTGTGCTAGCTGCGACACAACTTCTACTCCTCTATGGAGAAATGGACCAAAAGGACCTAAGGTAATTTAATAATAAAAGTATTTTAGATTGTAGTAAAAGCAAAAAGTGTCATTTTGGCTATTCAAAATTTTAAAATTATTATATGATGCAAAACTCATCTACGAAAAAAGTAGAACCATTTTTTTTATCAATATTTGTCACATCATAAAAAGAATTTGGATGTTTTATAACTCTTTTGTATAAGTCATTTACTCATATTTTATTTAAAACAGCTTGGTTGTGCTCAGTTTATAGCGATTTTTTTTAATTAAAGATGTTCAGCTTTTATTTATCATTTAATATCGACTTAAATATAGTGTCCCTAAATTAAATCAACAATATATACATTTCACTAATATTTTGGATGTGACAAATGATTTAACTTGTCGCAGTCGTTATGTAATGCGTGTGGAATCCGATTCAAGAAGGAAGAGAGGCGTGCAACCGCCAGAAACTCAATAACCTCCGGTGGTGGTTCATCGGCGGCAGAAATTCCGGCAGAAAACTCGTACAATGGAGTTGGAAACTATTACAGTCATCATCATCACTATGCTTCGTCGCCGCCGTCGTGGGCTCATCAGAACACCCAAAGAGTTCCGTATTACTCTCCGGCGCCGGAGATGGAATATCCGTTCGTTGATGACGTCACGGCTGCCTCGTTTCTGTCTTGGAATTGACGTCACGTATAATAACGAGATATATACCGACTTCGATAGCCTTCTCCACCATTTTGAACGAGATGAAGAAGAAACGTTAATTATGGATGATGATAATGATGATGAAAGGTCTTATCATAGATTCTCACCCAAAGTAAATCAGTCTTGGTCAAATTCATTATAGTTTCTTTTTATTTCTTACCTCGACTCTATCTACTTGTGTTTTCTTTTCATGACTTTTTTGAAAGTTATATATACGTACTGTTTTATAAACCCTTTTCATGATGTTTCCACTTGCTTTGACCGTATATGATACATATATGATATCTCTATAGAATTCTCAACTTTATTTTATTAATCGTCTTTTATCCTTTAACATTTTTCGATGCAACCCGAGCGATAGCTTTTTTACTAGCTAGCAAAGATTATATTTTCTACAAATGGAAAAAAATGTTTATAACATTATAATCCGATGTTTAAGAAAATTGGTTAAGTATAAACAGACGCAAATTAAATAAACACAAAAACCAAATTTCGCATAACGAGGAGGTCGTTGTCGTTTCGTGACCTGATGAGTGGGCAGCTCGTTGGTCGATCAAAGTGATATGTTGTGAAGTAGCTTGAGTCGTACCTCTATCAAGTTAAGAAGTTGAGTGTGTTGCTATGAAAAAGACCATAAAAGAGATGATATGATTAAAACCATTTATGTAAGAGTTTGGACAAATATGATTTTTCCCGTCCTCAAAAAATATATATTTTTTGGATTATATAGTACTTATGAAGGTTACCAACAATAAAGTTTTAAACGGCATGAAATTTTGCTATCAGATATCCTGTAACTCGTTTCTTGTAGAAGTGGAAAGTCGACGAATAAACCAAAAGAAATGTGAAAAAGAAGTGATAAATCTCCAGCTTCGAATCGTCCCAAAAATATCTTCCGAACCCAACTATATATCTATCTGTCAAATTGATGTATAAATCAAGGAACGATCACTGGTCTCGAATGGTTTTTGAAGAATGATCAGAGACAATGCATCAATGAAGTTAAGGCGTGTACACAGAATATATGGGCATTTAGATGGATTCTTATGGACTATATCATGTCTATGCGATATGCGTCGATTTGATTTGAAGATCCACTCAACTAGCCTTTTTCAGTTTGGAATTAAATTATTATTATAAGCTTAGATGTTCTTTTAAGATTTGTACTTTACATTTAATTCATCGCATTTTTAATGTTCGTGCCTTGGTAAAAATGCAAGCATAAAAAGTTTTTTTTTATAAGTCATACTGAATCAATAGAATTTATCTATCTGGATAATCGTTTTACCGACTAAATTTGATTCAGTATATATAGTTAATTGACAAAAATAAATGTTAAAGTTGAGTCAAATTGAAAAAGGAAAGTGTACTACATTATGATAGCTAAAATGTCATTGATTTGGGAAAGAAACTAGTTAAGCATACACTTTGGTATCACTTCATTGGGGACAGAGAACCATACAGATATGTTTGACAAGTATGTTATATGATAAGTTGAGGTTGTTCAACCTCAGGTAGACTTGTTGATTAAGAATCAGAGTCGCTATAATTACAGTCCCACAACTCATTATTGATCGTGAGTAGTCTCTACTCCGAGATTGTTGAGTTATGGAGTATAATCTCTCGGATTTACTGCATGACTCCAAGATCAGACATCAACCCTCTCTAAAGATTTGCAGGGGCGGAGCTTCAGTAGAAATTTGTTAATGAAAAATGTTAATCAAAAGTAATAAGAATATGTTAAGTATATACTCATTTTTTTAGAGTGTTAATATTTTTTAATATTTATTGTCGTTTTTCATTATTAATATAGAAGGTAAAATAAAAAGTTGTAAGAATATTGAATTCGTTTAAACTGAAATTTTGCATTAATATCAAATAGACATAACTGTCACACTGAGGATGAACTACTCGTAAGTGTCTCTTATTTCGTATCGTTGGTCGATGGGATCCAAATCATATTATTTAAGGTGTATATTACGTACATCATGGCGAGATCATCTTTCTATAGTGACATAGAGATAGAGTTTTCATAAATTTGATATTCAACCGTAAAAAAAATTGGAATTTTCATGACTCACCGGTTCACAACAATATCCAAACCACCGGCGAAAATAATTGCAGTAGATAAGAATTTAAGAGAGATTACTTATACATGAGCAAATACATACATAACGAGATTAATGAACCTTACAATGAGTAAGCGTAGAATGTGACACAAATAATATTATACAAGGCCATTATTGATGTAAATTGCATACTTAAGAATGATAGACGGTCGATGGTCGATATTGAGAATATCTCAACCAACCCTGCAAATAAACAATTCCAATCAAATCGTCAAGTTATGTTTTATTTCAGCTTCTAAAATTTAGAACATAATAATTCTACATTACTATATAAATTACTAGTAAAATTTATTCATTAAAATATCTATATTCACTCTGTGATTTCACATACTACAATTAATTTTCATCTTTTCCTATTAGAACTTCCTTTTTGAATTAATAAAAAATTAGTTGAATCAGGAAATCAGCTACCGATAACAATAAATAAACTTGTGAAATTTGATAGTTTCTTTCCTTTTCCTTAATTAATTTCTAAAAATAGTATCTTAAACCTTAAAGCATGTTACGTTCTATATAAAGTTATAATAAAACACAAAAGATAGTATTAGCCAACAATTACATATTAAAAAATATAAGAAAAAGTCAGTTAAGAGAATATCTATATCAAACGTACATAGTGCAGTCGATAGTAGAAGATGCATCAACGGGCAAGCTCGCGCCACAATTGCTAGCGAGGGCTTGAGCCAATTCAGGCTTCACGGTGACACTATTAGCCACTGACTTGATGCATTGACAAGCCGCCTTTTTATCAGCGGATGTGGTGGTCGCCTTCGCTAGTCTCTTAACTCCATTGCAACAAGTCTCCGGAGGTTGTCCACTTCCACTGGTCAAGTAGCTAACACATGGCTGCAAATCTTGTATAACAACACTGCAAGATATCGCAGATTCGGAGTAACGAGGTGTAAAGAATATTCCAAGAACGAAGATGATCACTAGACTTTTCAATAAGCTCATTGTAGATGAATAGTGAAAGAAATAATCAAAACTAATGGTTTTATGGGTTTTTGTCTTTGTTTTCCTTGTTTTTGCTATATATGTAAAGTGAAGACGAAGTGGTTATATATAAGGTGAATTGTGGAATTATTATATTGAAAATTAGAGAATTATTATATGTTGGTGTAGATAGATTGTGATTGAGTGAAAGTAACAACTAATGTAAATGTAAACATCAACATTTTGGTATGACCATTCTTTTTAATATATATTATTTTGGTCTAGGTAGTTAGGTTTATGTATATGTCTTGTCATTTTGGGTTTGTGCATATTAATTTTATTACAACACTCAAAGAAGACGTGCTTACTTAAGTTTTGGAGATTTGAAGGTTATGGTTCATTAATCACAGAGTAATTAAACTATATTAATAATATTACATTAGCGTAATCGTCTAAATGCGTAGCTAATTAAATCAATTTACAACATGCCGACAGAAGTTGGAATTGCAGATCTCCAACTCTGACTAGATTCAGAGATTTCATGCAAGACAAGAAAGAAGTATTTCCATAAGAACCCTATAAATTGTTAAAGAGAAACATTACTCAATGTTCTCTTATATATGACGCACTCGATGATAGTTTTGGTCGGTAACATTATGAAATGGTGGGATCGTAAGAACAAATTAATTATAAGTACCATAATGACAATCCTACATTCCTACTAAACAGGAAACAAACTTAACCCAAAAAACAAAGGAGAAAGGGTTTTCTTTTATTTCATTAAAGTTGAATAATTACTAAATCTGCAAAGTTATTATGCTATTTTGCAAGTTATCAATCAAAACAAGTCTGACAAGATAAATCTAAAATTTAAAAACACGATATAGTTGGATTAATATAAATAAGACAACACAACACCAAATACATTATAATTAATCACACCCAAAATTATAAAATCTTAACGTTTCCTTTCACTAATTGCATCTTCAGACATTTCTCTCTATCCATATATATCAAAACAAGAACAAACAAACAAAAAGGAGACACGATGGTCAACTTAGTAGAGTCACCAAAACCATTGTTGTATGGTCTCATGAAATTAGCCGGCATCGTTCCGTACACCGTAGAGATCGAACCAGGGACGAAGATGAACTTCTGGATCCCCAAAGAAACCCTAAAAAAACCCAAAAAATCTGACAAAAACTCTGCCTTGGAACCCAAGAAACCTACTAAACCAGCCATCTTGTTCATCCACGGCTTTGCAGCCGAAGGGATCGTGACGTGGCAATTCCAGGTCAGGTCACTAGCCAAGAAGTACTCAGTCTATATACCGGACCTCCTCTTCTTCGGTGGCTCCTACTCAGATAAACCGGAACGGTCACCAGCGTTTCAAGCCCACTGTTTGGTCAAGTCTCTTCGTATCCTCGGCGTAGATGAATTTGTCCTTGTAGGGTTTAGTTACGGTGGCATGGTGGCTTTCAAGATCGTCGAAGAATACCCTGAGATGGTTAGAGCCATGGTGGTGTCAGGTATTTACAATATTTTAGGATATCTTATGTATATGTTGGCCAAAACGGGTTAACTCACCCCATTGTATATCAAACTTCGATCTTAGGAATTATAAAATGTCGTAAATTGTTCTAAACCTTTATTCTCATATATTATTTTCCATACATCGTACTATAATGATTAAATCTATATACAATAATAACTTATTTCTATATCAGGTTCGATACTCGCGATGACTGATACGGTCAGTGAGTCGAATTTGAACCGGTTAGGGTTTAAGTCGTCGGCGGATCTTTTGTTACCAACTTCGGTTAAGGGACTTAAAACTCTCTTTACCCTTGCTGTTCATAGACCCATGTGGTTCCCGAACCGGCTCTTCAAGGATTACATTGAGGTATGTATATAAAGTTTCGAGATTTTTCAGTTAATTTGTGACAACTATATCATGACTTAAGAGTTTTTATTATAAGGAAGTATTTAAAAGAATACTAGATGGAACTCAGCGAAGTAGACTTTGGTCTATGCGACAACCTGCGAGTAAGATTTTTAATTAAATGATAGATATGGTATAGGTACTAGTAGCTAGTTTGAGCTGTTCACTTCGTTGTATTAACTAGCCTAGAATTTGAAATATAATTATACAAATTAGTCGATAAATATATATATATATATATGTATATATGTGTATATATATGTATATATATATATATGATTTGTTGGTTATAAGAGAAAAGAAAGGACATGTTAGCATATTTCGTTCAACTAAATTATAGCTAGCAAGACCTTTCATTTCTATTTTTTTTGTAAATTTTATAATGTTCTAAACCCCTAAAAATAAGTTCAGAATCAATTTGGATTGATTCGTTTTTTATAAGAAAAAAAAAACCTGTCTCATTTGGTTAATAGTTAATACATTTATTGTAAAATGCGCAGGTGATGATTACCAATAGGAAGGAAAGAGCAGAATTGTTAGAAGGTGTGGTCATCAGCAACAAAGATGTGACCATCCCTCGTTTTCAACAGGTTTAATCGTTGTATAAGATACATTCACAAGAAAATGAATTGAATTGCTCGTTTAGAGTTACCATTACATGATTATCCGAACAATACACATCATCTTTTTTTTCCTTTTCATTTAACTTATTTATGTGAAGTATTTTTAGTTTCTGCTAAGAAATATCAATAGTTCTGTAAATAGAAATACTATAAAGTACCCTAAAAATAAAAATTTTAAATCAAGAAAAATATTTAAAAGTACCTCAAAGATTAGATTTAGAGAAGATTAAAAGTTTTAATATTTATACTCAAAAAGAAAATTATACTGTTTTGATTTATTTTTAAAATTTCGTAATTTATATTATTTAAACCAAAGATACATTAAAAATTAACATTTAGTAAAACAATATTGATATCTGAAAATATGGTTATGCAGAAAATACCTCTGTTGTGGGCTGAAAGTGATCAACTTTTTAATTCTAACATACAACAATCATTTTATAAAAATGTTTTGTTTCTAGTTAGAATATAACACATGTTTTTCA
Organism: Schrenkiella parvula; assembly: GCA_000218505.1. Lineage (NCBI taxonomy): Eukaryota > Viridiplantae > Streptophyta > Magnoliopsida > Brassicales > Brassicaceae > Schrenkiella > Schrenkiella parvula. Next base: position 14,662,290 of record CM001189.1, read on the forward strand.
CATAACTAAGGTTACGAAAAATAATATTATTTTAATTTATTTATAATTTTTTTTGTTTTGGTTCACATTAAATCCAAAAATCCAAAAATATACATTAAAATTTTATACTTAACAGAGGGATATTGATTTTTGAAAAACATGGTTATCCAGAAAATTCATCTTCTATGGGGTGAAAGTGATCAGATTTTCAATATTGAAATAGCCAAGAACATGAAAGTGTAAGTTTCAATACAATAATTTTTTCTTCATTGAAAATTATTATGCAATGTTCTTGATATATATATTCTTACTTCAATTCTGCTTTTTCAGGCAATTAGGCAAAAATGCAACAATGGATAGTATTAAAAAAGCAGGTCACTTGGCACATTTGGAGAGACCTTGTGTATATAATAGACTTCTCAAAAAGTTTCTTACTTCAGTTTACTCCGAAAACTAAATTCTATGTAATCGAATTAACACACACATATATATACTCGACATCAACACCAAATAAACTAAATCGTCTTATTTTTCTTTGTTTTTTATTTTTGCTATTTCAAAAATTATGTAACATGATATATTTATTGAAACAGTTTCAGGTTCTTACAATCAGAAAATTGTTCAATGATTTTGCACTTAATGTCTCTGTGCAGACGGTTTTTCTATGAATTAAGAGAATGCGACGATCTTTATCAATTATGATCCATAAACCTAATTTCAGTGAGGGCCTAGTTACAAATGTGTTAGTGGGTCGTAATACACAGAAAAGTATTTGCTTTGCCTATGGGTCCTATTGGACTCTTTCGCGTGCATTAAGCAGCAAATTATATAAAATGAATTTTGAATAAGCCTAATCAACTTATTGATTAACCTGCCCAGCTCTAGCAACCTAAGCTATGTTGCAGTGGATACATAATAATAAATCGTTTAGAAACGTAAAAACAATTTTTTCAATTTTTTTAAAAAAAGTGCATACGTGTTAAAACTGTCTATATATATATACACACATAAGTATTTATACAACAAACATCATCAAATTATATTATAATAATATTATTTTAACAACATAATCCAGTACGAAATAATAAACTAAATTTAAAATATGAATCACAAATCTAAATTATCGTTTCATTCTCATTTTCATGAAATCCATCAAACAAAAACTTTTTTTTTATAATAGTACTATAAATCTACAACAAGATGAAAATTTTACTTACTTTGTTTATAATGGTTTTATAAATCACGATTTTGTAGAAAACCAAAATAATAATTCATATTCTTTTTTTTTAATTAAGGAGTATTTATAATTGGATTAAAAAATATCAAAACTATCCATACGTTTCCAAATTAATAACTTTATCACGTCTCCAAACTAGCAAGTGGCAATAGTAAGCAAATCCTCTTTAGACCAATCCATTTACACGAAGCTCAGCTATTGGCTAGGTTGAGTTGAATCAATGCTTCATATAACATATGTACATAAATGTAAATGCAGAGCCAATCAAAGAAAGGTAGAGAGGTTTACACATACATAAAACATTGATTGCATTAAATAAACATGATTATAAACAGATTATATATAATGCTGTAAGTAGTAGTATTAATCTATGATTATTTTAGTATTTTTCCTTATCTAATTACTCGGAAATTGTTCCATAACAAGTTGTCATTGCCGACAAGTTTTAATAAGAGAAAAAGGTTAGAAAGAGATTCTAAACCATTAACATTAACAATTCAAATTAATACAGAAAATATTCTGCTGTCAGATTTCTTCCAACTGTTAATCTATTAATGCATTACCCCTGGTCATCTGTTTCTTCTATTTATGTTTTTAACGTCAATTTATATTTTAACTATAATAAATTATGTTTTTATATATTATATTACTACTACTGTTAGTTTATTATTATTATATTCATCTCAAAAGTTTATAAATAAAGATTATGATGGACGTAATATGGTGAATATAATCCCCAATACACAAAACCATAATGAAAAACAACATAATAATTCTTTGATCAGAATATCATATTCAAACCCACAAAATTGATGTTGTTAAAAAATGTATAATATTGTTCAACTGATAATTATGTTAATTTTTTTTCTAGTGTTTTAACTCAGACTTTTCTAATTTTTCTCTTTTAATAACAGAATTCAAAAAATTAATAAAATAACCGTTAGATTTAATATAATTATTTTTTAATTAAAATCTAACTAACTATAGTTTAAAAATAAAAAATTATCTATAAACAAGTGCCATATATTTTTATACTTTAATCGTTTATGTATCTAAATTTATTTTTACTCTTTTATCTATAAAATATATACTATTTATAATATGACTGGATTATTAAATTTTGTGGATTAAAAAAATAAGAATTCTAAGATAGACCTTTTCATACAATGTATAAATACATTATTTTGGTAATCAAGCATATGATACATTTTGCTTTCAAAGCGAAATGCAAATGTTGTCACATTAAATTAAAAATCTAGATTCTCCAGTTTTGTATTCAACACAGATCCCCTCATCATTTGTTGTAGTACCTTAAATTCTTTAATCAATTTATGATTTTAGTTCTTACCTTGTAAACCAATTTAGATTATTAATCGATTTTAAACTTAACTGCACCACAATTATTCTACCCAATAATATGCCGGAAAATGTATATTTCCAAACAATATTTGTTTTCTTCTCCCCTCCTAATCTTTTGAAAATTAGTATGTTTTTTTTGTCACGAAGTATTATTATATTGTAAAAAAAATGAGTTAGATTTCTCCGAACGTGTGGCCGCGAGAAAGAGCATATGGGATGGGACATGGCGCACATGAGCATTTCATATAGTTACATGTATCTAGACTGACATTTTAATTAATTATAATCGTTCGACTAAATTCGTATTATAATAATTTATAATTCTATATGTCATTGGTATCCAGCACTACGATATTCTTTTGTTTCTCTCATCATGGTTTAGTTATCTCTTGGCTCTATTTTGTATAAATCAACAATGACTAAAAATATTTGTTGTTCGACAGTAAGATCTTACTATTTACACTTAGATACCTATATGTTCAAAATCTTTCAACAAAAATTTTTTAAATTGTATATACAGATTTTAAAATTGAATCGAATCACTATTTTATTAGTTTTTAACTGATTTTAATGGTTCAATTCAAATTTAGTGTTTACTTCATCCAAAATATTTTTTTTTCAAATTAAAATTATTCAAAGTGTAACAATAGTAAAAGCCTAAAACTTAATGAAAAATATATATCATATTCATATTAAATTGTATGTTGGTTTTTATTTAGATACAATATTTAGTAAAACAAATAATTTATTTTTAAGATAGATTGCTCGATTTTTATTTATCATTAAAATTAGAATAGTGAACGCTCTCATCTTATTTTGAATAATACTTTTAATTTTAAGTAAAATTATATTCTTTGTAATATTGTTTTAGTTCTTGTTTTTTAATTTAAATAAATGAGTTTATTAATCTTTATATATTTTATAATTCTGAATTGGTTTAAATTCTCAAACTGCTTATTAAATTTTTATAGTTGATATAAAAAGTGTTGTTTTATTAAAATAAAAAGGAAAACAAAAACATGTTGAAAGTAATAGTAGTTATACATAGGGTCATTCAAATTGTTAAAATATATCACTCTATTATTATATTCTACATTAACCATATTTGATATTTTTCCATTCCTTCTTTCCCTTATTAACCCCTTGTGTATGATGTTCTTGAGATCTTTAATGTTTAAACTATGAATTTGTTGGAAAACCGCCGCGGAGAACGATATCGAAGATGAGCTTGTAGAGACCACCAACCTAGACTTTCCGGAGAATCTCTCCTCACACGACCAAATCCGTATCTGCCAAATCGACGCATCATGGGTCGAACATGAGCCGATTAGTGGGCTTGGTTGGCATTTGAGGGATACCATGGGACTCCAACTTGCAGGGGAATGTGGATATCGGACAAGCCTATCAGCTTTGCACGCAGAACTGGACGGACTCAGTTGGGCCATGACATATCTCCGAGATAACGGCTACCGGCGCATTCGCATGGATACGGATTGCTCGACCTTGCTAAAGATTATAGATACTCCAGATGAGTGGCTTGCTTTCAAAACGGAAACGGAATCTATCCTTAACCTTAAATTTTCTTTTAATGTCTTTCACTTAGTCCATATTTCTCGGGCTCCAAACCCGATCGCCGATTCCTTAGCCAAAAGGGCTAGAGCGAAATGAATTTTATCATTCCATGTAACTCACATCAGGCCGGTGGATCAGGTGTTTCATGATATCGAATCCACAGGTCATAGTTAATTTATTTAATTGAGAATGTTGACAAAAAAAAAAAACTATGAATATGTAATGCATATTATGCTCATGTCATGTGGAACATCATTCGTTCTCTTTCTTTCTTTTCGTTTTGATTTTAAAATTTATTGCTTCTCACTTTTCTAAAGATTCGTCACTTCCAAGTCCTTTCTGTGTCTCTCTGTGAGCAAAGTTTTCTGAACCCTAGGGGTTGCATTCTGAAACACGAAACCGGCAAAACAATGCTTTTTACTGTTTTTTTTTTCTCTCTATATGAATCCTCTAATTTTCACTCCTAAATTTTTTTTTCTCCAATCAAACGAAAAAGGAATTTTGTTTGTCTTATTTTTTGTTAAAATTATTAAACGTTTTTAAATAACTTAAAATGAATACAAACTTAAATTCACTTTTTTTTATTAGATATACAGTAAATATATTAATTATATATTAAATTATTTATATATAATACACACATATATATATATATATGTATATATATATATATACTTATATTTTGGAGCAAATAGAATATCCAAAACTTAAAATTATTTATTTTTTAAAGAATAAGAAATTATAATATTTGTTTTGTTACGTAAAGCTACAATTACTTGAACTTTTCAAATTGGCTTGAATCGAATAGCGAACCAAATCAGATATTACTAAAAATAATCTTTATAAATATCATTTTTGTTATATGAAAATTATGAAATGTTCTAAAGACATGCAATGTCTTATTTCAATTTTTTTTTAAAACTAGACATAAATGAACATTCTGGATGAACATTTTGGATGCAATATTTGGCCAACACCGATCATACCTTCTTTTTTTTTCCCCTGTGACTAACACCTATCATACTAACCTACTTACATCGATTATTTTACCATAAGTCACTAATTGCATCAACTATACTAATCGTTTATAAACTTGCAAATATTCGAGTAAGTTTATAACACAAGATAATAATTATCACTATTGCGACCAATGTGCGGACACTGTTTGATAGAGAAACAACGTGGCATTGTCTGCTACAAGTCCACATCTCTCTCTCTCTCATCTCTTGTTTGGTAGTGGACTCTGTTATTATTGGCACAGACCAAACCCACTTTCTTTCCCATTTCTTGATTAGATTTTTTTTCTTGGAAATTGATGGGCAATAGGAAACACAATTTCAAATTCTCTCCCTCTCTCTCTCCTCTTATCATTCCAAAAGAACCAATACCAATAGTGTCTCACTGTCTTGTGACCCTCTCTCTCTCTCTCCTTCTTTCCCTCTCTTCCATTAGTAAAGACCTAAACTTTATCTTCTTTTCTTCTTGGGTTTAATCGCTTCTTAAATGGGGTTAGATCACTTTCTTCTTTAGTTTAATTGCTTGTAGACTTGAGATTAGTCTAGTAGGTTTTGGTGGGCTATCACAAAGAGAAAAGAAATAACAAATAAAGATGAAGAAGTCAAAGTCAAAAATTGTAAAGGTTTGAACTTTGAAAAGATATTTATCATCATCTTCATGTTCTCTATATCTTATGAGAAGCTAAAGCTATGATTATTTCTTTAATCAAATAGCTAGGACGTTGGAGAGGAGAGAGAGAGATTAGATAAAGTTTTAATCTTTGTTTAATAAAAAGTTAAACAAGATTAGGGTTTCATTTCAGAAGCTTTAAGAAGATGGAAGTTAGAGAGAAGAAAGATGAGAAAATGGAGATGGCGAGAGGAAGATCATCACCGAATCATCAAATGCTAGATCATCGTCTTCCTCCGTACACATGCCCCCAAACCGCCGACAAAGAGAAACCCACCACCAGAAGAAACGGGTCGAATCCGGATCCGGATCTTGATACCAACCCAATTTCTACTATAGCTCCAGCTCCAAGGTCATATGCTAGGCCTCAAACTACTTCTCCGACAAGGAGTGTGAGATATAGAGAATGCCAACGGAACCACGCGGCGAACTCCGGCGGACACGTGGTTGACGGTTGCGGCGAATTTATGTCATCCGGTGAAGAGGGCACGGCGGAGTCACTTCTTTGCGCCGCATGTGACTGTCACCGGAGCTTCCACAGAAAAGAAATCGACGGCATGTTCGTTGTCAAATTCAATAGCTTTGGCCATTCACAGAGGCCAATCCTAGGCCACCACGTGTCTCCGATTATGATGAGCTTCGGGGATTGTGGTGGAGGCGGAGGAGGAGGCAGAGATCCGGCCGAGTCATCGACGGAGGATCTCAACAAGTTTCATCAATCCTTTAGTGGTAATGGAGTGGATCAGTTGCAATACCATCCGAAGAAGCGGTTTAGGACAAAGTTTAATCAAGAACAGAAGGAGAAGATGATGGAGTTTGCTGAGAGGATTGGGTGGCGAATGAGTAAGACAGAAGACGAGGAAGTGAATCGGTTTTGTCGTGAGATTAATGTGAAAAGACAAGTGTTTAAAGTTTGGATGCACAACAATAAGCAAGGAGCCAAGAAGAAGGAAATGTAAGAGACTATATATATGCTATTTGTTCAACACTCCTGTTAACTTAAGACTGTGTTTACATTTTGAAAAGGCAATTTGATTAGATTCAGAATTGTATAAGAAATTAATTTTAGAGCTCCGCATAACGCTCTCTAATCTCTCCCGCAACATGAGAAGCCTTTTCCTTTGCGGTTTCATATGCATGTTTTGTCGATTCCTTGACCTTGTCCATGGTTTCTTCGAAACCTTTGGTCGCTCCATCTTTTGTTTTGTGGGATTTGTCTTTCATATACTCAACAGATCCCTCCATTGCTTCTGTTGCTTTGTCTCTACCATACTTCATTGCACGTTCGCCTTTATCAGCTGCCATGTCTTTGGCTCCTTCATAGGCTTCATTGCTCTTTTCCGTCGCCATCCTGATCACATCGCCGGTCTTGTCATACCCGGAACTCGCCTCGTCATAAGCAAAGTCTTTTGCGTTCTGCGCCTTTTCGTAACCTATGTCCTTCGCATTGCTTGCTTTCTTGTAAGCAAAGTCTTTGGCCTCACCGGCTTTCTCATAGCCAAAATCCTTTGCTTTCTCCGCACTTGCATAAGCAGATCCCACCTTCTCATAGGTCATTTCCTTCACATTGCCCGCTTGCTCATAAGCCATGTCCTTGGCATTACCCGCTTTCTCGTAGGCCATGTCTTTTGCAGTGCCTGCCTTTCCATAAGCCATGTCCTTCACATTGCCCGCCTTATCGTAGGCCATATCCTTTGCAATGCCCGCCTTATCATAGGCCACATCTTTTGCATCACCAGCCTTATCATAAGCATAATCCTTCGCGTGTCCAGCCTTCTCATAAGCCATGTCTTTTGCATTGCCTGCCTTATCATAAGCATAATCCTTAGCGTGTCCAGCCTTCTCGTAAGCCATGTCCTTCGCACTTCCCGTCTTATCATAAGCATAATCCTTAGTGTGTCCAGCCTTCTCGTAAGCCATGTCCTTCGCACTTCCCGCCTTATCATAAGCATAATCCTTAGCATTGCCTGCTTTGTCATAGGAAACATCCTTAAAGTAGCCCGCTTTCTCGTAGGCCATGTCCTTAGCATCACCAGCCTTGTCATAGGCATAATCCTTAGCGTGACCTGCATTGTCATAAGCCGAGTCCTTGACGTATTGCGCCGTGTTGTAAGCGTAGTTTTTTGCGCGTTGGGCTGCACTTTCTGGTTCCTTTTTCTTAAATCCACTGGAGAAAAGTAAGTAAAACGTTACCTCTCAATTTATCATCACATAATTACGCCCAAGTACGTGCATGTTCTCCAATGTTTGTTACCAAATTTAGAAAATGAGACATTCCCAAATTATACATGGCAAAATGAGATCATAACATAGAGAATTTGTAGAGAGAATAAGAATCAACCAACGTGATGATTGGGCCAGAAGTGGGTTTCGGAAATTACTTACGTGGTGATTTTGTCGGAGACCCATCCGGCCCATGAAGCGGTTTTGTCTTTAGCGTCTTGAGCAGTCTCCGTCGCCATTTTCTTCGCCGTTTCGGCGGCGTTTCTCGCCTGCTTCGCCGTCGTCCCCTTTTGCCATGTCAGCAACACCACTACTACCATGAGCAGTGCCAGAGCCGTTATCCTTCTCTCCATCATCTCTTAAACCAGTGATTACGGATCAAACTTTCTTCAAATTTGCTTTGACCAAAATTATTTTTTTTGTTCTTTTTAATGTTTTGATTCTTAGTTCCAATGTCCTCGGAAGTTTATAAGTTATAAAGAGAGGTTTCTAAAGCAAAGACCAGAGGTCTTCCCGAGAAGCGGTTACTGTTCACCACGTGGTGTAACGATGTTACGTGGCGACCAAGGATGCGGTTTTGTTGTGAAGCTGTCTCTGCGTCCTTGCCACGTATCCTATGTGACAGGACTGGCCGCGTTCTCCTCGCAGACCAGAATTAGCGGTTAAATTTTCTAAAGCGGTTTGAATAACCGGCCTGATTTAGAATAATTTTTTAAAAAACTGACCCAATTCCAAGTAAACCGTAATCAAACCAGACTCTCAACAAATGTGGCTATTTCAATGGAATCATACAAAAAAAGTGACTACCGAGCGAGCTACGGTAACGATTGGCCGCCTTCAGTCGCAAGTCTGGCTCTCTGGTGATGTTCTTGGATTTTATAATCCACAATCTCTTCAAAAAGCTGTGAATCCAAGACACAATCTGGTCGTCCGTACACCGCAGCTTGAACACCAGCCACGAGCTTAGCGATCTCACGACCAGAGAAGCCTTCTATCTTTTTCGCAGCTTGTCTGATCACTTGATCGGTTAGGTCTCCTCCAACGGTTATCTTCTGTGACTGATTCTTGAACAAATGGCTCCATTTAGTGTTTGTGTCTTCGTCACCTTTCTTTTCTTCACCAGTTAGGTACTTGTTGAGATAGAGTTTAAGGAGCTTGAAGCGTTCATCTTCACCAGGGAGCGGAAACTCGATAACTTCGTCGATCCTGTCTGTGACTGCACTGTCCAGATCCCCGGGTCTGTTTGTCGCCAGGACCAGAACTATGTCCCGTGACTGATCCCCAGTTCGAAAGAGTAAAGCGTTCAGAGCACTGCGCTGAGCCTCGCTCATATACGTGCTGTTACGTCTGCGATCAAGAATTTGATAGCTATTAGACATAACTCTGGAGATATTGTAGAAGTAAGAATGCCCTTAAAACAACCGCAAACAAATTATCTACGTTCTGCCATTCTGTTGATAACAAATTCCAATCCGATTCAAACTATGTTCTGTCTTATATGGTTCTAGTAAACGATAAGCACTATATTGAGGCTCTAAAAAGAGGTGAGAGCATCTTACTCGCATAGGAAAGCATCAGCTTCATCGATGAAAAGCAGTAAGCCTTTGTTTGATTTCTTAGCCCAATCAAATATCTCATGGATTTTTGTAACAGCCTGTGCACCCAGAGGAGCAACATCTCCTCCTGTCATCATAGCATAATCAAGACCCTGCATCCAAATATAATCAAACAGGTGTTATAAGGTGAGGCTCGAGTTTGCAATTGTATAAAGAATATAGACCAAGGATGAGGAAACAAATAGCTCACCGACTTCCGAGCAATCTCTCTTGCCACCATAGTTTTACCGGTACCAGGAGGACCGTAAAACATCATGTTGCGGAATGGAGCTTGATGGGACTTAGTATTCGCTGTGGCTCTAGCAAGATGCTCAATTCTCTTCTTTAGAGAAGGATGGAGAATTACATTATCAAGGGGCTTTTCTCCTTTTGCAGATGCAGCTGTACCAAACCCAGAGAACTTGTTCTTAAACTGAGACACGGAGCCTGCCCATGGAAATCTACCCATGGAGGATTCTCGGATAAGTGATGGCTGTCCAAGTATCCGGTTAATATAACCCCATGTAACCCTAGCACCCTCTCTGTTTTCATAAAACAATCATGTAAGAAATCTACAATAGGTTTCTTGAATAACAGCTACATAGGTTTCTCAAAATGAGCAATAAAAGATGTAGTTAGGAGATGCATACCGAGTTGTGTAAACCCCGGCGGCTAATGCTGTAGCTCCCCCAACAGTCATAATCAGCTTATTTCGGTCAGTTAATAGGGCCTTGACTCCCCCTGTCAAGTTCAATATAGAAGCAAATGAATGTGAGAACACAGTTTTAAAGCAACGTTGTTATCTTCTAAAATATTACTCAGAACGTTACGGAATTTCGAAACAATCTAGGGAACCAGAAAAATAAAGGGCAAACTAAAGATGAGATAACCTAAGCATAAGAAGAAGTGTAAAAATCTCAGGAACAATGCTTACAAGTTCCATACCTTCAATGTGACTGAAGGTTGTGTTGATTGCTGCAAGCCATTTCTCCCGTTCACCACTTATCCTATCCAGAAGCATTCTTCGATTCTGCTCCTCAGTAAGTTTGGCTTCATGAGCTCGGCCTTCAGCCTCAGCCATGGCTTTGACACGAATCGTTTCTCGCTCAAGTTCAGCTCTCTCTTTCTCAGTCTGGCGCTGCTGTGCTTGAATTTGTTCTTCCGTGGCAATTCTTGCTCTCTCTTTGCGGGTAGAAGACTCCTCTTGCATCTTAACCAACTCAACATTATGCCGTCTCTGAGCTTCATGATCTGTCTGCAAAAGTTCCAAATCAAAGACTTCTCAGTAAAGTACAATCCTTAAGCTGTTAAACACATGTACACTGTTTCTTTCTTACCTGCTGTCGCTTTCTCGCCAACTCATCTTCATATCGAAGATTCTGCGCTTTTGCTTGTGCCTGCTGCTGCAGTATATTTCTCTGATCCTCAGCCAATTTCCGCTGTCTCTCCTGCTCATTTAAATCCCCTTAAAACGATCACATTTGTCGCTTTGCGGCTTAAATCAAATATCTTTGTACAAACATTAGATACTAAACTAATGTGCAGCAAAACTTTCAAGAGGGAAGAAAGACGCAGAAAAGACAGACCGTTCCAACATCCTAGATAGATTTAGAGATTGTCACTTGAAGGAATAACCACGAGAAGAGAGAGTGAACACATAGATGCAATGAAATCAGAGAAATATCATATCAAAATTATCCCCAGCGAATCAGCTAAACCTCTCAGTTTCAAATTTGCAGTATAAAACGCAAAGAGGAATCAAGTTACTCACGATGTCCTTGTGTGCTTGAACAGCATCATTCTGCGATTTCTCAGCCGCTAGTTCAGCCAACCTAGTTTTTTCCTGCTTTCTCATAAGATCAAACACCTGGTGAACACAAAGGCATGTAAGCAAACGTCCCAACACAGAAAAGAACGACTCAATCTCTCATACCAAACACATATTGAAGACACATGATTTCAAGTTCTTCGAAGCTTGAGGTATATCTAGCTCCAAAAACAAGCGATGTGAAAAGCTTGCGAGGGAGATTCATCACCTGTTTGGAATGAGGAGAACTGTTGATTTCTCGAAGAGCTTTGGCTCCTCTTTCCAAGGACTCAGGATCAAAGCCAGATCCTTTAGGCTCATCAGGCTCCGGTTTGGTCTCCGATTTAGAATCCGGTGAAGACTGGTCGGTTGGAGATTCTGATGGCGTAGAAGAAGAGTAGAAGGGAAAGCGAAATCGCGAGTCAGCGTACGCTCGGTTCTGAGTCATCGACATTGAAGTGAAAGCAGCAGCAATCGCCGCCGCTGAACATAATCTAGAAGCAGCCATTGAATTCGGCTCCAAAAATCCAATCAAGAAACAAAAACCCTTAAAACTCAAAACATTCCGGATTGAGAAATGATGTTCGTGAAAATGGGGACGCACGTCGGAGAAGTTAAAGATACCGACTTCGATTCTGATTCAGCTCCGATGAGAAGACCATAAACCCCACGGTGGCTAGGGTTTAAATGGTATTTTTGAAGAAATTAAGATTTTGTGAGTGACAAACAAGTTGTAGATTTCTTTCTCCCTCCTAGCAAGAAACTAATCGAATCTACGATGGGCCCATCTGTAAATTTGGCCCATGTATGAGCCCAAGCTTAAGCCCAGCTTTATTGTTCGTTTCTCAGTTACTACTACCGATAAGAATATGTTTTGTTGTTTGGTTTGCAATATCAACGATTATATTTTGTTCACTTCGTAATTATTTGTTTAATGTCAATTTCAACGATTAATAACTAAAATCTTCGTTGTTACATAATTACCGACCAGTAGTTAAAAGTTGCTTTACAACGGCTAAGAAATAAACATGATTTAGTTGTTGGTTGTGTTCAAAATTGCGTTAGGCATGAGTTGGATGGTTGATCGGGGTTTAGCTAATTATCAATAAATTAGAGATAAACTCAAAAGTCATTTAGGAATTAGCTTTTTTAATAATTTCTATGTTTAAAACATTTTTACCCATAGAACATCAAACTTAAACTTATACTAAATTTTTGGATGTTAAAATAAAGTAAGTTATATAATAATTTGAGATATAAATACCAATATTAGAGAATTTCTTATTTTGTTTTGGTTTATGTTTTGCATTTTTGTTTTTAGGAATGATTAGTAAAGAGGTTTTAAAGGCCGTACATTTTTTAAAAAAAATCATATTTTAACCAATCTAAATTTTAGTGATATTAAAGACTTAAAGTACTAAAATGTTTTCTTAAGACATTTAATTTTTTTTTCCTGTTCTATTTTTCTTTTGTTTGTTTTTTTATTTCTTTCTAAAGTCACTTAAATACTAGTATTATATTACAATAAAAAAAATTAAAAGGTGAAAGTAAAAAAATATGGAACCTATCTTCCTTTTATACAGAGTTAAAAACTTTGATTTAAAAAATAAAGTGTATTTTAACATATTAGGAGAAGTCATTTTTTTAAAATAGACGGCAAGGAGTTGGTGAAAATGATGACATATTCAACTAATTTGTCTGACTCTCAAATCTCTAGCAGAGTTTTTGGGTCTAAATTTTGTTTTTAAAATTGTATTTTCTTCATTTAAAATAGGCTGTTGTTATACTGTATTAGATTTCGTTCATCTGATCTTTTTTCCATAATTTTTGTTATTCCGGTTTAGTTAACCAAATTATTTAATTAATATAAATATACATAATAATGCCAAAAAAATTAAAATCAAATCAGGAGAAAATAGTGAGTAAAACATTAATTCTTGTGAAGATCAATATTCCAAACTGGATTTAAGGTTAAAAGTTCCCGCTCAAATTTTCTTCTCCCCGCGAGTATGTTTAAAATGTTCGATCTTCTGATTCGCATGCTTAATCTATATTAGTTAATTAGAAACGAGAGTTTGATCCTAGTCTAGTACTATATGAGCTCAAATTTAACTGGATAAGATTATGATGGCAATGAGAGATTATTACATAGTTGGAAACCAAACAGAAATAAATAAAAAGCCAATAGAATATAATATAAGCAATAACATCGAATTCTCATTTACTTAATTGTAGATGCTCTTGTAATGTCTTCCTCTGGTTTTAAGGCATGTAGTTATTTTTTTCTTTCTTTCAGAAGAAATCTCAATGGCTTCAATTAGTGTTACGGTACCTAGGTTGTGGATAACGTCCTGATTCAATGTCATTGACATCTCTAATGAGCAACTCGTAGTGTCTTTTTACCTCTTCAGCTGATTTTCCACCAACTGCTCTTGCAACGTTTTGCCAACGGTCAGGTGTGTCCTTGTCGTATGTAGCCAAAGCCATTTCGAATTGCTTGTCCTGTTTCGCTGTCCACGACGAGTTCGAGCTCCGGGAAGTACTCATTGAGTTGGAAGCCATCACTGTGAAAATGTAGGAATCAAATATTGAGAGAAGTTTAGGTTTGTATTAACAATGAAGAGTGTTTGATTTGTGTTTAGCTGAAGAGAGAGTGTGGAGCTCCTTATATGTAGGAGGACAAAAGCATATAAGCAAGTTGTAAGAATATATCTTTTGAAAGGTGAGATTTTTTAGAGTGACTCAATATTCTTTTTGATAGAAGCTTTTGCTGATGATCATCATTAGACATTCAATAGTTAGTGGAATTGAGATTCCTTGACCATTGCTATAGAAAATTAGGATGCTTCCTTTTCTTGATAGTATCCGTACAGTAAACCAAAAATACTATTGGACCCTCTCTTACCTCTTTCAGCATTTTGGATCTTATCATCATTATGAGCACTAGAGGTCGAATTCAACCCCAATCGTATCAGATTCTACTCAAAAGCATGTGATTGTTATGCTTGTGATTAATACTTCTTGCAATATTGTGATAGGTTTCTAACGCAATGTGTTTTAGTTTCACGGAACAGGTAAATCAAACTTGAAGCGTGTTTACATTCCAATCCTGTTTCTTTACCACTTGACCACAAGGCCCTAGTGAAGTAATATGTCTTTTCGCTGATTAGCTTTGTCGAAAGCTTTTATTTATTTCACTACCATCGCATGGACATGTGACAAGAAGCGAATATTGCCATTATTGGTGTCAAGCTTCTTGAGCAACTTCAGGTAATCTTACATTTACTGGTTTATATTGAGCATCTCTATAGAAAAAAAAAGTAACATCTTTTCGTGAATACTAAACCCTAAATATTTACGTCCGATGCTTTTAAGCTAGTCGGTGTAGGTGTACGTCAGAACATGATTCCAATTATTAGACAATAAGACAAATCTCGGACGACATACAGTACTAAGATTATGTACTTTGGCATAATCAGAGATTTGTAACCCTCTAAAACCGTGGGTGCCACGGAATAACATTCTTTGACAATGATTGGTCTATTTATTAAAGAAAGAAAGAGAAAAATCAAGATGATTCATCATCAAGGAAACTAAACGTAATCATTTTCTTGTGTGCAGCCTCTTTTAAACTAGTTCTTCTTACGTTAGCTCTTTGATCTCTTGGGGTTTTGTTATTGCACGAACTAAATCGAAATGAGAAATGGGAAAAGCAAGACATATTGAAGAATATTCAGGTGTTCCTGTCTTCTTTTCTTCTCCTTTGAACATGGTTAGAGAACAGGACATATTCCAAATCTTGGTATCTTATCTTTGAGAGATCTTCTGCGCCTTTCCTACGCTTGTTGTGTTCCTGTGTTTTAAACATTGTTCAATCCTCAGACTCTTCAAATACAGAGAAGTTCTTGTCTATAGATACTAGAAACAAATTTGTGTTTATGAGAAATGAAACCCTTCCCCAAACAATGCGTCAGTTTTCAAATTGAAATACAGTAATATATACAACTTGCCTGTAAATTTACGTTGTTTAAAATATTTATAAAAATAAGTTTAAAAGTATACAAAAGTTTATATTTAAATATATTTTTATGATCTATTACTTAATTTAACAATAATTAGTTAACGACGATTTACCATCGATTATTTATTAACGACGATTAGTTAAAGACGATTCGTGTTTCGTCGTTAACTAGTTGGGAAAGCTATTTAGCAACGATTTGACATTGAATACGGCGGTTGTAAAACTTATGTTGTCTTCTAGTGTTTTTATAATTTTATAATTATTTTTTACTAATCCAAATAGATTATGATATTTGTGGATAATGGATAACATGTTTTTGACAGATCTATATCTGGATAATTGTTTCGAATTCATATATCCTGAAAATTTAGAATATAAAAATTTAATTTTTTTTCACAAAAAACTAAAAAAGGAAAATTATTCTTTTAGTTCTGATGTGCATTATACATCATATATACATGAAAATGTATATTTTGATACAAATTTATCTTGTTAAAAAGTTTAAATAGGTTTTAAAAAAATATAATACCGATATTTTAACTTGGAAGTGAATACTTTATATATTTCATTTTGTGGCTCTTAAATATAGTTTGATGTATGTTGAATAAATTTGACTAGTTTTGGTTTTGGGGTAATCCATCTAACCCTTTTACGTGGGTTGTCCTCCCATAATAAAGATTCTATTTCTGCAAGACGGAAAATTTATGTGAATGTCAGTTAATATTATTAAATATTTTTTTTATTTTGGCTCTTCCAGATATACCATAAAATTCATGGAAATTGGTGATTAAGATTGTTTGAAGAAATTCTCTAAAATAAATAATTCAAGTTAGAGAAGGCTCATACCGTATGAACATTCCGGACATAACATTTGATAGTGTCCATACTTGCAATGCTGGAGGACATTAGAATAGGGTGCGGTTAAATTTTTCCTTCCACTGAGATTGAGATTATAATCGAGATTGAGGATATTAGATTAAAATTATAATCGAGATTGATGTGTTTTTTTAAGATACGTGTTTTCCTTCTATTCTCAAAAACTGAATTATGTTAATCTAAATGTTTTTACTGACTGTTTGTTTTTACTGATGTGTCAGTCTGAGAAAGAGTGTAAAAGCTGAAGTGTCATCACCTGGAGAGGCACATGAGTTATTAGTGTCTTAATTAAGTGTAATTTAGGATTGGATCTTTAGGTGTAGTGATTTGTCTTTATCAAGTGTAATGGTTATGCTATTTTATCTTCAAGTATACAAAATTTATGTTCGTTCAAGTAAGAGGAAGGCAATATACCGAGAAAGATGTATACAAACATCAGAATTAATAAATTTGTCCAAAATAAATACACTCGCAAAAGACATTGATAAAGATGAAGAATGCTATCCAAAAAGATATATTCCGAAAAGACATCATTGTGAATATAATTACAAAACTGAAATTGTGAATCAAACTCAAAGATCGAATAAAGTTTGATTGTGTCGGTTGTGTCAATAACATTGTATCCACCCCTTGAGATGATGAAACAGCATGAAAGCATAAAAACAAGAATAATTTCATCACCAAAACAGGCTGAATAAGATGAACACAATCCAAAATCAAAACAGCATCAGTGAGATGAACATAAACCATAACCAAACTATTGCATGCATTAATAGAACCAAACATGAACACAACAAACCTCTTTTAGTCTCTCAAAACCAGATGATTCAAAAACAGTAAAGGACCAATCAAAAGCATAAAAATCATTTAAAATGGAACATCTTTACAGCATATTTTGAACACATTCCCTCGTGCCTATTCGATTTTTTGAGTTTCTTTGAAATTCGCTCCAATGATTGCTTCCGAATTGTCTCCAGCATTGCTACCATTACGTACCTAAGCTCATGCTTGGGTGATAGTGGAGTTAAATGATTATTTTTGTATCGTTATCAACATCCTTATAGAAGCTTCCGAGTTTATATCAGAGCCAACGGTTATAGAAAAAAACTGCAAGATGACAAAAAAAGCTTTTGAAATTCGATGATTCCGGGTTTGATGAAAAGTGAATTTTGATCTATGACAAATTTAGGTCAGGTGAAAATGTAAGAAAGGGTGTAGGCTACAAGTTCTGTTGTGGAAGGAGAATCTTCAAAGTGACTTTACGAATAAGAGTGCCGGTGATTGATACCGAAAATTGTTTTTAGTGGTGTTACAAAGGTTAGATGAAAAATTCTTAATGGTGCTCTAAGAGTTAGATGAATAATTCTGTTAGTGAGTATGGGTGGTGAAAAATTGAATATGCATACAAAATTGAATATGCATGCAAAATTTAAGTTAGTTCTATATGAGATGCTATTGATGCCCAATTTATACAAATAATGAAAAAAAAATCACGGCAAAAATTCAAATAATTATTGAAGTGTAAAACTTCAACAAAACTTAATTATCTCTCAAACAAACCAGTCAATTACATTCTTCACCGCTGGCAATAAATAGATACGGGTAATATTGCAACACTACAAACTCCATCCAGATCAGAACAGACAGATATTTCCTAATCATCGTCTTGATCAAAGTTACGTTTTTTTTTATGCATGAAAAAAACGATTTTCAATTTTTTCATAATCAATAATTAGTATCAAAATTTGTAGTCGACAACTTTAATGACATTTATAAATTAAAATTCCTCAAAAATTATAAATTTGGGTGTCAGGGTAGAGAAATGACTAATTTCTGATTTTCTTAATCTTTTAGGATAAATTTTTTTTTACATGATTAAATTTGGAGCGTTGATAAGGCTTGATTTAAAATATTTAAAACAATACATAGTAAATAAATAAAAATCATGAACTGGAGAGATGACTAATTAATCTTGTTAGTTATTAGTTCATTCAAAATATAAAATTAATGATTAAAAAGCTTCGAACTTCTACTTTACGGGAAAAAAAAGAAAACTTGACCTAGAAGAAAAACCAATAGATACTGATATCTTCTCAACCTCACTAGCCCACTCACCAACTTGTAATTTCATGAAATTCGTTTTTGTCCTGATCTTTCAAATGGATTCGTTACCTTAACGTATAAGCTCCATTTCTTTATGTACATGATTAAAGAATAGTAAGTAAACTATAAGCTTCATTACAAAAAAACAAAGTGATATGAACAAGTTTTATATAGAATACTGGTCTTGATAGGTAGATTGTTAGACATCGACTTTTGGTCGGGTCTGTTACATAATAAAGTCAGTCCAATCCAAAATGAGTGCTCTCATTTTTCGACTTCCTCATAGCTTCGATAAAATTGAAGGTAAAAGCGAAACGAACCGTTTGTCATTACAATAGGTTTCAAGTGGAAAATATAGTAATATATGCATTCAAGACATCTTTAGATATATTTGATCAATAGACTTCAATCTTGTTCCTACATGATCTCATCAATTTGTTCTTACGTTCGATTGATGCCTATTAAACATATCTGAATTATCTTACGTTCGGTGTACCTCATTCGATCTAATTTCTGGTAAATTTTGAAAAATGTTATTACATATCAGAACACTCGTATGCAACTTCAGTGCACTTCGGATATAAGGTTAATAGTGGTGGTGTAGTCGTCGGTTTCAAAGATTCTTAGACTTTTTGTGTTAAGATTGATCCTCTATATATGGTCCAATCACGAAAACAAAGACAATTTTTTTCTTTTTCTGGATGATGTTGAAACGCCTATAATTTTTTGATAATGCAATGAACACAATGTTTTTTTTGTTTTGTTATCAACCAACATTAATTATTTACAATTCACAGACTATAAACAAAGTCTGCATTGTAATATATGACCATGATACTGGCTAGTTAATTACAAAAATTATGATTCTAGAACTAATGTTCAAAAGAATAAATTACGTATTGTCTTTTAAGTTACAAGATAAATGCTAAATATTGTGAACATTTTAATAACTATGTCCACCTCGTTGTATGCCACTCGAACTAGCTATTGGTTGTTGCTGTTAACTCACGTCTATGGGGCCAAATTCGCTGTGATAAAGTAAGGTATTCTTATTTGATGTGATCAGATTCCAAATCTTTACATGATCCCTTTGAAAATGTCCCACATTCGATGTTGTGAAGATGCTCTCTCTTGTACTCGTCTGCCCATATGAAATTTTAATAAATAGTTTAATATGGGTAAAGAAAACGTACATATACTATGCTTTTACGTTAGATGCAATTTTAGATTCCAATTATTCTACGAGATTTATCAAATATATGAAGAAAATTTGATAATGTAATTTTAGGTTTTTAATAATTTAATCTTAGTTTTACTTTTTAACATATAGGAAAGTCTCATTCACTTTTCTATTTCATACCAAATCATTTTGTATTTAAGATATAATATGTGAATTTTTTTTCTGACAAAGTGAAATCATATTTGCTATTATTTACTAGTTTATCAATCATGCTATTAAGTTTAGTAAATAAAATATAATATAAAGATTATAACTAAAGATCTGATTTTAATTATAATTTATATCTGGTTGATATTTACACATTAGTTTAAGAAAAAAAGTTTGATTATCACATAGTCAAGCATCCAACCTAAATACCACAAACTGTTACGGTCTCTTTCATCGTTTACATATTCCTAATAAGCTCCTCTCATCAACTTGAAAGGGCAAAACAAACAAAAAAAGAGAAAAAAAGAAAACGTAGACACACACAACACAAGAAGAGATAACGAACCTCTAAATTTAGTGTTCATAAGGACATGCCCACATGGCGTGGGTTATGTCACTTAGTCCCCACACCTTCTCCTCTCATCTTCTTTGCTCCCAACCTTTACTTTTATCAATTTATGTCTCAATCTCTCATAGATACCGAATCTTCACTACTATTTTCTGTTTATGCAAATTTCTCTTGAGCCTTTTTTTTTCTCTCGTATATTGTCTAAACGCTGGACCCGATTTATCCACCAACACTAACTCTCAATTTGTTTAACTGTCAACGTTCATGTAAGATAATGACATATCCATAATTTAATTATTGATTCGAAAACCTTAATCCTTTTGATTCACAACTTTTTTTAACTGTTTCTTTGATTTGCTTCATAATAAGTATTGCTATTAAAGGTATCGTGGCTTAGAGGTAATACAAGAAAGTTGATTTTCTTATATCTCGTATTCAAACCTTCTTTAAGATGAGATAGAGGTTCACCCGAATATCTAAATACTAACTCCGAATACTATAAAATATTATGGCTGAAGGTTCAAAACTCTTACAATCTTTTAAAGCGATTTTAGCAATAATTTCGCATCGAATACGATGGTTGTAAAAATTATGTTTTCTTATAGTGTATTGTTTTACGATTTTAATAAAATTTTGTAGATAAAATTGCTTAATCTACTTAATAAAATAGAAATCCAAAAATTAATATTACTTTTAAATGTATAATAGAAAATTTAATTTATTTCAAATTTGTGTAATAAACATCAAAATGATATTTATATTAAAATAGAGATACCTTTTATTCTATTTATTTTCTTTTAACTGTTATATGATTACGATTTAACAAGGACCGTAAATACACTATAATACAAATTTACTAATATTATGTCGAAAATAACAATTTACTACTATTATGTCGAATAAGTACATACAAAATTATCCGTTATGCTGAATTTATTTTTAGTGTACGTATAAATAAATTGTGGTACCATTTTGAGTAGGTAAGGGAGTATTTATGTATAGAGGTAAGAGGATTTAGAACTATAAAAAAAATGTATAGAGGTAAGAAATAAGTAAATGAAATTGAACATTTAAAAAGGAAAATAGAAAACATAAGAAGTAGGGGACCTCTGTGTGTGGGTCAATGTTGCTTTCTATTTAAAGCTAAGAAGAATGATATCAATGGATTAGTTTCTCCCACCTCTTTCATCTTTTCTAAGCAACCTACCCAAACAACATTACATAAACCTAAATCTCTCCTTCTTCATAAGTTTATAACAAATCCTCTTTTGCTTTAACCCACCAAAAAAAAATCAGAGCTTTTTTTTTCCCATTCTCTATTCTGTTTGTACTTTTGGTCTCACTTTAGAGATCATATACATAAATAGAAGTTGAGAGATTTCTGCAGAAGACAGTATGTTGGAAGGTCTTGTCTCTACAGATAGCTTGTCCGTAAGCTCCATGGACATGTCTGTACTTGAAAGGCTTAAATGGCTGCAGCAACAACAAGTTGTGTCTCAGAGCAGTAATGACTCACCTGAACTTCTTCAGATACTTCAGTTCCACGGAAGCAACAATGATTTGTTGCTGCAGAGTACCTTAAGCCATTTTCAAATGCTTGGATCTGGTATTGGACCAAACTATAACATGGGTTTTGGTCCTTCACATGAAGCCATGGATGGCTGCATTTCAAGAACAAGTAGCTGCCAGATGGATCCAGCGGATACAATGGGGGTTATATTGAAGAACAGTGAAGAAAACAGAGCTATTTCCTTGAAAAACAAGAGAAAATCAGAGGTTTGTTAGATCAGATTTTGGTTTGGAACTATGTTTTGAAACATGGGTTTTGATTTTTCTGATATAATTATGTCTCAGGTTAAGACAAGAGAAGAGGAAAAGACAGAGAAGAAGATCAAAGTAGAGGCTGAGACAGAGTCAAACATGAAAGGAAAATCAAACGTGAGTAACATAGAAGCATCTTCAGACACTTCAAAGGAGACATCAAAGGGAGCTTCAGAGACCCAGAAATTGGATTATATCCACGTGAGAGCTCGTCGAGGACAAGCCACAGACAGACACAGTTTAGCAGAAAGGGTAATAAAAGTGTTTTAAAAAAGTTTCTTCTGTTCCAAGGTAATAGATAGATTTAGGGTTTAAAATGGATTTGCTTTTGCAGGCAAGAAGAGAAAAGATCAGCAAGAAGATGAAATATCTACAAGATCTTGTCCCTGGATGCAACAAAGTCACTGGGAAAGCCGGTATGCTTGATGAGATTATCAATTATGTTCAGTCTCTCCAGAGACAAGTTGAGGTAAGTAATGAAAACATGATTCTCTGTTGTACCATTACCTAAATTTATAAGTCTAAATCTTTAAAGTGACAAACTTTTGCAGTTCTTGTCGATGAAACTCGCTGTCCTAAACCCAGAACTCGAGCTTGCTGTGGAAGATTTATCTGTAAAACAGGTGAAAACACACTCTCTAGACCCTCAAGATCAAACTGCAATTATTCAAGAACTTGTCATAATAATATTTTTTCATCTGTTATGAAATTTCAGTTTCAGGCTTACTTTACAAATCTTCCAGTAGTAGTTGCTTCAAAGCCATCAATAAAGGTTGATGTGCCATTGTTTCCACTAGATCAGCAAGGATCTCTAGATTTATCAGTGATAAACCCAAACCGAACAACATGTATTGAAGCTGTAAGAACATATATCAATCTGATAACTTCTCTGACTATTCTAAGTTCTTGTTACTTGTCTGGGAAGTAACCTATCTCTTGTATCTCTCTATTTTAGCCATCTGCAAGCTGGGAAACTCAGTCTCAGAGTCTCTACAACACATCTAGCCTCGAATTTCAGTATTAAGAAAAGATTCATTGAAGCAACGAAGTTGATATCATCAGAATCAGAACCACATTCCATTATATATGCTGGTCAAAGTGACAATTTCGCAATCAGCTTTTGCATTATCCTTTGATCCTTGTTTTCTGATATTTAAACCAGAAGAACTGGAGATAGCAATTTAATGGTTTTGTCATCATCGATATTTGTATAAATTTTGTTTTATAAGATAATATATAGAGAGAGAAAGGGAGTAAATAAATATGATTGAAGACTTATAGATATGTTTAGTAGCAGGAAGAGAAAACTCTTGTGGTGACTACAATTTCTTATTGGATATAATAATATCGAAGCAAATTATTAATCTTGTTCTTGTTTCTTTCTTTATGCAACTTGTAAAATTCCAAATTTTGTAAGATCGCATTGTCAACTAAATGTAACCATCATTCAATTGTTCACTTTTGGCTACTAGGCGGCCGTCTAATCGATTGTTATAAAAAAAGATTTTTTTTCTAAAAAAGATAGATATTTTTCCTAAAAAAAGATTTTTAATCACAATTAGTCAACATAGGCGCTAAGCCATTTTGAGTATGGATGGATACTAATACATAGTACATATTACTTCTAAGTTATATACTATACTATGTCTTGCAATACATGAGACACTAGGTATTTTCAGTAATTAAAGTAAGTTGCTAGTTATAAAAATTAGATATTTATAGCATATAAGCAAGTAGCTACTTACAACACAAAAATATCAGTAGATTATTATGATATATAGTTTAACGGTTTGTATATATATCTTTTTCAAAAGAAATTGTTGGAATTTTAAGCCTTCGATCCATAATCTAGCACTAGCCACCATACTTTGTTTATAATGGCTTTGAATGAAATGATGTACAAATGCAAAAAAACTGTACCTAGGACTCATCTGCATTATTTTTGTCAATCACACAATTTGAAATACAGAACTAAAAAGGAAAAAAATGCTGATGGCTTACATGGAGTCTGTTTCATGTACGAATAGACTACAGTTTTTTTTACATGCATTGGTTCTACCTATTGGCTAATATCAAATAGACTGTATATTAGTGACATGAATCATAAACTTATAATTTTAGTTTACCACCAAATAATTTTCTCGTTACCTTTCCCAAATTGTTCATATCGGTTTTTGATTTGTTGATTTGATAACTGCCATGTTACTATTTTCTTTCCCAATTTTATCAATGTACTATAAATCTAGTACTATACTACTATAGTGATATGTATAATGTTACT
This sequence comes from Schrenkiella parvula, assembly GCA_000218505.1. Classification (NCBI taxonomy): domain Eukaryota; kingdom Viridiplantae; phylum Streptophyta; class Magnoliopsida; order Brassicales; family Brassicaceae; genus Schrenkiella; species Schrenkiella parvula. The sequence continues at coordinate 14,686,586 of CM001189.1, forward strand.
GATCCTGTCAGAATCTCTCCCTCTATATTAGCATAATATGTTTTCTAAAAGTAGTTTTCAAGCTAACAAGTGGGTCAATGTTCTTTTCTCATATCAATTTTTTCCAACCAATGATCTAATCCATGAACTGTCTGATTTTGACAAGATCTATGACAAGATATTATCCATAACCAAAAGGGAAAATTGGAGGTAGTTTTTGAAGAATGAGAGTAGTTAAGTGATTTGAGAGAATCGAAGGATGACCAATGAGAACCACAAAGAGTGGGCATCATTGTGGTTGCATAGATTTTTAACCAAAGTGGACCTTTCTTTTCTTCTTTCGGTTTCCTATGAGATTTTATTTTTCTATCTCTTTCTTCTTTCAATTATTGGAAATCTTCTATATATTACTTGAAATTCCAAAAATAAAATAAATGAGGTGTCATTATCAGAAGAACTGAAAATATATATTTTTTCTTTCTTTTAGAATTGACTCCTATGTCAACTGAACTACATAATAGTAGAATAATAAATGATAAATAACAAAATTAATTAAATATAAAAAACTTAAAATAGATTAAATTTAAAACACTAAAAATTATTTCTTATATAAATTATATTTTGTTTAAAGTAATTAAAAAATGGGAGAGTGACTTGTTCATTTTATTTATTATCGTTCTATGTTTATTATTCTGAATGGCATGTATTGGTGAAATCTTGTTTTTACATTTTGTTCATTTATTTATTATTGTTTTATGTTTATTATTCTGAATACTATGTATTGGTAAAATCGTGTTTTCACATTTTGCAAAATCTGTATACCATTCAAACTTTTTTTTCTTTAAATACATGAAATTACATTCATTCATGTCTAATGAAGTAATTATTAACTGTATATATAGTCTTAATTTTGTAAACATTTACAACATATGTTATACTATTTATTTTATATGTTTACAATGAGATCCAAAATTTTTTTTTAAAATAAATTTATATATTTCAGAATTTTTACACAAAACAATAAAAAAATTAATGGAATAAAACATTAATTAGAAATAAAAAAATAATTAGAAGCGATAGGAGATAATAATAATAAAAAATGATGTTTAAATTTTTGGTCCATAATTTTTAATATTCCTTTTAAAAGATAACTTACATACCAAATAAGATTTGAATCCAATACACAATAAAACTACCTCCTTATATTACCATTAGACCACCATATTTTTCGTGTTTCGGATATTTATAATTCTTATAATTATTTACCAATTGTGAGTACACTCCTTACAATTGCAATAAAAGATTACAAATCAAAGCCGTTAAATTAGTTTTTCTCCTGAAGTTATGGATTATGTGAATTGTTTACTCAGAAAATAAAGCAATCATGTCGTTTCCGGTTAACAGAAACAAACCTCATGTCGTTTTAAGTTTTCACTAACGACACGCCGTTTTCCTATGAGGCAAGCCACAGAGCCATAAGACGAATTCAAAACCTCGTTGGAAGGGTTTTAGCAGAAAGTGTTGAAATCTCAAATCTGAAATCTCGAATCTCAGATCTGGACATCGGAGATAGATATGGCGACAGAATCATCGGAATCGGAGGAAGAAGGAAAGATTAGAGGAGGAAACGATAAGCTAATTGTAGACGACGATCTGAGAGAGATGGGGAAAAACGCAGCTTGGAGCGTTAGCTCTTGCAAGCCCGGCAATGGCGTTAACACTCTCCGTGACGACAATCTCGAGACCTATTGGCAGTACGAAAAAACCCTAAATCCCATCTCTTTCTCTAATCATTCTCTATCTCGCTAAATTGGTATTTTCTTAATTTCGTAGATCAGATGGTTTACAACCACATCTGATTAACATTCAGTTTCAGAAGAAAGTGAAATTACAGGTATGATTATGATCTATTTTTCTGGGGAAAAGGATTCAGATCTTCCGATTTGCGTTATTGATTTGACACCCTTTTGATTTGAAAGTTAGTGGTTCTGTACGTTGACTTTAAGCTTGACGAGAGCTATACACCCAGTAAAATCTCTGTTCGTGCTGGTGATGGCTTTCATAACTTAAAGGTAATCCTTTTATGAAGAGGGCTTCTGGTTCTAACTTGTGATGGATTGATGTTTCATGTTGTATCTCCTTCTCTTCAATTGTTTAGGAGATAAAAAGTGTGGAGCTTGTTAAGCCATCTGGTTGGGTTTGCCTATCACTGTCCGGAACCGATCCACGGTATGTGCTGCACACGTTTTTTAGTTCTATCAGAACAATGGTTTCTTACTAGTAATTCTTTTTTTTTCGGTTTTGGGAAACAATCTAGCTAGCTGCTGATAAGATGAACAGAGTGTTTGCTACTATGTTAGCTCTACGATCAGCTTTTTGGTTTCTCCTTTCAAAACGATCTTCTTCAGAGAAGCTCTTGCAGGATTATTAATATTGCTTAGACATGTCTTTAGCCAGCGTGTTTCCACTCTTGAGTATGTTGAGAATCCAATATCAGCGTTTAAGCCATTGCCTTTGAGGTTATACTTTATGTATAAACTATCTTGTTTCGGTAGGTTACTCGGCAGTGAGCTAATAAGTTTAACCATCGTGTCCTCTTCACAGGGAAACTTTTGTCAATACATTCATGTTGCAAATAGCCATTTTGTCGAATCACCTCAACGGGAGAGATACTCATATCCGCCAGATCAAAGTTTATGGCCCTAGACCGTGCGTCTCCATCTCTCCTTCACCGGCTTAAACTGCATGTTGTATACTTTAATTGGAAGTTATGCTTACCTATACTTGACTCCTAATCCTTGTGATTGCAGGAATCCTATTCCGCGCCAACCATTTCAGTTTACTTCAATGGAGTTTCTCACTTATTCCACGCTGAGATGAGAGCTTCGGGCAGGAGAAGTTTGAAGAACATGGACTGTTGAAGTGTGTCTACATTAGGTTTTAAAGCTCAAGTTTCATATGTTGTTGTGTAATGGCTTCTGTTTATATATTACATTGGATATAACTATCATAACTTCATTAACCTTATCCACCAAGAGCCCCATCAAATTTTTGTCACAGTGAATTAGGAGAGGCAGGTTTAAAGCATAGTTCAAAGAGCTACAACAAGCTAACGTACAAAAAGCTTTTTCATGGCTTCATATGTGGAATTTGAAGATCATAAAAGTCTTCTATGATGATTTGCAGAGATGTATCTTACTCGGGAGTTAACTTTACCCTTCACATGCCGGTTTGGTGTCGAAACTGCTGATGCATATAGCAAAAGCTTGAAATGCAGAGAGAGGATAGCGAAAATCCATGGTGAAAATGTCTTTGCCGATTTTGCCAAACTGCAAGATCACTCTGTCATGCTCTTCAGGCGGTGCATCTAGAGAAGGGTCAATGTCTGCCACAAGCTGGAAGTTCTTAACCGAAGCAACGGTTACTCTGCCCTTGAAGTTGAGGCACCAGCACTGCAACTGCTCGTGCCACCTTGGGGATTTGTTTTTGAGAACGAGCGGCTTGTCCAACAAGCTTGGAGAATTATCAGGGATCTCTTTGTCTGTTGAGCTGGTTTCTCCTTTTGGTGAAGGCGAGGAAGATACTTCCTCTTTATAGCCTTTAACTACTGATGGTTCAGCAATAACAGAAGAGAGTGGTATAGAGTCCATAACGCAATGCATTCTTCTAGGTCCCCTTGTTCTAAGAACATTGAGCTCGTAGGTTATGTTTCCTGTGGTATAGTTAGTAGCAGGTAACTTAGGGGATGCTTGCTTAGAGTGAAGTCTTCGGTTAGGTTGGGCTTGTGCTGTGGATGATGCTGTTTGGTTGTCATATATCGTGAACTTGGTTCCCAGAAAACCAGACCTATCCCACAACACAAGTAGAAACTGTTTAGAAAGAGGAGCTTTGGACGTTAAGCCACGGTCAAATCAATAAAATGATTACCTCAGCTTGCCAGCATAAGTGCTGCTGCGCCGTGAGAAGTTTTTGGCAGAAAGCGAGATTATAAAATTCGTGCACGTCGCTCTTCTAATCCTTTTTGCTGCTAACAACAGTTTGTCGTTCTCCGTCTCAGCTGAAATTCGAAAAAGGATCATCATGAGAACAGTGATTTCCACATTGTTGAACAACAGTTTCATAAACTTGAAATAAGGATCACTCACAAGGCATCAAGCCATAGTATAAAATATATGTAGCTGTTGCTCTGTTCCTCTTAATGAAGCATTGAATAGGAAGGTCTCGCGGACCCGGCTGCTCACAAATCAAACAAAGGACTGAGAGGTATGAACATGATGATGAACAAAGTTTAGGAAAAAGAAAAGAGAATAAACTTTCTTTACCTGTTTCAATGAGATTGGGAACGTGAGCTTCCCACACTGCTCAGGGATTCTCACAATCTCCATTGTGATCCCTCTCCATGATTTACAGACAGAAGCACAAGAGACCACGGCTGCTCGAGCGGGCCAAGCGGTCTCACTCTCTTCAACCCTCCGGATTATGTCATGGAGCAATTCAGGCGGCAAAGAAGCCCATGGGCTCTGCTGGATGTCTTCCGGTGGTGTCACCGTCTGATCAGGAGCAATGTGAGACGACTTTGACCAGCTTCGCTTAGAGATCCCTCCAAGTCCACCCCTCACTTCCTTCAGATCACGAAGGATGCTTTTCAAGGACATCTCTTTTTCAGCATACCAAAACTACTCCAACCAAAAACTGCAATCAGAATCCACTCAAAGTTCACGTTTTTATCATACGTTTTAAAGGAAAGGCTGCAACTTTTCGATCACCAAAGACAAAATCTTCGACTTTGCACATCATATCAAAATCTCAGATTTACATTACTCGGGCTTATTATCCATTGAAATTACTCAAACCAAACATACCAAATCTTTAATTCCGATAAAAAACAATGTGCAGAAGACCCAAGAAATGAAGAAAGACAAGAAGAAGAACTTTCTTACACAAATGTGAAACGAAAATGAGAAATGCAAAAACCAACCTCGATGAAATCGACGGATCAAACGAAAAAGAGAATCTCTTTTGAACAAAGAAGGAGCTGCAAGATTCGATCGGCGGGGAGCTTCTTCTTCACCGGATCCGAGAGACCAGATCGGAGAGAGAAAACGAAGAAACAGAGACAAACATCGCTGTTTCCTAACGGATTCTTCCGATGCTCGTCATCTCCGGGAAGAAAGACGGTTTCGTCGGTGACTACCTTTGCATGATTTCACCGGCTGATTCGCCGTCGTGCAGCTCCACCGCCGATCTCACCGAGGGAAAAGAAGTGGTCCACCAACGAACGAACCTCTCTCTCTTCTTACGAAAGAAAAAGGAATCCGAAGTCTCTGCTTTTTCTTATAGTTTTCAAAGAAACGTTAAAAGGCAGATAGAGAGAAGAAAGAGAAATAGATTTACTGAATACTTTTTTGGTATTAGAAAAATAGTTTTGGTCGGAAGATTAACTCTTAACTTTTTATAACTAATCAAATAATTAATAGCATCTATAAAACGATCTGACTTTTAATGATAATGACTTACTGCATGTGGAAATACCATTTTTGGTCGGTAAATTATGGGGAGAAGGCCTTTTTTTATCCCGTACAAAATCAATCGTGCTTTTTCAAACTAGTCAACCGTTAAGTCGACGTTTGAAACCTCGCGCCAACATGAAACGATGTCGTTTTGTTCATTAAACAAAAACGAACAAAACGACGTCGTTTTGATTTGGGTTTAAAATTAGAATATAAACAACATTCACCGTGGTTCGAACCCGCGACCTCTTGCTGCTCATTGTTGTTTTAGCCACTCTTTTAATAAATATAATGATTTCGAATTGCTCTTTGCAAACACCGTCTAGGCATAAATGTTATTTAACCGCTGGTTAAATATTTTGTAATTAAGTCAAATATAAGCTTCGCAAATTTTTTAAAAATATTTTATCCCAAAACATAAAAATTTTATTATAAACATCATCATCCAAATACTTAAGACTAAAAAATTTATAATTATAACCAGCGGTTAAATAACCGTTATGCCTAGACGGTGTTTGCAAAGAGCAATTCGAAATCATTATATTCATTAAAAAAAGTGGTTAAAAAAACAATGAGCAGCCATAGCCTAATGGATAAGCCGCTTCACTCCTACGCAAGAAGTCATGGGTTCGAGCCACGGTGAGTGTTCTTTATATTCTAATTTTAAACTCAAATCAAAACGACGTCGTTTTGTTCGTTTCGTTTAATGAACGAAACGACGTCGTTTCATGTTGGCGCGAGGTTTCTAATGTCGACTTAACGGTTGACTAACCGGTCGTCAGTCAAAGTCAGAATATGGATAACAGAATTTAGTTTGGGCTTGAAATTTGAATTTTTTGGTCGTTTGGGTTGAAATTGGCACTGGTCTATCGGCTGGGTTTGAAAAGGCACAATGAATTTTGTACGGGATGAAAAAGGCCCTTCTCCCGTAAATTATGTTACTATTATGTATAGAACAGCACTGTTTTATTAAAACAAACAAAAATTATCTGTCTTATTATTTTTTTGCTTACATGAAATAAAAATTTATTCAATGTTTTTGAAAGATCTTATAATGTATTTGTTTCTCTTAGTTTATAACATAATTTCTGGAAAAAATCTATGAATATTTTTATTTACTTTTCAAAATGACAAAGTAAAAAACATGATTTATATTTGTTTATCAACAACATGTATTAATTTTGTTAATCAAAAATTTTTTAATTTTTAATCTATTATAGAAAAAAACAAATTGTTGGACAATTGACCTTATAAAAACCCTATAAATTAACAACGTTTCAAATTTTGATATTTTATTAATTTATAGAGCTTAATTTCTATATATAACTAATTTAAACGAAATATTTTTCTAAATATTTTTTATTTGTAATATTTCTCTAAATATTCTTTGTATTGAAATATTATCTAAATATTTATTTTTGAATTTTTGATGAATTTGAAGTTGTGATTAATAATCTCTAGTATCATAAAAGAGTAGTTGTCAACACCCTATTCCATTATCCTGATGAAAATGATATATGCTCAGGAGTTCAGAGCTTAAAAGAATAGTGGTTACTGTTCTTATTATTGATAATGAATTTGAAAATGAAACTATGATACATTCGGAAACAGTTACGTGTAAGGAAACAATTATTGGTCTAAAACTCTTCATAATTTTTCGATGGAGTTCTAAAAAACAATACCATAAATTTTTGATATATTAAGAAAAATTAGAAATGAGCAACAATATATTCATATTTTAGTAGATTATCTCAGTTAGATATTTCATATTTTCATAAGTCTTCATATGCTATTTATTAATTTATGATATTTATAGAACCATATATTTCATAAATTTTCAAAAATATTATTATCTTATAGAATTATCTTATATTTTGAACCATCCCAATTCGGAATCAGAAATTTTTTAATTTATCGTGATTCTTAATTTTTTGAATACTAATTTATAGAGTTGCTATTATATATGCCATTTCGTTTGGATCTCACATTTATTTTGTGAACCTTTAAAGTTTATTGTTTGATTTATGAACAAATAATTTTTATCTAATAAAAAAATCATATGTATTATTTTTTCAAACTTGTTTTCATTTCGTTTCATTTTCTATGAAAAAATATATATAGTTAATATAATAACTAATATAACTTCCCTCTTAAGGCTTATTTCAGTCTAACTAATGTCAACAAAACATATTTTTTTGAAATTATGATACTTTATTAATTTATGGAGTTATTGATTTAAAAAATTATTTGTTTAGATACATAGTTTTAAAAATATTTTTATTTAAAAAATAGAAGTATATTTGCTTTCACAGTCTTATATACTATATTGATTAAATTTTATAGATTTGGCTTTTTGTCCTTTTTTTGTTAAATTATTTGGTACTTCTTGTGCGTCAATTATATATATTTTAGAAGGTATATGTATTTTTAGATGTAATTCTATAAAATAACACCAAAATATTTTAAAATAATAAGAAACAAATAGAGATGGACTTCATTTTGAATAAAAAACAGACAATGCAATTATCTACGTAATTTTATATACATTAATTATTGATTTATGATATTAATGTGACTATATTTGCATAATTTTTTTTTTAAATTTAGTATTTCATCAAATTATGTTATATTTTAAACTGGTCTAATTTAAAATTAAATAAATTTATTAATTCATCAAATATTAATTTATAAAATTTCTATCGTATTATATTTCTTCTATACAATATTTCCTTCTAAACATACTTCATTTTTTCATTTTTTTTGTTTGACCTTATCCAGCACTAAGCAATATTTCATAATAACACACATCAACGTATGACGTATCAGTTTTACGTAATTTTAAACTTCAAAAGCTCTGTCAAAAGCCATTTGTACACAATATACTGATATACACCATCATGTTTAACTTTAGATGAGAGGAGGTCGGGCTTAAAATACTCAAAATTCTGATACAGGTTGTTTAATTAGATCAAATGTCCAGCAAGTGACGTTGTAATTTTATAGATTTGGGAAACAACCTAGTTCAATATTTTATTCATACAGTTTTGGTTAGTGATTTAGGAACTTCTTCAACTTCAAATCTGACAAGAAACCGATGTATTTTGGTCGGTTTCTTCTGATTTTTTTTTATTGTATTCGAAGTTGTCGAATCAATCTTTATTTTTGTCTAAATACATGCACTTCAGTTATATTTTTATTCCAAAGCTTGAAGTTTCTATCTTGGGATTTAGGATTAAGCATTTTATCATAAAAAATGATATAAAAAGCAATATATATATAATATTTAATACAAATAACAATGGAAGCACTCATCTGCTAAATCAACTTTTTGTTGTTGAATATGAATATGAAGGCTTTCCATAGTTTATTTACTAATAGTGAGTGTATACAAAAGTTAAAAAGAAAAACTCGTTTAACAAATTTTGTATAGTAATATATTTTCTAATTTTTTTATAAACACTTAAATATAAAAATTCATCACATAGCCTTGTAAAATAATCACTAATTCAGTATAATAATTAATTCCATTCACCTTGATCTATTTTAGCTATATTATCCACCACATTATGACCATTAAAACAATAAAGGTTGAAATGAGTAAAGAGCCTGTGATGGATACTAAACAAATACCTTTTTTTTAGAAAAGATTGAGAATCATTTCATTTTTAAAGCTAACAAAAATGAATCATTGCAATTTGCAATCAGGAGATTGATTAAAACTTAGGAGTGGTCACGTTTGGTATGTGGACCATAATTCTATATTGTACCCTATATATACACTCATTATAAATGTATTTTGTACACAAAGAGAGAAGTAGATATTATGTAATGCACAAATGCATATGTAAGTTATGTGAATGGGTCCATAAAAAAAAAGAAGAAGAAGAAAAGCATGATGGGTATTGATTCCAGTTCTGTGTGTTTGTCTATTGGGATTGACAATATTTTGATAAGATTGAGAACCATATGTTTTTGCCAGCATACACTTGTCAATTTTCTTACAATGACCCCATCACTCTTTTTATTCAAATCTCATACTCAATTCAAAATTTTGTTACTCACTGTATAGCCAATTTGAGTATGGTCTAATATGTTTTAGTGATTAATTCCTTGGTTTACTGACTCTAGTATGCTCTTTTGTTGACTATTTGGTGTTTAGATGCAGAAAGTAACGACCGACAATTTCAAAAATACAATTTTCATAATATTATTTTGCAAAATATTGTTATTTGTTGAATTTATAAAGATTTATAAAACATATTTATAATATTAATAATCATGTTATAAACTTTATAAAACCTTACAATACTTCTTATAAAAAAATTTGTGACACTTATAAACAATTGTATTTTTGAAAATGAAACATTAATCTTATCATAAAAATAGTATTTTTATAATTTCCCAATAGCAATTGATCAGTCAATCATCTAATTTAAATATCAACTAATATCCATATCAATTAAGTGGAATATCAAGTACTTTTATCGATTTAGTGACTAATCATTAGTTTTCTGACTAGTGATCAACTTATATATCGGTTTAACAGTTAATAAACCATTTGAGTTAAGATTTTATACAAACCAGGTCCAAGACTTTGTTCATTTTCATTTTCATTTGCTTGTTTGTTCTTAATTGTTTGTATCACATATTTGTCAAACTTACCAAATTTTGTTTGATTCTTGTTGAATATCTTGTACTTCACTAATAATTCACTTTTGTCGATTCACAATCTTCATATATGTATTAATAGAATAGAACAAAAATCAAAACATTAGATCGTGTACTTGTTTTTCTTAAACCAAGTTAGGTATATGAATGTACAAATATCAAGTATAGTTATTGATTTAGTGACTAATCATTTAGTTTTCTCTTAAGCTAAATTTGGTATATGACATTTGCGTTTTGGTTACCAAAAAAGATGGATTGTGGATAAAGATTCATCAAAACCAAACCTGAAAGTTCTTGATACAAAACCATGAGATAATATCAAATGGAACACTGCAATACACTTAAGTTTCGATCGAGACTAATCAAAAGAAGCAACAAATCTCCTCCCAAACACTTCAACGAGAAGCAAGCATGGAGATCAAACAGACAAGAAGAATAATCACACCCAAAATCGAAACCCAAAGGACCCATCTCTTGTTCTTCTTCTTCATCTGATTCGCGTAGAACAAACTGTTGGTTCCTCCACTTACAAAGCTCCCTGCATTAGCCACATTAGCTTCAATGTCATCAATCCGATCTCCTTGTGTCTCAACAAGAACAGCCATGTCGAGAAACACTTGATGAAGCCTGTTAAGACTTCTCTTAATGTCATTGACAGCTTCATGTCTCTCTTTCGTCTTTAAATCCATCTCTGGTTTCACTTCAAACGTCTTCACAAAACCAGACTCTCCAGATCCTCCAGATATCATCTTCTCCATATCCTCGTTACTCGGTTCTTCACCAGTCGCTAAAAAATACTTCCTTTTGAGATCTTCTCTGTAATCAGCAAAGATCCTCTCTCTTAAACAACGAAACTCGCTCATCGTCTCTCTCAGTTTCGCCCTAACACCGTTCGTTATCGAGACTCGTGTCCTGTCCACACAAGACCCTTCCTTGAAACTCGCCCGATTCGCGGAGTTGCTCTTCTCGACGGACTCGATTAGGGTTTTGACGGCATTGGCCTTGCGAGAGATATCGACGATGTTAGACTCCATCCTGTCTCTTAACCCGCGGAGGATCTTGGCGCTGTGTGTGGATTTGGTCTCTTCGTTTAGGTTCTTGAGATCGAGTAAGAGATGAGTGATCTCTTCGATTTGTGTTTTGATTGATTCGATGTCTGAGAAGAAACCAGAGAGGTTTTCTTCATCCGCTGGGCTGAAATCGAATCCTCCTTTCTCGATGTCGCGCTCTGATTCCATATCGTTCTTCGCTTGCTTCTTCAGTTCCACATAACTTAGGAACGATCTCGTCATCAGATCATTCATCTTTGTTTGCAGAGAAAGAGAGTGAAACTTCGCTGAAACCCTAGAAACAAGAATTTGAGGATCGAACGAAGTAAAAGAGACAGATCTAATTGAAGATCCGAAGAAAGTAAAAGAGATGAGAAGAAGATGGATTACAAGTGTAAGATCTGCTTCGTTTCTGTTCTCCGGGAAGAAGAACTGCAAGTAGAGAGAGACGAAAGCGAGTTCAACAATGGCGGAAACTAAAGAAAACCCTAAGATTTTTTTAGAAAGAAGAAGAAGAAGATGGATCACCCAAATAAATGCTTGCTTCGCAAGAAACGCCTCCTCTCAATTAAACTTTGCTACTCTCTCTCTCTTTCTCTCTGCGATTTCTCTTTGATGAGAAAGAAGAAAGATTCAAATTTTGAAAGAGAAGGAAGAGAGAACTGTGGGAAGTTATAAAGAAAATCTACAAGATTTAGATTTTTCAGTTTCACAGATTATATTCAAAATTTCTTTTAATTACGAAATAATTAGCCGTTGCTTTGAAAAAAAAACGATTCTGTTTCCGCATATCAAGTTGATTCCTTTTGAGATAAACGTCATCGTTTTATAACTCATAGTAGCATCAATCACAAAGCAAGACACAGACCGACACCGTTTCTGCCAAAGGTCCTCTGCTTTTATTGATCTGTTTCAGTCAGTTATACAAACAAAACGTATTAAAATTACAAACCAAGTTGAATTATACATGAGTAGTTCTTGTTCCAAGTTTATGATGCTTCTTCTTCTGCATGTTGTTTTTGTTTCTCGGCTTTCTCTGCCTCTAACTTCCTCAGAGTACTCGAACTTATCTTATTTCCACTTGATCCATCGGAAACTATTTCCACAACCTCCATCTGCAACACGCATGTGCAAGAAAAGAATGGTCCAAGGGTTTGATGATTGAATATCTTAAAAGCCACCAGGAAGTCAATCAGATAAGGCTGGTGGATAAAAAAGACGAACCTTGAGTTGAGAAAGACCTCTTTCTGCTCTCTTTCTGTTAACTGACAAACCACCGGGTAATGTCTCTTTGCTGCAGAATATGATTAGTTAAAGCTTCATGATGCACGGATATGAGTAGAAGGAAAATGAGAAAAGACATTAGTAAACAGAGGTTAAACCTGACAACAATAGCTTCCAAAGTTTCATCGACAATTGAAGGGCCATATGGATCGGTTATGGGTTCGGTTTGTACAACCAGCTCAGGCTTGATAGACTACACAAGAACATGGAGAGAAGTAAATAAGAGAAAATCTTACTCATCTTTTGTCACTCATTTATATTAGATAGTTCACATCTAATGGCAGTAAGAAGACTACGTGAGTACATAAGAAAACCTGATGAGAAAATTTCACACCATGCTAGAATTACCTTGACATAGTTCTCCACATTACGCATCCTTTCTTCAATGGGCTGTATCATTTCAGAGAACTACACATACAAAAGAGTTGAATGAGGAGAAATAAGACCTTAACAAAGCGTAACAGTTTCAGCTTTATCTCACAGAAAAATTCAGTTTATAGACCATCAAAAAGAGTTCTCTTTTGCCTTAAGATTACAAGGATATCTTTGCAATCATGGTAAGAACTATAAGGCCACTGAACTTAGACTTCAACCTCACATAAGTTGTGAAATTGAACAAAATTTCTCGTTCTGGAAATTATTTGTTAAATTAAACTCTTTAATGCTTTGAGACCTTGAAATTTTCAAGTTGAAAGCGTTCACCAAGAAAGCGTAATAGTTTCAGCTATAAACCAAAGAAAAATTCAGTACAGAGATGTTCCAAGGGTCTTCTATTGTCTTTAGATCAGAAAGATATCGTTTCAACGCAAGATAAGAACTCGAAATCAACCAATGCCAATGAACTTTACCCACCTGAGTATTCAATCTCACATAAGTTGTGAAATTGAACAAAATTTCCCAGATTCCTCGTTCTGGAACAATTTGCTAAATCAAACGGTGTAAATGCTAAACTAGTCTAGGCAAAAAGGGAAAGTCGAGAATAGATTTGAGGGCGTGATCGCTTACTTGCTTTTTCGTCAACATCGGACCATCACATACTCCCACCAATAATCTATCCCTGGCTAGCTCCGCCGCCGCCTGATTTTTCCATCCCCACCACAAAAATTTCGATAAATTACTTCGATTCTCAAAAACCCCATACATAAGCAGAAATCGCAGAGAAAAGAAAGAAAACCAATTAAACCTTGAGGAAAGTCCGATGCCCATCGTGCAATCGGTCAAACGTACCGCCCAGAACGACAGCACCGGAGGAATTCGCCGTAGAAACCTTCGAATCTTCTGCTGCTGCCATTTTCGTCGTCGAAAGACCTTTGAATCTTCTTCCTCCGCGGAATTATGCGTTCTCTAGATTCACCAAACCCAGACGGCCAGACCCGTTCGTACCTCACTTTTTTCCCCGGTCAGCTGGTTAGATCATTTAAACCGAAACAGCGAACCGGTCGGTTCAACATATCAATCAAATTTCATTTGAGATAGACCAAATTTCATTTGAGATAGACCAAATTTCATCTAAAACCCGTATTATTATCTTACAATAAGAATATTCAGAAACAGAATCTTGAATCTCTTTCACAATAATTCAGTAAGACAATATAAATAATTAAACCAGGCTACAATACGATCTATGTTCCCAAATCACAGAGCTTGTTGCTGTTTTGTTGGCTTGAAGCATTCTTGCAAGAAGTTGTGAAGCTGTGAGGAGTACAAGTCAGGAAAGTTCCGGTAGTGATCGACATGAGGAGACGACCTGAAATCGAAAGAATGTATCTTTCTACCACTCTTCTGCTGCTCTTTGATCCGGAGTTCTACGGAATGAGACGGAACAACTTTGTCCCCCGAGCTGTAAAGATAAAGCTGAGGGCATGGAGGATGGTTCTCATAGAGTTTCTGGATGATCTTCGTTAGCCTCCTGCAACATAAACAAATAACTCAGATTAATCATTACCAATGACTAATGAGTATCAAGTCGAAAAAGGCAACAAGAAGCAGATGGGTGTATAGATAGTGTGAAGCTTACATGTTGACGTCTGGAATGTTTAAAATGATGGGGAAGAGTTTCTCTAGAGACGATAGCATCATGTTCTCGATTCCTAGAGGTTCCTTTTTTTGTGGGTTTGAAGCGTCTTCTTCTTCCTTTCTTGGACTGTTTGGTTCTGTGTTTACGGTGGAGCTACGTTTCTTCAGTATAGCAGCAGTAAAACCAGCTGCCCAAATCTGCAAGTGAACCCAATCTATTGTTGATCTATATAATAACATACTCGTTGCTTATCTATGCTTAAGATATGTATAAGGACTACACAATGATTAAGTACATGAAACAAAATTATCAACATAAGGGAATTTAGAGCTATGAGATGATCTGTTCTACCAGGAAGAACAAACTTGGAAATTTACTATAAGGCTCATATATCCTTCGTTAACATGCCTAAAACATCAAATCTCGCAAGAGAACAAGATCGCATTTTTAAGTAACCAACCGATATCAGCGGTTCTGAGTTATCTATTTACAAAGCTGATTGCTTAATTATCAAAACCAAAAGTTCCTGTATCCATAGCTCGAAAACAAAAATATCACTTTTTCAGGAAAGCAAAAAAACCTACAACAGTATTTGCCTGTGCAACCTCAATTTCCTCACTTAAGATACTTACTACGTCCAATACAAGACAACAGGGCACTGGAGAAAACTTGAAATGCACATTTTTAAGAGTCTTGGTTTCATGAAAATAGAGAAACATTAAAAGAACAAACCTTGGTATCTAGAGGATCTGCTCCACCCGAGTCTATGATACAACCCTTAATCTTTTCTACTAACTCTTGTCTGCCCACGAAGCTCTCGAGCAAAGCACCATAGCTGCCATAAGAGAAACACTATGAGTAAAAGTGTTCGCTAATTTCAACACATTCAGATAATTCAATCATCACTAAAATTCATCATCATCAGTAATGAGAAGATGAGAATCACAGCGAAGAGAGTACTATATCGTTAGAAGGATTTGTTTCATCAACCTACACAAGCCAACCAGTGTTGCTGAAACTGTGGAACACCAAGCATTTTTCTCCACCATCGTCTTCTTTCTCCGATACCCAATTGACCAATTCGTTCCCAAATTCAGCTATCCGCCGTTCAAGCCGTCGTCCAAGATCTAGCCGGAGCAAATCTCTAACGTCGACGGTGAACGTAACGGCGTTAATTCCTCTGGAGTTGTACCACTCGACGTATCTCCGTAGGTGTCTCGCTTTCGCCCCTAACCAACCGAGAAGAACCACCGTCGTCTCTTTTCCGTTATCGCCGAATTTCGTCGCGTTTACTCCCCCGTTCACGATCCGTGGAGCTTCGTTCCAAATGGCGACGCCGTCGTTAGGTTCGGATCGGAATGGGTTGGCGTGAACGGCGGAGTTCTGGAGACGGAAATTCGAAGTTAGCGAGGAGAGAGATTTGAAGAGATTCTTGTTCCGGGGAAGCGAAGAGCACCGTATACGAGCAGCGGAGATTGAGGATTCCCGGAAAACGGCATTGCGAGTGAGGAAACAGAGCTGATTTGTCGATTTGATGGAAAGGAAATGCCCATTTACATTGATCTTGGTGAGAAGGAGACGACTATTGAGTGCAGAAGTACTGAAGATTCTTGCAGTTGCTTCCATGGCGGATTTTCTCGCAAATTTTCATCGAGTAGCTCACGATTTCATGAATAAAAAATATCTGAAAAAAGGGGAAATTGAAATCTCTTAAAAAAAAAAAACATCTTTAGGAAAGCAAATACTCTGTCTTGTTCAGCGGGTTTCGTTTTGTCTGGTTTAACATAACTTTGTGTTATTTAGTTGTACTCAAGTCCTGGAATCCAAACCATTATTGTTATCTAGTTTTGAAATCATGTAAGTAATGTAATTTTACTTAAGGATTTAAGATCTCACATACTTGCTCTTAAATTACACCAAACATGAATGTAAAGTATTCACAATTCCAAATCTAAACTCAAAAAAAAAACATAACCACAACCAAAGTTGCAGAGGAAATTGCAGGAACAAAAATTTGCAGGAGTGCAAATTGATAACAGAAAGCTGAATTATAGCTTTATGTTAACAGTATTTCAAGCTACGATTTTAATAACGAAGACTAGTTATGAGCCAACCATGGCTTACTTACATATATGCAATCAGAGACAAAACAAGATAAGTCTTTGGGTCTAAAGAATCATTCAAATAAGGTTACACAGAAGAGAGTTAATCCTCAAGTACAGTGTAAGTAACCATTAATGGCAGGATTTTTGACAGAGAAATCGAGAAAGTGGATCTTAAAAAGGAGAGAATCTGTTCAAACTGCGAAATTAAAGTTTCAAAAATTCATGAGAAGTTTTGGGGTTTCATCAAAAATCCGAACCATTAATGGATAAAAAGAAAAACTTCGAAGAACATATGAAGAAGAAATTGATTTGAAAAATTTTAGAAAAAATCCCCGAAGGGACAATTATGTTGCTGACTCTCCCGATATATAAATCTTTGATATGTTTCCATGTTTGCCGATGTGGTAGATAAAGAACACAAGAGAAAGTTTACTGAATTGGGCGTGATGATAGGGCCCACTATTGTGTTTTATTGGGTTTGGACACGACCATATTCGTTTTCTTTCACGAATATTATTTTCTTTAGCAAACGTTTTAAAATTATAGCGAAATTAGGCCTGGACATAAAAACCGGAATCGAAAAACCGAACCATAATCAACCCGAAATAACTGATTCAGTTTGGTCTCGGTTACATATAAAATATTTATTGGATTTTGTCTTAAGGATGCACGGGTATCGGTTCAGATCCAGTTCTTATCTAGGATCCGAAATGAAGAACCGATTACCCAACACTTAATAAACTAAAAGAGATTATGGCGGATATTTCGGTTCTATAGGTTTTGAAATTAGTTTTTGTTTCGGATATTTTAATACTGTTTCAGATATTATATTGTATTTCGGATAAAATATTGCTTTCTCAGGTCTAAATATCTGAATTTTTTAAGAACCAAAAAAATCAAATATATTATAGTTATTTATTATATGTATCCGAACCAAACCATAACTGACAAGATCTGAACCGGAACCGAACCAAAAAAAATATACCTATTGGATTATAAATTTATAGAACCGAATACCCGGAACCGAATACCCAGGACTAGTTGAGACTGAGACATTGTTTATCATTGACGTTTTAAAAGAGTTCTTCAGAAGGTATTAGTGAGGTTATTGATCTACGTATTTTTAAGGTTGATTGATCTACAAAGACGAAGGGTGTAAAACATTTGGAAATAAAGGGGTCACCAGATTTACTATGCTGTTGTTCTATTACACGGATTTGGTGCTTCTTCTGTTTCATTATACCTACCTCAATCTCGCTTACGACTGAGAAATATTCATCATATTTGGTTCATACCATCTTTTCCTCGCATCAAACTCGGAGAAAATACAATAACATTCCTGAATTGATCACGAAATCTGGCGTTTACACACTGAACTCACTCGGATTCATTAGCATGGGAGCACTTTTACAGATTTGGTGACAATGTTCATAATGTATCAAAGCAAGTACACTCTAGAATCTATACAGTGTTTCTGAGTAAGATGACATATTATCTGATTCTGCTACTGCTGTCAGGCGCGTATTACTCCAAACACACCAAGGCATGGTCTGCATTGCAAGATATTGAAGGTTGTCAAACAGAACAGTTACTCAAACATAAGAGAGATTTCTCAGCTTCATTAAGCATTAAGAAACTTTGTTTTTCCTTTTACACCACAACATGCTATAACAATCTACTTGAGTTTGTTCTCTTGGCCTATCACTAACTTAAGTTAGTACCTTATGCTTCACATCTGAGCCGTGGTTTCAGCTCCCTGAGATGAATTGCTGCTACTAGGCTTATCATTTCCACCATGCCTCTGTCAAAATAAAAACATCAGGACTCTTTACTTGTAAGCAAAGATTCAGGCCAAAATCGAATACAAAAAACACACAGTACCAAGAAATTTATAAAGTCATGAAACTGTAAACAAGAACCCTTGAGTTGCTTTTTACCTTCTTTCTAAAATCGAAAGGAACGTATCTGTGCTTGAACATATGCACGATTTGTCGTTTCATTGTGAGAAAATACAGAAACAACCAGTAGCACAACAAGATCGGCCAGAACACAGGAACATCCAAAAACGAGAAAAAGGTCATGACAAACGCAACAACAAAAGCTTTTGTAGCTGCATACCTAAATCATATTAGCAAGAACAAATTTTTCATAAGAAAGTCAAACCTAAAAACAGATCAATCAATCGAATTTATCTCAACCGTAAAGAGAAAATTTTACCAGAACTTAAACTCGGGAAGACGACGAATAAAAGGCTTAAACTCATCAGAATCTTTACTAGACATAGAAGCAGCAGGATCCAAGGCTTCAAGCTCAGGGTCGACTTTGGGAGAGAGGAAACCGATTAAGAGGTTTAAGATGTAAGTAGCGAGACCATAGGAGACGACGAAGAACCCATAAGCGTAGTAAACCCTGACGATGTAGATCACGGCAGCGACTAAAGTCACAAGCCATCTTCGAACAAGGTGAGGAGCCGATCTGTCGAGGTAATTCTGAAATGATTTCGAGAATTCGATTCTCCATCTCGCAAGTGGTGAATCGATCATACTGTATCCGTCTCCTTCGTTTCCTGGTTCGTCCTCCATGAGATTTTCACGGAATCTAGTTTTAACTTTACCTAGAGTACGATGATTTTGAACAAATCAAGTAGAATTTTCTGGGTTTCGCAAACTTTCGTTCAAGCGAGAGAGATGCTTTTTATTAATTTTTCTTTGGTATTTTATTTTAAAGTCGTTTGCTTAATTTCAAGAAGAAACTGAATGACGTGGAGGAGTATGCTCGACACGTGTCGAGGTTTATGATGCTTTCCGGAAAAATAAAACGCTTTTTTAGCCTGTTGGGCTTCTTAAGATTTTTTAAAGCCCACTTTTCTATTCACAGCGGTGGAAAAAAAATCTTAAAACCAACGAAAGCAGGCTAAAAATGCAGAAATTTTCCTTTATACCCTTGGGGATAGGCAAATTATCCTAAACCAAAACAAGAAAATGCCAAACTGATCTAAATTAATCCCAAACTTTTTTTTATAAACATTTTGGGATATCCGAATTAATTAATATCAAACCAAAATTCAAATGGATATCCAAATACCTAAAATACAATTTGTCTATTTAAAAAAAAATAGATCTGAAATAACTAAAATGAAATATAATTTACAGAAAGGAAAATAGTAGTTATATGTAGACTAAAATAACCAAAAAAATCTAAATTAACCAGATATTGTCCAAAAAAATTGTAACCCAAAATTACGCAAAAAAAAGAATTTATTCGAAATTCTATGAATTAATCTATTTTTGCATAAATTACTCGAATATCGGATATTTTTACTTGAATTATCCAAATTATATATATAAAAAAATGAATCATAACCTTACTAGAGTCCAAAACAACAAGTTCAAAGAACAAGTCCATAAGTCCAAAGGAGTGCAACTAAATTCATGTATGTAGAATTTCCTAGCAAATAGATTTATATAAATATCTTTGTTATAAGAACATGAATTGTAACTTTGGCTGCAGTTTTTGCAGCCTTATTCAAACTTTTTTTATGATATCAAATGAACTATTTTAATCTTTTGGTGATAATTCAAAGTATATTCCTTTCTTTTTTATTCTTGCACTTGAATAAAACTCTTCATGAGCTATTTGTTTCTCAATCTTAGTTTCTTTCTTGTTAAGCTCGTTTGAGCATAAATCTATCTGTTTTGGATTTTCCTACATGGTATCAGAACTTCAATCGGTTCATGGACTTTCTTCACTCTTCAACAAGCTTCCGTTCAACCTATCAACAAGAGTATCTTCTTTCACCAAACAAAGGCAGGAGCTTATATGAAGCTGCATATTTTCCAAGATAAATCTAGGCAGGCTCATTGTGCACAGAAGCTAAGCATTAAAGATGATTTGTTAGGAAGAGTTCAGAACATACCGAGCAAAAAGAAGATTTATAGCATAGGGGTTACGCGCAAGTTTAACATTAATGAGATATAGACTGCGAATCCAGCTCTTCCATCACTTTCATATTCATAAAAACATGTTGGTTGATTGTTCGTTTAGTGGTTATGATGGATGTTTTAGATTCTTAGGTCTGGAATTCATGAATATAGAATATAAACTTGGGTTTGATACATATATATTTATGGCTGCAAGTTTCTGACTTTTGATGAAGCACACGTAAAGTGTTCGATGTAATGACAAAGCGGATGTCAGATTTTTAATATGCAGAATATTGTTGGCTAGTGGATGAGAAACATATAGTAAGTAGGATTTCAATAGTTGTGGAAATATAATTTTTATTTGTCATGAGACATTAGGGGGATTAAACAGGTAAATGAGATTAGTGAGATTGACTAAGCGCTCTAAATATCAAGATATACCTACGAATGAGCCATGTGATACTCTCCAAGTACAGATCTGAATAGATCTCACACTAATAGTTATTTTTCATGGTGAATATAGAGCCACATGCCTACATGACAGTGATCATGCTCCAATTCATGTTCTTGCCAAGCCATATTCATTTGTAGTTTCAAAAATGGCGTTGATATTCCACTCACGCCGTTTTTGAGAGAGTGTTAGAGCCTAAGACAACAAGTCCACAAATCCAAAGAAGTGAAACTAAACTCATGTATTTAGGATTTTCTAGCAAATAAGTTTATATAAATATCTTTGTTACAAAAACATCAATTGTAACTTTGGCTGCAGTTTGTGCAACCAGCTCCTTCAAGCCATTTTTATGATATCAAACGAAACATTTTAATTTTTTGGTGACAATTTAAAGTATCTTCCTTAAATTGTCACAAAGGGATTAAAATAGTTTGTTTGATATCATAAAATGGGTTTAAAATAGCTTCCACAAACTGCAGCCAAAGTTGCAACTCATGTTCTCATAACAAAAATATTTATATAAACATATTTGCTAGAAAATCTTACATACATGAGTTTAGTTCTATTTCTCTAGGCTTGTGGACTTGTTCTTTAAATTTGTTATCTTGGGATCTAATAAACCTAACCCAACCAAACCTGATTTTTTTTTGTTATTACCCCAATTCTCAATTTTACTATTCGAAACCAAAAACCAAAAAAAAACAACTGAAACCTATCCGAATTACATAAATAATTTATATATTTCTATATTCAAATATCCAAAAAATTAAAAGATTTCAGCCGAATAGAATATTTAAACGTCCACATCTAAAACCACCACATATAATCACAACTTTTGCAGCTGTTTGAAAGTACCTTCCCTATGTTACACTTTCAATAAATATTTTACTGTTACTACATATAAAAAATTATCACGCTCTTCAAATGTGGTTTATCCCATATATATATATTTTTTATTTGGGGTGTATATATAAAAAAAACTTCAAACTTCAAATTTTATAACTGAAATGGAATTTCTATATACTGATGTCAAATCAAAAGCTGGTTTGATCTGAGTCCATCCATTCAATATAGGGTAAGGCCGAATAGTGACCTTTGCAAAATCCAAAACCGAATATTATCAACTTCACATTTTGGATCATACCTTTGATTCTAGCCTTCGATTTGACGATCACCAAAAACTCACTGCTCACACAACTTTATGTAATTATATATTCGGCCCACAACTTTTTTTTCTTTCCCATTTGCATGTATAAAAAAGGGAAGAGATAATTACGAACGAAGAAACATAACCAAAAGACGTAGAGTCTCGTTGCTACTAGGGCCTAAAGATCAACTTTAATTTGTGGATATGCATTAATACGATAAAGATTAGAAATTAATAATTAATATTTTGTTACAATTTTTTTGATTAAAATCATTTGAAACTTGAAAAACTTTGATCAGCAGTGGTAGTCAAACGGTTTGTACTATTATCATATAATGTTTTTATATAGATTCAAACTTAGTTTAATATGTATTATTGAATTGTTGACCAAACAAAAACTTGAAAAGTTTTTTTTTTTTAGCTCTTTTCATATTATTGAAAAACATTGAATTATAAAAAGAAAAAGAATAAAAAAACGTTGAATTATTTATTATTTAGCTTACTGTTAGAAATCTAATAATTTAACATTTATGAGTCAAACTCATAACTTGAAGTCATAAAAAAAGTCTAGTCAATTAAAATTCCCGTAAATCCAAATTTTCAAAAGTAATACGTTTTCGTAAGTTTTGCCTAATCATAATTCCTTTTTCCTATAAAGAAGGAATTGTAGCAACAACAAAAAAGAAAATATTAGTTAATAGGAAGGAAAGTGCCTAATTATAAGGACACGTGCCATATATTAATTTGTCAGTTAGATGCTTTTTCGTAAATCAATGTTGTCCTTTTTCTTTTTCCATCGATTAAAAAAGGTACACACACACTACAAAGGCCTATTATAGTAAACAAATTAAAAAAGACCCATAAAGAAATTAGAATAAAACCACGTCCGTCAGATCATTCCCCTTTCAAACTCAACGGACAAGATTCATCGTACGATTGACGATGAACAACAGCCAAGGAATTAGTGACGTCACCGTCTCCTTCCTCCAACGTCCATAAAGAAGCGCCATAAGCAGCACTCACACACTCACGCGAAGACTGGTACTGTAACTGCTCTACATATATAAATCAACAAGCGACACTTAAAAAAAAAAGAAAAAAAGAGAAGAAAGAAAAAATATTACGTTACGGAATCTCTTCTTCGGTTGTGCGATTGAAGCTTGAAATTGAATCTGTAAGATCATCTTTTCTCCTTCTTTTTTTTTCCTTAGATTCGACATTTTTCCTTTCTTGCTTGATTTTTCGTTCATGTGTGTTGAATCGGAGCGATTTCGCTCATTTCTGCGTTTTTTTTCGTTTTGAGCGCCGAGAACTTAGATTGTTCGTCGCTTCTATGGCTCTTGCTTTTGGTTGGATTATTGATATCAGATTTTCCGTTCTGTGTACTTTTTCCGATTGATCGATAGTATGTGTAAGAGTAGGAGGTGATTTAGAGTGTTTTGATTTGTAGTTAACATGAAATCGAGGATGGATCTGCGTTTCTGCGTTGTCTCTGATGATAATAGAGTTGCATTAGAACAGTGAATATCGTAGATTTGTATGGGTGATTCATCTCTCTGCTCGAATTTGTAACGGGATAGTGGAATTTGAAAAATGATTGGATTCTTCTGGAACGTAGGAGGATTGTTTGTTTTATTTCCTCTGGTCATTGTACAAATTGTTCAGTAGTGAGAATAAGTTATATGGCTTGTTTTATTTCCTCTGGTCATCTTTAGCGCTTTTGGTTTCGTTTCAAGTTTATGGTTTAGAAGATTTGATTCTCTTGGAACGCAGAAGGTGTTGCTGTTTTATCTTCTGGTTACTGCACACATTTGCATGAATGACTCTTAACTCTAGCGCTTATGATTTTCCTTTGAGTTATAGTGAACATTCGATATGGCTGAAAACAACAATGAAGCAAGCCCCAAGAGCTATGCTTCCCCTCTGAGGAACCCTAATGTTACCCTTAACGAGAGGAATTTTGCAGCCTTCACACACAGATCAGCTGCTGCTCATCCTTGGCATGACTTGGAGATTGGTACGTTAATCTTGTGATTGATGAAGTTTCATTTCTTCTTGATTCGTATAAGTGGCATGTATCCTGCTCTTTGCGGCAATTAGTATTTGCTTGGATGGCTAAACGTTCATTTTTTATGAGAGTGTTTGTTTGTTCAATCTTGTAGGTCCGGAAGCTCCTGCCGTTTTCAACTGTGTAAGCTTTATCTCCTTTTGCGCTGTGGAAGATTAGATCATTTCGAGAGTTAAAAACAAAATTTGACTTATTTGTCAGGTTGTTGAAATTAGCAAAGGTGGCAAGGTGAAGTACGAGCTAGACAAGAACAGTGGCCTTATTAAGGTACAGTGTATTTACCTGATTGAGTGTGAACGCGATCTTCTGATCCCTCGAATTCATGTTTAATTCTGTGGTTATGTGCATAAGTCCTCCTTGCTGGATGTATTACAAGTAATGCATGTGAACTAAAGATATTTCATTAGAAGATCTGAAAAGAAACAAATCTGATCACTGAATGTTGTTTTCCCTCTCTAGGTTGATCGTGTTCTGTACTCATCCATTGTGTACCCCCACAACTACGGTTTCATTCCCCGAACCATCTGTGAAGACAGTGATCCTATAGATGTCCTGGTACTAATGCAGGTGCTTTCTCTCGCCTCTTCTTAGAGTCATGTTCATGCAAACTTGACATAACCAGACAGTGAAATAACCAACTTGAGATGATTGATAACTATTGCACAGGAGCCTGTGCTAACTGGATCGTTCCTCCGTGCCCGTGCTATTGGTTTAATGCCAATGATTGATCAAGTAAACAATCCTTAAACCCAAAATTCTATCTTCTCCGTATCTGTGAGGTATATTACATTAGTAAGAAACCATGGATTGACTTGATTTAAATCTTACAGGGTGAAAAGGACGACAAGATCATCGCAGTGTGTGCTGATGATCCCGAGTTCCGTCATTACAGAGACATCAAAGAGCTTCCTCCTCACCGTCTAGCTGAAATCCGCCGCTTCTTCGAGGACTGTATCCACAAAATAACATCACATATTGCATTTGTTTTCACTGTGGATTGTTCTATTTTCTGCTTATGCTTTGTTTTTCAGTTTTCACTTAACACAAAACTTTTTATAGACAAGAAGAACGAGAACAAGAAAGTTGACGTTGAAGGCTTCCTCCCAGCTCAATCTGCCATAGACGCAATTAAGGACTCCATGTAAGATTGTTTTCTCCAAAACACCTAAAGTATTTTACATGTTTACTCTGTTATCGTAGTCACAACAAACAATGTATGGTTTCGAAATGCAGGGATCTTTACGCAGCTTACATCAAAGCTGGCCTGCAGCGTTAATGAACAAACCCGTCGAGTGCGAAACCTCCCGGTTTGCTTTGATTTCACTATCACTCAAGCCTTCTTATACACTACATCTACTACATGTATGTTAAACTTGGTGCATTTTCGCAATGTACATCGAAAAACTTTGTCGAATTGGAAGCTTTCTGATGATGACAATGAAAATTCCAGTTTCAAATCACTAAATTTAGACATATTAGTTTTTCCTCCATAATTTTGTTTAATGCTGTTTTGCTAACAACCAAAAAGTAATTTTAACTCGAGGCTTCTTCCTGTAGTTCATTGAATAACATCATCTCTTAATTGAGTAGATTTAACTTCTCTGCATTGTCACAATGTAAAATAGGATAATTATTTCAGATTTTAAATGAAATTTAGCAGACAAAGAAAAAAAATTCGTAGATATTAATTTTAATCATTAAATTTGCAAATATTAGTTTCTTTTTCCCAAAATTTTGTTTAATGATGTTTGCATCCCAAAAAAGTGATTTTGTAGCATGCCAAGTACACCAAAAGACTAAGCTACACGAGGCTTCTTCTTCTTTGTCTTCTTATAGGTCTTATGCCAGGTCTTGTAAGTTCCCTTAGTCTTCTTATTAGAAGATGTCTTGGTTTCAGGATCTGCAATTTCATCTGCTGCATCATCATCTTCATCTTTGTCTCCTCCTATATCAAAAAGATCATCCTCTTCCTCTTCATCAGAACTCAACACAAAATCTTCCACAATGTCATCTTCTCCTGCACCTTCCTCAACTTGCTTCTTCTCTATTTTACTCTTCCTCTTCCTTTTCTTCTTTTTCGTCTTCTCTTCTTCCGACTCTTTCTCTCTGCCAATCATACAATCGTAACTGTCAGATAAAGTATCGACATAACCAAGACTTGTAGCCTAACGGTTTGTGATAGTATCATCCAGTATCATTATCTAAGTTCAAATCCAGTTTAATGCGTATTATTGAATTGTCAAAAAAAAATAAATAAACTATAACATTAGAAGTGTAAAAGTCAACCCGGTTCAGCTCCTATCTACATTCCCAAAACCACCGAAGATACCTATCAATTACATGACCTTAAAACCATAGACCCCAACAGATCTCACATTTGGCCGTATTTGGGGAATTCATTTGCATAACAAACAATCACTACACATAGATGGTGGCTTTACCATAATCTACCACACCCAACCGATGGTTTACCATATGAAACGTCGAGATGAGAGAGTAATAGAGACATACTTGGAGTCATTTCCTGGTAACCAGGAGGAACTGAAAGCTGCAGCACCCTTTTCGTTCCTATCTGCTTCATCTTCTTCCTCATCGCTGCTTGGTGCGTTTTTCCCGAAGACAGCTGAGCTCTCTCCCACAATAACACTGGATACACCACACGCGTTATTATCAGCAGTCAAATAAACGCTACAAAGCGAAGCCAAACAAAAAAAGAAAAGAAAATGCAAGTTACAGAAATAACAGAGGCATGTAACTTACTCTGATTCCACCAATGATTCGTTTCTTTGCTTGGCTCTTTGGCGAATAATCACTGCATACTGCGATAGAGGGCTTTTCCCTTCCTTCTTATCATTCTGACCAGAAAAGACCCCAAATAACATTTAGAACAAGCTACATTTATATGTTTTGCAATGATTTTGGAAATTCTCATGTGAGAGTTTCATAATCGTCAAGTAAGTTACTTCATAAATCCAAGTGAATCAAGAGAAACAAGTTACTAAACCTCAAGGAATGATGCAGCAGCAGGTTCATTGGGTACAAAATCAATCGACGCTCTCTTTTTGTTGACAAACTCGGAGTTAGCTTCAATCTGAAGAGAAAACAAATCATAGGAGTCATCAAAACACATCAACATAGCCAGCTCATTTCTTAAAAATACAAGATACATCAAGTAAAGCCCATTTCTTTCTCTATTTTTTTTAATGGTACCTGGCTAATGAGTTGCTTCATTTCTTTCCTAAACCTCTCAGCTTTAGTGGTTTTGTAAAAGCTGCGCAGCCGTATGGTTGGAATAAATGATAGCTCAAAGAAAGCAACGGAATAACTCCAGTGAGAAAAATGCTCCACAAGCTCCTCCACTACAGAATAAACACATGCCTCCTGAAACGCTCTTGTCTTAACGGCCGGTTTACTTACCTAGAAACGAATTTTGACAACAAAAATGGTTACTTTGCAGGACAGAATTTCATTCTAGTCAATTCTTTAAAGACACAGCCAAGTAATTTTTTACCTTGAGTAGTGTGCGTAAGTCGACACCTTTCCCAACGCCACCAGTGGGAGGTCTATTGAGCTCTTTCATGTCTAACATGTCCACAAGAAGCATTGAGACTGGTATAAAGGTACCAGTCGAAGTAGCAAGCCGGTTTAGCATACTAACGCATCTTAGTCTAAGGGGAATATAGCGAGCAGTGGGAACAAGTCGTGCTACACCAGATATTATTTGGGCTAATGGATAAGCAACTGGTCTGAGTTCAGACTGAGAGCTGTAGGTACAAACAGCTCCAGTCCAAAGCTCAAGACAATGGATGAACTTCCATTGATACACTTTCCGAAATGCTTCCTGGCAAAAAAACCAAATGTAAATTAAAGAGTTAAAGCAACTTTTCACATGTAAGTATTGAATATTAGAACTCAATTTCTGAAGATAATTGAGAAAGTACCTTTGTTTTAGTGTTAAGAGCTTCACGCAGAATCATTGCCAATTGCCTTATGAAGACAAATGCATGCTGATATGAAGCAGATATATCCGTGCCGAGAAGCTCAATGAAGCAGTTACCAAGAAACGAAATATGCTGCAATTTAACAGCATTTACAAACTGGCAATTCAACACATACGCTTTGTACATTCCCTTGATGCAGTCATCCACACAATCGGTTCCAAGGCGTATGCACAAATCTCTCAGGAATAACAGCGAAACAACAGAGATGGCGCTACTGCCAGTTCCCCAGAAATGAAGTGCAACCTAATTGGAAGAAGAGCAATTAGCAAAGCAAGGACCATAAGGAAACATTCACAGAATGATATTTTTGCTCCAACAGACCTTAATAAATTTCCTAAGGAGGCTTGGGAAGGCAGATAGAAAGACCGATGAGTGTTTCAAGCGCCGCAGAGTAAACGATATCATTCCTGTGTCAGTCATCTGGTTCAGAACATGAAGGGAATTCCCGAGATATGATTTGACCAAGTGATTATAGTTTTTCCACGGCCTGGTGTTTGTCAGCTCCATTATAGTATCTTTCATTCCTCCAGTCGCAGGAAGCCTTAATAACTTTCGAAGAATCCCGTCCATTTCACTCAGAACAAATATCATTATCTTATTAAATACAGCACTCGACATAACGCTGAACTTTGCAGACTGATCGTCTCCGGTATCATCACCATAGTGACAGGCAGTTCTATAAGCTCTCAAGATAGAACGCACTGCACCTAGCTTGGGGTCTTCTCTGATTGATTTACACCATGAATCAACCATGGCTGCTGTGATCGTTTTCTGCTCGTTTACTTTCTTAGCAACTTCCAGCTTGGGGCTTTCATCAACACCTTCCAAGTCAGTATCAGCATCAGCTTCAGCTTCAGTATCAGCATCATCCTAACCAAATGTTAAAAGGAGAAGACTGAATATTCGAACACGATTCGCGTCAAGATCCAAACTCAAGATATTTAATCTACTATACTCACCTCAATTTCGGCAGCATCAAACTTTAGAAGCTCCTCATCATGCTCTTTCATATACTCATAAAAATCAGCTTGCTGCAGAAAGAAATCATCTGTAAGTTAAAAACCTCAAAATCTCCACCATAATATTACAATCACGAAACCAACATGTTACAAGATGACTCACCGTTTCTTGAAGCCTCTTAAGTTGTTCCTCATGCTCCTCAGCTTCTGCTTTCTTAGATTTCAACTTATTCTTTCCACGCTTTTTATCGCTCATATCCATTGCTATACCATCCAAATCCTCTGCTTTCTTAGACTTCAACTTATTCTTTCCACGCTTTATATCGCTCATATCCATTGCTATACCATCCTCTGATCCATTGCTATACCATCTACATCCAGTAAACCGTTTATCAAAATCTAAAATCCACGAAACTCTTGAATGAAGATATAAGATTCCTTTTTTCCTGCATAAGAAGAACTCACCTTTGGTACCCATTTCTTAATACGCCACTCCCGAAAATCACCTTCAATGTTCAGAACTGAAAAAAAAGAAAAATCGATTTTTGAAAATCAAACTAACAGATACAGTAACTAGACCTGGGCAGAGAACGATACATCAATACAACGACAGAAACACAAAAAAACGAAAACAGGAAAACGCAAATTCGAGAAACCAAACAGGAATCGAGGAAAGAAACCGCAACGGCGAAACCTGTAGACGGTGAGAAGAAACTAGGGTTTTAGGAGAGGTTTTATCTTCTTTAATCTATTTCAAACCGGAAAAACCGGTTGCATTTCCCTAATCCGGAATTCGAATTGTTCTAGCTTCTCAGAACTTAGTACAAACAGAACCAATCATTCACGAAAACGAACTAAACACAGACAAAATCCACGAATACGAAATGTAGAAAAAGAACAGAACCAGGAAACAGAGGCATGTACCTGCGGTTTAGACGAAAGAAGAAGAGAAGAAACAAGGAAGAAGATGTCTTGTCGTGTTCCTCCGCCGAGACTAGAGACTGCCGTCTGAGGAGAAGTGACGAGGTTTAGGGTTTTACTTTGTGAGTCTTGAACCTTCTTGTCCGCCTGAAAGGTTTAAATTTGACCCGTCAAGTCAACCAATCGGTTGACCCAAAAAAATCCAATTTATAGGTGTTAAACCAAATTATTTAGGATTTCTTCAACTAAACCATGAGTTAGCCGGATCCAATTCTGATCTCAAAACATTCCCTAAGGTTATTATTATGTGTGCTACCCCAATGCCACGATTTTTACCATGCATAAAAATAATAATTAGAAAAATCTTATTTTATTTTAAAATATAAATTTTTAATTATTAATTTTCTTTGATTTTGATTTTACCAATTAAAAACTAATGACTAAACCATAAAAATAATTATTTGTATTTTTTTACGGTTTGGTTTAAATTTTTAATTTTGATTTATATTTGAATGTAGGATTGTTTTCTGCAGTAAATATAAAATTCTATGTTTTTCTTTATTTTATTTTTTATTCGATTTTATGTTCGATTCTTAATTTATGTGAGTAAACAATACTAGAATATTTGATATTATTTTTACTTTAAATAAATAAAAATATTTAATTTTATTTTATTTATTTTAAATAAATAAATAAATAAATAAATAATTTTATTTTAAAATATAAATTTTAATTTTAATTTTTTAGATTTGATTTCTCAACGTGTACTTTTTATCTTTTATGGGTTAATAAAAATAATATCGACAAAAAAATAAACAATACTAGAATATTTGATATTATTTTTAATTTAAATAAATAAATTTAATTTCGTGTCATCACTTTTGATTAGCTTATGAATATTTCCATTAAAGATTTTAACTATTCGTATAACGAGACCAGACAGTGACAAAGCTGGTCGTCAAAAGTCCTCAATGACATCAGATTACTTTTTTTACTTCAATGTTATTGACGTGTACACGGAACATCGCCTTGCTATGCAATCTTCCTTTTTCTGCAAGTTTCTTTTCATTTCACCTTTTGTCTAATTTGTAATCTTTGATGAAAAATTAATTAAACTTAAGGAATAAGAAAATAAAAAAAGAGAAAAATGTGCATTTAAAAGTATATGCCATGTGCGTTTATAAAACCATCCTCTTTCTCACAGCTTTTTTACTCATCCTCCATCTCTCTAAAACCCTTTTTCTTAAATCTTTAGGTCATCGGAACTTTCGCCGGAGAATCTTCGTGCAGATCAATCGAGCAAGAGATGTTTCCTTTATCCGATTACTCTTTCTCAGTTTCGACGCTTATCTCAGCGTCCGCATCCCTAACCGGATTCTTGATGCTCTTTAGATCGATGCTCCACGAGTTCGTGCCGGAGCAGCTCCGATCCTACTTCTCCAGATTACTCGATCGGTTTTTCACTCCGAAGTCGAAGAATCTCACGGTGGTTATCGACGAGTACTTCGGACTCAACAGGAACCAAGTCTTCGACGCGGCGGAGATTTACCTCCGGAACAAAATCGGCCCCGATACGGAGCGTTTGCGCGTGGGGAAAACACAAAAGCAGAAGCATTTCACAATCTCGATAGAGAAAGGTGAAGAGATCTTCGATTCGTTCGAGAACTCCGAGGTGAAATGGAGCTACGTTCATTCGGAGAATGAGAAAGGTGATAAAGTGAAACGGTCCTACGAGCTCACATTCGAGAAGAAGCTGAGAGAGAAAGTCATGGGGTCTTATTTGAGCCACGTTGTTGCGAAATCGGAAGAGATCAAGAGGAATCTCAAAGTGGTGAAGCTCTATAGCCGAGATGTGTACGCTAGCGACGACGACGATGGATGTGCAGGTGGGAACTGGGGATGTATCAGTCTCGAACATCCTTCGAATTTCGATACATTAGCGATGGATCCTGGTGCGAAGATGAAGATAATCGATGATTTGGAGAGGTTTCTTAAGAGGAAAGAGTTTTACAAGAGAGTTGGTAAAGCATGGAAACGAGGTTACTTGTTGTATGGACCTCCAGGAACTGGTAAATCGAGTTTGATTGCTGCAATGGCTAATTACCTCAACTTCGATGTGTTTGATCTTGAGCTTAGTAGTATTTATGACAATGGTGAACTCAAAAGGGTTTTGTTATCCACCACGAATCGTTCGATTTTGATGATTGAGGATATCGATTGCAATGCCGAGGTGAGAGACAGGGAAGCTGAGGATCAAGAAGATGAACAAGTTAGAGGAAAGGTGAGACCTTTTGAAAGTGTTTTTTGATTTTGAGACAAGCTTTATGTACTTATTGTGATATTGTCTTTGAGCAGGTGACTTTGTCTGGGATTCTGAATTTCATTGATGGGTTATGGTCAAGTTTTGGAGATGAGAGAATCATCGTGTTCACGACTAACCACAAAGACCGGCTTGATCCTGCATTGCTACGTCCAGGACGAATGGATATGCATATCAATATGTCTTATTGTACAGGTTTAGGATTTAGGACATTAGTTTCTAATTATCTTGGCTTGGATGGCTTAAACCATCCTCTATGCGAAGAAATCGAAACGTTGATCGATTCTACAGAGGTTACTCCTGCTGAGTTAGCTGAAGAGTTGATGCAGGACGACGATACTGATGTTGTTCTTCGTGGAGTAAGTAGTTTTGTTGAGAAGAGGAAGGTAGAGAGAAGCAAGGCCAAGGAGGGTGTTTCTATTTGTAAAGAAGTTGTAGTTAAGACAGATGATGATGACGAAAAACAGAGGAGTTCTACGAATGATCTGAAAAAGAAGAAGAAGAAGAAAGCTGGTAAACGAACAGGGAAAGGGTCAGGAAAGGCCACATTTTACTAAGTAACAAGTAGTACAATAGATTTATTGTCTTGTAATAATGCAAACTTTCATTTGATCGAAAACAATCGAATAGGCTAAGAGCAGGCTAATAGCACTGTGAAACTCGTATTTCTACCATATTTTTAGGATGATAAACAATGCTACATGAGGCTAAGCGTTGGCTTGTAATAATTCCATAAATTTGTAATGGTGGAGTATAACAAGATATTTATGGAAAGTTAATGGCATATCACATAATGAGTGTAAAAATGGAGTCATTTCTATAGGAATGAAAGTGAAGCCATATCTCCAAATTATTCCATGAATAATTAGATATGTTCAATAGCAAAACGAACACAATAGAGAATTTAGTTCTACCGAAATGAAGTTTGGTTATATTTGTTATTTCGGATTATATCAAAGTCTGAATGGTTCAAGACAGTATGTTCACTTCCTAACCGAATAAACCCGATAAATGTTAGTAATAAGTATTTCGAAGCTGAAAAATGCAATCTACTCAAACAAAAGTTTTTCTGTTCATATTCTTGAAAAGTTAGTATATCTAGTCTCTAATATAAATTTGGTCATTAGAATCTGTTGAATATTTACATGATTAGAGTCATTTCTATTCACATGGGAGATTATTCAAAATCTTTTTTTTGCCAAATGAGTTTTATTAAAAAATTTGATGGGTGTAAAAAAATGGGTTATTGGATTCATGGAAAAGTTATAAAAATAGTTGTTAAGTTAATGAAAACTTGTACTTTCTCCTATATTAAAAATTTCGATAAAAAAGTTCAAATAAATATATAGAAATGAATTATGTTTTGGCTATATAAACAGTCATTATTCTCATTAGCACTCAGTTTTTCACGATGAAAATACCAGCAATCTCTTTAATCTTCTTTTAAGTAAGTGTCTTGAAAGTATATTGTCGATATTTAAAATTCGTAAATTCTGTTTTGTTCTAAACTGTTGCGAAACGGTCTCACGTTATTGTATAATAAGATTCAAAAGTCATTTAATACCGTCTCATAACGAATGATTTATTGAATTAAAAAAAATTATATTTCTCCTTCATGTTTTGTTTTTTCTTCTAAGTGCCGTTCTTATTCGCTCTTCGTTAACCATCATTTGTCTTTGCTCGTTTCTAATCGTTTAGGAACGGTTTTTGTTTTGGTTTTTGTTCTGTTTTATTCAGTATCCCGTTTGAAAACTTAGTAAAACTATTTGTACTGTAGTTTGGTTTCGATTTAAATTTATTTGATTTGATTTTTCATTTAGAGTCAGTTTTTATTTTACTCTAACAAAAAGTTAAGTTATGATAAAATAACGATTTAATATCTACTGTTTTTATAAAATTTTAATTATTTCTTAAACGTGTATATATAATTAGAAAAAGAAAAAAAATAACTTTTGAAGAAAGAGAGAATCAATGGTTGCTCAAGAGGAAACAATATGAGGTCGAGCTTTTCTCTCGACACTCTCGGAATCAAGAATCCAAAAGAAAGAAGACGAGAGATTCTCGGAGCAATCTCATTCTCCTTTTTATCAGTCACCAATCTCTCATTTCCTCTTTGCAGAGGTAATAATCCTTTTTCTTTTTCTTCTTTCACCATCGTTCAGAATTTGAATCTGTTTGCATTGTATTGGCAATGTATTTTCATTTGAGTAGAATTTATGTTTTTGATTGTAATATGCAGGCATTTAAAAAAAGACCTTGGTTTACAATAAGACACTCATTTAGAGTGCTTTGTCTCGCCTGCCCGTATCTGCCTAATCCACACTTACCTCATAAAAACTATTACATAAACACATTATGTCTCTCACCATTGGTAAGATCTCTTCTTTCTCCTATTAACCTTTCTTCTTGTTGCTTTTCTTTGATTCTTTGATTCTTTGATTAGATCTTGACGTTCATGGGGAGATATTATCCAACGTGTGTTCTTTTAAGAAGAGGAGTTCCTCAAATTTGAGGTATTCCTTGACCAAGAAGAGAAGAAGTAGCAAAGTGATGTCCATGGAGATCATCGAGGATGAGCATGACGCTGAGGAGTTGAAAGCAGTTGATGCATTCCGCCAATCGCTTATTCTCGACGAGCTACTCCCGGACAAACATGATGATTACCATATGATGCTCAGGTTAGCTATCTTGGAATATACTCTTAAATGATATTAGAGATCATGCCATTGAACCTTCATGTTCATATTTAGCTTCTATGTTCTTCGCTTTCTGTAATTTTGCAGGTTTTTGAAAGCTAGAAAATTTGATCTCGAGAAAACCAAACAAATGTGGTCTGACATGCTCCAGTGGAGGAAAGAGTTTGGTGCTGAAACGGTTATGGAGGTATTGATCATGGAGCTATATGTATTCAAGATGTTGCACTGTGATTGAAAACAATGTCCTTAAGGGTTCTTCTTTCTTTGTCTGTATACCTCTTAGGATTTTGAATTCAAGGAAATAGATGAAGTGTTGAAATACTACCCTCATGGTCACCATGGAGTAGATAAGGAAGGAAGACCTGTGTACATTGAGAGGATAGGTCAAGTAGACTCTACAAAGTTGATGCAAGTTACAACTATGGA
The DNA here is from genome assembly GCA_000218505.1 of Schrenkiella parvula. Lineage (NCBI taxonomy): Eukaryota > Viridiplantae > Streptophyta > Magnoliopsida > Brassicales > Brassicaceae > Schrenkiella > Schrenkiella parvula. The sequence goes on from CM001189.1 coordinate 14,722,110, forward strand.
TAGATATGTAAACTATCATGTGATGGAGTTTGAGAGGACTTTCAATGTTAAGTTCCCAGCATCCTCCATCGCAGCTAAGAAGCACATTGATCAAAGTACAACAATTCTTGATGTCCAAGGAGTGGTATGTAAATAGTTTTCTTCAACGCCTAATTGAATAGTAGTTTGTAGATTCCAAACTTGACCAAAACATTGGTGTATATCACTTCTCATGAATCTAAACAGGGGCTCAAAAACTTTAACAAGTCGGCAAGAGAATTGATTACTCGCCTCCAAAAGGTCGATGGCGACAACTATCCAGAGGTACAGTTTATATTTATCTTTCATGAATGGTTCTTGGTCAGAAAAACTTTTTTTTTCTCACATATGAATCATCTGGTCAGAGCTTGAACAGGATGTTTATCATCAATGCTGGCTCAGGATTCAGGATGTTGTGGAACACGGTTAAGTCCTTTCTTGATCCAAAGACTACAGCAAAAATCCATGCAAGTATCCAAACACTTTTTGATATCTCTTCTGAATGAAAGATATTTTTAACTAATTGTATCTTGTTTGATATTCAGGTTCTTGGCAACAAGTACCAAAGCAAGTTGCTTGAAATAATTGATGCTACGTGAGCTCTGCAACACAATTTCTGCTTCAGCTCTCAAAAGCTAGTCTTTCTCTGTAATTTTCATATTCATACACTGAAGACTCACTTCTCATTTTTATCTGTACCAGTGAGCTACCCGAGTTTCTCGGAGGTTCATGTACTTGTGCTGACAATGGTGGTTGTATGCGATCCGACAAAGGACCGTGGAACAATCCAGATATTATGAAGGTGAATGGCTCTTCTTCTGTATTCTACAAACTCTTTGATCTACTAATGCGACAAGAACTTTCATCATTAGCTCACTCGTTGAAACGTAGCTAATTCTCAACATTGACTTACAGAGGGTGAACAATGGTGATCACAAATGCTCAAATAGATCTCAAGGTGAAAATGCTGCAGAGAAGACTATCTCCGAGGAAGACACCGAGGTCTTTCTTGCTTTGAGCTAATCTATGTGCATGCCCCAGTTACAAACTGTTGCATCACTCATTCATATTAGATGATTTGATCTCACAGGGAAATGAATCTGCAGCTGTGGCAGCTCCTGAAACTGACCACTCACAGCTCTCTCCTTGTCAAAATGTAAGAATAACCTTACTTCCTTTGGGCTTATATGACCAAAGAATCTGCAACGAGTTTTGAATTTCTCCTTACATGTTCTCCACCATCTCAGGTTGTGGTTGCTCACCCAGCTTGGAACATGCCGGAAGCTCACACATTTTCCCTCTCGAAAAGTATAAGAGATCTTTATTATATCTGTAGTTTTTGGTGTTGAATTCAGACAGTTGAAGTGCATAATTGACTTGTTTGTCGGAAAATAAACTTCTTGGTTAGTCAGAGACATTAATACTTCCCTGTCTTTAAACAGGAGATGTTTACGCCATTCAAGAGGCTTGCAAAGCTACAAACGAAAACGGTAGATCTCCCATTCTAACTGGCGTCATGGCTTTCGTAATGGGCGTGGTCACGATGATTAGAGTGACTAAGAACGTCCCTAGGAAGCTAACCGAGTCAACGATATACTCGAGCCCTGTTTACTGCGACGACAACTCAATGAACAAGAACCCGATGCAGTCAGAGAAAATGGCAACAGCCACCATCTCAGGGGAAGAGTTCATGGCGGTCATGAAAAGAATGGCTGAACTTGAGCAGAAAGTCACCATCTTGAGTGCACAGCCAACAACTATGCCTCCTGAGAAGGAAGAAATGCTAAACGCTGCCATTAGCCATGGCAATGTCTTGGAACAAGAACTTGCTGCAACCAAGAAGGTAACATAAAAAACAAAAAGTTCATCACTATGCATTCAATATTACTTTCTCAATCTTCCATTAAAGAGATCTTGGATCTTCACAGGCTCTTGATGATTCACTTAGCCGACAAGAGGACCTCATAGCATACGTTGAGAGAAAGAAGAAGAAGAAGAAGCTGGTTCGTGTTCTGAAAACTTTAATCATATACAGTTTTTTACTTACAAGGATTAATCGAATCTTCGTTTTTTTCCTTCTCTGTGTCTCTCTGTGCAGTTTAACTGGTGAGGAAGAAAAGCCTCTTGGAGAGTCAGAGGATTAGGAACTGGTGGAATTTTTGCTTTTGTATCCAAGGTCACTGATGCGCTCATATCATTAAATTAAATTGTGATATCAAAAATCATATTTTGTATTATGAGAATGTCGAAAGCATGAACTTTTTGTTTTGTTTTGTCTGTATATAATAGTATTACATTCATTTTTTTTATCCATCGAGACGATAACGTGATTGGTCTAGTACCTACTATCTTCTGTATATATCTACATTATCGTATTAAATAAGCATAGTAGGTGCAGGAAAAATTTTCTGATCTGTATATATAAATAAACAATATCAACACTCTTAGACTCTTAGTATATACTATATAGTAGTTATAGTTTTATATTAATCATGTTGTATTATTAAAATCTTATTGTTATTAAGAGAGTGCCAAAAGAAGAAACAATTTGTTAGTAAGGTCTCGAATAGTAATGGTGCAGGGACGAAAGGGAAGAGCCTTGGCCGGTTCCAACAATAAATAAAATTTATACTATTCGAACCATAGTACATTTTTTTTACGTTCTGCCTCGTATAGTTTCGATTTAGATTCTATAATATATGGAGGAGACGACAAAATTAGTGGTCTCGTGCCTAATAACTCCTTGTGGGTAAAGAGGAAGAGAAAGACTTAAGGAGGTGTTATTCAATTATTGATTTTAGAGTTTAAATTCAAAAACAATCCAATGCTATTGAATTAATGATTCTAAATCATACTTTCAAATTAAATCTAGTGTTATTGTATCTCATATTTATAAATAATACTTAAAATATTTTAAAGTCTGATGTTATTGAATTAATTTTTTAAATACTTTATTAAAATCCAGTGTTATTCAATACTAAATTATTTTTAAATTCTTCATATCAAATTATTTGAAATTAATTACAATGGTTTATGAGTAAATTATCAAAAACAAAATTCAAGCAATATTCCACAGGTCTTTTGAATCCACACACATAAGTTCTTAAAACTTATATTAAAATTTTGAAAATTTTAAAGTTATAAAACCTGTGAAATTAAGTTTAAATATTTGATTGAACAACACCTTTTAATAGAAAATTAAGTTTTGGTACCACAATAAGAATAGTTTGGAAAAAAACAAAATTTCTCAGGTGAAATAATAATTCCGTAAACTAGCTGTTATGTTAACATCAAAGTGGCTGTAGTTTAGTGGTAAGAATTCCACGTTGTGGCCGTGGAGACCTGGGCTCGAATCCCAGCAGCCACACTTATCTTTCTTTTTCTTTTCTTAATCTTCTTTTCAAAAGCCTCCGACAGAGACAGAGGGTTGTATCCCAAAGAGTTGTTGGACTTTACGCACTTTCGAGGCTTTTGAGTTAGGTTTAACTACACCGGCTTTCAGTGGAAACTTCGGACAAAGAGCGAATGCTGCCAATCTACGTCAGCCACGTGTCTAATTTCACTGCACCCACGTGCTTAGCCGGTTACTTGATCCATCTAAATCGTTCGCTCTTCCTCAATTTGTATATTCGTGTACGTTTATACATATATATATGAATTAATAAAATAAATGTAATAAAGCTTTGTATTAATTACAGAAATCGAAGTGAATAATTTTTTCACATTAAATTATTTTTGATTTTAATGACCAGTAATATTATATAATTTTAGTGTATTAAATCTGTGTAATATGGAGAATCCAAGAAATTCAGATATTTTATTTTTTTATCATTTTCTCTAGAATTTAGATAGTTCGTAACTGAAGTTTTTTCATTAAAGGAGGAGAAACAAAATATCTTCAAAAGAATGTCGTTTTCGTAATTAGCAGACTTTCCATTTTTTTTAATTTTTTTTCTGGAAAAGGAAAAGAAGTAAGAAAGGCTTCTTCATCAACACAACGTATTGCTTCCTCTTCTTCCTCTTCTCTTAACATTCCCCGTATGGGTCTCACCACTTCCTAACTTTCTCTCTCTCTTATATCTTCTTGATAACTATGAAGAAGCCATCTCAATTCAGATCCAGTTATACACTTCTCTTCTTTCTCTGATCACCAAACAAACAAGCATACAAAGACAACAACGATTCGACTTCTGTAATTACAGTTTGGGTATGTCTAAATCTTCTACCTTTTGTTTGTTCTTTTGCTTGTTTTAACTGCAAATTTTGAGTTAATTTTTGGTTTTCTGAATTTGATAAAGAGTTTGAATTATGATTACGCCGAAAGTTAGCTTTTTTTTGGGGAAGGAGTAGTAAGATTGATAGCTAAGTAAAGGAAAGGATAAAAAAAGATTGAATTTTTCACCTTTTTCAATAACGTAAAGAAGAAAAAGCTCCAATGATTCGTAAATCCCTAAAATTTCGAGAAACTCTATAAACCCTTTTCGAAGATTTCCCCAATTTCGAAAATCCAAAGAAAAAGACTGAGAATTTGGGTTTTTTGGTTATTCAGCAGAAGAAGAATGGCGATGTTAGTTGAACCACCAAATGGGATTAAACAACAAGGGAAACATTACTACTCGATGTGGCAAACGTTGTTCGAAATCGACACTAAGTATGTTCCCATCAAACCCATTGGAAGAGGAGCTTATGGTGTGGTCTGTTCTTCGATCAACCGAGAGACCAACGAGAGAGTGGCTATTAAAAAGATTCACAATGTGTTTGAGAATCGAGTTGACGCCTTGAGGACGTTGAGAGAACTCAAACTTCTTAGGCATGTGAGGCATGATAATGTGATTGCGCTTAAAGATGTTATGTTGCCTTCGAATAGATCGAGTTTCAAAGATGTTTATTTGGTTTATGAGCTTATGGATACTGATCTTCATCAGATCATCAAATCCTCTCAGTCTCTTTCTGATGATCACTGCAAATACTTCTTGTTTCAGGTATAATGTAACTCTCTTCGGTAATTCTACATTTAGCAAGTATTATCTGTTAGTTATTGACATATGTTTTGTTTTATTTATGTTTAGTTGCTAAGAGGACTGAAGTATCTTCACTCTGCAAACATCCTTCACCGGGATTTGAAGCCCGGGAACCTCTTAGTCAATGCTAATTGCGATCTAAAGATTTGTGATTTCGGGTTGGCCAGAACGAGTAGAGGCAATGAACAGTTCATGACGGAGTATGTGGTTACACGTTGGTACAGAGCACCCGAGCTTCTTCTCTGTTGTGATAACTATGGAACCTCCATTGATATCTGGTCAGTTGGATGCATATTCGCCGAGATTCTAGGCAGGAAACCGATCTTCCCGGGAACAGAATGCCTCAATCAGCTTAAGCTAATCATCAATGTTGTTGGTAGCCAACAAGAATCAGATATCCAGTTTATAGACAACCCGAAAGCTCGTAGATTCATAAAGTCTCTTCCTTTCTCAAGGGGTACACATCTCTCCAATCTCTATCCGCAAGCCAATCCTCTAGCTATAGATTTGCTACAGAGGATGCTCGTGTTTGATCCAACCAAGAGAATCTCTGTAACCGATGCACTCTTACATCCGTACATGGCGGGGCTGTTTGACCCTGGATCTAATCCCCCTGCACATGTCCCAATCTCTTTGGACATAGACGAGAACATGGAGGAACGAATGATCAGAGAGATGATGTGGAACGAGATGCTTTATTACCACCCTGAAGGTGAAACCGCAAACGCCTAATCGTCATGAAACATCATCAAGAGTAAGTTTATTACAGTTTTTTTTGTCTTTCTTCTAAATTGCAGCTTTGATGTTACTGTTATATAGCGAGTCCACAAACGCGGAAACAAATCGATAAAATCACGGTGCTTTCATCTCGCCTGTTTGTTTAGTTTCAGAGAGTGAGTAGTAGTAGCAGAGTTTGAAGAGCTGATCGTATCTCTTTTGCACTTTGTAAATGTGAATCGCGTAAGACTGTTTGTTACTAAGTAAGCTAAGGCTTGTTCTTCTTTCATTGTCTTTGAGCTGATGAATTTACTTCATATCTCAGTCCAATCCTGTATTTTTAAATCTTTGCCCTTGCCAAAACACTAAAATTATACTTAGTTTTGTTCCATAATATAAATTGTTTTAGATAAAAACGCAGATATTAAGAAAATTTGTTTTCTTTTTCAAGCTTTTTTTTAATATATATTGTAATTGGTTATACGGTATCTAATAAATGTAGAAGTTGCTTATAAATATAAAAATAATTTATAGATTGAAATTTAAAAAAGAAAATAATTTATATTATAAAAATAAAACAGGATTAGTTAGTAAATGTTTTTTTCCGATTTTTTATTCTGCCTTTACTAAGACTTCTAAAATCGATCAAATCATTAAAACTAAAAATATGAATATATGTCACCAGTTATTTAACGTTTAAGTGTAATACTAGTATACTACTATAACAATTTCAGAATAGACAATGCTACAAATTTGTTTCATGAAAGACTGATAGTGTTATCTACTAAAAAATTGTATTTGAAACAAATCATTTCCCAGATCATCAAAGACTATTAGGGTCAGCTAATTTAAGGACAAACATCATCAACTTTAGGGCCACAAAGCAAGGCTTTGTTGTCAACATATCAAAACGTATGGGGATATACGAGAATCTGGCTAATTCATATTTGAACTTGTCTCAACAGTCCGCATCCGAACATAAATTAAATTAACTATGCGAAATCATATCCTAACAATCTTTCATTCAAATAAAAATTGTTAGGGTATGGTTTCACATAATGAGTTAATTTATGTTCGAATTCGAATCGTTGAGACAAGTTCAAGTATGAATTGGCTGAATTCTAGAAGATATATAAAGATTTGTTGTGAAGGAGATTGTCAATTGTTGGTAAAGATGTTACAAAGTTTAATGACATGACAGTGCTGTCACAAATCTCTGCAAAAATATTCAGTTAACGAGATTCTTGACGTTACTAGAAACGATAATGAAGGTACACATATTTTAGTTGGTAACGATCTCAAATTGCATATACTAACTATCGTGGAACTGATTTTTGTACCGTTATTTCTCGATAAATATAATGTTTTGTTTACTGTAAGAAAAAAGTTAGAACTTTTGTACATTTTGATATGAAACTATAATTCTTTTTTTTTCAAAGAAAGTTTCTGTGAAAGTCTATTTATCTCAAGGAATTGAAGAAGATAATTGTTGGTGTACGTCTCTGATCAGTGGATTGAAGAATATGGTTGAGCCACTGAATGGCATTGAGCTCAACTCATGGTCGTCTGACTGTGAGGGCTGGTTTTGGTGGGAGCTGTCGTGGCTATTGCAATTGAAGCGGTGGAGTAGCTAGCCGTTTTTTGCTACGGTTACTATTTGATTCGAAGTAGACTTTTATGAATATTATTTGTTTTGGAGTGTTTTCTACATTACTTTCTTGACTAATATACTATTGACATTTATTTTATTAGAATACTCGAGATTATTAATAATAATTTTTTGGTGTATGTCATTTCACAAATGAATCATCTATAATTTTAATATTATACTATTTCAATTTTTAAAATTTGTATGGATTAAAAGCAATATCTCTTTCTCTGATTGAAAATTTGATTGATTTCACAATTTAGGAGTCTCCTTATTCTGTATTTCTTTATATCTTTATTACAAGTGTTTTCGGTAATAAAATATATTCGAAAAAATATTCTGTAATTTTATTTAGAAAAACATAGGTTACGTAAATTTTTTCCAAAATAGTGTAGTTCCCGATGATTCATGGTTGATGAGGGATTCATTAATACTTCTACATCAAAAGGTTTGGGGTTCAGACTTTCAAAAAATGTAATTTATTATCATTTGCATAAATAAATGTGATAATTTTATATGAATTTTTTTAAAACTTTTTGGTGTGGATGTTCATATGGTAAAATTGTCCATTTAGAAACATTGATGTAACAGTTTTTATTAAATCGACGTAATAAAATAATAAATCAGTGTGAAAATTACTTTTTTCAAAAATATAAATAATTATTGTAATTAAGAACTCATTGCTCTATATAAACCATAATAGCATTATTTTCTATTAAGAAAATACACAATTTTCAGGTTTTGAAAATATATTTTCAAGGTTAAGGTAAGTTTTTTGGATTTACAGTTTTGGATTTTAAATATAAAGTTTATTTATGTAGAAGTGATGGTATAGAGCAATAAAACAGTTTCATAATCTATGTAAAACACATAAACGAGTACTACATACCATGAAATGTTCTTTTTTTTACTATACTATGTTGAGCTTTGACTTCATATTGAATCAGTGATTGTTACTCACCTAATTTAGCTAAATAAATTGTTATAATATTTATGTTTTGTATGAGAATTAGTTATGTGACAAAATTTACCTTTATCTTAATCTTAAATAATTAAGTAAACAAAAACTACTGAAAATTAGAGACATGTATTTTGGGTGAAGTTTGTAGAAGATCATAAACATATGTTTCAAATATGAATAAAAAAACATATTATCATGTATAATTTTAAATTTGGACTGATCTGAATTTTAGAAGGTCCGAAGCACAACTAACACAACTCAATATTTGTTGTTTGTTGACAAAAAGAAAGAAAGAAATCTAGCCAACCTGATTAGAAAACTCACTTTTGACTAGTCTCTAGGTAAAATTGTGGCTGCCGAATAAAAAACTATGTTTTAAAGCTTCAACCCTAAACTTCCACAGTTAGGCTTAGGGTCGGATCAGAAAATTTACCCAACTTGATCAATTTGTTATATTTATAGTTTAAAAATTTGTTATAAATTATATATATATGTTTTAAATTTTGTCAAATTTATCAACAATTTTTATACATGGAAACTTTTAAAAATGTGGAAATAAATCTCACATATCTTTTTCAAAAAATTTTTTTAAAAATAAATATTTTAAAAGAAAAGTTATTTTCAATCACTTATTTTTTTAAAAAATAGGTAAAGTAATAGGATGTGTTCGTCTGCTCACCTAGCTGATCCGTCCAGGTGATCCATCTGAATGATGTATTCGAATGATGTAGCTGAGTGTTGTTCGTTTCTATTTTCGGACGTGCATTTGGATGGATCATCTGAGTACAATTGTGTTCGTTTAATGTATGTTTGTGAGGTTGTATATGTATCTAGATACATTAGTAATCCAAATGACTAAAAATAGAATATGTTTTTATAAACTAATTATATATTTTACCTTAATATTAATCATATTAATTTTAATCTTTATATAAATTTTAGAATACCCTACAATATACTAAATAAAAGTTTTGTTACAAAGTAGCTTGTAGGTGAAATTCACGAAAGTAACATTCGTTAAAAGGTAAAAGGATGTATCTATTACTTTTTATAATTTTAATATTAATTAATTATAACATAAAAACTCAAAAAAAAAGAAATTTCGAACATACAACAAATCCAGAATTTTCAAGAGCATTTTTGTCATTTGTTATTTTAGATTGGTTCAAATGCATCTATATGCACTATAGAAAATTATCTTGTTTTTCAAAATTTTCACCCAAGTTTCCAAAAATAATCCAGATGATCTACTGGAGTAATGCGTTAAATACATTAAACGAATATTAAATTTTATTTTCACACAAATAAATCATTTGAATGAACAGACAAACCCGTTTATAATCGTTTACAAATAGTTGCGAGAAATATTGATGGATGGTGGCTAAAAAGCGACATATGTGAGTTGCTAGTCACCAACAATCTTAAGCGAGAATAAGCATAATATATCCTCAATGAAGAGAAGGACTTGCCAGTCGTGATACATGGGACACAAGAATTTAGTTAAAACGTTGGAATCAGAAACTAATATTTGGCAAAAAAAAAGGAAAAAAGAAGATTGGATGGCATAATATTTCATTTAAATACCGCTTTGTGTTTAAAATATAATTGTCTAATAAAATTTGAGATAGTTAAATATATCTCTTACAGTTCCATCTCAAATTTTATGTAACAGAACAAAATCATTTTCTTCTGCCAACAGTCAATAAAATCATTTCGACCGTGTGGATTTTTATTTTATTTTTTACTTTTTAAAGATGCAGAGAATCGTATCACTTTTAAGTCTTTAACAGATGCACATGACCTGTAATCTTTTTACAAGATCTTCTTGAACAGAAGTAAAATAAAGCTATTTTTGCCTCTTTGAAGGAGGCTTTGCTTAGTGGTGAAGTAGTAATCAAGAGTAGGTCCTTCTAATTTGTTTTTGTGGTGTTATGTTTAATTATTCTCACATTTTAGTAAAATGTAAATAAACCCAACGTCTTTATTAAACTACTAAATTACTAATATTTTTTTGAAGCAAAACAAACGAATACGCAAACAAATTATTACGCATTGAAATAATATCACATTTATCATAAAATTCGTAATAATTAAGAAATAATGTAGCTACGAAACAATATATATCGAGTTTGATTCATGTAAATCAAGATATGTCTACGCTTACTTTAATTATAATGAGGTTAATCTATAATTTACAGAAAATAAGTTTTCATGACAAGCTAGAAAATATATAGAAAAAGCTTCGGAGAGTAACTAATTTTTAATTTGCCGAAAATTCTGACTTATAAGTCATTTATAATATTATCAAATTCAATAATTATAAGGTAAGTGACCTCATTGATCTGTCCATTACATGTCTAAATTTGTATAAAGAGGTTCAATTAATATAAAACAATTGTTGTTTGGGAATATTCCTCATCAATTACATCATTATCATATTTATATATCAATACTTCAAATTAAAGTGAAACTAAAAATCTACTTGACATCTATTTCTTACCAATTTTAAACTAATTAAGAAAAAAAAACTAATGATAAAGGAATGGTCCAATTCAAGGTCTGACCTATGGTGGTTGCATGCAGTGACTTTGTTTTCTAAATTATGAATGATTACTTTTCTTCTTGTCTTTATAAATTATACTATTTTATTTTCTTTCTCAAAGTTGGAGCCAAACTCTTTGTGATTAGCAGCCCATTTGTGTGTATTTTTAATATCAAATTTATATATTGGAGTAATTTTTTGTTAATAAATTTTCTGTGTCTTCAGATAATTTGGTTATTTCTGCTATAAATGGTTTAGAGTTTGGTTAAAGGGTAAAAACAAAATTTCTTCGGTCAATTCAACTATTAGATTGAAAAACAAAATTACTTTTGTACATATTGATGGTTATTATATATTATTAATTAGATAGTACGTAGAGATTGTAATTATAACGAATTTGTAAAGTGTATATGCTGGTTATACTTTGACAAATATTTTATAAAAAAAAAATTGAAAAATGATAAATAAGAGTAATGCGATATTTTGATGGGGCCTTTCAACCTAACTTTGCATTTTCTTTTCTCATTATCTTTAAAAATATATTATATATATTCATAGTTAATAGTTGACACGTAAACCGGGACGTCATTCGTAAAAAGCAACACACACTTAATTTTGAAATCAATAATAATATATACAATTTTGGCAAAGAAAGATCCTCAATACATGGTGGAGAATTAAATCAAAAGACGTTCTACAAATACATTTTTCTGTATTTTTTTCTGTATTTATAAAGTATTTCTAAAATTTTAGAAAGTTTTACTTAATGGAGTATTTAGTCAGATTTTCTTTTTAAAAGTGTGATATTTTTAGAAAATGTTTTTTTGTAGTATTTTGGAATATTCCTCTTAATATAACTAATTTAATACTTTACAAATCGTTCTAAATAAACTTATTGGATCAAATATTATTAATATGGATTTCACCTAACCCTAATTCGCCAATTAGTCGTCATTTGATCTCTGATTAAGGACTAGTTATTTTTATATAGATTATTAATAGTGTATACAAATAAAAAAATGTTATGAAGTTCCAGAAGAAATGAGTTAGGGACCCATGTGATTATTGTCCCCTGCATCTACTTAGAGGTTAAGTGTTAATCAACTTTATATTGTTTTTTAAGTATTCTTTTTTTTTGTTCTGCCAGATAATTAATTTGGTTTATTTATTTTTTAACTTTGAACTTTGATGTATATTAAGAGCCGCTCATTGAGAACATGGGTTGAACAATGCACGTGGTTTCGTACGGTACAGATCTATAAAAGAGATTCCCGGCAAAAACGGCGTCGTGCACTGTAGTAGTTGTAGGTCATTTGAATGATTAATAAATAATTACCAAAGGGTAACTAAAATTCGTACGAGGTGAAGTGAAATAATTAAAAGGTGACGGTGGTCAAACTCAAATTGTCTCCAAACTTAAAAATTATAATCTTATATATTTTTCTTCTACTAAATAAATTCTGCATCTTCAACACATAATTTTTAACGAAACCAAGTTTCAAAATTTAATTTAAATATTAATATTTTGTATCAAAAATATTTGAATCCAAAAAAAAAATGAGTCACTTGTATTACCAATAAATCACCATATATTTAACATACTATTAACTTTTAATAACAACCAAAAAATTATTATTAATTTATAAAATTAACATATAATAGTCTATAAATTCTTCTCATAGCAAATTTTAACGATGTTTCAAATATTTTTATTTATTTCCTTTAAATTTTCCGTATATTTTGTATATAAAATAATGTTTTACCAAATAGTTTATATATATATATATTATTTGTTAAAATAGTCAGTTTTTATTTTCATTTGTTACACTACCTTATGGTTTATTACAGTATCACTTTTAATTCAAATTATTAGCATATGAGAATATTCAAACCAAGAATTACTTATGGTAACAAATATTGACAAAAAAAGACTTCAAATATATTCAAGTTTTCTGTAATTTTATAATAAAGATGCAATTTTCAAGACATTGACTGTTTTTTTCTTTCTTTTGCATCTTAAATCTGGTCAACTTTTACCTACCTTATTTGTCTATCTCACTTTCTAGCATTAATCATACCATTACACCACATAAAAATCCACAGTTACCATTTATACTCCTTTAAAAAAATACAGTGTTCAAGAAAAAAAGAAAGCAAAGTAGACCCACCAATAGATTTTTAATTACAGAAAAATCATTTTAATTGTTTTGATAAAACAATGGGCGTATTTACTTGTAACTTCCACCATCCATTATTTCCTTTAAAAAAATAAATAAAAAGAAAAACAAATAAAAAATGATCAAGTGGATGCTTGAGATTTGGTTTCTATATAATCCACGACAAACCCTTTATCAAAAACCTCTTTCCCCTTCACACATCTTCTCTTCCCTTATCTCCAAAATCATCCTCTGTTTTTTTTTATTTATCTCCTCTGTTTCTCTTTCATTGAAACAAATCTCCTCTGTTTCTTTTTCATTGAAAGCAAATCTCCTCTGTTTCTCTTTCATTGAAAGCAAATCTCCTCTGTTTCTTCTCCACAACATATTTCAAAGAAAAACAAATAACCCTCCTCTGTTCCTCTGTTTCTCTGTTCTGACATCAAAAAACAAATCTCAGACCGAGGAAAACAAAACATAGAAACAATTGAGAATTTGATGATCGGAAACTGATGACTCCGGTTCTCTGCGAAATCCTGCTCTCTGGGCTCACGGTTAAATCTGCTCTCCGCCGTAGAACTCATCTTGTTCAATCTTTCTCCGTCGTCTTCCTCTACTGGTTTTACAACGTTTCATGAATTGCTGAAAACTCCAAACTCTAATCGTTAAAATTAATTAATTACATCATATATTCATTATTTTCAGACAAATTTAAGAGAACCTCAAAAAAAAAATACTGTCCTTTTTTTCTTCTTGGTCCTGTAATTTTCCTTTTTTGCGTCGGAGTAAAAGTAATGGCGTCATCTAGCAGCACATACCGGAGCTCGAGCTCTTCCGACGGCGGAAATCCATCGGATTCCGTCGTCGCCGTCGACGACCGAAAGCGTAAGAGAATGCTATCGAATCGCGAATCTGCGCGTAGATCAAGGATGCGTAAACAGAAACACGTTGACGATCTAACGGCTCAGATCAATCAGCTTTCGAGCGACAACCGTCAGATCTTGACGAGCCTCACCGTAACATCTCAGCTTTACATGAAGATCCAAGCCGAAAACTCTATCCTCACCGCTCAGATGTCAGAACTAAGCACAAGGCTCGAGTCGTTGAACGAGATCGTCGATCTCGTGACGACGACCAACGGTGCAGGATTCGATCAGATCGACGGCTGTGGATTCGATGATCGAACGGTTGGGATTAATAGCGACGGATATTACGATGATATGATGAGTGGTGTGAATCCTTGGGGTGGTTCGGTTTACACTAACCAACCCATTATGGCTAATGATATCAATATGTATTAAAATTTAAATTAATTATAAAACTAGTATTATTATTGCCCCCTTAATTTTTTTTAAGTTTAGCTTTTGTGTTTTATTGGGTTGGTGTGGAGATGTAATTAGTACTTGCATCTTGATTAGTTGGAAGGATAAATAAACTTATATATATATTGGGGGCATATAGATAGGCTGTCCTTTGTCATGTATTGGTGTGTGCTTTTTTTTGTTAATTAATAATATAAATTATGAATTTTATAATTGATATGATTATGTTATCATCATTTTGTCTTCCCCCTTCTTATTTTAAATCCTTTGTTATCAACATGATTATTTTTTTAAAGCAACTTATAATGTGACTTTCCAACTAATTAGCGACATTTAATGATAATTACACAAAATAATGTAAAGTTTGCTTAGAATGTTTCATGGAAAGCATTATTTTGGATTTGTAATTTTTCGAATGACCAAACTTACATTTTGGAGGGTTTTTTTATTAGACTATATAGGTTAGTTTTGAACTACAACTTTGAGTTTTATGTTATTTTAATTTCAAGTTTTTATCAGTTTAAAATATATAAACAAATCGTAGGTGTACCAGTATTAATCATTTATAAATCAATAAAACGTTCTGTATTCAAGTATTTGTGCTGAACATTATCATGTACACTAAAGGACAGAAATTCAATAAATTGTATTTTTTTTTGAAATGGTAATGCCAATATTAAGGTTTATTGTACAAACGCAAATATTTATTAAACATGGTATCTTAAAGATATATATATTTACTACAAATGTGGCCATGAAAATACTGAACGTCAATTTCTTGTAATTGCTTTTGCATTTGTCTTTTCTAAATATCTTTACGAATTTTTATGTTTAATTGTATCGTTGTGCGTGAACAAGACATAGGTTTTATCTTGTACCTTTTTTAGCTTTTTAATTCTATTTATAAATATAAAAAGTGGTTCTTCTGTCTTCACGATTTGAGTGTTAACTTGATGTTGACGACAAAAAAAAACCCTTTATGTTATGTCACAGACTCTCAAGCACCGTCTATGTAAATAAGAAAATGAAATAAAAAAACATCAACAAAAATAAAATAACATTATCACACTATTTGCTTGTCCTATTCTTCTCTTATATGTGAACCCTATTCACTTGTTCAGAATCATTGGCTATTTGGCTGTTTCTTCCGATTTATTCGATTTTTAAAACAAATATAATAGAAAAAAATGATCTCACCACTAACGATGGGCTATTATTTTTCGTAGATGACATGAGACAATTATTAGGTATGACTAATTTATAAATATGTTTTTGTGTGTGTATTTTTTTTCCTTAAGATCTATAAATGTGTATGGGTGCATGCATGTGTATAAGCATTTAATTTTTTTGTGCGTCCAAATTATTGTAAACAACAATATTATTCGTCGGGGTTTTAAGCCTTCTTAAAATATATTCCAAATTCTGGATAGCCCACATTGATATACATTGTTCTAACCCTAATTTGATTTTAATTTCAAATGTTCAGCCCATTTAGTTATTGCTGGCTCGGTTCTTAAGATTGCCTCGGTCTAATATGTAACGCTTTTCCAAATTTAATGTGCTGAATTATTGAAAGTTTCTTGAATGTTCACCCAAATCTCTGAAATGTACAACTTTAGGTACCATCATTTTTCTTGACTTCTCAACATTTTTTCTCCGTTTTTGGCACTTGGAAGGAAAGAAACATTTGGAAGAATGTAGCAAGAACGTTCTTGACTTATTCTAATGACTAAATATGAATATTTTATTAGGAAACTTATGAGTTTCAAATTTTATTTATATTTAAAACCCTAAGATCCAAAATAAACAAAACATTTCGAGAAGAAAATTTTCTGTTAAACACTATTGCAAAACTTAACTCGTTCATGAGTAAATGTTTTTTTCGTATAAACACTTGTATTATTTCAAAATAATTATATTATTACCATATTTTTCGTGTATGCCCTCATGTTTCTAGACACTGTTCTGTAATGAAAACATAACGCGGTTCAAGTACCAACTATACGTGGATGACATACTTTGGTTTTTGTTTCTTGATCATTAACTAGATTCTAGAAGGAGACAATGTCAAGAGTCAAAACTAAATGCAAGTGTGAATCGCATATCACATTTGAAATATTCATAGTTTTCTTTACCCTTGAGATTGCTTTTTACCTGCATATCCATGTATTATGATAAAAAGACAAAGTCCCCTTTGCTTTTTTGGTTAGTAGTCAATAAACATATGAAACTTAATTTGAGGGTTTTATATCACAAAAAGCCTTAAGGGATGTTTTGCCTTTTCCGTCAAGAGAGCAGTTACGAACTGTTCATACTCTTTGTCTATTTTAGTTATTTGTTTATAACACAAAAGAAGACTTGTGAGACCTTTCAACCACGACCAAGTAAAACTATGTAACGCTTTTAGGTTCGTCCAAAGGATTTTAAATTTTAGTGTCAAAAAACGCGTTTAAGATTTGCCGCCTGCTTTGTCACCAAATCAAATGACCATAATTTTCACTCCAGCTAATTTTCGTCTTTGTTTTGTTTTTGATTTTCAAGAACTAATCGTATTAAACCTGGCGGTATAGACCTATTGAATCAAATGTCACATCTATATTCCCATTTCACTGCATTGGATCAACACTATTCTTTTAGTCTTTTTAAGTATAGCTAGAGTTCTTTTTAGTTACTACTAACTTTTGTATCTATCATTAGTTTTAACTCTGTAAAACGTATAAAAGTAGTCATTAAAACAAATTATCACAAAAGGGTAATAATGAAAAGTTAGTAATATAACCAAACAGGGCGGTGAAATAGTCAGACAAGTCATGCGAGATTGAGACATTTGGATACCAAACCCAAGATTTAGTCACCTTAATTCAAACAACTTTTTCAATAAATGTCATTTTAAAAGTCTCTCACTTAACTAATTATCTCCAATTAAGCTACCAACTCTATTGCCTTTGCTTCTTTCTCTCCATGACAATCAAAATTTCCACGAACGATCTCTTGCCTATATAAATACCTTCGATTCTTCTTCTTCTCCTCCATATCTCTTATATCGCCACAAAGTCATCTCACTTAATCCTTCTTTCATCTTGCTCAAGCTGAAATAGACGATGGCAAGAATAGGAAGCTTTCTCGTTCTTCTCTCTCTCGCTTGTTCTCTTACTCTCTGCACCTGCGATGACGAGAGTAACTATGGGGGCGATGAAGGGAAACTTTTCGCAGGTTTCTACAGCAGATCGTGCCCTAAAGCCGAGGAGATCGTGAGGTCAGTTGTAGCCCAAGCTGTTGCAAGAGAGACTCGTATGGCTGCTTCTCTCATGAGGCTTCATTTCCACGACTGTTTTGTTCAGGTACTCAAGAGTCTAATTTTCTATAAGTTACTTGCTCAACAAGCTAACGATTAATGTAGAGAATTAACATTGTATCTGTTTGAATGGAAATTTGTAGGGTTGTGATGGCTCGTTGCTTCTAGACAGCAGTGGGAGTATTGTTACTGAGAAAAGCTCTAACCCTAACAGCAACTCAGCTCGCGGGTTTGATGTTGTTGACCAGATCAAAGCTGCATTGGAGAATGAATGCCCTGGAACTGTTTCTTGTGCGGACGTGTTAACTCTAGCTGCTAGGGATTCCTCTGTTCTTGTAAGTCGCTTTATTTCTCTCTCTTTACAGCTTCCTTAGGTTGTCAAGATCTAATTTTTGGTTTCGTTGAGTGTAGACTGGTGGACCAAACTGGGTGGTTCCTTTGGGAAGAAGAGATTCGAGAAGTGCAAGCTTGAGTGGCTCAAACAACAACATTCCTGCACCAAACAATACTTTCAACACAATTCTCTCCAGATTTAGCAGTCAAGGTCTCGATGTAACCGACCTCGTTGCTCTCTCCGGTAAGCTTACTTATCACACAAGGAAGCGACATGATCATGTTTACATTACTTGCTTCTGAAGCTAACGCGAAACCCTAAATTTCCTTTTCAGGGAGCCACACCATTGGATTCTCACGATGCACGAGTTTTAGACAGAGACTTTACAACCAGTCAGGAAACGGAAGTCCCGACGCGACCTTAGAGCAATCCTACGCTGCTAACTTGCGCCAGAGGTGTCCTAGGTCAGGCGGGGACCAAAACCTGTCGGAACTTGATATCAACAGTGCTGGGAGGTTTGATAACAGCTACTTCAAGAACTTGATCAAGAACATGGGACTTTTGAATTCTGACCAGGTCTTGTTCTCTAGCAACGAGGAATCGAGTGAGCTCGTGAAAAAATATGCAGAAGATCAAGAAGAGTTCTTCGAGCAGTTTGTGGAATCAATGATCAAGATGGGGAATATCTCTCCCTTGACAGGTTCAAGTGGTGAGATCAGGAAGAATTGCAGAAAGATTAACTCTTGATTTCATGATATTGAATCAGAGAATGAGAAATGTTTTGGGGGAAGGACTTTATGTTTGTGTTCTTTGTTTTTTTTGTATGGGTGTCTATTTCCTTTTGTCAAAAATTTAAATTTTGTATGTTTGAATAATTAAAACCAATATAATTAGATGCTTATTTATATAATTATGTTTGTTAAAAGCCAAATATAAATCCTTTAGGGTCCATTCATAGGCTTGACAAGACTATCATTTCTATATATTTTGACAGTTTGACAGTGAAAAAATGAGAAAAAAACTATGTTAATAATTTTTTTAAAACCATTTTATAAAGATTTAAAATTTTCTATTAAATTGATTTATTTAGATATAAAGATTTGATGTTATTAGTTGAACACTTCTTAAATAATTAATTTTGAAAGACATTAGCCAAGCATCTTGGTATCCTATTTCTTTTGTAATGTTCAGATATAATTTTTTTTTAACCGATGAAAAAGTATTTATGTACCTGTTTTGAGTAAATTAGCAACTATATATGTTTATATCTTTTTGTTATCATCTTCAAATATTTTTAGTAGCTCTGGGCAAAATATCCGGATCCGAAGAACCGAACCGAACCCGATCCGAACTGAGAGGTACAAAACCGAACCGGATCCGGCAAAATATCTGAACGGGTCTTGAATTGCCATACACGAAAAACTGAAGACCCGAATGAGTACCCGAAATATCCGAAATAGCTAAACAATATTAGTCATAATAATATATATAATAAACTAAAGACCCAAAATTATAAATATACATCCAAATATATTAATTATGTTTGGTTAATTTGAATATTTTTGGATACTTTTGGATATTTTTGGGTTAATTTGGGTAGTTCGGATACAAATTACCCGAATCCAAACTGTATGCATAGTTACTTTTGGATTAAATAATCGATCAAATTAAAACTATTTTTGATAGAAATTCGGATATAAATCGGATCCGAACAAATTATCCGAACGGGTCCTAAATCTCAATCCCGAAAGATCCAATACCCGAAAGATCCGATCCGAACCCGAATAGGTATCCGAACGCCCAAGACTAATTTTTAGATAGAGTTTTTTTCTCATTAATAACAAAAGCTGTTGAGAAAAAAAAATTAGTTGACACAAATATATTTCCCCGGATTATATTTAATTGATATCTTAACAACTTTACCTGGAGATTCTCTTACGATAAAATATTCTAGGAATATTTTTTTTATTCTCACAAATTCATATTTTATAATTGATATTCTTAGGAACAAAATTTTCAACGAGAATTTATCTCAGAATATTCCTTAATTTTTCAACTATATAAATATCGATCACATCATACAAAGATTTACAAAGTAAAACATATTAGGGCTTTTGCAATAAAAAAAAATATTCAACATGAGGTTTAATCGTTTAGCACTCGTTTGCTCCGCCGTCGTGTTGCTAAGCATCTCCATCCTGAGTCATGCCGGAGTCACCAGTAACTACACCAGAGTAGCTGAACCTTCCGAAGAGATGCCACTCGAAACCTTCCCTCCTCCTGCCGGCTTAAACGCTCCTGAACAAGTAGTTTCCAATATTCTCTTTATCGAATCATTTTTTTCATCTTTGTTACTTGATACTTACGAAAACTCTTTCTCTCTCTGTCTCTCAGGTTCATATAACGCAGGGAGATCACAACGGTCGAGGTATGATAATCTCATGGGTAACGCCGATAAACGATGATGGTTCTAACGTCGTCAACTACTGGATCGCGGATAGTGACGGGAGTACAAAGCTGAGCGGTGAAGCATCAACGACGACCTATAGATACTTCGAGTACACCTCTGGTTTTCTTCATCACGCCACCATTAAAGGGCTTGAGGTTCATACGTTTCCTTCATCTTGTCGCATCGATCTGTTTAAATAGGGTTTTTTGTATAAGTGGTGACCCTTTTGTCTTGTTCCTTGTGCAGTACGATACTAAGTATTTCTACGAGCTTGGATCTGGTCGTTCCACTAGACAATTCTCCTTCACGACTCCTCCGAAAGTTGGTCCTGATGTTCCCTACACATTTGGTGTCATTGGTAATCCACAGATTCATAGTTTCAAAAACGAATTTTAGGGTTTTGGATATTAATTTCAAAATTTATCAACTCTTTTTATTTTTGTAGGTGATCTGGGACAAACCTATGCCTCTAACCAGACATTGTACCATTACATGTCGAACCCTAAAGGCCAATCGGTTCTTTTTGTTGGAGACTTGTCATATGCCGATGACCACCCGAACCACGACCAAAGAAAATGGGATTCTTATGGCCGATTTGTGGAACCAAGCGCCGCTTATCAGCCTTGGATCTGGGCTGCAGGGAACCACGAGATAGATTATGCCCCGTATTTAGTAAGATCCGATCTATATATATCTTTCCATTAAAGAAAAATACTTTTTTAGGTTTTTTAGGTTTTAAACCATTTAATGCCTTTGCAGGGTGAGAATCAGCCCTTCAAGCCATACCTAAACCGTTACCACGTTCCCTACAGAGCCTCGCAGAGTACTTCTCCGCTTTGGTACTCAATCAAACGAGCCTCAGCTTACATCATCGTACTCTCCTCTTACTCAGCTTTTGGTAACGATCTACGACTCTCAAACTCTAATATTCCAATCTGTACTATTTACCATCTAATGTTTTTCTTATGCGACACGTTACCACAGACAAGTATACACCACAAAACTCGTGGCTCGAGAGTGAGCTCAAGAAAGTAAACAGAGAAGAGACTCCATGGTTGATTGTTCTGGTTCACTCGCCGTGGTACAACAGCAACAATTATCACTATATGGAAGGTGAAAGCATGAGAGTCACGTTCGAGCCATGGTTCGTCCAAAACAAAGTGGATATTGTCTTTGCTGGTCATGTTCATGCCTACGAGCGATCAGAGCGTGTTTCCAACATCAAGTACAATGTCACTGATGGTTTGAGTTATCCAGTTAAGGATCCATCTGCACCGATTTACATCACCATTGGAGATGGAGGCAACATAGAAGGAATCGCTAACGAGTAAGAACAAAGAATATTTTTATAACATTCCGGTTATGCTTTTTGCTTTGTCTTCTTTGATCAAGATCGTCTCTTTTTCGTGCAGTTACACGTACCCTCAACCTAGTTACTCAGCGTACAGGGAGGCGAGTTTCGGACACGCTCTTCTAGAGATTAAGAACAGGACTCATGCGCTTTACACTTGGCATAGGAACCAAGACGACGAGCCAGTTATCGCCGACTCTCTATGGGTGAAGAACAGATACTTCTTGCCGGAGGAGGAGGAGACACTTTCCATCAACTAGAATGTCGTCTGAATTTTTTTGGTTTTTTAGTTTTCTTTTTAGGAATTTTAATCTCTCTTTTTAATAATAAGGTTAGTTAGTTTTTTTAGTATTCTTTGAACTTTGCTAGGTTTTGTTAGTCTTATTTCCAAGTTTTATCTACTAGCTGTGTTGGTTTTATTTTGCTCATAAAGTGATAATAATTCCAACATCGTACATCACTTCTCTCAGTTATTTAATATGAATTATCAGAATTCAAAATAAAATTTCTGTGCATATTATAACTTCTCGGATATTAACAAAACACTTAACCACACCCAATTTAAAACCTTAATTGAGTAAATAACTCGAGAATAGATTATCCATAAGTTAAACAAGGAGATTCACTAGCCGTATTCCAAGATATTGTTAAGATATAGTTTTGGAGAGTCCTTCTAAAATCAATCTGATGATATTTAGATAGATATTAAGCTCACCGTAATTTTAGTAAACAGATTAAAATTCAGAATATATAGGGAAATCGCAGCTGAAATCATAATGAGAATATTTAGGTAGATCATGGATTATAGTTTGTTGCTGTCTCATGCTATCCGTCGAAATTGAAGGTAAGTTACAGATGTTACGAAGATTTAGCAAAGTCAACACAAATATATATTTGTTATTCAGATTTTTTAAATTATAAAAACTATATAAAATAATATTTGTTCTTTATAAAATAACCAATCATAATTCAACTAGTTGGCTGGAATTTTACCATTATATTCAACTCTCAAATTTTAAAGTTAAATTTAAAATTGTAAAATGACTTTTGAATAATCGAAAACCAGAACTGAACTAAAAAGACCAACAAGAACAAAGTCCAAGAGTATTTATTCGATTATGGACATGCCTAATCTCGTCTCTAAAATTTTCAAGAATTTTTACAGCTGCATGTTTCATATTTTCTAAATTATAAAATTAGTTTTGTATTCCTCGTCATGGGAATTTTGATTTGAAATGTACATTTTCTTGGTTTAGCAAAGTTGGTCGTGGTAGAGAGTGATGATTGTGAATGTCTACCGAGTTCAGTTGATTGAGAAAAAACGTGTCGTAGGTTATGTAAGTATTTTTGTTTACTATTAAAAATAAATAAAAACATTTAGGCTGAGGGTTAAAAATATTTTTGGCAATTTGTTGGTTTTTAAATTTGTTTTCGAACTGATTTCAATTTGAAATCTAAAAAAAAAATACATAATAATTTGCGGATTTACCGTAACTTAATAGATATGACCTGTACTTTCTAGATATGGAGAATAAAATAAACCATTTGAAAAGTTTTTTTTCATAAAGCTCAAATAGAATTAACGAAAGAAACATATAATAGAGAACAACGGTTAAAATAAAAAAAAAAGAACTACGTAAAGGACACGTAGGTGGCGCAATGTTCCCTTGTAGAGCCACTCTATATTAGAGTAACATGCTTCGTTTATTTCTCCTTTCCACAATACGCTTTCTTTCTTATTATATATTTGAATTCTTGGACATTTACATATGGGATTTGTTTTTTTTTGTTCTAAATTAGAATTTTGTAGGCAACAAAGTTATATTCTAAAATTTCGGACTTTTATTGTATAAATTTGGTTGATTGAGAATTGTTTTCATCAGATGGTGGCAACTCACTTGGTTGAGAAGTTGCTCTCCAAAGAAAATTGTCCATTCCGTATATGAGTTCGAATCTTAACCTATAATTTCTCGATTGTTTAACCAAAAATTGATGCAGAGTTATGGGCCGAAATTTATATTTTTTTTGTCGGCGTAATTTTTTTTTTAATAATCTTGTGTGTTATAGGTCGAATAGTTGTTTATCATAATCGCACGTAATAAATCATGAGAAAAAAATCAAAATTACAATTGGACACAACACATGTGCGAGTTTTCTTGTTCAATTACCACCACGTGGCAAATTTTGTTCCATCCGATAACCAGAAAAGAGTAAGTAAGTAAGATACTCGTGATAGAGAATGAGAGAAAGAAGAGATAGAAGAGTTCGAAATATAGAGAGAGAAACTGTTGTGATTGGTTTCGCTTTCCTTTTTGCTCAGACAACAAGTTTTTTACTTTGGTTTCACAGAATCTGTAAAAAAAAAAGAGATTGAGAGACAAACATAAATTCTCTGTAACTCTCATTATGTCGGCGTAAGAGAAATCAAGAGCGAGTTTCTCTCTCTCTCTCTCTCTCTCTTATCACCCCAACCACTCATCCTGCAAGTAAAGAACACAATCTGTAGGGAGAAGATTGAGCCTTTAAGAGCATTGAAAGAAAAGAGAAGACATGAACAAATCTCAAGATTTCATGGTAACTAGGGTTTGTGAATTATGGTTATTGTAAATTCAAGATTAGGGTTCTAGGAGGAGCTAGTTCAAGGTTAAAAAATGGCTGGGATAGGATCATCAAGAAACAACGAAGAAGACACTCAGCAAAAGACAAATTGGCTTTGGTACCAAAACATAAGTAGCTCAAACACGAGCCACAACAATCAGCAGCAGATATGGCAGCAGCAAAGCCCCCATCTATATCCGGATCAGATCAACGTCTGCGATGTGACCACGTCTTCAAGATCCGCAACCATAAGCTGTCAAGACTGTGGAAACCAAGCCAAGAGAGGGTGCACGCATATGCGGTGCAGAACTTGCTGTAAGAGCCAAGGGCTTGATTGTCCCACTCACGTGAGAAGCACGTGGATCCCCATCGCCAAACGCCGTGAGCGGCAGCAGCCGATAGAGACGCCAACCGCTAATCGAAATGGCCATGGCGGCGGAGTTGAGAATATCCCAAAACGGTATAAAGAGTTTGATCTACCGGCTACCTTAGACTCATCAGGTTTGGTTTCACTTTTCCATTCTTGCTGCATAATTGATTTTTTTTTGTTAATATTGATCTTTGTTTTTAAATGACAATGCATCACTTTTTCTTTTATAAAACTAATCATTTAGAATTATATATACAAATCAAGAAAGAAACAAACATTTCATTTCAAAATGATGAAAAAACTAACAAGTTTGTATTTTTCAATGTAAAGAAAAAATAGTAATTTGCTGTATATATGTGTTGTTTTGAAGTGTTTTGCACTAAGTTTGTGTAACTTCTCTAGGGTTAGAGATGGATGAGACAACAATATTTCCGGAAGAAGTGAGCTCAGATGCACTTTTCCGGTGCGTAAGAATGAGCGGCACAGACGACGGAGATAGCCAATATGCTTACCAGACGACGGTGGGCATAGCTGGTCACGTCTTTAAGGGAATTTTATACAACCAAGGCCCTGAAAGCATGTTCATGCCTGGTACACAATTCTATGAGAACCCACCAAGATCTTAATTATTGCATCAACTTTTTCAATTTTCTTTATATTTGTTGTACGTTAATGTCTTTGTTTTGAAAGATGTCGATATATAAAGCTTTGTTGATAAAAAGATCTTTTAATCCAAATAATCATTAATAAATGATATTGGTAAATCTTCATGTGAGAGTACAATATGAGTTTTGGAGTGGAATTCGATCGACTGCATTTTGGTATATACTAATTTTGGGGTAAGAAAAGTAGGACTTTTAGTTACTATAAATATATAAATGAATAATCTGTTTTACGGTTTTCAACATTTGTTTCAACTGTTTAAAATGTCAATAAATTTTCTTCTTTCCTCCTATGTTAAAGACCTACCGTTTAGGTCGAATTATTAAAAGAAAAATTTGTCAACGATTCAATAATATGCATTTAATTGGGTTCGAATTAGTACAAATATTAGTCATAATCGAATTATTAAAGTTAAATTTGCTGAAATATCATTTGTGAACTCTATTAAATCTTCTAGATTAGACAATAAACTCCGGAGTTTTTTTTAATTTAATGTATTAGTTGAAAAATAAATGTCGAGAAATGACTTTTAGAAAAGAAAAATCCATCTATTGGCAATATTATTTTTTTCTGAAAAAATGTTAAATTATCAAAAAACAAAACTGTTTTTGTTTACAAAAATGTAACTGTATAAATGACGACATATATAATGGCGGTTTGTAATGACGACAGATATAATGACCGTTTGATATTTCATTACAAACCCTCATTATATCTTCGTCATTACAAACCATTATTATATTTGTCGTCTTTCAGTTTGCAAATAGAGAGTAGCATATTTGTATTCAATAAATTTCACAAGCTAAGCAGAAGGTGATTGTGCTTTCTCATGTCACATGTTGTTCCTTTCTCTTCAAATATGGTATAAAGCTGTCTGGAACACATATTGTGAACAAATTCGTTTTTCATAGTGAACAAATTTTTGAGTTCAAACTTATTACTAAACAGTTGTAACAAAACAAAAAAACTGATTCCAAAATAATTCAGAAAATGTGAGGGGAAGTTGAGATATAATTAAGTAGATAAATGTTCCTGCAAAGAAGAATGTCTACTCTGCAAGCATCTATAGTGATAGTGATCCAAAGAAACTAAAGTAGATAATAATTTATGAAAAAGACAACTCACTACTCGTGATTTTAATTATGAAAATTGTATAACGTGCCTATGCATGATTAGGGATGGTCTATCATAGTAAATTCCAATAAATGAGGTCGTTGTTTATTGCCTACTCGGATAAACGTGTAAATTTTTAATTTTGTACGGATGTATTAACTTTATAGTATTTATTTTCTTAGCCGTTCGAAGTTGGAGGCAGAAATTCTAAAAAATGTCAAAATTAATACAAAGCTTTTTAACATTAGAAAAAAAGATTTTTGTTACCATTTGAATTATCTATAGCGCTAAAAGTAATAAGCAGGACATTAGATGAAGTTTTAGCTTTGTTTATTCGATTAATACAATAAAATAAGTTGGATCTACGTTGAAAGATATTCAAGATGTGAGAAATAGATGGACAAACTAATGAATATTTAAGATTAGAGAGGGTTGTTATGTAAAATAGTCAACCGAAAAAGTTAATATCAACATTTTAGTTTTAGAAAAGAAAAAATTTGCACAAAATGCAGATAACATGGAAACACAAACACAAACATACACGCAACAAAATAATTAGAGCCTTAATTAAGAGAATAGTGGAATTTCAAAATTGATGATATTCATTAGAGATTTCATCACAATTAATAGTCATTGAAAATGTGCACTCAAACGAAGAAATTATATTTTGCATGACATGAGATGGAATAACGTGAAGAACTTTTCACTCTTTACACCCAAATATAAAAGTATTTTTTTTCCTTCAAGTTTATATAATATGGGAAAATTATTTCAGTATTTTTTTTTTGTATAAATTGATTGCCAATTAAAATGATAGACAATCAAATTATATTCTCTAAATATTTTGGAACTATTTACCGACTATAATATGGAATAATCTTGTAAGGATATAACCGCATAACATAGTTCTAGTTTGAAATATTATTTTTTGTTTTTTTTTGTAAATGATAAATCGAAGTCATTTTAATTTTAGGTAATTCTAACTACTTTTTTTTGGTAAATTAATTCTAACTACGTACTGTAGTAATCAGAAGGATCGGTCCGAAGATTTCTTCCATCATTATCTCAGAATCAAGAAGAGAGACCAACAAGACTAATACATAAATGTTTTAATTTCGTGTTGTTGAGGATTAATAATGAAGTTCAAGAGAAAACAAAGGCTGAGAAGAAGTTTGCAGCATTAAAGGATGTCATGTGACCAAGAAATTGCATGGGATCACATCATATAGCCGTTTTTCTCTAGCTATAAAGCAAAAACATAGTAGGACTTTATCTCATGAGTGACAATAAGATAAGGCCAAGTTCATTGATTATGCTTTGTGCAAAGGAAGAAATTTCGTGGCAACTGCGAGTGCGAAGGGAACTAGTTCTAAACGTGACTATGAATAGACATACATCACTGAGAGATAGACATACGAAAGAGAAGTGAGAGCATACTTAAAGCATAAATTTATCGAGTGTTCTTGGAGAAATACATGGGAAAGAGAGAAAAATCGAGAGAAGCATTGTAAGAGGTTTAGGGTTTATTCAAATCTCTTGTAAATTTCGGGAGAGAGAACCCAGTGAGATGTAACAACCCTCGTTAACGAGCGTAAACTTGTTAAAGTGTGT
This sequence comes from Schrenkiella parvula, assembly GCA_000218505.1. NCBI lineage: Eukaryota > Viridiplantae > Streptophyta > Magnoliopsida > Brassicales > Brassicaceae > Schrenkiella > Schrenkiella parvula. Next base: position 14,750,279 of record CM001189.1, read on the forward strand.
GTGTGCTCTGTTTTTGTTATTCTTTTTCACTGCTCTTTACTCAGTTATTTCATCTTATGAGTTCTTCTTCTATCTTTCACGGCTCTCTCTATCTCAAATCATCTCTCAGTCTTGGTGTGTTGTTGCTTTGAGCTCCTAAAGGCGTCATCTTTGAGCCTTGAATCTTCAAACGTGTAAAGCAAGAAACTGAACAAATGAAATATCAGATAAAGAATAATCAGAATTTCTCTTCGTATGTGGAACTGACAAGAACAATCGAAGCTTTGACACCAGGATCATCAAGATAACGGGAAAGCCTAAAGAAATGATTCTTGTTTACGATCTTTAAGACATATCCTAGTCTTTAGAAATTCACCAAAAAACATTTGATCATTTGCTTCAACCTATCAATCTGAACAATACGTTAATACATTGGAGATTCAAAAATTTAAACTTTTTACCTTCAAAACATAAATTCATGATCATATGTGATGTGTGCGTGATATACATCATAATTTACCGCTGTCTACTATGATTTAATAGGTTTTTGATAAAGAAATTAATTATTTTTGCAAGATAATCTATGTTTTTTTGTGTTTTTGTAGTTTTCAAAGTTCTTATGTAGGTTATAGGAACAATTAGAATGTAAATGGAAACATTCTACTATATTCCAATCTTGTTTATAATATAGTACGTAGATCTTCGTCCTAAAAAATCTAAGTTCAAACTAAACTGATCCAACTTGTTTCCAACCTCTCAGTACTTAAAACAACACCAACCTAAATAATTAGAACATTCCAATTCGTTTAATCCCATAAACATATCTTTCCGGCCACATAGATCAATACAATTTACATATCAAATTTTTCAAAATTTGAGGGTATTTCTTTCGTAAGCTTTGCCTTTTTCAAAATAGAGATATAAAGATTGTTAGTAGAGCAATTGAACATATTATTACGGTACTATTCATTATTTTCTAACGAAACTCAACATAGTCATGAGACTCATGACATTTACTGTCTTAACATGTTTGATTAGTTTTGACCTTTCGTTGACTTTTTATTACAACCAGGAAACCAACAACCACCGCGGTTTCCCCATCCCCATCCTCCTCCGCCTCCGCCTCCCCCACCATATCCACTGCCCCATCCGCGGCCAGAGCCATCTCCGACACCTCCGCCACCACCTCCTCCACCTCCACCTCCACCTCCACCACCTCCATTGCCACCACCACCGCCACCTCCACCTCCACCACCTCTACCACTTCCTGGTCCACTGCTAGGGCCATCTCCTACGCCAATGCCAATGCCAATACCAACACCAACATTGTCGTCATTCTTATCATCTCTTTTCTTCTTTTTATGGTCATTGCATTCTTCATTTCCACCACTACCGTCTCCTTCACCTTTTCCATTTCGTTTGCCATTTCCTCCTCCTCCTCCGCTGCCGCCACCTTGTCCTCCACCTTTGCCTCCACGTCCTCCTCCTCCACTGCTGCCAACTTGTCCTCCACCTTTGCCTCCACGTCCTCTTCCTCCACTGCCGCCTTGTCCTCCACCTTTGCCTCCACGTCCTCCTGCTCCGCTGCCGCCACCTTGTCCTCCACCTTGACCTCCATCATTGCCTCCACGTCCTCCTCCGCTTCCACTATCTCCTGGACTTCCATCTCCACCGTTGCAACCCCCGCATGAGTCTCTTTCTTTTCCTGTACAGCTTCCGCAGCTTCCTCCTTCTACACCACTTTCTTGCACTCTTCGGGCTTTGTTATGTGCACTCACCATACCACTTTGAAACGTCTTGTCGGATCCCAAAATGGAAGATTTATCAGTACCGTTAAACAATCTCCTCGGAGGTCCATATCGCAACCCATGAACAGAACTTGAGCTCAAAAGCAACAACACAGCACAAGAAACTAGCAAGCACACCACTATACTTGATAATCTCATCAATATCTCCATCTTGATTGCTCTCAAGTCTCAATCAAAAGCCCTTTCCATTCCCTTCGTTTTTATACTCTTTTAAACATAAATCAATAAGCCCATATAATTAAATTGAGCAGCCACATGAACATGCATTACCCATATGAAACCTACCATCTTTTTAATATTTTTCTTTTTGTGAGAATCCAAGACTACAAAAGGAGATGACGTTGTAGAAAACTATAGATATATTGCTTCACGCCCAACGTCCTTGTTCTCGAGTTGTCTTCTTCATCCGGTAAGTCCGATTTTATTATAATCTTGTACTTTTAATTTTTTAAGAATTTGCCTTGATATTGCATTATATGTGACGAATCATTCTAAATTTCTAACTTACGTACGGTAGTTCTGTCTAAATTTCGTTATCGAACTTTCGATGTTTAGATGTATAACCAATTGAAGTTGATGGATACACGTAAATGTCATCAAATAATGCGTTTTTTTTTCTTTCTATTAAGTGCTTTGCATGGTTTAGTAATTAATTTTTTTCATTGCCTCATTGTCGTTGGCATTGTGGTAACCAAAACGGTATGATGGACAAAAACTTCTTTCTTCTCGTCATAAATCATGTGATATGAAAAAGATAAATAAAACTTGATATAGGTACTTAGAACAAAAATGTAAACAAGATTCATCTATCTCCTTGCATAATTTACATATCAAACACTACAAAAAAAAAACTTCATAATAGTAAAAGTCAAAGAAAACTGATAGATGTGATGGTGCTAAGGATCTTAAGCATGAAAGTTTTGTGTATGTATATCTTAGTCGTAAATAGCAAGCTTCTGATACTTCTCACCTTTAATGGCTAATCACATGACATCTTCAGGATTTACAATACCACTTTCCTTACAAAACATAGTCAGTAGATTCTTAAAAAACCCGCTAACCGAAACCATTTCCCTGATAAACCTATTTGTTCGTTTCAGACTCGAACCCTTGATTCTATGAAGCCTCGGGTTCTCGTTAAAGGTGTTAACTTTTACTTTCCAGAGCTCTTCATTTAGTTCCAATATCAATAACCCGAGCGCCACTTAAACCTCCATAGGTGTACCTTCCATGTTTCCCAAGACAACGCAAACCGCCAACGAGTTCTTCATCTTCCCTTTCTTGGCAAGATCATCTAACCACTCTTTACCATTGAAGCTCGGCGGCTTTAGAGCCAGCATCGCTCCTACGATCATACAGCTGGTTGATTATCTCATGAGCAAGCAACGCACCAATAGCCATCTTCTCTTTCCCGGACTTCACATCCTCCAGAAACTTAATAGTAATGTTTTGATGGTTTAGTATGATAGTAATGTTTTTTTCTAAGTTTATGAGAGTTTTCGATTCAGTTTTTAGAAGTACCAATTTTAAAATAACACTCTCTATTAAAAGGTTTAAATCTAAAATACAAACAAAAAAACGATTTTTGTGTATTATCACTAGACCACTATATTTTTTGCTTAATGTTAGCTTTTCGGATAATATAAACAAACTATTGAAACAAGTAGTACAAATATAATGTTTAAATAGCAACTAAAGGTGTGGTGTGAGTATTATAAATTAATTACTAGTTAGTTGTTTATTTTTTTCGAAAAAAAACTATCAACTGTTGCTAAAAAAAGGGAGGAAACTGTCAATGTGTACTATTATATCATCTTCATAATTATAATTAGTCACCCGAGAGAGGAATGTTAACAACTTGAAGGAACTGAGTCATGCTCTTCTTTCTTTTTAGGATCATTTGTTAACTATGACCTTTTTTATTACAAATAAATGAGCTATTTAAATCCTTAACCTCTAATTGTATTTGTGATTAGATATTCATATATATAATATATAGTCCTTTTAATGTTATAATAAATATTTGGCGTATAAAACATCAGTTTTATGAACTTTAACCCACCCTGTTAGCAGTGTTCAAATGTACTTTTTATCTCATACCAATGTATTTAAATGTATTATGCTTAGTCTCTTCATCAAAATATGCCAACATATATTTTGTACAAAATAAAGTTATTGCAATGTTGGGAAATGCATTTAACAAAAACCAATAGAAAATCAAATTTTATTTCTTTCAAAATGAGGTTGGTAAATGTTTTTAAAAAAAACTCCGAAAAAAATCCCAAAAGAATGAAAAGTCTAAAGGTTATTTTTCCTATTAATTTTGAAGCAAATTCAAAAGCTTAATTCCTATATTTTTTTACGTTTAAGAAAAAAATCATATGTTTGTTTTATACATATCTACTAATTTGTTTTTTTAACTATGATATTAGAAAAAAGAATGTAATTAATCAATATTTAAAAATGATCACTAGATTTCTTGGTCGTTGTTAGCCAACAACAAATTATCATACGTACGTAGAAGAAAGTGGCCCAAATCATGCCAATGAAGTTGGTCACTATAGATATGTCACACGATGTAATATATAATACTCAACTAACAATTACTTAGTTGATTAAATAGAGCTTTTACTTTTATATGTACGCACGCCCTTTACACTAGTCGAAGTATGCTTCTCTGTTTCGTTTTATATAAATACATAGTATATTGTTTATCATATATGACAACAGAAGGATATTCAATACATAATCTAGTGAAACATTATATTATTTTAGTATATATGATCCAACACAAAAGTAGTTCATTTTACAAAAGTCAACTCGTTGTTTTATACAAAAAGTCCACTTCTAAATGTTTTTTTTGTTGTTGTAGATCATAAATATTCGACAAATGGGGCCAAGTTATGATTATAAAAGCTAGCCTAGGCCTTATTAATCACATCATCTCAAATTAAGTGACAAACTAACAATGGAGTCTCTATCATCACAAACACTAAACCAAGTCATAGATCCCACAACAATGGCTCTTCTCATCATTGTCTCTCTTATCATTCTAGTTTATCTCATCTCACGATGGCGTAAACCACTCTACCCTCCTGGTCCCAAGGGCCTTCCCATAATTGGCAACATGCTAATGATGGACCAACTCACACACCATGGTCTAGCCAAGCTAGCCGAAACATATGGTGGCTTGTTCCACCTACAAATGGGATCTCGTCACGTGTTTGCCATCACATCACCCGACGTGGCTCGACAAGTTCTCCAAGTCCAAGACATCAGCTTCTCCAACCGGCCGGTGACCATAGCCATAAACTACTTAACCTACGACCTAGCCGACATGGCCTTTGCTCCTTACGGACCCTTTTGGAGACAGATGAGGAAAGTGTGCGTCATGAAAGTGTTTAGCCGAAAACGAGCCGAGTCATGGGCCTCGGTCGGTGACGAAGTAAGCAACATGATCCGGTCTTTGTCTAGCAACGTCGGTAAGCCTGTGAATGTAGGAGAGCTCATTTTTACATTGACACGGAACATAACGTACCGAGCTGCGTTTGGTGCGGCCTGCGAGACGGAACAAGACGAGTTCATAAGGATCTTGCAAGAATTCTCAAAGCTATTTGGAGCATTCAACGTGGCAGATTTTATACCGTTCCTCGGCTGGTTCGATCTCCAAGGGATAAACAAGAGGCTCGTTAAGGCCCGTAACGATCTTGATGGGTTCATTGATGAAGTCATAGATGAGCATATGAAGAAGAGAGAGACTGTAAACGTTGATGAAGATACAGATATGGTGGATGATCTACTTGCGTTTTATAGCGAAGAAGAAAAGTTAGTAAGCGAGGATTCATCAGCTAATCGTAATAAGAACGCCGTCAAACTCACACGTGATAATATCAAAGCCCTCGTCATGGTAAGCCAAAACGTTAACCTTCTTTATTATATCTTTAACAGTTTTGATAGTTAAAATGGTAATAATTTAGTTTGTTACTTGAAGGATGTTATGTTTGGAGGAACGGAGACGATGGCGTCGGGGATCGAGTGGGCTTTGACGGAGCTCTTACGTAACCCAGACGAACTCAGACGGCTCCAACAAGAACTAGCCGAGGTCGTGGGTCTTGACCGGCGCGTAGAAGAGACGCACCTCGAGAAACTAACATTCCTAAAATGCACACTGAAAGAAACCATGAGGCTCCACCCACCGATCCCACTCATCCTCCACGAGGCCATTGAGGACACAAAGCTTCAAGACTTCTCTGTGCCTAAAGGCTCACGCTTGATGATCAACGCCTTCGCGATCGCGCGTGACCCGAAGTTGTGGGTTGACCCGGAAGCGTTTAAGCCTTCGAGGTTTATGGAACCGGGTATGCCCGATTTCATGGGAACTAACTTCGAGTTTATACCATTCGGGGCAGGTCGGAGATCGTGCCCGGGAATGCAGCTCGGGCTTTACGCGATGGAGGTTGCTGTAGCTAACATCATTCACTGCTTCACGTGGCAGTTGCCAGACGGAATGAAACCTAGTGAGCTCGACATGAGCGACGTCATGGGTCTTACCGCTCCTAGAGCCACCCGCTTGATCGCCGTGCCTAACACACGCCTCATCTGCCCTGATTAACCTTGACCATGGTGAGAGTTTTAGTGTTCTGTTCAGGATTAATGGTGCATAAGTTTTGTCTTCTCTGTTCAAATCTTGTTTTGTCTTCTTTTTTTTTAATTTAAATGTGCTTACCTTTATCACTTACGGGGATTTTGCTTCCTCAAAATGTAACTGTAAATAAATAAAATCATAAAATGAAGAGTTTTTAACTAACTACAAAGGTGCGATGAATGTTCAAATAGATAACCAGGGACAAAACCTAAAACCTTTATTATGTCAAGTGAGTTTCTCCGATGTTTTTTTGTGAAAGTGAAAGTCTTTATTACTATTTATACGCACCTGAGGAGAATGAGAGAAGAAAGGGACATGAATATGATTCAGACAGTCATCAGTGTTTATCTGGTCTCTGAATAAATGTTGGGTTTAGTTAGAGAGTGTTTCGAAAGGCCGGGTAAGAGTTGTCGAGTTCGAGTCTTTCCAGGATTTGCTGAGTTTTCCATAAGTAAGATGAGTGACCTTCCACCATATCGGTTACATCCACCTGCAATTTTAGAGGTAATGACGAAGCTGAAGCTCGTGGTCATTAGATTTTTAAGGAGAGAAAATTAGATAACTTACATCTTCGATCCCCGGGATACAAACCGGTTGAATTCCAGCTAATCCTTGAGACAACAGACTGCGGAAATTAAGAATGAGAAAAAAGTTTGGATTTGCAGGTGACATGGGAACTGGAAAAGAAAGTGACAATGGAAGGAAGATAAGTACCTGGCACGGAAAGCAACCCCGAGGGTCCAATCATTTGTGGCGTAAACGTTAATGAATCTTCCAGCCACCATCTGGTAACCGATAAAAAAACTCGTAAAGATGAAACAGAACACCAGATAACGTATTTGTTTCGTAGACTGTGACATCAAAATTGTACTCACTGTTCGTAAGGGAACTTATCAAGATCATTTATTACCTTTCTTACGTCTCGCCAGTTCTCGTTCTTGATTGAAATTGGTGCTCCAAGAAGAACAACTCTTTCCACAATTTCAGCTGTCGAGAAAAATGTGTTAAGACAAGACTCAATTCAAAACATAACATCATTTCTAAAGAAACAGAGATATTAGTTATACCGTTTTTCTCTGTCTCGGCCAGAGCCTGGAGGCCCTTGAAGACGACACGCGCACCAAGCGAAAAACCCACGAGAGTCACAGGTCTGAAATCCTCCGAAGTTTTCAAAAGAAAGAAAGAAAAAACAAAATATCAACATGCTGATGTAAAATTTTAATGGTATAACTACCTAACATAGAAAGGTAATGTAATGTATCCAATAATTGTTTATATGAAACTTTATACCTGTTTCCTTGTAACCCTTTTCGAAGTGCTTCAGCAAGAAGCCTTCCTGCTTTGTCTGACCTGTAGGAGGATAATACGACAATAATCGTCATAAACTTAGTTGCAATAATGGTTATATCATACTTATCATTTCCATTCACTAGATATTTTATTTTTACCTGTCAATGGCGATACTCCATTTACTATCTATGAAATCAGCAGCTACTAAGATTGTTGCCGGCCATACCATTGCTGCTAAGAGAGAGTTTAGTACTGTGTGCATGGCCCCTTGTCTCATCAACTCCATCGCAACTCCTGCAACAATTTCAAGTCGATGCCACTATTTATTCGCAGGGGAATAACAAGAAGATAGGTTTCCATGGCTACGCGTACGGGATGAAACTACATATATTACTTGAAGTAAGCCAGTCCTGAATTGCAGTGCTCACTGCAATAATATTCTTGGATTCCCATTGCACCGTGTACCTAAGAAACCAATATAGCAAACATATGAGTCTTACGAATTAGTAGAATCAGCCACAAAAATGTATAGAAGAACAACTCATGTTAATACCTTTCCAAGTTGCTAGTTAACCCTTCCCAGGGCTTTACGAAGTCTTCTTCCTTTAGAACAAAGCCAGCAACTAAGATCTCCACTGCTAATCGCTATTACATCAATAAAGAAATAAGAAGTCATCCTAAAAATCGAATAATGCCAAGCAAAGAAATTTCAAAACAAATACACAGAAATACTTTATTAATCCCACGCAAAAGTCCCATTGCAGTGATCTAGCAGCAGAAAGGAAATCAAAACTCACTCCTTGATTATGATTTTCTCCAATAGCTTTGAACTCAAACTCTTCAATGTCCCCAGTTCTCCTTGCCATTTTAGTCCCAGTGAGTCCCGCTCCAGCAGCTAATCATGAATACATTTAGAAGCAAAGCATAAGAAAAATCTGGTCCTTCGCAAAGAAGTAAGCATCGCTTTTATCCACCTTTTTATTTAAAGAAGCCAACACTGTGGTCTAATCTTTCTTTACCTCCAAAAGATGCTGCAACAGCAACAGAACCAGTAACACTTCCGGCAGCACTAGCAGCTGCAGCAAACCCGCTGGCTCCAATTACTGGAACTAGCGTGCCTAGTGTTGGTGCCAATGCACCAAACCCTGCAGCGATTGCTGGAGCAGCCAATCCTGTTTCATATAATATGTAGATCAAAACAAGTTTAAGCGTTGGCATTTTCTAAATCCAAACTCTTATAATTCCCAAAACGTGAGAATGGATATGAACAGTCAGAAGACACCGTACCACCAGTGATGGCCATCAAAGTACCCCCTGTTAAAGCAGCCGCTCCAACGATGCCTCCACGCTTCCATTTATCCCATTCACTATTTGGTGACAGAGACTCTTCTTCCTTATTTTCACTTGACTTTTGCAATGCCATAGCGGAGCATGCAGCCATTGTCTCAACTCCTTCCTAAGAAATACGAAATATGAGAATAGATTTTGAGCATAATCCAAATGCACAAAAATGAGGAACCCATGAGAGGAATTTAGAGCTTCTTATAGTTACTTCTCATACATGTCAATGTCCTTAGGTCCTAAATACCCCACAAGATAGATAAACCTATGAAGTTGCTATGTTATTTGGTAGCATAAACACACAAAATTTAGCTTAATTCGAAAGAAAGCAAACAAACCATTTTAATCCACTGAATGTCAAACCAAGTTGCAAGTAACCGCAGAGCAACATGGTGACGCGCGTCATAGCCTTTCCTACTCCTTGTACATTTCTCGTTCTTCTCATGTTTATCTGCCAAGCAAGCAGAAAGAAGCTCGTAAAGAACACTTATCTTCCTCTCATGGCTAAGCAATGTTACTTCCTCAACAGGTTTCCCATCTTCAACAATCTCAGGATTATGGCCTCCATCTTTAACAACATCCTCCCCATGACTCTCTGTTTTCTTATCCGCAGCACCAGATTGTGCCTCAGGAAGGGAATACTTCTCACGGCATTCGTTTTCGTATTCCCAATGTTTCTCCTTTTTAGCTTCCACAGATACAGAACCTTGCTGAATGCTTTGAACCATAGCTTCAGCAGCTTTAGCTAAGGCGGTCTCTTTCTCCACCATATCACTAGAACCGTCATCACCACGAGCATCTTCTGAGAGTAACTTGATGAGCTACAATAAACCCAAAATTAACAGACAATGGAGAAGAAGAGCTCGTCAATCCATCGGATCGAAGGAAGATACGGAGGGGAATTGGTCATACCGCACCGATGTGATGCTTAGCCGGAGAAGAAGCAGCTATTTCCTCGAGGCCATGCCAAGCTGAGGGATCAATCTGAAGACATCTGAAAGCGAATGACAGAGACAGCTCAAAATATATATAACATATATATACAGTACACGCAGACGCGTATTAACACATCCCTAACTCCATAACCTGTCCAGATGATTTCGTCGTGATAATATAAAACGAATACCGAAATAAAAGAAACCGGCGTCACTTCGGAGGGAATCACCTTAAAACGGGTCGGAGCAAGCCAGAAACCTCGTTAACCCAGAGATCCGCGTCCTCGGAGATCGAATCACCGCCGCTGATTGGTTCTCCGGTCTGGCGATTCTCAGACTCTCCGTCGTGAGCGGTAGCCGAGACCCCGAGTGGTTTTGTCTGACTGATCTGCGCTTGGTTAAGCGCGATCGCAAACAATGCGCTTGCCGCGTATCTCTGCGACGGCGTCAAATTCGACGTAACTTCCACCATCAAATCACAATATGTAATTCAATCGAACAACAAAATCCGAAATCGGAAAAACGACAGCAAAAAGTTTCTAAAGATCAAATGGAGAAGAGAGCGAGTTCGGAGCATTCCCAAATCTGTGTACTGATTCAAAGAAACGAAGCCGATTCTGAATCAAAGAAACTCGAGCCTACACTTGTCAGCAAAAGAAGCAATTCAAATAACCGAAGAAAAGAGTGATGAAACATTCAGAAAACAAAAGAAATGAAACGTTACATTATCATATAATATATATAGAATAGATGATGATTCCCTACAATGTTTTTGATTACATTCATGGACATTTTTTATAATTAACCTAAGTACACAAACAATGTAAAAATACAGAGGTTGGGTCTGTGCAAATCTTAACACAGGAGGACAACGTACAAAACCTAAATACTGAAAAACAATGGGTGCAGCCAAAAACATCACGAAGAAACATTTGATCATATATCTTCTTCATATGCACCACTCTTTTTTTCTCTCTGGTGATGGTGAAGATTCGCTCACTTATTTATGTTCTGTAATATATCAATCCTGCAAAAAAAGAGAGAAAAGAGGGCAGAGTCCACCATGGATCAGACAATCTGGCACATCTATGGTAACCTTTGCCCTGATTATGATTCTCTCTATTTGAACCGATACATGATCGACCCCACGTCTAAAAGTCCACGGCTTTGTTAGTTCGTAAATCGTTTGTCGAGCTCATGGAGTCACCTTTGCTTACATCAAGTGCTGGGCTATGCCCTTCGGCTGGACTGAAGCTATCATTAATGGAGTGGCGGATCAATTCTCCAGGACCACGGAATGTGGAAGTTGGAGATGGAAGACGTTTTTGGGACTCCATGGCTTCAACTTCAGCCAGAAGATCTGAGACTGACTCATCACATTCATCTGGTCCAGCCACAATGGGTTGCCAATCCGTGGTATTAGAAGCAAAGTTGAATTTGAAGGTCGGACTCAAGAGATCTAGGAAGTCGATTTCTTGATTGTCTGTGAAAGACACCAAACCGGAGTTTGAATCCCACACGTTTGAAGCACTGCTTGGAGTAGCAGCATTCCAGTTTTGCCCACATGACTGAACTGTAGCCTTGACTTGTTTCTCAGCACTGCCGCTAAGGCCAATATCGTTTTGATTGCAAGCGTTCTTTACTGCGTTTCCACCTGCATCTGTTTGACCAACGTTCCATCTTTCCTGTTGCGGCAGAGAGCAGTGTGAGTTTGAGTTTCCGGGAAATGTAGCCAGCGAAAGCGAACAGCTTATCGGGCTTTGTCCAAGCAAAGGACTTTCGACTTTCCTTTTGTTCCATAGAGAGACAGAACCCACAGTCTCCCTTTCACTAGAAAGAGTAAAATCTAGCACGTTGTGGCTAAAATTGTTTCCGTTTTTGTTGCTAGCATCGGAGCTCCTTGTGATGACACTGTTACTGCTAGAAATAACACTCTGGTCAGTGGACACTGAGTTGGGGCTAAAGTCAAGTACTCTACTCTCTAGTTTAGCAACAGCCACACTCCTGTTTTGATCCTTAGCTATAGTAGCTGTCTCTTCCAGCTTCGGGATAGAATGATTCTGAAGCGACCCTGTTTTATGGAACTGCCCATTTAATGCGTCGGTCAAAAGTATGGAGCTGCTCTGCTGTTCACTCAGCCTCCATATTCTCAGCTCAGGCGGGAAATGACCGCTCGAATTCCATTGTCTCAGGTTCACTAAGGAAAATGGTCCATGAATCTTCCCATCTGGATCTCCATATAACCATATCATACTCAATTCCAAGTCATCGATTGGCCTATTGGACAGAGCGGTACATGTTCCAGACTTTACAACGACATGGTTTCTGCTATCAGAACTGGAAGGTCTAACCTGAATATTGTGCACGTTCAATTGCTCTGACTCTCTTTCTTGATGTTGTTCAGATGTATTTGACCTATTGCAGCTTCTGCTCACATCGACCTGGAAGGACATAGTTTCAGTGACTCTCCTGGCTGATGTATCTGTAACCGGAGACCTTTCTTGATTGAGGAAGTGAGAATCAAGAAGCTTTAACATTTCCAAGTGAACCACTCGCTCCTTTCCGAACAATCTCATAAGCCTAGCATCACACACTATTTCTGAATTCTGAGGAGCGTTTTGTAGATTATTTCGTCTCACATACTCTAGCACGAGAGTTTGGATATCATACTTTGATAAGACGGTAATATCACCATTTTTCATATATCTCACAAAGTCCAAGAGCTCATCTGTTGCCCACGCAGCAGCACTGGCCAATGGTGGAAGTTTGTCACCTAAAGAACTGCTTGAATCCAAAGCAGAACCAAAATTACTCGTAGAAACAGCTTCCATTTTCCTTAATTTAGCACGACTTAATTTCATAACCCCAGGAGAATTGCCATCATCCTTTTCATGAAGCCGACTGGTAGTTCTTCTCTTAGAAGGAGTCGAAGCAGAAGATTTCCATGGATTTTTTGCTTTGGTAAGATCATCTAACGTTAAAGATAACTTTTCTTTAAGGGAAACCCAGTAAATCTTAAAAAGATACTCCCAGCTGCCCTGATCGTCAAAATCGACCTGAACCTGGAGAATGCACATGTAAAACAAGTAAATCATTTAGCTAGAAGACAAGCACATTGCAAAACGAAAGCGACATCGCAAGAAAAAGGCCTCAGGTTCTAAAATACTTCCGCGGGCTACTTTCCAGTTTGAGAAAGTACGAGAAAGCAACAAAAATGCTGACGGAATTTTGGTACCTTTTCTTTACTAGCTTCAGGTGCATTCTCAATAAGCATTATAGTCTTCATGCAGATTCCACAGAATCCTTTGTTTTCCCGTACGACTACGTACTCTGAGCTTCTAACGCATCTCTTGCAAACTGAATATGGACAAGTATAACACATGTAGAAAGAATCCTTTTGACAAGCCGTACATATGTGCCATCCTGAAAAGCCATCATCATCATCGTCACTAAAGCTATGGTCATCTTGAAGAACCTCAAGACCCAATATTTCGTAATGTATCATAAAATGCATTTAGCAGACAGAAAGCAGAAGAATTGAAGAAACTTACCACAATTCCATTTTGCTCTTGATCTGAAGAATGCTTCAGTACGCTTGACACAAGCTGGATGATACGCCTTTGGACATCCTCTGACAAATTAAGAAAATCCCCAATTAGTAAGAAGTACAAAATTTTCTATTTTCGAAGTCCACTTAAGCTAAATTTAGCAGGATTAAACTTCTCTCTAAGCTCAAACTCACTCACCTACGATCGCAGAGGACAAGACTACCTCCGTCGAAGCAAACGAAACAAACATCTTCGTCTTCTCTCCTCTTCCTCGACTGCTGCGACACCGCGGAACTCGGAGCTTTACCCAGTGTTCTCGGCGGACGACCGCGTCTAGTCGAGCGTCCGACGTTCTTCTTCTTCAAACAATCCGACTCTTCTTCAAGCTTAACATCCACATCTACCGAACCACAACAATCGAATCTCCCGAAACCCGGAGCTTCAATAAGCGGAGAAGAAGAAGAATCATCATCTTCATCATCTAATTTCACATCAGCGACGCATTGATCGACTCTCATGAGATCGATTTCCGGCATCGATTCCGTCAACGCACTTACGCTCTACTCGAGAAAAAAAAAGGCAAAATCACTTGAAGATCAAGAAAATAGGAAGATCTGAGGTTGAAACGAGGAAGGAGAAGTAGAAGATAAAAGAAAACCCTAATTCTAGGGTTACGAGAAATTGGGAATTGAAAAATCGTCGGAGGAGGAGGAGGTGGTCGTGGTGGTGGAGATGGTGGCGTGTAGGGAGAGAAGACACAGTGGGCACATGGAAAAATGGACTTACTCGGAACAAAGGTAGAGAGAGAAAGCTTTTAAGATGTGACAAGGCAGTGTTTGGCTGTCTCCTTTTTTTGACTTTCTAGAGAGAGAGAATGAGAAGAACAAAAAAAAGCTTTTTTTTTGTTAAATTAGTTTCTTTTTTTTTTAATGTATAAATAAACGCCGCTCATACGGCTGTTCCCACGTGGACAAAGTTGACGGTAGTGGGAGCCACGCGCGTCTTTTCCAATAAAATTAAAAAGAAAAATTAATTTTTATTTACATCGATTTAGTGCGTAGGCTTCGTGTCTTAAGCTAACACGGAAAGCTAAAAATGAACTTATTTATTTTTGTTTTTAAAAAAACAAATTAAAAAAAGTGGACCAAAGCGAAAATGAAATTGAACTACTTTTTTTTTTGTTCATGTCGTGGTCGTAGTTTTCTCCTGTGGGTCTTCTCTTCTCTACCTAACCATTCATCTTATCTTTTTTATTTTTTTGTTCTCTCAAAAAAAAAATATATATATTGTGTTAATATAATTAGTTGACAAAACAAAGTGGACGAAACGATTCAATACTTAAAAAAAGACTTTATTAAAGTTACAATGATTTCTAGAGGATAATGTTTTGTAACCAAGATCAACTTATATTTTAAGCGATTCTTTTTTTATATGGTAATATATTTAGTGTGTATATAATGAAAATTATTTCAAATAAAAATACAAATGTTGGGGGTTACTAACTAAAAAATCTTTCTCCACTAGTAACAAAACGACACTTACTAAAACATGATGAGTGTTAAAGAAACTCTATGAAGTGATTGAAGATAGACATAACTAATATTAATGCGTATTGGTCTCCAATCTAGGGTAAGCTTTTATTTTCTTTATTGGTTGTAAGCTTTACTTTTATATCTTTCGACATAAGACAAATTAATTTTCATGATAACAAAAAAAAATAAAAAAAGATCAAAAGTAATACGTACGTACAACCGACTAATCTTATGGTTGAATATGTCACGTAAAAATCTTTTTATGCTTCCTCTCAATATCAATATGTATGATATATAAATTTTTAGAAAAAAAAAATATTAGTAATTGGTAATCATATCTAATTCTTGATGACACATCCTTTAATCAGACTTTTTCTGATGAGATCAATCGACTGATCATAGATCGATGTGACATGAGCTATCTCATTAGAATGTCACTGTTAAATGTATTTATCAAATGTAATTATATGCTCACCCATGCATTGTAACGAAAAACAAATAAAAACTTTGACTTCGAATGATAGAAACCCAATGAATATTTAAATAGACCGAGATGAATTATATGTGGAAAGATCTTCATAAAATGATTATTTAAACATGAGAGATATTTTGTATTCTAAGTTTTTGATTATCCAAAATCGTTTAAAGGTTTATATTCGTAAAAAAATTATATTGAAAATAATATTTTAATTTAGAAATTCTATTTTACTAATTACAGAAAAAAGTTAATAAGTATTACTTTCAAACATAAAAATTAATGAAAAAAAATCTGAAATTAGTAATCATTTCCATTTCTCTAAATTTTGAGAAAAAAAAAGTTTGCGAGTTTAGGGGAAATATATATATTTGTTTTTGGGAAGAAAAAAAAATCGATCATTCGTGCAACAAGAATGAATTCAAATTCAACGGTCTTGCTTTTTATAATAAGACATATAAATAATGAGATCCTAACAACATAATTACTTATTTATTATTCGTCCGACATGGATTGACAAGAACCCACTCTATGATTATACGAAGTAGTTTATTTTATCATCACAGATTATACGAAATAATATAAACACAACAATGATGTATTTATAATTGTAGACCTAATTAATATTGACCTAAAAAAATAGTAAACTTTAAATATTTGTAAGTTTGATCACCAATACATACATTACAAGCCCACCTTTAACATGACAAACAAAAATGTTAAAAGAAAGGAATAACTCTGCTAAAATACACAAAACTATATAACATTGAGGCATGATGGTATCATCTACTTGTTAGAAGAATATAACATTGTTATAAGTTAATTAAACCTCGTTTTAACAGTGACATGTACATACAAAAACTGCATCCTTCTTGCTTGTGGCTTCAATAATTGCACAAAAAAAGAAATTACCTCAAATGTATCTACCGTGTGACTGCTTTAGGTTGACAATTTTTCATTCAAGTCTGGCTTGATTTGTAGATAAGACTAAAGTGTGTATACTGTAGTTTGTTTGAACCGAACCGAACCGTGACTTCTATGATGCAACTCTACGTAGAACTCCTAATAGATCCACGACATTCAGTCAACCACAGATCAATGTGTTCTACCATTTGTTGCCTCACTTTGTTTACAGCATCTGGTGTGCTACAATGATTTGATTTACCTGAAAACAAAGAAAGATCATTAACATTTTGTTGACTTTTTGAGACAAAAACACACGACTGCTTATACCTTCAATGACCATTGGGGCTTGAGGGCATCCTCTTAGATCAGTTCCATGACCACAGTTACGGCAGTTCATGATGTAAGAAGGCACTGTCACATTAACTTGTCAGAAAACGCACAAATTCGAGACAGAAGTTGAAGCTAACACGATATTGAAAGGGATGATAAGAGACTTTACATTCAGGAGATGAGGTCTGTTTTGAAGCATGGCGCCATGGATCTTGCAACCCATTAGTGAAAATGATTTTGGTTGCTGTAGATTTCCCAAAAACTTTTTAAGAATGTGCCAAGACTAAAATGAGCTTCGAGAAGGTTTTAATGTCACATACCCGCGATTCTATCGCCTCCATAGTACAGGTTTGTTGCATCAACTCCAGGATATATACCTTTCCCAAAGAGGCTCTTGCACAAATCCAAATGGTACCTAAAGAAGTAAGCAAGATAGTAAATAAAAATGTTGCGACTTTTGAAAAGTTGTTTATATGATAGTGATTCAATAATGTTAACTCTGTATTGATTTGCTGAGATCGAACGCTATCATTTGCAGGTGCCACCTGGAAATATGCTAGCTCTGTGCAAACTTGGAACCACCATAGCCGGTATGTATTATCTGCGGTAAGTACAGTGCTTCTCAGATGTTTCCGGCTATATGGTCTAACTCGTAGGCCCCAAACTCTCATGCAATGCTCTCTAACATACTGAGAATATGTTTCCTGCATTACAAACCCGATAGAAAGGTTATATAGTAAACACAAGATGTTTATTTCCTAGGCAATTTGCGGCATGGAGAGAGGGAGAGAAAAAACAGTGTGGGCTTACCACTAAATTAGTACCCTTCTTCTTTGCTTCAACAAGCGGGACACATAGTTTATCTGGATCTCCATATTGGAACTGCAAAATTTTGAAGAGCAAGTATCATTCATTGATCAAGAAAGACTAGGAAAGAACATGGAGAATGAAAACAATGAATATGGATAATTCATACCGCCATAACTGCTGCATCTGCAGTTAAGTATAAGAAATCGGCATCAACATCAAGCTGCAGATTTCAGAAACTTTTTATACTGAAACTGGGACTTTACTTCCATTTTATCTACCAGTTCCAAACAGAGCTAGAGGAAACTAAGAAAAAACAAAAGAAAAGAGAGAAAGAAAGAGACCTCGGTGGCATTAAACAGCGCTTTCACCCCCTTTCGGTTTACTTTAAGCCCTGATTCGAGGAGTTTATTAGTCTCCTGTAATGCAGCTTTGCATTCTGGACCAGCTGACTCACTTATCTGCTCATAGTGAACAAAAGAACGAATCAATATGAAGATCCAACACACATCAACGCTTCTACTTTCTAACCTTCAATCTTGCAAAGAACATTATTTAATTCTTCCATTCATACAAAACAATAACAATACTAAAAATTATGCTACCTGCTGATCAAATTCAGAGAATTCATAGACAGCATGAACAACTGCAGAACTAGCGAGGCTTCCACACGTCAAATGAGGGAACTTGAGCCGGAACCACGCACTTAAAGCTCCAGGATAAGAAATCCCAAAGAAAAACCAAGGGTTGTCATTACTACCACTACTTCTATTCAACTTAACATTCAAAGAATCCTGCATCCACAAATCCCTGCAGACATAGATGAAGATTCTCGAACATAATGATATGATTCCATGAAAGCAAAGCAAGCAACACTTGCCTGGTAATATTGACGGAAAGCAGCCAAATCGAAAAGGGCTTGTTTCGATGAAAGGTATCTCAGATTCTCTGTAGCTAATGAGTTAAACGGAGTGCTTTTTCCATAGTATCTATGTTCTAATGATACCACAACAGCTTCAAACTTCTTCGCTAACACCTAAATATATGTTTACAAAAACATCAATCTCAATTAGATCTTTCACACAAGGGTTCAGGTTAATAAAAACTTACACTTATATAATCCTTAGCTATGCCACTGCAAGGACCTTCACCGCAGACGATCAGAAAGACAGGACCATGTGGAACTCGAAAGTTGTCCAGATATTCATAGTATCTCTGTCTGAATTTGCGGTGATCCTAGGGGAAAAAACAAAATTTCTTGAATTTGGAGAAAATTACGAAATCTGTGCAATGAATCTGATAATCTTTTGAAAAAGATTCGAACTTTACGCAACGACAATTGAGATTTCGTAAATTCAGACAGATATTGGTGTAGAGAAGTTACATAAGGAGAGTAATGATCTAGGGTTTGATTAAACCAGAGCTCATCGGTAGTCAAGTAATAGTCGCTTTCTGAAACACCATGAGAGACACTCCCAGAATGTAATAAGGCATTCGAAAAGGACAAAATCGCAGTGACGGTGGTGATCAGAATAAAACTGAGACCCGACGACATTTTCCGGTGAAGTAAACCGATTTCCGGTCATCTTTTCTATTAGACTTTATTCAAACTTTGTCAACCGAAATGAGCGGAAGACCACTTTCTAAAGAAGGAATGAAATCGACGGCTGAAAACGATCTTTTAGTAATATCTGACGGCTACCATAGAATCTAATTAAGGAAAGTGAGATCCGTTGTCTTAGTGGAAGTGTGTGTTTAGTGTTGATAAACCAGGGGTTAGGTGCTCACCAAACAAAAAAAACCAGAGGTTAGGCTTTGGGTCTATAATGGGCTTTGTGAATCAAACATTAATGGATTTGGGTCTATAATGAGCTTTAAAATACCATGATTTGCCATCAAATCACCCTAGAAGAAAAACATATACAAAAATAAAATAAAATAAAAACACACACACAAAACGAGATTTGAGGGAGAAAAAAAAAACTGATAGATTGAAGACAAAGCTACATAATTAGTACTTTTTTTTTAACAGTTTCTATAATAAATTTGAATTGGGTTGATGTGTCGTAGGGATAAAAAGATAAAGAGCATCAAGTTGCAGTGTTACCCAATACATTCTGATTTAGGTCTGGATAAAAAGATGTTTGTATCATTTCATAATTATTAACCTTGTTTGTTTCAGGTTATTCGTGTTTTATAAAATATTTTCTTTTACAATTTCGTTTTTACATCTAATAATTGGTTGTTATATGACTACCAGTACTGAAATTAATCTCAACTGTTATAAAACCAAATTTGTAGCTGATTTTAATCTTTTAGACTGTTTTTACATCTTCAAAATTATTAATAAAATAAAACGACCCAACAAACAAAAAAAATCAAACATAAATTAGTTTAACAAAACAAAAATTAAAATCTTAGCGTAGTATACAAAGTTTAGTTTGTCAAAATTAGCAATTAACATTATTGGTACATCGAATAGATTTTGACACATTTAAAATTTTAGATAAAACAATTTTTTTATCTTAAAACGAAAAGAGAAAACAAGGAATTATATTGATAAAAAAATCAAGTATATTAATTAAAATGAAAAATAACTATAATCCAAATTAAAGCTCTGAAGTTAATAATTAGTATGATCATTGACCAACTAAAAATACAAAAATCATATCATCAATTTTTAAAAAGATATATGAATATCAAAACATTAAAAATTAAACTAAATGAAAAAATAAAATAAAAACTAAATATTTAGAAACATGTAAAATATTTACTGGAAAATAAATAAATATAAAAAAAATTGACAATATAAATATGTGTAATTATAAAACTTGTTTTGCGCAGTTAGTAATTAATATAATTACAACATGTAATAGTAAAATAATTATAGATCTTGACATATGTTAAGGAATACCATATATTTTTAAATATTAATAATTAAAAAAAAATCTATGTTAAAAATATGCATAATTTAAAATTGAAAAATCTACTAAAAATAGTATATAAGATTATAAAAAACAACTAAATCTAAAAAAGTGTAATAACTATATTTTTTAAATAATTTCACCAAAATAATTTTAATATAAAAAGTTATACATTATTTATAAATTTTGAAAAAAAAGAATATTTGATTTTGGCTTTATAATATATAATTTCTTGGTTGATTTTGCTTGTAGTTGGAACTGTTTATGATTTATCGATGACATGTTAAACTTTTTCCTCTCTTTCTTACATATTATTGCCCACTCTCTTATCACATATCATGATTAATCATCTTCTCTTTCTCTTCACGATTTCATTTTTGTTTATTGATTTTACTAATCATTCACACCACAATTTGGTGAAATATGTCAACCGTGTGCTCAATTTGATTACTATATTAGCAACAACAATAATGTTGATCATAGAATTCATATTGATCATAGAAAGAAACAAATATTTAAATTATTAATGTCAAAAAAATACCAAAACTAGATAAAATCTAAGAAGAAAAATCTTCGAACTTTCACTTGTACAAAAAAAATTTCCAAACAAAAAATTTGTTATATAAGCTATATAATTTTTTGGTAAATGCCTTAAATAGCAAAAAAAACCCTATTTTCTTACAAATTCTGAATGTTAGTCTGAGATTCAACTATAAGTTATTCCTGTTTTCAATTTTCAAGGAAAAATAACAATTGAAAAAAATGCATTCAAACTTTTTAGTTCCATAAAGGGGAAAAAAAAAAAAATATATATATATATATATATATATATATATATATATATCCCATCTCATAATTATTTTTAAAATTGTATGGATTAATTATTATGGTGAATCCCCTAATGGAGAGGAGTTGTTAAATTATTTCCGATCTTTTCTTGAATATCGTGAAACATTTAAAACTTCATAATAATTAATACACTCTTTAATGGGCTTCATAATCTCCTCGGTATACATCGAGATTGCATCAAAAAAATTTGACGACTGTTTTGCGGCTAAGTTACATTGCGAAGAATATGGAGGCAAATCTTCCTTCTTCTTTTTTGTCGGCACATGGCTCTTGGTTCGGTAAGAATGCAACTAGCAGTGTGGGGTGGATCTTGTAGCTTCACAATGGTGCAATTGATATTTAAGTCTCTAAGTAAATCGATTTGACATTTTGATGCTACAATTTTTTTTATACATGCAGTGTTTGGTGAGGCATAATTTTTTGAATTTGCTTTTGGATTTCATGTTTTTCCTTTACAAACACTTACGTACTATATTGGCTATACAGTAACATGTTTGATTAGTCATAATATATCCATTTGGTGGAGAAAAAAAAATCAAAAATTAAGTGTGAATAAATAAATAATTAGTTTCGTTGAATTTTTTTTAGAACAATAAAAGCAAGAAGAGAGTGACGTGAATGAATGAGGACATGGAGAAGGCCACGCGCAGTGGAGCGGTCCACACTCTCTTCTCACCTTTATATTCACCAAATCAGATCTCTCTTTCTCCTTAACTCGTCTTCTTCTTCGTCCCCTCTTCACTTCTTCTCTCTTTTTAATTCCTCACATGTATTCATCATTGAGTTTTTCTCACCATTGATCTTTCTAAGTTTTCCTTTTGTTTTCATCACTCCCTTAATCGAGTACAGCTTCCTATTGATAATACAAAAGATTTTTAAGGTAACCCTAATAACATATCAACAAAGGGATTTGAAGAACATATATATAGCCTCTACTTACACGTATGTGTTTTTTGTTTGTTTATTATTTGTGTTCTTTGGACTTTTGTGTAAGGGTTATTTGTAAATTGTAAGCATCCTTAGTTGATCTTTTCATCATATATCTTTTCTGTTGTCTGGTTACATATAGATTTCGGTGCATCTAAGATGTTTTAATCCATAGATCGAACGATGTTTTAATCCATACATCGAACGGTCAATCCTTTATTTAATCATTGAAACATGCATAACATCAATACCGTTAATTATTGGTTCTTATGAATCTATGTAGGTTTGGATCGCTTTGGTGTTTTCTTTGCGTGGAAAAAGCTTCCTTTTGATATAATGCTAGGGTTATCGCTTAGTATATTAATGATTATAAAATATGAATTTGTTAAATTATTTTTATTTTAAAAGAGTTTTTGAGAGAAACGCCGTTCTTGATGATCATTGCCTCCATTCACTACACTGTACAACAAGACAGCATCATTAGTACACTCTCCATGTCCGTTTCTTCTGATCTCATCATCTCCTTGAATTCTTCAACGTAAAACCTAAATTTCATACATGTAAATATCTTTTTTGTATATATGCATACATATATATATATGCATGCATGTATGCAAGTTGTAGATCATAAACCGCATGAGTCATGAGAAATATTTGATGATAATCAAGTGGAAATTCAATCACCACGAAACAAGCTTGATGATTATATCTCATAGCATTTTGTGAAGTATCTATCAAGTACTCTATAAATGATTTTGTTAAAGATACTACTCTATATATAAATGATAATTATATTTCTTCTAAAATTTTAATTTCTTTCTTCTTCGCCTTCTATCTATCTACTTTTAGCTTCAAAAAAAGTATTTTAGCTTCTACTTCTATTATAGGTCTAATACATCGGCTTCATTTATGATCTTGCGGGATCATAATCAAAAGTTATGTTCTTATGAACTAATGTACATACATACGTAAACAAAAGCATACTTTAGCACATGCATGTATATATATATATGTATTAAGGTTGTGATGTCTTTAATTTTGGTGGTGCAGAGACAATGGAGTCTAGTAGCGTTCCTCCGGGATTTAGGTTCCATCCGACGGACGAAGAGCTAGTCGGATACTATCTAAGGAAGAAAATCGCATCTCAAAAGATCGATCTAGATGTCATTAGAGACATCGATCTCTACAAAATTGAACCATGGGATCTACAAGGTTACTTACAAAACACCAAAAGATACTTCCATTTTTAAAAATTTGTGTATCTCATATATCATATTATTGTCATCATGTTAAGATATTTATGTAATACAATATCTATGATCTTAATTATGAGTTTACATTTTGTATATCACAGAGCGATGTCGAATCGGGTATGAGGAACAAAATGAATGGTACTTTTTTAGTCACAAGGACAAGAAATATCCAACTGGAACAAGGACTAATAGGGCGACTTTGGCTGGATTTTGGAAAGCCACGGGAAGAGACAAAGCTGTTTATGACAAAACAAAACTAATTGGGATGAGGAAAACACTTGTGTTCTACAAAGGACGTGCTCCTAATGGTCAGAAATCCGATTGGATCATGCATGAATATCGGCTCGAGTCAGATGAGAACGCACCGCCGCAGGTATTGTATTATGATTTAACATAAAGCATTGTCAATTTGATCGATCCACCTCATTAATCAAGATTGGTCATGATAATTTGTTCAGTTTGGCATTCATCTTTTCGCCTTTTTTTTTATAACCTCTTTTTATACAAACTTCCATGGGGGTGGTACTTGTGTTTCTACTTTAATGGGGACAAAACACTTTTGTTTTAATTAGGGCTTCTTGTCTCTTGAGCTCTTTTCTGAGACACATGTTAACTTTTAGGTGAAAGTCTAACACTTTTATGACATGTAGAATAATACACATATTCAATCAGGAGAACACAAAAAGTAAATGTCTCTACTAGACTCATATCAAAGTTCAATCTAGGGTCGATTTTTTTTTTGAAGTAGTTGCAGCAATTACAGTTTTTTTTCTACTAACCAAGAAAGAAAAAGTTCAAGATGTAAGAGTTTAAAACTTTGTCTCGTTCAAGTCAATTCTAAAATTTTTCAACCCTTAATTTTATATCCATCTTTAACATATAATGGTTAGCTAAATTTTTCCTCTCTAGAGATAGTACCCTATTCATTTTTTGTGAATGATAGTGTTTATGAATTATATATGTATGCTTTTTTTCTAATATCCTAAAGTCAATAAAGTTCAAAAGTGAAACTCTAATAGATTGCATGAGTATGTACCTATACATTTTACTAGCTTTCTTCCTTGCGGTCTCACGCTTTTCAAGCATGTCACTATGAGTGTCTCACTAAAATTAAAATGCCTTTCTCTCCTTCTTTTTGTTTGCATTGGCCTTATGGATTATATGGTTTTTTTATCAATTGTTTGGAACATCAAAACTACCAAATTTTCTAATTACAAGTCATGTCTTTTTATGATCACTGTGTTTATCTGTGTATTATAGGAAGAAGGGTGGGTGGTTTGTAGAGCATTTAAGAAAAGAGCCACAGGGCAAAGTAAGAATACGGAAACTTGGAGCTCAAGTTACTTCTACGATGAAGTCTTATCGAGTGGAGTTAACTCGGTTATAGACCCCACTGAGTACATATCTAATCGGCAACATGACATTTTTGGAAAAGGGTTGATGTGTAAGCAAGAACTTGAAGGAATGGTTGATGGTATAAACTATATGCAGTCTTATCATCAATTCATTCAGCTCCCTCAACTCCAAAGCCCTTCTCTCCCGGTGATGAAAAGGCCATCGAGCTCGATGTCTATATCATCAATGGACAACAATAATAACTACATAGCCTCATTGGAAGATGAAGCAAGCTTCGAGTCAGTAATAGGCATAGAGAATAAGAGGACGAAGAAGAAGAAGCAAGTAATGATGACGGGAGATTGGAGAGAGCTAGACAAGTTTGTTGCTTCCCAACTCATGAGCCACGAAGATCATGGAACTTCAGATCTAACTGGTCATCATATAAATCATGAAGATTTGGAGATGGACTCGTCGATGTTGCTGAATGAGATAGAAGAAGAGAACAGGTTCATTAGTGAGTTCTTGAATTCAAACAAAGATTACGATATTGGGATTCCCGTATTTAATGAATGAAACTATATAGATGTCATCTGAGATTTGTTGGTCCGTTTGTCTTATACAGTTATAACTCACATGCAAATATTAACCGTATTACGCCAATTAAAATATGTTTAAGAAAAGAATGATTTAGGGTACGTTGTGAATACGTACTATATATTTATTATATGCGAGTTTGAGTACCTTATGACGTTATGAATTGTAAAGAACCTTTGGGGTTTTAGTTATAGCTATAGGGATGATTATTAAAGGGGTAATTAATTAATAATCAAGAATAATAAGAAATGATATTTTTTTGTAAAAAAATAAAAGTGGGGCCAGGAAATGTCGAGCGTGCGGTGTGCACAACGGAGGTCCGTTAGGCATGCTTTGTCGTCCACAAAACACTTAACGAGACTTTGGGAGGAAGAGTCTTCCTTTTTTTTAATATAAAAGCAATTTATATAAAAAAAAGACTATGTTTTATTTTTCCTAAGGGAAAGAAGAGTCTTCCATTTTTTTTTCGCCTCAAAGATATTTATATTAAATATAAAATAAATTATAAAGCCTCTTAGACACCTAATTTTCAACCTAAAGAGTCTAAAGTACAGACTATGCATTTCCACAAAAGAATAGCCTTACAAGAACTGACAAGGAAGATAAAAGAGAAAACTACTAATTCATCTAAACTAAAGGGCGAAGATGGAAAATTGGTTAAAGATTCACCGAAATAAACGAAATTGCTAATCGAAGAAACCTAGCCCAACACCCGAGCAATCCAAGCTAAAAATAAGCAAGAGTCAAATCAATCTTTTAAAGCGGTAGAGACCCTAACACTAAACAAACTAAAAAAACGAAAGAAGAACCAGCCACATACCAAAAGAAGGAAAACGCCTTGAAAGATGGCTTGAGAACCTGAATGTTGACAGAGGAAATGAGCAAAAACGCCTTCAAAGATGGCCGGATTCTTCTTCTTTATATGTAATATAATTTTTAAACTTTATTCTATTTCATATGTGAATCATTTTTGCTCTTTACTCACTTGTGAGAGTTGCTATATATGTAACATGAACCTTCTTGTGAATTTAAGTTGACCCAACATACACATATAGTAGTGTACTTACTTCAAAGTTAAAACACACTATAAATTTTAAAAAAGAGTACGTATCTTTGCCAATGGAAACGTTTCCACCTTGTTTTCTTATGTTTTACTTCTAAAAAGAACGTAATTTAACTACGTTTCTATGAGTGTGATTTGGAATAATTGAGCACTTTTCTAATCAACCTAATGATTTATTATCTCCTTTTGTAACTTCCAAAGACTAAGTCTCATTGTTGTTTTCATCTCCAGACTGAAGATATCACAACAAACCAAGAAAAAAACAAAAAGATATAAAACATTCAGAAGTCACAAATTCGAGAAAAAAGACTAAGAGCAACTCCATCGATTTAGATACTATCAAAAATATCTTACAATTATAATACTAATATTATTGATATAATTAAAATTTATAATTAAATTTTAAATAATAAAAAGATTTGAGGCAATCATCAAACTACATATCAATCTACATGTGATTCTAATGGGGTTTTTAAAGTTTTTGTTTGAGATATGATATCTTTTCTCTTATTTATTTTTATGTTTTTTGATATTGTGATACTGTCAAAAAATTCACTGATAGAAATGGCTTAACTAGCTGGTTTCCACTTCTAGAGTCATAATATTATTAAATTTTGATTTTTAACAGATATAAGAAATTTAATTCTGTCAAAGATCACGGGTTTTATACATAAAATCACCACATAAAAGATTTTATGAAGATGATGATCCTTTTATTATTAACAAAATAATGTTGAAATGTATAATTTTACATTTATTGAAAAAAACATATACTAAGTAATTCAATATCACCAACAAAAAAAAGGTGTCTCCAATGTAAAAAACTTGATGAAAGAGACCACATTGATAAAGTGAAGTTAAAATGGTTTTATGTTGAAGTCACGTGAGAGGTTTGTAAATTGTCTATTTTTGTTTTCCAAGTACGTAGAACATGCCAGCCGTCTTAGCTCAGTGGTAGAGCGCGTGGCTTTTAATCCCGTGGCCGTCGGTTCAATACCCACAGACGGCGATTCTGCTTTAAATGTTTTGAAAAAATAAAAGACACCTTTTTTCCTGCTGAAATAATTTGAAATAATTATATAGTTAGGCCATTGGAAAGTTGGGCCTCACTATAAATAAGCATTAGGCCTTTTTCTTCCTTTCGATGCATCGTTTTAAAATATGTAACTAGCACAAGACAACAAAGGTTATTGCATTTATTATATTGTACATAGTTATTACACATCCGAAGACTCTTTACCCAGAAGCCCTAAAATTAAGAGATGCATCAAAAACCAAAAACAGAGTCATCCAATTTACAGAAAAAACAAACTTATTCTTCATATTCACATATAAACACCTTCTTCTCGGTGATCAAGAAGCGGAAGCTCTCAAGACCCTCTTCGAACCTGGAGATTTGATTGACTTAAGCTGTCTTGGCTTCTTCGTTGTCCTCTTCTTCTTCTTCTTCGCTATTTCTGGTTTGTTCATAGACACAGTCTTCTTCGACCTTCTTGAAGAAGACCGAGTCTCCATCTTCTTCTTCTGCTGCTGTCTCGTTGTTCTCGTGGTAGTCTCTGAGAGCTTGTATGAGGCTCTGATCTTCAAGAGCTTACCTTTAGCGACAGAGTTTTTAAGCTGTATAGAAAGTGTTTTACGAAAATTTTCAGGGAGTACGGATTTGTGTTTCTCCTCTATCTTCTTTGCTATAGCGTAAGGGCTCGACCCGTTCTTCTCTTTCAGATTCATCAAAGCCTCTTGTATCATCTTCATCAAAACCAGAGGCAAAACAAA
This sequence comes from Schrenkiella parvula, assembly GCA_000218505.1. NCBI lineage: Eukaryota > Viridiplantae > Streptophyta > Magnoliopsida > Brassicales > Brassicaceae > Schrenkiella > Schrenkiella parvula. The sequence goes on from CM001189.1 coordinate 14,778,596, forward strand.
AAAAAACATTAAAACAGAACTACAACTCTGTTTTTCGAAAAATCAAAATGAAAAGACTTGTTTTTTCTTAGATGATAGTACAGAAGATATTACAAAATGAAAAAAAATTCAAATATATAGAAAACAAAGAGAGACTTTACCTGAAAGTATGGAGGATGAGTGGCGGTTTTCGATTTTTGCGGCTTCTTTGATTTCTCTTTTGACGCCATTAGAGAAGGAAACAAGAACAAACTTACCAAACACAGAGGATTAGTTAGTGAGAGAAGAGAAAGATGATGAGTGCTTTTGTTTGTGTTTATCTGTTTACTTTATAAGCAATAGCTCTTAACAGTCGTAGTGTATATATAGCACAGAGAAAATGTAAACGTGTTTATATTTGATTGGTTATAAGTTTTGCCCAAGGATCTCTTACGTGTACTTTGATGAATCTTGAACGTACAGGTGGTGGGGTTGAATGTGTTTTGTGAATTGTGTGAGATTAAGCAAATTTGTGTTACGAGTGTGTTTTCTACAGGATACAAAGTCTCCATTTTGAAGCTGTTCTTGATTGGTTTTGACATATTTTAAGTTTCATATTATTAATGTCAGATATTGCAGACTGTGAAGCAAGTAAAACGAAATCAAAATTGGTTTCGATTTGGGTTTAGAATAAAAAACGATTACAACTAAACTAATTGCATCAGTTTCAATTCAACTTATATGGTTCTTAAACTTACCAATCGTCAAGTCCTTCACTTTGAATGAAGTTCTAGTGTCCTTCAATGGAAACACGATACAAACACAGACCAAAAGTTAATTCAAAAACACTTACACTGATGCAAAACATGAAGAGAAATTGGGGATAATGCAGAATAAGATGAACACTAAAAAGAATAGTGAATATGCTAATATCACACAAAATTTGTTCATAAAAGGCCAGTGTAGCATAGCTTTAGCAGCTCCCACTGATCCTGACTTCAACGCTTTAACTTGATTCCAAACCTTTTTTTGTTTATTATACAGCAATTGGTGTATCCTGCAGAAGCCACATAAAAATCAGCAATTGGACACTATTCACTATTGTGGTTGCATCAACTTATCTATCCCCCACAGTCAATATAAACTCGAAACTACTACTAGTTCTAGTACTTAGTCAGTTTTGCTTCTTTTATTTAGATATTATTAGTGTTTGATTTCTTTGGCCCCCTAAAAAAACCATGAGATGTGGATTGTTTTGATGACTCACCTTTGAAGCTATATTCGAGACGGCTAGATTGAACTTCTCTTTGGTTTTCGAGCTAGCAACCTGACCTACTCTCGCAACTTTGCTGAAAGCGCCACTAAACCAAGCAGCTCCAGCAGTCACGTACCTATTCCAAAGCAGAGTCCAAAACAAATAATACATCAGCTAAAACTCATCTTCCTCAATTCTCAGAAAAAAACAAAACATAGCAGTGATTAACAAATGACCTGCTTGATTTGACAGCTGAACCAGTGTCGTTTAACTTCTTTTCAGCTGCAAATATAGCCGCCATGGTTTTATCGGAAACCTGAAGCTTTTGATCAACAGATTTTACTTTCTCGTTAACCGCAGAAATGCCTACATTAAACTTCTCTGTAAGCCGGACTCTCTTGTCAAAAGACGAAACTTTGGCAGAAGCATTGGCTCTTAACTGGTGCAATTCATCAAAAGCCTTGGCTTTGTTCACAGCATCTTGTCCAAGAGCAGAACCTTTTGCCAGAACAGAAGCCATCACATCTTGTGCTTTGCTAACATACGCTCTACCATTGCCATCCGTGTTCTGCAATCAGAGTTTATCATCCCAAAAGTTAGTTTTTTCGTCAAGTTAAAAAAACGTCTTTCCGACATATAAGAAAGTGAGCATTTGTTCTTCTTTATCAAGAGCATCAAAGAACAACATTAACCTGGCGTACTGGTGCTGCAGGCATCGCGTTCTCTACCATTCTTACTTGCTGCAAGAACAGGAACTAAGACATCAATCACAGCACACACACTTTGAGGCCGAAAAAAAAGTTGAATTTGGAATAGAACACAAAACCTGCATCTCACGCCTAGGAACATAGTTTTCAGCTGGAGTTATTGTAACGATCTTGTCTACAATTGTAGCACCCTGCTTGACAAATGAAGAATTTGTTAGCATTTCAAGGGTTACACATATTTAACTAAAGACAAAGTTTTTACAAAATATAACTCTTTATACAAAGCCAAAGACATTATCTAGCACCTCAATGAAGATGCAATAGCAAATCACATACCGATAACAAGAGCGCGATTTCAAGGGCTTTTGGGTCACTAAACGTAACAAATGCGATTCTAGATTGCTCAGCTTCTCTGCACCCAACAATCCCACTTGAATTAGGTCTAACTTTATTTAAAGAAACCTCCAAACAAAAATCACGCTAACTTGAAATTACGCAAAGAAAAAAGAAGAACTGAAAGCTACTTTAGAATCTCGATGTGTTCTATGTCGCCGGAAAAGGAGAAAAACTCGTGAATCTCCCTCTCCGTCGCTAGATCTGAGACATTCTTCACTTGAACACTTCTCGTCTGCATCCCAAATTTCGAAGTGAGAATATCAATTTGGAGCTCAAGAAATCAAGAATTGAAAGATTTACATAGGTAAACTAAAACAAAGTATGAATCATCCACCATCACCTGCATTGTCGGCGGCGGAAGAATGGCGGAGAGAATATTATTTTTGCGGAAGAGAGAAGAAAAAGATTTGAACAGCCCACAGACGTCACTCTCTCCAGCTAAGCTATTATTATTATCTCTGCCTAAATGTTCTTTAAATAAACAAAATCATATAAAATATTCACTAAACTATTTTAATATTTCCCAAAAAAAAATACACCAATTATCGACGTTTTTTTTTTGGTCACTAATTGTTTTTTTATTTTAATATAGGACTCTATTTCTTCCTTAACGAAATGCATTATTAAAAGGAACAAAATTGTTTTTATAGGAAATTTTTTATTTTTTTAATCAGTGTTTAAGAAAGCAGGCTTGAGATATGTAACACAGAAGAAATGTGATTAATACAAGTCACTGTTGCAACAGGACTGTGTTATTACGAAGTTATAAGAAGAAATTGAGATACAGTTTCTGGTTTTATCATATGTTTTGGTTGCATCAAATCCAGAGAAAGAAGCAGAATCAAAACCACAATAGCAAAGCTTAATCTTGTTCTTTCATCTTCTATGTTCATTTTTGGTCAAGAAGAGAAGGAAAATAAAGCTGGCAACTTTTGATACATGAGGGGTCGTAGCATTGAAGGAGGAGATCAGATCAAGCTGTTCTCTTTATGATATGGACTCCACTGTCTGTATCCACAATGTCGCTTATATCTCCGACCTTGAGTGCGTAAGTCGCTTCCTCAAATGGTTTCTGCATTTGACCTCGACCAAAGGGACCTGACCATGGTTGTACAATCAACATGAGCACTTTCAGCATAAGATTTATGAGCAAAAAAGTATAGATGGAATACATAAAGAAGTAAACTTTAGAGTGGTGATGATGATCTAAACAGAAAGTAGTAAGATTTATGAGCAAGGAAGAAGCTTTAAATACTAATTGTCAGTGATGATCTAAGCATACATCCGTGAGATAACTGAGCACCATTCATCAACAAAGAAACTTTTTAGTTGAATTCATCAAGAAGTAAACTTTAGAGAGGTGATGATGATCTAAGCAGACATTAGTAAGATTTATGAGCAATGAAGAAACTTCAAATTCTAATTGTCAGTGATGATCTAAGCATACACCAGTGAGATAAATGAGCACCATTCATCAAAGAAGAAACTTTTAGATTGTTAACATTTGGTGATGATCTAAGCAGACTTTTAGTAAGATTCATGAGCACCGAATATAGATATATCAAGGGAGAGACTTTTAGATTCTGCCACCGGTGATGATCTAAGTAGTCATCATCAGTACGATTTACAAGTACCAATTTAGATTGAAAAAACATCATACTCTTAAACATTAGCGATGATCCAACTAAACAGTGGTAAGATTCATGAAAAAAGCAGACGTTATTAGTAAGCATTTCTGAGCTATATAGATACATCAAGCAAGAAACTATATACTCTAAACAATGATGATGATGATCTAAACAGACCAATCTCTGTTAATTATGAGCAATTTCACTACACAGAGATCCAGCAGAACCCAATTTCAAAAAATTGAAATCAATATTGCTTCTTCCTGCAAAAGATCCTTTCTAACATCTGTTTGAGACTATCTTTAACTTAATTTCTCCAGGATCTGACTAAAAGTACAATCATCTTAGACCTAAACTCGCTGATCTTCACTATCTTCACTATACATTTGATGAAATCGCATGCAACTAAAACCATGAACTTGAGACTTTGAGAAGAGAACAAACCTAGATCCCCGCCGCGTTTGGCGGAGCTACAGTCGGAAACGCGAGTCGCCACCTCCTCGAAGTTAGCTTTGCCGGAGACGATGTCTTCACGGATCGACTTGAGCTGTTCGACGGCTGCTTCTCTGGTAGTAGTCATAATGATCTTACCTTCTGGATCCTTCCACGACGCCTTCCTACGAGATCCTTGATGCTTAATCAGAATATGCGACGCCTTAACTTGGTCTCTCGACGCCATCTTGCTCTTCTTCCGGTGCTTGTTGTGGTGATGATCGTCTTTCTTCTCCTTTGATTTCTCCGACGATCGATCTATCGACGAGACCGAGTCTTTCTTCCTTTTCCGATCTGAATCTATCTTCGAAGATCTGGGGATTGAGATATCTCCAAATTAGAAGTTAGAGTTTGCGGCTCTCTTCTCTTTAGAAGCGTCTTTATATAACAACACAAAAGGTATTCTTTATGTAACAACACAAAAGGTCTTGTGAGCATTCGGATCCTGGGTTCGATGCGGTTCAACATATGTAGTTTAGGGTTTTTTAAATTTTAAAAACATAAATCTCATCTGGAATCAAATTTTATTTCAATTCGGTTTTTAAACTTTACTCGAATTCAGTTGAAGTTAGATTCGGAAAAAACTACATATATAGTGAATATTGTTTTGTGGTGGATTTGATGAACTCATTAAACGATTGATTTTATAATATGATTTTATACAGAATGTCGTTGTTGCAACTTGCAAATAGCTAGCACGAAGGTAGCAGTCGTCACCAAAAAAAAGTTGCTTTCCATTGTTTGATGATAATTTTTCTAAGATACTCCTCCAAAAAAAATTAAGCTAACTATTCGAAAACCGCTGTAAAAAACAGAATGGTAAAAATAACTATAATACTATGGTTATATGGAATCTATATGAATTTTAAAAAATGGTTGAATGGGATCAGTTCGTACTAATTTATTTATCTTTAATTTTTTGTATGTGGAATCAGAGAGATAGCAAAACTAATGAAATATGTGGCTAAAAAAAATTATAACGCATTGGTTAACCACATAAACTGTAAAAGACTATTAGATGCAAAGAATTCATACTAGCTTGTCCGTCTTTATTTTTTTCTCTGTAAAATCAAAAATATAACGAAAATAATAAAGTACTTTGTGTATTTTTGAAACTCTTTTATATAAATAAAAAATATAAGTTATTCATGTGGTTCAAATACTAGGAAAGATCATCATAAACATTAAAATCTGTTGTTTACCGTACATAAATTGCTCCCAACAAGGAATCAGTGTGTTGCGAAGTTAACATTTTGTTTATTTGTTAAAATGCATTCATTAATTAATAAGAAAAAAATACAATTCACAAATGGGCGAATGTTGGGCTAAGAACTCAACTCAATTTATTATCGTGTGAAGACTCGATTTTTTTGTCAGTCTTGGTAGAAAAAGTATATTCACCAAAAGTAGGATATAATTTAATTATTCATGGTAATTAAAGAGGTTGAAATCACCCGATATAGCAATCAATTGGTAACCATACCATAATAATGATACAATGAAAGTCATATATAACTCTGTTTACAAGGAAACAAAAAAAAAACTTATTCTATGTGAGAGATAACAAATATAATACAAAAAGACAAACATTCACCACTTAAGGGGCAAGAGCAAGACATAAACATTGTTGCGATAAGTATGCAACCAAGATTCCTCACCAAAAGAATGAACCCACAACTTACATTTTGAGATATCATCAATCGAAGCCAAGACGAAAAGAATCAGGCTACAATCACTCACTGCTTATATATATTAGATGTCTCTCAAGACTGGCCAACCTTTTCTTATGATCTCGTTTACTCTAGAGTCAATTTGTTTCTGGACTCTTGGTGGGCAGAGCTCTGCTGCATAACCGTTTAGCTTTGTGGCTAGAGCTGATCTCTCGAGCTCTTCTTCTGCCATGCTTCCTATTAGCTGAAGAAGCAACGGATGCTGTTTCAGCTCGAACTTCTGCAGATTCAAAGTCAGAGAATTCATTGGATTAAAAGCTTTTAACGAGTTGTTAAAACCGTGACCGAATATGGAAGTAGTAGAGACTTAAAGTTGAACCTGATGGTCAGGCTCTGCACGATAAAACGTTCCTAGCTGTTGAATTTGAGTAGTCACGATACTACTTCTTGATTTAAGCTGTTCCCTCTCTTTGCTTGTTGAAGCCAACCTCAACTCTTCTGTAGAATTAGTGAAAATACAGGATCTGTTCAAAAAGATTTGATCTTTAAGTTTTTTGCTAAACAATCAAAAGATTAGATAACTCAAAAGATTTACCCCAACACATGTATTTCTTCTTACCTGTACTGATTACCGACATCAGGACCTTGTCCAAATACTTGTCTGGAATCATGGCTAGACCAGAACACATCTAAGAGCTGACGATAACTCACTATCTTTGGATCATATTCAACCTGAATCACAAAACTTAATAAGAAAATCTTCTGTGAAAGTGTAATCGAGCAACACAAAGCCTAGAGGATCAGAAACTAAAAACCAGCTCATGAAACAGTTGTTTCTACAATGGTTATGTTCATCAGATGAGATGAACATAGAAAATTAAATCACATATACACAAAGATCACACACATTACCAAAACTTAGCAAAACAAGCTGGTTAGCTACAGATTTTGGATGTGCTCTTAGAGCATCGTCACATCCTCTACACTAGTTTGACTGTCCAAACGAATCTATTCAGTAGATCAAAACCAAATCGAACAACATGATTTAGAAGAAGGAAGCTCAATTCAAAGCAGGTTGCATTGAGATCAGCTAAGACTTTTCCCGGAGAAATCGAAACAATGAGAACCAACCTGTACAGACTCGGCGTGATCACCCAAGTTTCTATACTCCGGATTCGCCTTCATTCCGCCGGCGTAACCGGCCGTTGTTCGTACGACGCCATTGATACAACCGAACGCCGCCTCCGATCGCCAGAAGCTCCCAAGAGCGAAAACCGCCGATTTCAAGGGACGATCCGGAGAATCACCCACAGCATCCGAGATCTGACTCGATATCCTGATGCATACAGCCTTGTCGAGCAGAGAGATGCACAAGAAGAGGAAGACGAGATTCGCAAAAGAAATGAAAAAATGGTTTCTCTTCTCTGATAAAGCCATTACAGATTCCGTCTTCTCTATCAATCTCTCCGTCTCTATAGACACTTAAACCGCTCCGAACCAGGGAACGAATCTCTCCACATGAAACCTTGATGAGTCGCCCAAAGGTCACTCCAAGCTCCACCTCCATTAAAACTCATTAGCCACGCACAGCGAAGTCTTCAAGTCCCTCTGAACCATTCAGAAGGTTCATAAGTTTTTCTCTCACGCGCAAATGAAGCGCGTATAGCTCAGTACCCGTTAACTTTAAAATAGAGAGTCCAAAATACACAAATTCTTAAATTTTGGTTTGAGCTCGTCGTGGCGAATTTGCCAATGTCTTCAGCTTCCGCCGACACGAACGGTCTAGAAGAGACATCGTCGAAGAATAAGCCGGCGACAGAACCGACCTCGAATCTGCCATTTTTAGATGATTTGGTAGTGACTTGCTTAGCACGCGTCTTAAGATTGCACTATCCGGCTCTCTCACTCGTCTCCAAGAGTTTCCGCTCGCTCCTCTCTTCAACGGAGCTTTACCAGACCCAATCACACTTAAACTTCACTGGGGGCTATCTGTATGTGTGCTTACGGTTCCCTTTTGACCATAACCCTCGCTGGTTCACCCTCTGCTGGAAACCTGACAAAATCCTAACCAATCACACCAGTGAGAAGGAGGAGAAGAAGGAGATGAAGAAAGAGTCAAGTGGCAATCTTTCGGTTCCAATCTCGAGGATGAAGATTTGTATTGCTTATTTTGTGACAGTCTCTTTGATAAACTCGTTGATCTCAAACTCTTTCTGTATTGCTTATTTTTCTTTTTCTGTATTGACGTCTTCTTGTGGTGTTTCGCTTTCGTTTATATGCTACTATGATGAATGTTTTGTATCGTTTTCTTATAGGACTTTGTTTCACCTCTCAACATCTGCAGTATGGATCTCCTTTGGATTTCAGAAAATCTCTTTGTTGATCTTCTTCGAGGTCAATTTGGTAAAGGCATCAAAAGAGCTGGGATTCTTAAAAAGTAGGCATGAGTGGCTTCACTAGTATTAAGGAACATGGGACCTGGGAGCTCACGATCTTCAATACTTGTTTCTCACATGACATGGAAAGAGAGAAGGCCAGGAACGTACAATGTCACGCATCTGATGTCTCTCCCTCCGACATAATCACAGCTTGATTTGATCTTGTGTAAGACACAAATGCACCCCGATAAGTAGTACATGCTAGGTAAGTGACTTACATAATGTTCTTATTTTCAATAAAACAAGATTCACCAAGAGAAGAAGATAAAATGGTCAGATAAAATAAAAAGTTTTGAAATGAAAACTTGCAAATGCATAGTATAAAGCTTTGAAAAATGAAGACATTGACAAGGAATACAAAGATTATAACAAAATCTTGACATTTCAGAACACAAGGTCCAAAAGGAAACATAGCAAAATTAACTCCAAGAAACAAACAAACAAGTATATCTTTTTAAACCTACTCAGCCTTGGCGGCGAAAGCAGCAGCTTGACCTCTGATAGACTGAGACGACCAGTTCTCCTAGCAGCCAATAGACCAACCTTCTGCCGAGGTAAGTGCATCACGCCTAAACGTACTAGCATTATGGATGTGTTGATGGTTACCTCCTCTATGGGGATGCTACCACTGGATTCATAGCCAAACCAAGAATCTTAGGCCATGAGTTTCTCTTCACACTGTACTTGTGGTACGCGTTACCTGCATTGAGCATCAGCTTCTCGGTTCTTCCACCACCAGCAACTTGACCAGTCATGGTCCTATATCCACTCCGTACAATCCATTGAGTTCTCCAAAGCTGTGTGCGCATCAGTCCTTGTTGTGACTCCACAGGTTGACTTGTATTCAGGATCAACGACTGGTAAGTAACATACACCAACTCCATGGATGCAGTGGTTACAAATGCCAAGATATGAGCTTCTTAGAAGGCAAATGTTCAGGTTCGCAGAGAAGCTCTTGTTAACCATTCGTTTATTACTGAAACAAGAAAAGTCCTATCAATGTTACATATCTACCTGTAAGGATTTGATCAAATGAATATGCTCTTAGAGAAATTGTATTTAGCTTTTGAAGAGGCAATCAAATCAACCTCTTTTATTAACAACAACTTTCCATAGAGACACTAATAAGTGGCACTTGGCGAATTCTGGTTTCTGTAGACACAACTTATTGATTTTTCTATCTTCTTCCTTTGACAACTCTCACAATAGTAGACAAAACAAAACAAAAAATCTTATCTTGAAATTTGCCTAATCGGATCGATCTATAATGTCAATTTAGACTAAGAAAAGCATACACAAACTACAATCTGAGCACAAATCTAAGTGTACCTGCACAAGAGATGGAAGAAATTTCCCTGAAAAGTCAAAGTTTTACATTTTTTCTTTTGAAAGAAGAACTTTTGAAGTTACCATCACTTTCGCTCAAGCTCTCAAATTAACAAAATCTTAGTCTCTTTCATTTGTAAGAAAACCCAGCAAGAATATTGCATTAAGAAAACCTCAAAGTTTCTTCTTCCTTTGCATCGTGATTCGTGAAAGTTATCGTAATTTTGGTTAAAGAAGAAAGATGCGTAAGAAAATCTAAACACTAAACGAGGAGGCTACTTCTACATATCCCACATCGGTAAGCTAAAGAAGGTTGGTCATAAGCTTGACACTATAAAAAGGAAGCTGAGTAGTACAGAATCGATTCATCATCGTGAAAATGAAGAACAAATGTTCCATAAATCAAACGTTGTATACTAAAAGAAACTGTTTTCAAGATCAGTTTAATCATAGCATCGATATTCAAAAGCAGAATCTTTGGCAGAAATTGCTATACTCCAAAAATCCAATTTTTCACCAACAAGACTACAGATCTACATCAAACAATCAACAGATCTCAACAATTATGCAATCATTTCATAAATCTAATGATTAAAATGGAAAATGAACATATAAATATTCATATATTGGTTACTGAATTGCAGAAACAAACCTAGTAGTGTCGTTGTCAGGGTTGTGAGCAATAACGATTGCGTAATCGCCGGAAGCTCTAGCGAGCACACCACGATCACCGACGTGATGCTCAACGTTGCAGACGACAGCTCCTTCAGGAATAGCTCTAAGCGGGAGGACATTTCCGACGACGAGAGTAGCTTTCTTACCGCAGTACAAGAACTGGCCCGTGTACATACCTTCGGCGGCGACGAAGAGCTCCTTTTGCTTCTTGTAACGGAAAGGATGACGGAAAGAGACGCGAGCAAGCGGCGCACCACGGCCGGGATCGTGGATAATCTCCGTCACAACGCCCTTGAGGTATCCATTTCTCTCGCCGAAATCGAGGCTCCGGAACTTAGCCGGACCCTTGCGGTGGTGAGTGTGGGACTTGAAGACGGAACCAGCTCCCTTACGTTGAGCTCTGATGACACGACCCATGGAGAATGATGCTCGACGGCGAAGATTACAATTAGGGTTTGAGAGACCGAACTCGATAGTGAGAAAAAACCACCTTTTATTGTGCAACCTGAAGTCATTTAAACCCTAATGGGCTTTGATAAGATATCCATTTCGAATATGGGCTTAAAAGTTTTAAGAAAGTTGAAGCAAACATTGGGCCAATGACATTGTATTACATATATATTTTGAGTTTGTGAAGACGCTTATAAATATTTTTTTCAACTCACTATGTAAGATATTTGATAAATACATAGTTTGATATATAAAATATAAGAGAGAACAGTGATACACTTAATAGATTGGCAACTTTAATTCGTTGATGCATACAATACACTGAATTGCTATGGATTCGAATCTATGATGTCAACAAATTATCATAATTGATGCATATACACCAAAATAACAACAATATTTGGAGAAGATATATAATATACATTATATATATATATCGTCAACTTGTATATTTAATATACGTATACATATCATTGTCAAGGAGACAATGTATAAACTCAAAATCAACTAGACGCATGGGCAAGCTAGTGTTTGAGCAGACAATGTATTTTTTTGGTTATTTGTTTATATGAAATTGTGTTTAGTTTTCTAGTAATTATGGTATGGCAATGTCAAACCAGGCCAATATGATAGAAATGTGTTTTTGCCCTTTGTTGAATTAGACATATATAAACATTTTTATGATGAATTAATTATATAATTCATACTATTTCACCCCAAACTATTAAGTCTGTTAGTATATCTCATAAACTATATATTTAAATTAATTTCACATCTATAATTAAATATAGGAAATCAAGTTAATTTACTAAAATCATGTTTTGGTTGTTGTCGAGTAGGGTGAAATTATGTTAAATCGATTAGATTAAATATGGACTAAAATTAAATTAGGTAATCAATATTTTTAAAACACGATTTTGTAACTGAATTTGATTTTTTAGATTTAACTGGAGATACAGAATTAGTTTAAAATATATAATTTAGGAAGTTTACTAATAATTTTAATAATTTGGGGTGAAATAATAAGGTTGCTGGAAAGTTTTAATGAGTTTTTATAAAGTACAAGATTGAGAGAAAAAGTGATAGAGGGTCGAGACTATATTATACTGATTTATTATTTGAAATTGAACTGATTTATTATTTGAAATAGACAAATTTTTAGATATGAATGAAGGACATTAATGTGAGTAAATATGGTTTTGTATATGATAGTTTCGTGATCTATGTAACATGTTATCAAAATTTGAGGTGGAGAGTTTTAAATTCTTTTGGAGCATTGCACTTAAAGTGTTGGGATGCTTTAGCTATATAGAAGAAGAAAACTTTACTGGCTTCGCTTCGCCATATTACCAAATACTTACACAATTTCTTTCTTCATCAGAAAATCATAATGGGACATCAAGTTAAACGAATATATAATGCAATCATTTTTTTTTTGTAACTTAGTTAACCATCATAAATACGTATAGATACGAATAAAAGTGAAGGCAATGTGTTTGGTAGGACCATATTGATCCATCAAAAAAATCTGAGTCCTTTATTGATATACACATCTTTTGAAATATCACATCCCCACATTAGAAGTGTAGAAGTAAAATGAAATGAGACAAATACCCTAATTTACAGTCCGACAAATAAATTACTAAATATAGCAAAACAATAATTTTGTTATGAACCTTTTTTTAATAATTGAAACTTACAGTTAGTAAAGATAAAGTTAAGATCATGAAAAAGGTTTTTTAATTTAATTTATGTATGCTCCAATTATAATTAGTTTAATTTATTTTAACGGATACGAAAATTTGTTGGATGTAAAATGAAATGTTTTGAAATCTGACAAAATTATTAAAATTTATTAATATTATTTAAAGATATTCAAATTCGTAAAATGATCCGATCACGAATTTAATTATTATCTAAATTAATAAGAGTTTATATATTTTTTGTCAACAATATAAATAATTTACAAAAACTCTGATAACCAAATCTGTATAAACTATAAATGACGGTTAAACTCGAACATTTATGTTAGTTTGTCTTTTTTGTATTGTTTGCATGTGAAATTATAGAGATAATGAATATATTGAAAAACTATTTACATCTCTAAAACTTTAGTTTAGACATTTCTTTTGATACCGCAAAAAAAAACTAAACCCATCCCGAAGCCAAGAGCCCAAACCATAAAAAAAAACTTTTTTGATACTTTTAACTCTAATTTTTATCTTGATATGATACAAAACACAACAATGACACAGTGGTACAATAAATATGTCTTTATCCTTTTCTTCTATAGTTGGAGTGAACTCTAGAATTAAAGCTGATTATACAGTACTAAATTATAACAGGGGTTCGATCAACTTTTAGAAAATTTGAAATTTTGGGGATTAAAAATCATATAAAATTTTCTTGATTGATCATAACTGATTTATATAAGTTAAACTAGCTACTCTTCTCAAGATCACCGGTCAACATTTCACGTTGACTTGAGGGAAAAAAAAGTCTCCCACCCAAACCCCAACTGTTACAACTTTTAGTCTTAGAAAAAAAAAGAAAGAAACCAATTAGGTTGATGCCTAACACGAAGCTTGTTCCGTTTCTTTGTTTCTTGTTTTTGGATTTACGATTTTGTAGTTTCTTCCAAATAAAAGAGATTTCTTCTTCTGACCATCTCAAAAACAATCAATAATCAATCATCTTGTAGCTATTAAGTCAGCTGATTTTCTTGGAAATTTTATCTGAACATGGAGATGAGAGACTTGAAGAACACTTCATCACATGGTATGATTAGACCCATATTATGGTCAAAACCAAACTCTTCCTCAGCTAGTCGGAGCAACGTTTGAAACTCGGAGTGTTCGAGCCACGAGATGGGAACTATGTACCGACTTCGGTTCGGTCCAACGTAAACCGGAAAATGACCTTTAGGCACGTCTTGTGGAAGATTATCATCTTCTTGATTGTAGTAGCAACCATTGACGTTCTTCTTCTTCCCTAAACTTGAACATCTCTTTAAGATTTGCTTGATAGATGCTGCTTGAGACGACTTCTTTAATGCCATTATTTTATTTTAAAACTTTTTTTTCTGAAACTTTGGGTTTTGTTTGTAGAAATGTTATGGAGATTAGAGGTACATGGAGGAGTATTTATATGGACAGATGTGGAAGGCTAATAAATTTAAAGAGAAAATAATAATATATACAGTATATTACTATTCTTTAATAATTTTGTTAGTATAACTATAGATGATAACTATAGCAACAAAAAAAACTAGAAATGATAATTAATTGGGTATGATTACTTATGACGTTGGCTAAATAGTGACTCTATTATATGTATTACTAAATGAATCCTGAAACATAATTTACATGTATATATATTTGACCAAAAAGTATATAGATATGCATTAGAATAGATACACAAGACTATACTTTTCTAAATTTGTTAATTTAATTATAGTTTAAGTATTTATGACGTTGATATATAATCAGTGATGTATAATTAGACGTAAAACAATAAGGTCATATGTAAATATTATTTTACACGAAAACAACTGACAATTAGAAAGTCATGCACTGATTTGAATTGGGATAAACATCAATATGAAAACATACGTAAACACATATATTTTGGTAAAAAACATTTATAGATTAGTCCTAACTAGCTGATCGTACACAAAAGGATCAATGGATTTATATATATATCTCATAAATTAAAAGAAACCATTAAATTTATCATGTTTATCTTATAAAATATGATCATACATAGCCCTATTTCTCGGGGTCATATATATAAAGCCAAAGTTCCTGTTTGAATTCAAATTAGGACACCTAGATTCTCTGTTCTTGTGAAAGCAAAATCATGTGGGATGTAGGAGGCAAGGGCTAATAAACATTGAAGACAGAGGCAACAAGGACGAGAGAGATGCAATTAAAATTTGTGAAAGAATGTATACAAAAAAAATTGGGTAGGGACTATAACATTGCCCTACAATGTCTCCCTTTTGCCTTTACATACTTCGACACATTTTTACAAACAAGTGTTCATTGTGTTTCTCTTACCTCCAATATCATATAAATGAGATGAGACCATGGCCTGTTGTATAATCTTTAAACATTGTTGTATCCATGTACATAATTACGGATATGAAAGAGTATTGTAGGTTGTAACAAAAGTACGTACTTGCCAAGATACATATATAAGGGCCCTTATATCGTAAAACCCTTGCCCTTTGTTTTGCATATATACGTACACACGTGTATTTTTGCAGCATTTTTTCTTTTTAAAATTTTTTATTTTATTTTTGTTACTAATTTAATAATACGCATTCAATTGTATTTAAACCCAAACAGTAATACCGAATAACACTAATACAAACCGTTAAATTACAAATTTTGATTTTTTAAAATTATTTGCTACAATTAGACATTATTGAAACATACATAAACGCCTATTTCTCTCAATAAAAACATAATAAGGAAACATGTTGTCTTTTTCTTCTAAAAATGTCTTCTAGATCTAAGACAAAACTATAATATTTTGAAGTTACAATTTTAGATTTTGCAAAAATGACCAAAATTAAAAGTATCTTTCAGTTAACTGGTTTTCGTTATAAATGTATGTTAAGAAGCTTCTAAACAACAATCACTTAAAAACCCAAATTGTATTTTATTATGTAGGACCTTTGGATTGTTAGGCCCTTTTTTTTTATTGTAACAAACAGTAATAACTACAATTAATTTAATAATATATACGTATTCTGAATAGTCTTGACATGACAATCAATTAGTTCATCAATGGTTAGCGTAAAGGATTTATGTCCCCATGTGAGAATTAGAACAATGCTTTAGGCTTGAACCTAATCTTTTGTTTTATTATGAAATTCATCTTCGAAGTCGATGCCTTGTGTTCACGTACTTCTTCGCCGTTGTTAATGAACAATACAAATTAAATTCCTTCTTCTAATCATATCAATTCTTGGTGTGATATATAAAGAATAAAATTACAGAATAGCATTCCAAAATATAGAATAGTTTTGTAAAATACGATGATTATTATCAGTTTAGTCCAAAATTTTTTGGCTATCAAATAAAATTATGTATCGAATGTTATCACCATTCAATATATTTTTCTTTTTCAAAAATAATCGCATTATATATTTATGTGATTATTATAAACGTATGTGGATAAATTTGTTAAAAATATAATTAAATAACTGACTTTTTAAACGTTATTTTTTTACCATTACAGTTTTTTTTTTAATGTTTTCATGATGTTGTTGGACAATATGGTTAGATTGCTAATTTTTTAGCCTATTGGAATCGAAAAGTGATAGCAAATAATTAACTTTTAGTCAGGTATTATGTACAAAACAAATAGATAAAATCTTTAGAAGAAAGAAAAATAAAAAAGAATAAACAAGTTAGAAAGAAAAGTCAAAAGGATGAGTGGTGTAGGATCAAAGGGTGGACAGTGAGATGATGGTGGAACAAAGACACTTGGCTGACTATAATTGGGGCACTTGTTATGGTTGTAACTCGGAGACATTATCAATTCATTCTTCCTTGACATCAACCTAAAGACATTATCAATTCTTTCTTCTGTTTAAGATTTATCTTTTAGTACTCACAATTATTCTTTTTATTGTACAATTGGCATAAACTAATCTACACATTATTTGATTATGATTTAAAAATCTACCAAAAAATTCAATACGTAGTTCGAACAATTATCGATCTAATCTGAACTAAAACTGATATTCTATTTATTTAAAATAATATTTTTATATGCATATTATCTTTTTGTTTTTATTTACTTACTTTAGTGTCTAAACACATGCTACTCTAATCTAAACTAAAATCGTTATTATTTGAAATTGTTCGGCTAATTTGTTGAAATGAATAGCTAATCACTTTTTTATTGTACTTTAAAAATCTACAAAAGTTAATATGGTATCAGAATTCAAACAAATATCGATTTAATCCAAATCAAAATCGATATTCTATCTATATAAAAAAAATTGATTTATATTATAACTTTTTCATTTACTAACTTTAGTCTCTAAACACATGCTAATCTAAATGTGAACTGTAATCTATATTACTTGAAATTGGTTTCGCTAATTTGTTCAAATGAATAGTTAATTATGTATTTTAAAAAAGAATATCAGAAATTCATCTATAAACAATTGGTTTTGAGTTAAAAAGTTGTTGTATTAATAAGTTTTTATGTATTTTTTTATTTAGATGATGAAAAGTTGCAAAATACACCTATTTATGTTTTGGTCGATGGGTGTAAGATAACTCTTAAAAACAACAAAATACATATAAAAATGAGTTAGTCCGATTATTGTGTCTCAATGACATGTTCATAATATATCTGATCTGATGTTCTACATGTACCTCTCCAAATTTTAATAATTAAATTTGGCAAAAAAATGAATAAAAAAAGAAACAAGAACAAGACAAGGAAGGTATTAGAAAAAAAAGTAAGAGACAAGAGAAAGAAGAAGAAGCCTATAGTGTGAAGGGTCCATTGTCTTCAAATCATAAAACTCACCCATGTGGGTACTCTCCAAAAACCTAAAACGTTACCAGCAACACCAACTAAGCAAAGAGTGTCATTATACATAAGCAGACATATATTCTTCACCATCAAATATGAGCCACCAATTTGATTTTTTTTTTTCTTTTTCTTTGGATAACCAAAAGTGGGGAAGTTAATTTCCCATGTTCTATGGCCACAAAGAGCAACAATGATTTCGACATCTTTGTCTCTCTCTTTCGGTTTCCAAGTCACATGTGACTATTTTGAATTTTTGAGTTTCACTAAACAAGAGCCTGATAAATGTCATTGTCACAAAGTCCCTACCTATGAGAAGTGAATGTGTTTCTTCCAACATAGAAAGAGAAACTAACGAAATCAGCAAACGCCTAAAATCGACGCATCACCACATGTTCTATTGCATGAAAATGACAGTAGACGATCAAAAAGATGACTTACATATAGAAGAAAAGGAACCTGATTTCAAAAAAGTAATGCCCCGGGAAGAAATTATCCTCCTCACTTGCTTCTTCCACCGCCTTCTCTATGCAAGCAGCATGAAAGATGCAGAGCCTTACTATGTCAGACAACGTGATGTATCCAAACAAACCTGTGATGCCTATGGCTGAGACAAAACTTGTAAAAAAAAAGCTTGCAGGCAATGTATGACAAGAGAAGATTTGAGGGAGACACAAACAAGATGCGCTAAAGCATAAGCATTTTGTACTCTGTCCCGTACAACCGTAGTGACCATAAATGGTCTTTTCTTTACATGTTCTAACCGTTAGAAAAGGTGTCCATATATTAAGATCTCTCAGGTTTTTGCACCCCATTGACATAAATACGAAGTGTGTCGCACAAAAATTCCTAGCAAACTTCTCTCTGTTGTTAACATTCTCATAGCCAGAGGAAGACTATAGTTCTTCAGGTTGCCCAGCTACTATGATCAGCTGTCTTTGTAGCTTGGTAATATCAGCTTGTACCTATTACATAGTAAACATAGTCAGATAATAGGCCTTTCTAAAACAACGTAACCGTATCCTAAAAACCAAGACAAAACAAAAACAAGAGTACGCACAAACAATGGGAGAGGAGCACACACACTCTCTGAGTCTAATTACTATTTTAAGTTTGTGCAGAGGAAAATTTGGCTTCTCAATAAGTCAGGCTAGTCAAACTTATGAAGTAGTAAGCCTAAATAATGAAAGGTAAGTGAGCGCGGAAACCTTCTGACGAGCTGCCGTAAGTTTGAAAAGATCATCTGCTTCTGAGAACTTCAAAAACCAATGGCTCAGGGGATGATCCTTGGTGTCTCCTTTTTTCATCTCATGATAAGTATCAGCGAGCCCTGCAACATTACAGTGCGATCATTATCATGCCGCAGCAATAACTGTTGCTTTCACTAGAGACACCAGAACAAGAATGTACCTGGACGAGGCAGGTTGAATCCATCCGGGAGCTTGGAGACGTGAACAGCCGGGTGATTATGCACACGGACGAGGAAACTCTCGAAAGGGTCAGGGAAGACGATTTCATTGTAAAACTCAGCGACGACAGGTATGTTGGTAGACTGATGACCACTGTAAATCTCCGGGTTCAGCTTTAACATGTGAGACCTGGAAGAAGTTCAACAGATCCTAAGAGATATATTTCCATCAACTTTAAATCCATTGAAATTCACAATCACAAAGCGGAACTCACAACTCCAACTTCTTTTCACAAACATCGGTATGAAGGAAGATGGTGATATCGATTTTGAATTCTCCCCAACCACACTCAGACAATGTGAAAGGAGGTGAATCGACCACTCTAATAGGGTTCTTGAAACTTGGATGTAAATGGAAGATGACCTTCTTGATAACTACACCAAGATCCTCATTCGTAGCTCCACGTACATAGACAGTCCAGTTATGTGTTCGATATCTAGTTGATGAAATTTTATAGAATCAAACAAAATTCAAACATCTATAAAGATTGTAGTAACGTAACATTAACTCAGGGAGATAGAAACGATGAGATACAGAGATTAAAAAAAAAAAATCTCACTCTTTAGCTTTCTTTCCCCGAAAAAAAGCAATTGATCCACACACAATAGGAAGAGAAACTTCAACATCTTTGACCCTTATTCTCCGATTCTAAAAATCACAAAAAAATCAGAACCAGGAACGTATGATATCAAGCTTTCAAAGACGACATTTTTTTCCCGATGAAACAGTCTAAACAAAATGGGCAATGTCGGTTTTCATAGTTTCATGCAGAACACCAAAAATGTACAACTCCACTCACACGAACATATACCAAGTAAACGAAAGCATAAACCTAAAATCCTTCATCGACAGTGGCATTTTTAGGGTTATCGACAAAGAGAATACCTTATTTTCGTGATCATCAATGCCAAACCGTAGCTTCGCCGAAGAAGCAGGAGCTTCAGAGTCGACATCAGCATCCATGATTTACGAAGAAAATTTCTTAGAACGGCGAATCAGAACTTGTTGTTCTCTTTCTCCGATCGATTTCTCGCAAAGGAGGGAAAAAAATATTTTGGGGTTTTAGGACTTTACACAAGTCTACGTACGGAACAGAGCCACCGTATTTACACGTGGACGACAATGTTTGGCTTGTATTATTTGCCACGTCATGTACGATTTTGCCACGACGGCAAACTAAATCTAACTTCTTGCCGTCTGATACACAGACGTAAGAACTACCTGCCGTGTTTCCGAGGAAAAACAGTAGAAGATATAGGCTCTATAAGCCATGATAATTTACAGATGAAAGTTACAAGAATGTTTTTGTCCGAAGCAAAGAACAATGGAGTAAGAAGCCTTGCAACAATCTCGAAGATCTTTACTTCTGCGAAAGCATTGTCTCAAGAAGAGAAAAATAAACAATAAGAGATGAGCTAAAAAAACAATGCCAGCTGAAGATAGAAGCAAATGCAAATCAGATGTTTGATGCACTTAAAGCCATAACTTTGCATTGTTCATTCAAAGCTAGAAGCTGAGCTTCTTTCTTGTCAAGAAGCGCCGTCAACTTCACATTTTCTTCCATCAGTTTCTGAACTTCGACCTCCTTTTGCGCCTTCTCGCCCTCTAGTTGTGTCGTCTTAGTGACCAACCTGTTTCACCATTAACAAAATCGAAAATTGGAGACACAAATGTTTTCTGCCAAATAGTTGGGATGATAAGGTTTGTAGTGTTGATGAGTGTATAGAAGGAAAGATTTATGTTGTGAAAGAGTGATGAAAAAAAATGGTTGCATAGAGAAGATGTGAGACTGACCGTTCAAAGAGCTCTTCGATGGTCTTGAATTGTCTCTCGGACGAAAGAAGTGTTTCTCTAACATTAGTAAAAGTACTGACATAGGTTTTAAGCGATTCGAATTCTCTCTTCACACGACACAGCTCCTCTTCATTTTCCACAGCTTTTTCCCTCTGTCTCATTGTCTCTTCAACTAGATCCTCAATCCTTTCCCGCATTTCGTTCAGAACACTGTTAGTCCCATGAGCAAATCGTTCCATCTCTTCTAACTTTATGGACAAATTCTCGATTTGGACTGTCTTCCTACTAAGTTCTTCCTCTCCCAAAAGTACCATCTCCTTTTGAACAGCCGTCTCAGATTCTGCTGCTGTAACTCTCCTTACAAGAGACTCCAGCACATCAGTAACCATCTCTATGGATTGGAGCATCTCACTAGTATAAGCTCCATCTTCTATACCCAAGGAACCCCGGTGCCTTCTAACTTCAGTCAATGTATCTTCACAAGAAGATGAACCACCATCTTTCTCAAGAAAGTTTAATCCTTTCAGTTCCATCTGTTCCACACCGCATGACAAATGAGCTAGATCAGGGATGGCCAAGATTCTAGCTTTTGATTTCAAATAGCGCAACATTGTTGCAGTCGTTCTCACCCTACCCAAAAGAACACCTAACTCCTTCCTGGCATCTTCTTCCGAACCAAAGTCAAGGTATGCCTTAACATTCAAAAGCTCAGCTTCTAAACTATCTACCTGGAACCGACGAGATTCCAATTCACTCTTCCATATCTCGGTGGCTTCCCCGGTTAAAGACTCTTGTGCAGATATATTAGTACCTTCTTTACAAGCCATCCCCCAGCCTATTTTCCAGAACTAAAATGCAGCAGTCTTCAACCTGCAATAAGTTAGAAAGAAGCCACCTTTAAAATCTCGTTAAGGTCAGATCTAGCTTCTATTTCCTATAAGCAAAAGAATAGCGATCTGGGCGTAGCTCTCTCTTCCCAAAAGAGCAAAGAAACATATCAAAGATGCAGATCAAGACCAAACATTAGCCTCACGCTTCCTTTAAGTTAGGCAATATGTACATTCCAAGCAAAGATAACAGAGTTTAACTCTCAGCAAAACGGAGATCAGTGATTTTGATTGGCTGGTCAAACACAGGCACTAAAAGAGAAACCCTTTTTTTAACAGTTGAATTACCATCTTCAATCATCTAAAGCCATTGAAACGGTATGATACAGAGAACGCAGGTTTAAAAAAAAAACGAGAGAAGTGATCATTTCTGAAGAGAAACCGTATAAGCAATGATTAAATCAACTCAATCGTAGAGAAATCGAAATCGATCGGGAAAATCTTAAGAGAGTTTTGAAATGATTATACAAAAAAAGGATTCTCTTACAATTGGAGATCATAAGGTTGGAGATTTGCTCCGGCTGATTGATTCGAGGATTAGAGGCAAAAAGTTGATCTTCCGTCGAGGGTTTTCCGAAGAGAGCGGGTGAGATGGAAGGTAGAGACGAAGACAATTTTACAGGAGGAAATGGGAAAGGACCACCTGCTTTGCTTTCGTTGCTCCTCTACTTTAATTTCTTTTGATTTTTTTGCCTTTTTTTGTTGTTGTTTTACTTTTGTCTTTTAATACAAAACAAAAATAATACATGCATACGCAAATTATTGATCAGTTTCTATAAAAAAAATCATTGGAAAATCTTAAATAAAAAAATCAACTTTATAATGTAATAGTAATAGAGATATACATACTTTATAAACTTGAAGGTTTGATTGGTATTTTCGTTTGATGGTTACATAATTCCAACTTTTTTATATAATAAATATAAAATATATAAATTAATTCAGAATTTCAAAACATGAAAACATAATATATGCACAGAAGAAAATAAGAAAATATGAACACTCTGAACCAACTTGTATGTCTTTACAAAAATAAATCTATTAATGTTCTGACTTATACATATATCAAAAAATTTATTCTATTTTCAGTTCATTTAAAATATTTATTTTGTTTAGACTATTTTTTAATTCAAATAAATATAAACATAAACTAATAAACAAATATAAGATGAGATATTTCAATTATCTATTTGAAATTTAATATTTAAAAATTAATCAAAAAAAATATTTTGAAAATACTTAAAATTATTTAAATGATCTGAAATATATGTCTAAAAAATTGATTTTTCCTAAATTATTGAAATTTTAATAAGTGATATTAGCTATATCAAATTTCATGAAACTATTCTATTAACCGAATATTTTGTTCCGTTTTATCTGAATTATTTAGGATAATATTTTTCAATATTCGAGTTATCTATTTCCATCATTTTTCCATAATTTTTTTTGTCTAATTTCCAAAATGAACAATCCAATGAAAACCAAATATGGATCATTATTATTTTTTCTTTTAACTATTTGGTTATTGCTTACAGCTCTACATCAAGAGCAAATCTATTAAAAGTTTTCATAAAAGCCGGGAGAAATTCAGCAGAGATCTCTGCATTAAGCTAAAGGTACTCTATTGTTTTTGGTCTGAAGTTGATAGTTATTACATTTTGCAATCATTATTCATTTGTTCTCAAACCAAAAAATCTTCTCCCTTTATTCGTTTATCTTCACATATCCTTCGTAAAAATTGCAATAAGTTTGGTACCAAGTTTTTTCTTAAACTGAAACTGTATCGGATCTATAAAATTGAATTTTAGTTTGGTAGCAAGTTTTTTAAAAACCAAATAAACCGAGAAACCCAAAATAAATCTAAATTCGGACTAAACATTAGTAAATATAGAAACGGCATTCAAGATATTTATT
Source organism: Schrenkiella parvula (assembly GCA_000218505.1). NCBI lineage: Eukaryota > Viridiplantae > Streptophyta > Magnoliopsida > Brassicales > Brassicaceae > Schrenkiella > Schrenkiella parvula. The sequence continues at coordinate 14,802,213 of CM001189.1, forward strand.
TAACAAAAAAAAGAACTCTCACAAAAAAAAAAGTGTGGTCAAGCTCAGTGACGAGACGATGACGACGAAGCGACCGGACCTCCCAATCCCATTTTCTTACCCAAAAGTCCAAGCTGTTCCACCAACTCACCTCCGGTAAGAATCTCAGTGGCTCCATAAATAACGTTCTTAACGGTTAACTGTCTCTGAGTCAGCTCTTGCAAACTCCCATACTCAACATAGTTTCCTCCTCCAATCATGAACACCATTGCTTCTCTAAACGGTCCCTTCACATGGCTACCACCACCGGAGCTAGACTTTGGAGCTCTAGGGTCAAGCAAGAGGTAAGAATCGAACTCTGGATTCGGTTTTCCTTCTGTTAAAGCTTCAACAGTTCGAGTCACTGCCAATTGTTGATCACTAGATAACAGATTCTTGACCCCTGCGGTAACCGCGCTGATCGATTGCCCGTAAAGCTTCTCAGCCCAGTCTACAATGTTGCTTCTGCTTGCCGAGTTTGCTGAAGCTGCAAGAGATACGTTCAATGATTTGATCTTCTTCACGTACTGAAACGCACTTGTGTCAGCCTCGGCTTCGTTCAATGCTGCTTCCACGGATTCGACTTCAGATTGGTTTATTGTTTCTGTGGAGATCAAGTACATGATTGCAAACCGGAGCTTGTCCATCTTTGTACCTTTGCCTTTTAGAGCAGCCATAAGTTCAGCTCTGTCGATTCCGCCTCTCATCATCATGTCGCTCTCTTTCTTAGTGAAAGCGTCGATAGATCTCTCCTTGATCTGTCCTAAGAGCGCTGTTGCGATATTGGTGTGTTTGTCAATCACTTGCTTTCTCTCGGTTAATTCAGGGAGCGAGTTCACAGCGTTCATGAGATGTTTGGTGTTTCCAATCAAATCCGTCCCATCAAACTCAGCGCCGCTCCCCCCGCCGGTTCTCTTGTTAACCTCTTCGACATCTCTTTTGTACTTGTTCAACTGAGTTTCAATCTCCACAGCGACTTCTGGAAACTCCAGAGAACTGTTTGCTGACCAGAACGGGTCCGAACTATCAAGCTCAAACGATTTTGTTCCTCCTTTTTCTCCCTGCACATCCAATTTGTTGAGCTTTAAGCCTAGAACATCGTGGACAAGAGGCCGGTATCTGAAATCATGCTGAATCCCGACCGAGAGCTCAAAGTTCCTATCGAAAATGCACAAGAGCGGACGCTGAAACGAGCTCATGAAACCGCCGCCTTCAGTAAACAGATTGTTCTTGGACAAAAGATGATCCCTCAGTTTCTGATCCAACAAAGACGCCACCATCTCTGCGGGTCCACCACGAGGACACCGGATAACGGGAACCACACCAAGCGTTACCAAGACACAGAACAAACCATTGGCAACCCTTTCGATTATCGCCTCAATCTCTTTATCCCCGGCTGATGGATCATTCAGCTGAACATAGGTAGATTTCTGAGCCAGAGAGAACAAGTTATCTTCCAAAGTCACAAACTCCAGATACTGGTCATGCACCTTTGAGACTCTCTCAACGGAACCAGACTTGAGAGTCCCCGAAGCAAGGTCTTCGAGAAGCGGACGAGGAATTGAAGACACGAAATTCAGATGAAAGGTATCGTAGAGATAATTAGAAGCATCAGCTATGATCCTTTGGATGTTGGATTGAGTGGGTTGAACAAAGTACACAGCGGGAACATCAGGGACGGTTTTTCGATCTTTCTTCTCTACAAGGAAGTAGAGTGTAACTCCATGCTTACGCAGATCCTTGACACGGATCAATGGAGATAGAATGTTCCGACAGAACTCGTCGTAGATCAAGATCTTATAAACTTCCTCATTTGCATTTCCTTTCGGATTCAAGGGTTGGTTCAGATTCAGCATCCGGATTATACATTCTGCAACCGACAGATCAAAGATCCAACATTAACGAATATTCAAAGAAATCAATCGTTCTCTACATTTCCAGATTCCTAAGCACAAAATTTCAGCCTATCTATTCTACAGTGACAAGACAATATCAATAGATCGAGCAACAGAGAGACGAACCATCGCAGAAACTGAGATCGTTCTGAATTACAAAGAGAGAGAAATTACCAGTCTGTTTCTGGCGGAGATTGAGAGCCATGGAAGCTTGAAATCTGGTGGATTAGAAGAAAAAACACTTGTAAATTATGAGCTATTCGTCTCTGTATCGTCTTATCGCCTTTTGCAAAACTCAGATCGAGATTAGTGATTCCAGTGTTCTGAAAAAATCCAGGTAAACAATGAAAGCAGCAGATACCTGAGATCCAAATCCCAAATCGATCTAAAGAAACTTCAGAAACCCAAAATCACAGATGAGGACGACGAAAGAAGATTTCCGATCTAAGGAAACGAAATTTCGCCGTAGAAAACTAATGGGCCTAATGGGCCGAATGGGCTGAGTCAGTTTTACAAAAAAGTTGGCCCATACCATTAGCAGCTTTCTTCAACGCTGTTTCTTCTCCCTCCTCCCTGCGCGAAAAGGTGAAGCCCGGAGATTCGTCGCCGGAGACTGAAGTTTCCGGGAGCAGAAGCATAAGAAGAAGAAAAATTCAGAAGAAAATGGGATATGGAAGAGAAGGAGATTGGGCATGTTTAGGTTGCAGTAACAGAAATTACGCGTTTAGATCATTCTGCAACAGATGCAAGCAGCCTCGTCTTTTCATGGATAACAATACCTCTCCAAACTCTAAGTGGCTTCCTCGTATCGGAGATTGGATCTGCACTGGTTCGCTCTCTTTTTGCTTCTTCGTCTTCTTCTATCTCAACTCAAGTATTTGATTGCTTATACTCGTTGAAAAATTCAATTAGTGGGTATTAAGCTTCTCATATTGTTCTGTGTGTTCTAAAGCTTATCTAATGAATAGGATGTTACTGAGTCTTAAGTTCTGTGTTCAAATTTTCAACCTTTTTTCAAATGCCCTTTCCATTTGATGATCCATTAGATTAGAATTGTGGATTAGGCCTTTTCTTATAACTAGGTTGAGCTGTTTTTGTGTATTCTGTGGTATATGGAAATTGCTGGTGGGTGTGGTGTGCGTGCGTGCGTATCTTCTTCTTCGTGCTGCGTATTGCGGTTTGGGTGTGTGGTGTGATGTTGCAATAGGTTGCACTAACAACAATTATGCATCACGAGAAAAGTGCAAAAAATGCGGACAACCAAAGGAAGTAGCAGCATTGTCAGCACTTGCTATCCCTGGAGCTTCTCTTCAGACTCATCTAAATTACTTCACCCGTGGACCTGAGCCGATGGATCAACCTGGTTCCTTGCTCGCATTCTCTAACCCTGCAAATCAAGCTTCTGTTCTTAAAGAATGGAGGAGTGGCGACTGGATTTGCAGATGTGGGTTTCACAATTATTCCTCTCGTATACAGGTGAGGAAGTGGCTTCACAATACTAAACGGAGTTGCTAATTCCGGCTTCTTGTTCACTCGTTTCTTTTTCGTATGTTTCTGCAGTGCAAAAAGTGCAATGAAACAGCTCCACTAGGTATGGTTTTTTTGTAGTGTGAACACATGTCAATGCGGTGCAATGTTATGTAACATGGTGGTTATCTCTGATATTCCTTTGAAACAAATTATCATTCTGGGAAAGTTTTTTTGGGTTGCAGCACCTGGAACAAAGAGATTAGCGTCGGAAGTTTTGGCTCATGAATGGGATAGCAAAAGACTGAATCAAGGATTTGTAAGCATTAGTTGGAGCGGATAAAATCGATTTAGCACATCCAAGAAATATTCTAGTTGCATATCTTAGCTCTGTTTCTTCTGGCTCTTTGTGCAGACAAGCATGCAACCACAATCAGCTTTATATGCATCTTTACCTGGTATAACCTCAGGCATGATCTCAAATTGGCAACTTCCTCTCCCGTTTCTACAGCAGCATTTAACACCTGCTTTACTTGGAAAGGGGTACGGTTTTGATCTCTGGTCTCCATTGTTTTCTTCGTTTCCTAAACTTGGCTCGAGACATAATCTCTCTTGACGAACTTTTGCAACTTTCCTAATTCTTCATTTTGACTGATTACGTAGAGCAAAACAGTGGCGTGATGGAGACTGGATGTGCACAAATTGCAAGAATCACAATTATGCATCCCGATCAGAGTGCAATAGGTGAGTTCCTGCTAGTCTTTTTCAGTGAATGATGAAATCTCTTCTTGTTCTTCGCATTGAGTTAAGGGAAAAAATTCTTCTTTTTAATGTCAGGTGCAAGACTAAACGAGTTATCCTTGAGCAGGACATAACTCCAACACAATCTTGAAGAATCATGAAAAGTTTTCTTTAGTGTCATACGTAACACAGTACTGTATCTCAATCTCGTTTGATTTTTTCCGATTTGGCTACACATTACTCGAAACTAACTTAAATATAAGCCTCAAAATGTTTTGGAAACAGAGAAAGCTAAAAGCTTTTTAACCCTTTAAGATGTTTTTAGGATCAAGAGGCGGTGTATCGAGCTGATAAAGATTCAAAGCCGGTCCGACGAACCGGAAAACAATCCAACCTCCAATGACAATGTAGATTGAAGCGTAAGCCAGTTTGTTCAGCCAAAACAACAAACCTTTCTCTCCGACATAAAGCTCCAATGCTTTCTCATTCAACGTCATCTCTTCCCATGGCTTTTGAACACTTTTCTCTGCTTTTTTTCCGTTTTGCCCTCCTCCTCCTTCTCCTGAACCTTCTTCCCTCATTTTCCTCCTTGATCCTCTTTTGAATCTTATCTCCACTCCATCCAACGGCTGAGAGATCTTCCCATCGCCGCCGCCATTGTTGTTGCCACTGTTTGAGCAGTTTATCGAAAGAGATTGTCTTTTCTTACGATGCAACACGATCTGAGTTTGTGTGATTGAAGGGTAAGATTGTTGCTTCGGATTGATTATGGTTGGTTTAGCTGAATTGGGAGCTAAAAAGTGAAGAATCTTCATTTTTCTTGTTTTTAAGATTTTGGAGCTATAATGAAGCAAGAAACGATTTTGCAAAGATAAGCTCTTTTATCTTCAACCGTTTGAGATACTTATCCTTTGACCCACTTACTTTTCGACACGTAGCAACTGGAAATTTAATGGGCTTTTCAAAAACTAAAAGGCCCATCAGCTTTAGTTGGCGGGCCATGAATACCGAGACTACCCTTCATTGGTTTCTTGAATTACAAGTGTGCCTTAACGCTTGTACTTCAATTACAGAATCACACTGACAAAAGAACAAGATTCAAATCGTGGACTTAGAAGAAATTGTGTTCGTACAAGAAGAAGACGATTTAATTGTGAGATCGCATATCGAGCTAAAACAATGGAAGACGACGCTTTTCTCCGGCAGTACCAGCCGTCGGAACTCAAGATCGCTTCGGAGTTTTTGACGAATTGGCTCTCTTTCTTGTCTCGAGATCTTTGCAAAGACTGCGTCAACGCTCTCTCCGATCGAATTCGCTCCCTTGACCCAGGTAAGGATTCGACTGTTTGTTAAGCGGGGGAAAGTTTCTGATTTTCTTGGGAAATTGAAATTTTCTATATGGGAAACGGAGATTCTCTTTACTTGAGATAAGGTAGCTATGCGCGGACGAATCTGATTGAACATTAGGGTTTGATAATTGGAACAAATAGGAGGCAAGAGAGTAGCGTTACTTGTTGTTAGGAATCAATTATACTGTTTACCTACAACAGTGGTTCTAAATGGATAATTTAAGTTATCGGCTTTAGGTTTATCTAACGATGTGCTTAAGAGGAATCGTATTTCCTTGTGTAGAACATTGTAGTAACACAGACGAAGTTGATGGTGAGGGTAAAGCTGGTTCGGAATCAGACGGAAACAGTAACAATGTGGGTGAGGATCATGACGAGAAGTCTACTATCGAAAATGGCGGTGGCTGTGATAATCATTCATTAGGTAGTTGGAAGGAGAGCAAAATTGCATTTGGATCCTTGTCCGAAGTTCTTGGTAATGTACTGCCATCTCGACCAGCTGCTGCTAAAACGGCAAGCCCTCAAATGTCTTGGGCTGATATGAGTCAGGAAGATGAGTTCGAGGAAGAGGAGGAGGAGGAGGGGAGGGAATCAAATAGGAAAGATTTTGATGTGAGTCCGTTGATGAAGACTCCAGAGAAGCCTAAGCTATCAAGAGAGCAGAGGGAGAATCTCAGGCTGAGGCATGTGAAGAGAAAGAAAGACTTCATTTGCTTGGAGAGAGTTAAGGGAAAGCTCGTTAACGTAGTTGATGGGATTGAGTTGCACACTGGTATTTTTAGCGCAGTCGAGCAGAAAAGGATTGTTGATCAAGTGTATCAACTTCAAGAGAAGGGACGAAAAGGAGAACTTAGAGGTAGCTTCTTATTTCGTTCTGGAAGTTCTCTTTATCTTCTTAATCGACATATCTTGAATCTGAAACTTGTCTGTCTCTCTCTGTAGAACGTACATATACTGCTCCTCAGAAGTGGATGAGAGGCAAAGGTCGTGTGACTATTCAGTTTGGCTGTTGTTACAACTACGCAACAGTAAGTAAACACGTTCTTTGCCATTTCTTTTTATTTTTCTGTTTCGTTCTAACAAGAGGAGTGAAAAGTTTTTTCCTTCTTGTATATTGATAGGATAGAGCTGGAAACCCACCGGGTATCCTTCAACGTGAAGAAGTGGATCCATTACCTTCTCTTTTCAAAGTGATAATTAGAAGGTTGATTAAATGGCATGTATTGCCTCCAACTTGTGTGCCCGATAGCTGCATTGTAAATATCTATGATGAAGGTGATTGTATACCTCCTCACATCGACAACCACGACTTTCTCCGTCCCTTCTGCACCATCTCGTTCCTCAGTGAATGTGATATCCTCTTTGGCTCAAACCTTAAAGTAGAAGGTCCCGGTGAATTTGCGGGTTCATTCTCAATACCGCTTCCTGTGGGGTAAGTAAGCTCTTTGAGATTTACCAGTATCAAAACGTTTCGCCACTCCATGTCTTATAGTATATATAAGAAATCCATCAATTTTTGGGAATTTTTCAGGTCAGTTCTGGTATTAAATGGAAATGGAGCTGATGTGGCTAAGCACTGTGTACCTGCAGTTCCCACAAAAAGGTTATATATTGTTTGCATCCGTTTCTTCCACACCACATAACATCAAATTCTTTCTCATTTGGGTTTTTTTCTTCTCCGCGGTTGTTTTCAACAGGATATCAATCACGTTTAGGAAAATGGATGAGTCGAAACGACCGGTTTGGTTCACTCCAGAACCTGATTTGCAAGGTCTCGAGCCACTGCCATTGGAGCCGGGCCGCTCTGATACTGCTGCAAGTTCCTCGGGATCAAACAACCATACCAATACCAACAGAAGAGGACATGGACGTAGAGGAGGAGGAGGAGGCAACAATAATGATACGAGAGGTTACTATAATCCTGATAGAAGCAATCAACAGTATGACTCTGGAGAGTGGTCATCATCATCAAGCCAAAGAAGAGGAAGACCACGTCCTCCTAGTAGAACCTAAGGTTAAATACTACAACTTGATCTTAAGTTGAAAATTTATGGCATGTTCTTTAATTATAACCAATTTTTTCCACATTAAAAATAGATATGTACAACATAACGTCATTCAAACAATTATTATGTCCGGGTGTATTTGTTTTTCATTTTTCATTTTTTGACCGTATTTGTTAGTTTCTAAAATTGTGTAATGTATATTACTACAGTTTGATAAGTGTGAATTTGTTTTGTGGTTTGTTTTTCTTCCTTCTTGTCAAATTTTTCCAAGTGATGTGACTAAAGAATTTTGTTCTAACCAAAGCATATATATGTGGTAACGATAACTGATTTGACCAAGTAATCATTCCTCATCTATATATGTTTTTGTGAATATCGTTTCACTAAAACGTAAGTACAAGTTGCACACTATATACACTATAACCCCAAAATAAAATTAAAAAAACATTTACAAGTTGCACGATTGAAATGAAGAAAAGAGAGAACGACATAATGAAATAACACGTGGGTTTAGGGATCTAAGAGTCTCTTTTTTCTTAAAATCAATAGAAAGACAGAAGAAAAAAGCTTTGGCCTCTATCGAGAATGACACTTTATATCAATGAAAAGCGACGATGTGTTATATATGAGATATGGAATGATCTTCTCTCATCTCAAATCCCTATTTCTTTCTTTTTTTTAACATCATCATCATACCAATTCTCTACTTTCTAACAATATGTATCCTACCTTTTTTATTTATATGAATTAATTTTGTCTTTTAAAACTCATGCATCTAAGATCTAATGATTTTTTTTATATGAATTAATGCAACTTGGTATGTTTGATTGATCATCATATTTTAGAATAAAACAGCAGTCCTAAAATTTGGAATTGCTGGTCACATGTTGTAATGCAATATTTGTGACAATAACTTGTGTAAATGTTCTCACGGATTCTAAAAATATCTCTAAAGGTTTAATCTCGATGTAATACCGAAGAGATTACAAAAGGCACATAATAATGAAATTGAAATTGCTCATTAATTGGAATCAAAGATTTTGCTAAAATATCTGCTGCTTGATTATTGCCTCTTCTGGTCCATGTGAATAATACGTGCTGGAACTTTGAAGCCCAATACCGAATATCCCGTATCCAATTGTAGCATCCAAAGTTGAGTTTTGATCCATTAAGTATCAATACTAACTGTTGATTGTCTCCTTCAAACTCTATTTGTCGATATCCTCTTGTCCAAGCATGTTGCATTGCCATCAAAAGTGCCTGAAATTCACTCTGAAGTGCAGAACTTATCCTTGTTCCAATGCTTTGTCCAGCTCCCATATAGAATCCTTTATCATCTCGAAATAGCCAACCCGCTTTACCCGTTTGGTTGCTCGTGTTGAAAGAACCATCATAATTGCATTTAATCCAACCCAAACTTGGTTTCTTCCAACTTGTATTCATCCTCATCTCATTTACATCACCGTTTAAACTGCGCCCCTCTACTTTATCAATTGCCTCATGATTTATCCATTCAGTTGTATCTGCTCGAGCATTCTCTAAATTTTTACCCCATGATATTGATCTTTTCTGAAACATTAAAGCATTCCTACTTTTCCATAGTCGCCATAATATCCAGAGCATCAATTGTGATTGGTGTTCTGTAAGTAAGCTTGAGTTGAGCGAAAGACAGACCTTGAGTTTTGTTTCGAGTGATTCTTGAGAATCGTAGAGAGCATTGATATTAATTCCAGAAGCTCTCCATGTTGCTTGAGCGTATGCACAGTCAAAAAACACATGCTTCACAGTTCTGTAAAAATGGAGAAGAGGTTTGCTCTAATGGTTCTCTTTTTTTTTACTCCAAACAAAATTCCAAAAATATTTATTTTATTTAGTTATTAATATTGCAAATATAAAATCTTTAATAAAAATTATATGTATAAAAAATATAATTCTCATAGGTTATTATTCAGCTTCCAAAAATGAATCAGTTTTATTTAAAAATCAATGATATGTGTATGTAATAAAGGTACTTAACATTCATATATAAGAACTTTTAATATGGTGATTCTGCAATATCGTTTTATTGTTGACAAAAAAAACAATTAAGATCAATATTTTAACTCATTGCAATTTAAAAAAAATAAGCATGTTTTTGAACTTACATAATTTTCCTTGTTTGTTTTCAAAAACATGAACTCGAGTTTTATAACAACAAAACAAATTAGAATGAAAAAAAATATTATTATTGTTATTATATGTTGGGTTGATAGGGGAGAGAGAGAGAAGAGAGGGATGAGAAAATGATTACCCGTAAGAAAAGGAAACCAAAAAAGCAGCTTTGATGTGTTGTTGTTGATTTGGATAAAAGGGATGTGTGTGTGTGTGTGTGTGTGTGTGTGTGTAAACAGCTTTGTATGTGTTGTTGTTGTATTTGGTATAAAAGGAGTGTGTGTGTGTGTGTGTGTGTGTGTGTGTGTGTAATGGCCATACAACATATAAAAACACCTTTTGATATCATCCCATCACAAAGTATTGATCTGTTTTCTGTTGAATTGATCTTGACCATTTATCATTCCATATAACGACCCCTCATTTTATTTACAAAAATGAAATTAAATGGTTAATTTTTAACATTTTCTGAACGTTATGTATGCTCTTATGTACACATTCGATAAAAAAATTGTGAACGTTTTATATTTTTCAGTAGGGCAACCAATTTTTAAATGTTTTTAATGAATCCTTTGTTTTCTTTATAACCACCAAATTATGTTGTGTTTTTTGTTAAATAATTATTGTTTAGAAAATAAATATCTAAAGCAGTTTTATAAAAAAAATTAATAGCGTTTAATGGTTTGTTCTTTTTTAAAAAAACTTACCATTTACCATGTATATATTTAATAGATAAGTTTTTCTTTTTTTAGTATATAGCTTTGTAAGTCAGAACGGTTTATAAATATAAAATGAATTCATAGAATTTATATAAATAAAATAGAAAAGAGTTAGAATTTTTTTTTCTTGATTTAGATCACTATTTTCGTTTGCCCGTTCTTACACATACATATTTTTGATACAAAAATTACACAATAGGAATATTGGACAAATAGCAAACATATATATATATATGACAAAATAATATCATAATGCTTAAGAAAAGAAAATGGCGAGCAACTAGAAAATTCATTAGATTAATCTGTATTATAAACTTATTTAAAAAGTAAGTCAAAATTCAAAAAAGAAAACTAAGTATATTTTCTTAATAATGGATAAATTAAATCACTTTTCCTAATAAATTGCCAATTATTAATATATTTACAATTCTTTTTATGATATATAAAATGATATATAGAATATTTTTAAAATTTATTGTAGATTAATTATCTATTTCAAAACAAATTATGTTGCGCTATTTCTCAAAAATTATCTAGTCGTACAAAAAAACTTATTATTTCTTATTTTACAGTTATTTATGACTTAATTATAATTGCTATTATTTTATGATTACGTGTTATTAGCAATTAGAATCTTAACCTATGATTTCAAATTTGTTAAATTCTGATAAATGCTCATAAAACAAATATTTTTTATCCAAAAGAACATAATAGAAGGGTAAGGTTTATATTTTTTATGTGGGATTTATAGCTTGTTAATTTTTACTTTTTATAATAGAAAATCTAAATTTGTATACGTGCGATAATTAATTAAGTAAGTTTAGAAAAAAAAAAGTTCAAGGAATTGAAGGGATTCATAATATAATATGAATTTAGGGATACTTTATTAATTCTTCTTGATTTAGAAAACCCTTTCCAATCAAATTAATCATTATGAAGTGAAAATAAAATCTCTCTCCTCACATTTTCATCTTTACCTCAGTCGAAGGCAATGATCACTCTTCTCTAACTTTCTAGGAAACTAACACTTTGCTTTTTCTTTCACTCTTCTTTTATCCTATTCCTTCTTAGAAAAAATGTGCATGCACTACAATATAATAATCATAGTTATAATAACCCTTTTTCCTAAAATATGTAAAACAAAATCTGTCTTTCAAATAATTGATTTTCAAATATTTAGTACTTCCATAAAAACGTACTTTATTAAATTTTGCTTAACTATGTTTTTTGGCTTAACAAACTTTTTTTAGTTCAGTGAATATATTATTTTAAAATTTATAACATTGATACATAGATAACACAAAAATCGAAAAACTACAGAAAAAGACTACAATAACAATAAAACAAATAACGGAAAAAACACAACAAAATAAAACATACGCAAAAACTTAATTAATAAAAGGACGATGAAGAAACACCGATTCCAAACCGTGAAACTCAAATATTCGCATGATTGTCGCAGTTTCTATCCCGACCCGAAACCAGCCCTAAAACCTCAGTAGAAGAAGCAACTACCGCTTTTCTGAAGACTAACAAGAAAATAGAATCGGTGTAATGAAACCAAAATATACCCGGCGGCATGGGAGCTTAACAAACTTAACCAGTGTTAAATTACTAGTTTCGTGTATATTAGATGCAGAAAAGCACTAGTGTTAGTGGTGGATATATTTTTAGAAAAAAGGGGATTTTTACTGTTAAACAATTATGTAGAATTGATAGAAAATTATACTATTATGTAAATTATATATATCACGAGGGAACTAGGGAACGTCATGTGCCTTGAATATTCTATACAATTTTCTCAAATCCGTATAATCAATAAAGGGTAAAGAGAGACAGTGAGAGAGCGATAATAAATAGTCTCAACCACCAATGTAATTGGTGCAGTTGTGGGTGAAAGGTACTTCTCTATCCAAAATAAGAAGCTTATAACAAGAGACATAACCTGTTTATATGATGTAATATTCCAAGTTTGAAACTATATTGTAAAGCTTTTAATACAATATATCATATGTATGCATGAAAAAGCATGTCATCATTGATTCATCCATATGTAGTACAGTGTGTGTGTTTGAATGAAGATAGATGATGATGAAGATGTGTTTGTGTGTTGATGATGATGATGATGAACTAACTAATTCTCATGAATTCACTTCATTTATTGCTTGCATTGCATTTACGTTATCGAAGAGCGTGCTCTTTCTTCGACAGTGAAATTCCTTCTGCACCACTCTCTCCACTCTTTTTTATATTTTATTTTTAATTAATAACATTCATTCTCTCTATTATTTTTTAGCTCTTCTTGCTGTTATTATATATATCCGATCATGAGTTCTATAGAATCATGTTATTGACGCATAAAAACACAAATGTGATATATTAAATTAGTTCATGTTTAGCAAACCCTTTAGCGAAAAAAATTAATTCAAAACGAAGAAAAGTAAATTAAAGCAATTAAGTTAAACTATAAATATTTAAGATAAATAATGAATGATAATTCTTTGTCAAAATGATTTTTTAATATTTATGAAATATGAGGAAACAAACTCCACTTAGTATATGAGCGGAAATGTCATCTAGGTTTTCACGTATATATGTTCATATAATAGGTTTAAGTTCATATAATATGTAATTTTAATTACTTTTTGTATTTTAAACATAGTTATATACAAAAAGAGATATAATTAATATTAATTTACATCTAAGCATGTTTTTTACCTTAGACTGTAAATAACATATATATTAAATTTGCATAATACATTTAAAATGCGTGATAAGCAAGTTTGAAAATCAATATATATATATATATATTGGTACGGGTGACCACACTAACTATGGTACGTCGAACTAATTAAAAATTGAATAAATGCACTATATATAAACAGTGTAACGTAAGGTGTAAATAGCGAATAACATATGACAGACTGAATATAAAGCTCGGATCGTAGAGGGGACCATGCTGTTCCAAACCCTATATTTCTTCCCATTAATTTCGGGGAAATCAAAAAAATTATTTCTCTTAAAACAAAAATTATTACGAATGTTTTCATGAAATTAGGGCAAAAGTACAAACAAAAACTAATGATGCCCTAATGAAAATGAAATCTCTGCAAGTGGTTTTTAGGGGCCACGTAGACATTAGTTACAAAAGCTCTCTGAGTCTTTAGCCCTCCTGCCTCTTCAACAGCACTTTACGACAATGACAAAGATCGTGATGCGCAATTTAAGATCCTCTGTCTCTCACTGCATGCTCCTTACCGTACGCACTCATAGGAGTTTAGAAATCAAAGGGCCTATAGACAGAGTATACTATACTTATTAATACTATATATATGTTCATTCATCTAGTTGCTTATGTAAATATATACACTGCAATATATAACAAGACGTTCTTACATTCGTTTTCTTTTCACTTATTTTTTTGTCGACATGATATTCACAATACATAGTTAGTAACTTAGTATATTTCGTTGTAGTGTCCGATTATTTGTAAGAAAGTTCATCAGAAGCCGTATAAAACTCGTTTAACTGGCTGATAAAATATGTTTGTAATAGGTATTTTCTAAGAGATTCATGAGATTAGGTGTTTTATGAGTTCAAACAACAACAACAAAAGGAGTCGAGTTTTGGATAAAACCGGTTTTATGTACGATCAGTTGGTTTAGTTAGGGCTACTCTCTAAGAGATTCCAAGACTGCAATCTACAATTTGCTTTTTCCAAATAATAGTTACAATAACTGGTTTGTAAAAGTTTGATTGTTCATGGTATTTCTTTGCACGTTATGTATTATTATTGTTCATGAATCCGAGAAATCATGGGAGTCTACATAAACAACTATACTATGTAGTAGCCTAGCAACTTTGGTGATCCGATTTCTAAATATTTAGTTTATTTTAACAAATTCTAATCGACCGTATCTTTATTAGACTTTAGACCCGTTTCCCGTAAAACTTTTAGCTCCTAAGAAAATCGAATTCGTAAAAGTCTCTATGTATCTTATTTATAAATGGCTATTACGTAGAACAATAAGGTCGTATGAAAGTTAGGTATTGTTTCTTTTCAATTGAAAATGTCATGTTCATTAACCAACAACCTATATTAAAACAAAACCCTTCAAACTTTTGTAACTAAAAAAATAAAAAATTAATTCGAGCATACCACAACATTCTTTTCAACCAGTTAACTAAATAATACTCAAACATTTTCATAACAACATCAGTCACATTATATAATTTAATTCAAAAGAGGAACAGTACATAAATATGTAGTCATATTATGTCTATTGATATCTTAGATATCTTTTACATATTGTACCAAAAAACAACTATATTTTTTATAATGATGACTTTGCTAATTGTTCCCAATGGTTGTCATTATAGCGTACATCCGATTATTACATTTAATCCAACTTTTATATTTCGTGGTATTGCGATTAAAATAACATGATGTTGAACTTAAAGAGAATCTATTGTTTTACATAAAATATAACCATTAGTTTCTTGTAATACTTAATCTTTCTTACATTTGAACCTGAAAAACAAAAAAAAGTCTTCTTCTTCTTCTTCACACGTACGTAGAACTTCTTACTACTTAATATATATGGAAGGAATAACTTTAATTTTGTGTGACACGATCAAACTTAAACAGTAGAGAAAAAGGAACTATAAAAAATTATTCACTTTTATCATTCTTTCTCCTAAAAACAAAAACAAAAATTTCTTTCATCGTAGGATAATTTTTCTTGATATAATTTTGTTTTTAATTGTGTTGTGTGTATGGGTAAAATATCTCTCATACGTAGACAGATACATAACAATTAAAGCTGGTGAAGTAATAATTAGAAAGAGGCAGAGAAATTGAAAAAAAAAAAGGAGTTTGTTTTTTCGTCTAAGTAAATACCGATGATGCCCTCACCTTTCTAATTCCCTCATTTGTCCCTTTCCTTTTTCATGTTTATTTCTAACTTCTCTGTCCCTTTCAATCCTTCTCCACCAGATATCCTCTGATTCGATCCCCACAATAATATTATTACAAATTAAATTTTATTTTCACTAATAAACCAATAAAATTCCCCAAGAGTAATAGTTCCATATTTAGAGAAAAAATAAAAAACATAATCAATTCTTTAAAAAAACATAATTATTAGTTATATATGAAATTCTAAATACACCTTTAGCTGGCTAATACTAATGATGGCCTAATTAATTTTAAGTAAATAAAAAACAAGAATTTTGTTGTTCCTTAATTCTCAAGAAAAAACAAACTTTTTACAAAACAATTCTCTTCCTAGATATATCAATATATCATTTTTTTCTTATATACAAATTTTTCTAGGTCATATATATAGTGATAAAGTTTTCTTATATAGCCACTAACTTTTCATTAGTAATACTTGAATAACTGATTTTAATGTATGAAATCAAATCTACATGCGTAAAAGAATAATATTGAATATCTGAATTTATTTTTCAGAATATTGCAAAACTTTTATTGGGTCCCAATCTGTGTATATATAACTCAACACCCTACACACACTCTCTCTATATCTCCCACACACAAAACCTAAAATCTCTTTTGCTTTAAGTTCTTTTCTTGGTAAAGTACAATTTTCTTTCTCTCTCTCAAGATCATTCTCTTCTTCCTCCGATCGATTCTTGATCTTAATCTTGAAATGGAGCCACCGCAACACCATCATCATCATCAAGCCGACCAAGAAAGCGGCAACAACAACAAGTCCGGCTCTGGTGGTTACACGTGTCGTCAAACGAGCACAAGATGGACACCAACGACGGAACAAATCAGAATCCTCAAAGATCTTTACTACAATAACGGAGTCCGGTCACCAACAGCCGACCAGATCCAGAAGATCTCTGCAAGACTGAGACAGCACGGGAAGATCGAGGGTAAAAACGTCTTTTACTGGTTCCAGAACCATAAGGCTCGTGAGCGACAGAAGAAGAGGTTCAACGGCACAACCATGACCACGCCAACGTCTTCATCGCCTAACTCGGTTATGATGGCTAGTGATCACTATCATCATAACCATAATAATCAGAATCATCATCATCCTCTTTTTCACCATCATCATCATGGTGTTACCATGCAGAGACCTACTTCCGTCAACGTTAAGCTTGACCAAGAAAATCATCTGCTACACCAGAACAGATCGTATCCCAGCTTCAATAACGGTGACTACTTTCTTATATATGTGTTATTTTTATGATATTTTTTCTCACTAGGAACCATTTACACCACGAGCTATTACATGAATAAGCGAAATAAAATTAAAAAACCTAGGAAGATTTACATTTACATATGTATATATGATTCTGGTAGATATATATACATATGAATTTATTCAGATGATTTTTTCATATGTTACTAGGATTAATTTACACCGTTAGCTATTACATGTTGCAAAAAACAAAGAAAAAGAAAACAAAACCAAGAAGATTTATATGTATATATATGATTTTGAAAGATGTATATGTAGTGACGTATATGCGAAGTTATGGATCTTGATTGGAGCAAACCAAATTGAAACCTATAGAACGGTCTCTTTGTTGTGTAATGGAAACTAGTCTCACGTGTTGCGATTTATAAAAAATTTAGGGATTTTTTGGTTAGTAGAAAAATAGCTCATTTTATGTTTCATTTTCATAAATTTCTCTAGATATTAATTATATGGTACTGGTGGAAACATATTCATGCATATATATGCTCACAAAACCGTATATATTTGTTTTAAGTGAATTTAAATCATGCAGGTTCAGGCACTGAATGTGGTGCTCTAAATGCTTCTTCTAATGGCTACATGAGTAGCCATCTCTATGGATCAATGGTACGTTTAAAACTATATGTCATTTAATTCAAAATATGTCCTGCATTATATATGAATTTAAAAAATTCTGTTTACATTTAATGAAACTGGATTTTTTGGGTGAAGGAACAAGATTGTTCAATGAGCTACAACAACGTAGGTGGAGGATGGACAAACATGGATCATAATCATCATTACTCAGCTCCAGCTTACAACTTCTTCGATAGACCAAAGCCTCTGTTTGGTCTAGAAGGTCATCAAGAAGAAGGAGAATATGGTGGTGATGCATATCTGGAACATAGACGTACGCTTCCTCTCTTCCCTATGCACGGTGAGGATCACATCAACGGCGGTGGTGGTGCCAGTTGTAAGTACGGACAATCAGACGGTCGTGATCGTTGTGGTAGAGACCCTTGTGCTTCTCTTAAGCTATGTCTGAACTCCTACGCCGGCGTCGCACCGGACTAAAGCTCTCTTTCGTTATCTCTCTCTCTCTCGGTCTCTGTCGTGTGTTTTGCTACTATGGTTCGTTAGTGATTAATGATGCAGTAATTATAATAGTAGTATCTCTAGTACGTAGTTTAATTATTTGTAATTACTATCGTCTAGGTTTAACTTTAATTGACTGCGTTTTTCTCCTTTCTTTTATAATGTAAGACGTTTAGATTTTATTACTATGAAATTGGAGTCTTTTTCAATAATAGGAACTTCAAAAAGATCCGGAGGCATGAAACAAATGGCAGAGGTGTAATTCAAGAAGATCATGCATCATTTGATTTTGTTCATTATGGGGAAATTACAATCTTATGTTTTGTTAAGTCATGTAACGCGATGCTTATTAGGGCTTGTTCTTTAAGTAAGAGTCTTGTACTCTGTAAGACAGTCTTGTGTCTTATAGTCCTGAATTCCTGATCAATGTAAGTAGAGCGTTTTTGTTATTTCACATGAAAGTAATTAATAGCTTTTATTTTGGTTCATCCCATTGGTTCTAACTTATAATTAGCACAGTGTACAACCAAAAACATAATTCAGAAGAATTAACATTTGTTCTTTGATATTTAGTTTCATAAAATTTGGGTATCCACAACGGATAAAAAACTAATTAAAATTTTTTACGTTCTGAACCAAAATATTACGGATGATGAATGGTATACCATTTATTTACATTTTCAGGTTTTATAAACATAATTTTATTATATATAGATCATAATATATATTTTCACGTTTTTTGAAAAGTGATTCCGTTTTATAAATTATATAAAACTAGTATGTTTAAAGTATAATTCAAAAAAATATGATTAATATACTAAAACTAGTTCTACCTTTGATTATATGACGGGTCTTGGATCTCTAATTAATAATTTAATCTATGGAAATTGAACCATTTTCATCTCTTGTGCCCTTGAATTTTTCCTTAACGTTTGTCAAGCATACTATTTTCCTTTTTTTTTGTTACGACAGGTTAATGATGATAATCAATGATTAGTCACCAATTTGTTTCATTAAAATTATGTTCATCGAGCTTATTTACATGATTAGTGTTAGTTCTTCTCCATATGTATTACTTTAAGATGCTCACGCGTTTTGAAAGCGCGTGAATGTGAATTCCATATTTCCTAAAACAGAGATCTTTGCAAGTCCTCGATTCGCGTAAACTAAGATAACACGAGTAAGAACAATGATTTGTATTAGTTGATGTTTTGTCATAACTCTTGCTTAACTAATCTTGGCTTGGCTTTTGGAATTTTAAAGAAAATTATAAATACACATTAATATAGTGCTATTTATTATATAAGGTCGATTTTATTATGAAATGTGTACCAAGAATATACTATATTAAAGAAACAAGAATGTGGCAGTTAGGACATGCTAGGTGCAGCCATTTTTTCAATATGAAAAGATATAATGAGTATATTTTTTTGTAGTTTGAACCCTTTCTTCATTGAAAACTACGCTAATTATTATTACATTGAAAAGTTATTTACGTCCATTGATCTCTTTTTTGTTCTACTGGCCTGCCTCGTTATAAGTTCCTTCACAAGTTTTAAACAAAAAGTAATACTCTTTTATAATGATCACTTTAGTGGACACACACGGTTTCTTTGTTTTAATTCCAAATTTTTTAATCCTTTAGATTAATTCATACTTCTACCAAGCTTTAGCATTATAGTATTTTTGGACCATATATCATAGTACTAATTAATATTTTCTCTGTAGCCTAATTAAGCTCATGATTTATTCTTCTTTTTTTTCTTTGCAAATACTGGCTTTAGGCATTTAGGACATTTCCAAAGTAACACAAAAAACCAAATTTTTGGTGCAAATTCTACTATAATAAAACTCCATAATTTACACCAAACTATTTTTTTAATATTTTGTGAACAGTATTACGTTATATTTTAGTGTGACACTATTCATAACACTAAATAATAAAATATTATTAATTTTCTATTAAATAATATGATTAAATTATTATTTTTGAATTCAATAAAATTTGTAATTAGAAAATAAGTAACATAAATAATTTTTTAATGCTATGAAATTTTGAATTGTAATTAATGTTTTTCAAAATATTGTAATTAATATCCAAATTAATTAAGATTAAAAATACATATTAAAGATTATTACTGCACTGAAATTATAAAATTATTAAAAATTTTTAATATAATAATATAATAATAAAAATATTGTTTTAGTGTGAAATTTGATGTTGTGGTTGGAGATGGAAAATAAAACACTAAAACACTAAATTTAGTGTTATTTAAACACTAAATTTAGTGTTATAGTTGGAGATGCAATTAACCGAATGAAAAACCGGCTCAAACTTATAAATCCACATTATTTATCATGATTATATCAATAATTTATTTATTATTTTTTTTTGTGTAAGCTTACTTGAGCGATCCCTCTTTATGTATACCATAAAACCAAACCTTTACGAAGAAAAAAGAGTCAACATCAATGAGATCTCAAATCGAATAGGCTTTTAAATTCTTCAAACATAATATCAATTGCACACATCTATCATCTTGACCAAATTACCCATTTTCATTTTGAACTTAGAGAGAGAGAGAGAATGAATCAAGTTGAATAGTTGATACTTGATGGTACCAAATTTTTATATGAATATTTAAACATATATGTTACATTCATATGGCATAGACACTGACATATGTAGTTATGTGTGTCTGAGGAGTTTACTTACTTGTGATATACAATTGAATTTTTCTGCGGATCCGAGAAGATCTTTAAATGCTTTTTGGATATTCAAAGTACGTTATTTCTATAAGAAGCAAAGATGTGAGGCTTGTGTAGCATCATGCTCTTTGATTCCTTTTATGTGAAATTCTCCCTAAAAGACTTGTTTGGATCAGTTTGGTCCATTTCCTTTTTTTGGCTGTAATTTTACATGCGCCGAAATCTAAACTTTATATCCGTTATGTGAATATATAACTCGGTGAACTATACTGTACATGATTAAAATCAGTCAATATAAATACTATTTACAAATTTCATTTGCCATTTTGCTCTCTGATTATAGACGTTGTCAACTTTTCTTGTTTTCTTTTAATCGTCAACAGTATTATCAAAACATAAAATCAGTAGTAACAGAGAGTCTAAGAAAAAAATAACAAAACAAAGAGCAATAGCATCAAGTTTTTAAATTTTATTATATAACAAAATTAGTTTTCAAAATTTAATGATGATATAACAGATTATTTTAAAATATTAATATTTTTATTTTTTTAGATACTCCTTAAGATTTTTATTAATGAAGATATATGCTCTTAGTGAGAACTGGATGGTGATTCTTAGATCATTTGGTGTTTGATTTGAAGGGTACGTAAAACTAGGACATACACATAATAATAACATCATGTTAGATGTACGATCTTACTTAGCTACCAAAAATAGATTATTTATCAACATTATATGAGATTTGCTCTTTTATCCATAGCTTTTCTACGTGAGACTATATTTAAAGAGATTTCTACATGCCCTCTATGTAAAGTGACTGTAAAAGGAGTAGAGTAAGCTAACGTCATGGAAAATACAACCTTGCAATTTTAATTAAGTTAGTGTTGAGATTACCAAGAAAATATGTATATATGTTCAATCTAATTAACAAACAACTAATCTCATCTATAATCTTAAGGAAAAGCCTAAAGATTGAATATTAATGTTAGATGGTTGCATGTTGTAATATATATTTTTTTCGTTTCATAAAAAATATCATTTTAAAGTTTTAATTTTTTGTATCGTTTTATATTTTAATATAGAATTTTAAACAAAAACTATTTTAATCATATTGTTTTAATGTATTAATTAGAAAAAGAAATGTATTTAATATATGAACAAATAATAACATATAATTTTCAATTAATCAATATGTGTAAAACTATCACGTCTAACAAAAAAGAAATTTATTCATCAAATTTTTTAAACAAGATCGATACGCATCACATCATCACATTAACTCAGAATATTACATATTATATTTAACAATATAAGACCACATAATCAGTGACCGTGCATTATTAGAGACTGATCAATCTCCTCCACGGGTTGCTCTAAACCATCCTCTGAACGGAGCAAAACCCCTCTTTGATTTCGTCTTCTTAACCGAAGAAACTCTGTCTAAAATCCTCTCTTTCTTCTTCCTCTCCTCCTCGTCAATCTCAACACTTGACATCACACGCGTAAGCAGAGGAGAGCTCGCGAACGTGACGAGTCTCCTCTTGTCTAACTTATCCGTCGTTACAATCTCTTCTTCAACATCTTTGGACGTCGTGGTTTGGTGATGTTCCACGAACTTGAAGTCCTCGATCTCAGGATTGTCTAGGAGACTTGACCTTGTCCTGTTAAGTCGTTGGATCTCTTCCCTATCATGTTCGAGTTCCTGTGTTAGGGTTTGAATTCTGTTGGACAAGATGGTGTTTAGTTGTATGATTCTTGTCAGAGTTTGTTTCGTCTCCTCGAGCTCGAGTGTTAGAGATCGTAATCTCGAATGAGGAATTGGCGTTGAATTTGTTTCCTTTGTCCGAATCTGTAACCATCAAATGTACATGTTGTATTAACCAGCTAATCAAAATACATGTTGTGATGTAAAAAGTGACAAAAAAGTATTTGGATGCATATATTCATCTTTACACTAGAAGTTAAATCATTGATGTGTTACATTGTTAATTAGGACCATGTACACACACGAATCTTGAAACTACGTACGACTGCCTCTATGGGTGGACGAGCGTGCATCAGATATTCGTAGTTCAAAGTTAGTGTTTTAACCTCGTATTTAAATTGAAATTTTGGATTCAAGATCCGATAGAAAATAAATTTCAAAAGAGAACGTACAACATTCCTAATTCCCAAAATATTTAAACAACATAGAATAAAAAAGAGACGATAACAATTCCCAAATATTAAACTAGAGTCGGTTCTGAGATTTCAGATAGTAGAAAAAAAATTAGCCGTTTTTTTAAGAAATGTTAAAAAAACTAAAAATTTAATATGGTATTCTGAAAATTTGAATCCATATCGAAAAAACTCTGCCATTAATTCAAAATTTTGTAGCTGAAAATAATTTAATTAATAATTAGCTGGAAACCTATGCTTATTTGGTTTGGTCCAAATATCGAATCAGTAATAAATTCTTCTAAAAATTTTAGTAAATATTTTGTAACCATTCATATATACCAAAAACATCATAATTTTTTTCAATATGCAGTTAGGCGGAAAAACAATTCGTTTTAATATTTAACAGAAAATTTTAAAAATAAAACAGATGTTTTGTTCAAATATTTTAGGTAAAATGCTACACATATTCCGAAAAATACAAATGTTCTTAAATGAATAATATATACATTAGTTATTTACCTCTTTAAGCCTAGTTGCATAGACCTCTCCGGCTAACACTTTCTCTCCGAACAAAGCCACCGCTTCTTTCACCGACCCAAACGGTGCTCTCGAGTCTATCTCCACACGACCACCTAAGACGCTTCGACAACCATTTTCTCTCTCCATTACATGAGAATGTCACACAATTAGTGAATACTTTTTTTTTAATTTTTGGGTTTATATAGTAATTTAGAGGCTGTTAGATTCTTGGCTTTCACTACACTTGAATTTTTGGTTAGTGGAAAGTGAAATGATTCGATTTATTTAGTTATGTCTAATAGTCGTTACCTAAATGTGACAGTCTTGATAACAACACCTCTCCTCTCGTTGATTAACCAAAAAAGAATAAAAAAGTATTTTGCGGGCTTTAAATATTTATTTGGGCTTATTTTTAAGGCCCATTAGAATAGAAATGGAGACATTAAACTGGTCTATAGAAACAAGTCGGCGATCTCAATATCTCATGAAGTGTGTCGGAGTTCTCAAACTCACTATTCAAAGAAGTCACCTAGAGAAGAGGAGAAAAAAAAATGAGAGGGAAAATTGCTTAGAGAATCATCATCTTCCACAATCCTCCTCCTCCTCGAAGTTGTTTCTCTCGGAAAATCTTCCAGAAATGTCTCTAATTCAGTAGCTTCTGTGAAAAATCCTCGTTAATTCCACTTGTTTTTTTGACCTAGTCTGGCACTTGTGCAGAGCTTAAGAGGTCGTTGGAGACGGCGGAGTAGCTCCGTCGTGTAAATTATTTCGCTTTTGTTGATCAGCTATTTGTTCACCATGAGTCCAATTCAGAACTTCGAGCAACACGCCCGTCGTCTCGTGGATCCTGACCTACGTAAGCTTCTCTTAATTTTCCCTCGTTTTTTTTTCACTTGCCTTTGATTTTAGATTTTTAGATATTTTGATTCTCAAAAAAATTCTGTACTTTCATGATTCGAGTCAGTTCTTGTTTCAGTTTCAACTGCGAAATGAAGATTTTTCTCTTATGTTAAACTCTAATTCTTTCTCTCTGGGGACAAAAATTTTTTCTGTAGCTATTCAAACAAGGCTTGAGATGGTGGTGGAGGTCAGGGACAGTCTAGAGATAGCTCATACGGCCGAGTATCTGAATTTCTTGAAATGCTACTTCCCAGCATTCTCAGTTATTCTTCTACAGATTACGAAACCGCAGTTTATCGATAATCCGGAGCACAAATTGCGGAACATCGTGGTTGAGATCCTCAATCGTCTTCCAAACAGTGAGGTTCTTCGTCCTTTTGTTCAGGACCTATTGAAAGTTGCAATGCAGGTGCTCACGATGGATAACGAAGAAAACGGGTTGATTTGCATTCGCATAATCTTTGACCTTCTTAGGAATTTTAGGCCAACGCTAGAGAATGAGGTTCAGCCATTCTTAGACTTTGTCTGCAAGATCTATCAGATTTTCAGATCCACTGTCAACCATTTCTTCGATAATGTTAAAATGGAAGAGGTGAAGCCTGTGGAGACGTCTTCTTCTTCAGACCAGTCCCTTACCCCTATCGCACCTATTGGGAATGGGCAGCTTAACCCGAGTACTCGGTCGTTCAAGATAATCACAGAGAGCCCACTTGTTGTTATGTTCCTTTTCCAGCTGTATAGCCGACTCGTTCAGACCAACATTCCTCATCTGCTTCCCCTGATGGTTGCTGCTATATCTGTCCCTGGACCTGAGAATGTCCCTTCACATTTGAAGCCTCAGTTCATAGAGTTGAAGGGTGCACAGGTTAAGGTGAGACAATCGTTCTGCGTCAGGAAGGAAATCATACCTTTATGCAATGTTGAAATATGATTTTATCTCGGGCCTACGCTTACTCATTTTCATCTGAATTGTATTGTTCGTAAGGGGCCATGTCATGGTAGATTGACTTTTGCTTTGTTTTTGGTTTATTTGCAGACGGTTTCTTTTTTGACATATTTGTTAAAAAGTTGCGCCGAATATATCCGGCCGCATGAAGAAAGCATATGTAAAAGCATTGTAAATTTGCTTGTGACCTGTTCAGATTCTGCATCTATCAGAAAGGTGGAAACCTTTTGTTCCTTTTTTTCTTCTTGTTTTTTTAATTCTGAGTGACACCATGAATGGATTGCAGGTTAATTTTTTTTTCGTTACATGACATGCAGGAACTTTTAGTCTCATTAAAGCATGTACTTGGGACGGATTTCAAGAGAGGCTTATTTCCTCTTATTGACACTCTTTTAGATGAGAGGTATCCCTGAAATTCAAAAAGTTTTCGTTTTTATAAAGAACTGTTTTGTTTAATGAGCACACTTTTTGTTTCTCCATATAATCTACCAAGCCATAGTATCAATTAAACAGATAATGACTTTTGTTTGTATCAGGGTTCTTGTTGGCACTGGTCGAGCTTGTTTTGAGTCTTTAAGGCCTTTGGCTTACAGCCTACTTGCAGAGATTGTTCACCATGTTCGCGCAGATCTTTCTCTTTCTCAGGTTCTTACTTATGAAGAGCTTTAAACTGTGTTTAACGTTGATCTTGACAGTCTGGATTCCATTATATGTGAAACTACCTCATTACAATATGCAGTCATTACTTTCCTTTTGCAACATTTTTTTTGTCCGGCTTTCGTTTACATTCCTCTTAATTGACTTTAAACAACTTTGCAGTTATCGCGCATTATCTACTTATTTTCAAGAAACATGCACGATTCTACCCTCTCTCTTAGTATCCATACAACATGTGCCCGGCTGATGCTAAATCTGGTAATTCTATGTTCCCCACCATGCTTGTCCTGTTTAATTTGATAACTACTTAGAATATGCGTATTAGTTGATTTATGTTTCTGAAGTACGCTTCAGTGAACCATTAATACTTGAGCTGGATTCAGGTAGAACCAATATTTGAGAAAGGTGTTGATCAGCAGTCAATGGATGACGCGCGGATTTTACTGGTAAGCATTACCTGAGAGCAAAATTTAGAATTGGTTGGCTTCTCTACCCATTAAGTTAACTCATGCAACACCTGTATATAGGGACGTATCCTAGATGCCTTTGTTGGGAAATTCAGTACTTTCAAGCGTACTATTCCTCAGGTAATCCTATTCCTGAGGTCATTTTCTTCTCAACTCCAGAATGTTATTGATTTTTATACCTATCCTTGCTCTGTGATACATAGCTTTTGGAGGAGGGTGAGGTGGGAAAGGATCGAGTCACTTTGAGGGCAAAGCTTGAACTTCCTGTCCAGGTAATTTGTGTGTGTTTATATTCTTCAGTGATGGCTTTTTATTATAGTGATTAACCTGAAATAGCAGCCAATTTGGGGTCGCATGTTAATATTTTAATTTAATTGCTAATTTATTGTACTCTTATATTCTTACATGGGTTGTCCCACTTTTGTTTTCAAGTTAGATTATATATATTATCGTTTCAAGTTGGTTATTAAGTTTTCGTACCACTCTTTTTCTCTTTTTACCAAAGTATTATGCATTCTTATTGATGACTTCGTTTATTTTGTTTGATACAACGATTGGATTATCTAGCAGCTTTTATTAATTGCTAGACCACACTGGTGGCAGGCAGTTTTGAATTTGCAGGTTCCTGTTGAACATTCAAAAGAAGTGAATGATTGTAAGAACCTGATCAAGACACTGGTCATGGGTACTGAATCTTGGCAGAATTATCTTTTTACATTGATAATGATTCCGTACTTGAAGATCAATTTGTTTTTTTCCTCATTCGTGTTCAGGAATGAAAACAATAATATGGAGTATAACCCATGCCCATCTGCCTCGACCTCAGGTTTGTGTTCAGTTGTCTCTAGTATCAGTGCTATATTGTTTTGTCATGCAGGTATATTAATTGTGAAGGTTTCTCCTGCTTCCCAGGGTTTGAACCCGCAAGCTCTTGCTTCACAGTCATCTGCTCCTCAGGGTTTTAAAGGAATGAGAGAAGATGAGGTATTGCTTGTGAGATTGTTTGCTCCAGTAAGTAATAGTGCATTGCTGATATAACCTCTAGCAATCTCTGCCATTACGCAGGTGTGGAAAGCTTCTGGTGTTTTAAGGAGTGGTGTCCATTGCTTAGCTCTCTTCAAAGAAAAGGACGAGGAGAAGGAAATGCTTAGTCTTTTCTCCCAGATTCTTGCTATCATGGAACCTCGAGATCTAATGGACATGTTCTCTTTATGCATGCCAGAGCTTTTTAATTGCATGATTAACAATAATCAACTGGTTCAGATATTTGCAGCCCTTCTGCAAGCTCCCAAAGTTTACAAGCCATTTGCAGATGTTTTGATTAATTTACTAGTAAGCAGCAAACTTGATGTTCTGAAAAATCCAGATTCAGATGCAACTAAACTAGTTTTGCATCTGTTTAGATGCATCTTTGGGGCTGTTACCAAAGCACCATCGGATTTTGAAAGAATATTACAGCACCACGTGCCTGTAATTATGGAAGTCTGCATGAAGAATGCTACCGAAGTTGAAAAACCTCTTGGTTATATGCAATTGCTCCGCACTGTGTTCAGAGGTCTTGCTGGATGTAAATATGAGCTGCTTCTGAGAGATTTGATTCCAATGTTGCTACCTTGTCTTAATATTCTTCTGACAATGCTCGAGGGTCCAGCTGGGGAGGACATGAAAGATCTTTTGTTAGAGCTTTGTTTGACGCTTCCTGCGCGCCTAAGCTCCTTATTGCCATACCTTCCCCGTCTCATGAAGCCTCTTGTATTCTGTTTGAAGGGAAGCGATGAGCTTGTGAGTTTGGGGTTACGCACCCTTGAATTCTGGGTGGATAGTCTGAATCCTGATTTTCTGGAACCTAGCATGGCCAATGTGATGTCTGAAGTGATCTTAGCATTATGGTCTCATTTGAGACCTGTGCCATATCCTTGGGGTGGAAAAGCTTTACAAATTCTTGGAAAGTTGGGTGGTCGCAACCGAAGATTTTTGAAAGAGCCACTTACACTTGAATGCAAAGATAATCCAGAGCATGGTCTCCGCTTAGTTCTTACATTTGAGCCATCCACGCCTTTTCTAGTGCCGTTAGATAAATTCATTAATCTTGCTGTAGCAGCGGTTATTCAGAGGAACCAAGGCATGGACATCTACTACAGAAAGCAAGCTCTAAAATTCCTCCGTGTTTGCCTATTGTCTCAGCTTAATTTGCCGGGCTGTGTCACTGATGTGGGTCAAACGCCCAGGCAATTATCAACTCTGTTACGTTCCTCTGTTGATTCATCTTGGCACAGGAGGGAATCAGTGGAAATGAAGGTTAGTTTTAATCTTAATCTGTCATAGTTTGGCTTTGTACTTTACTGTCAAATATCAAGTTTCTTATAATACCTGTTTCACTTGGCTTAATGTGCTGAAGAAGAGTTGTTTATTAAGTGGGATGTCTTCTTGCCATCGCAGGCTGACTTAGGAGTAAAAACAAAGACCCAGTTAATGGCTGAGAAGTCAATCTTCAAGACATTGTTGATCACCATACTTGCTGCCAGTTCTGATTCGGATCTCAGTGACTCGGATGATGACTTTGTTGTAAACATTTGCCGCCATTTTGCGATTGTCTTGCATATTGATTATACCTCGTCAAATGCATCAACTAGCACTGGTTCAGTTGGGGGTTCTGTGATTTCGGCGAGTTCCAGGTCCAAGGGTAATCGATCGTCTAACTTAAAGCAGTTAGATCCTTTGATATTTTTAGATGCGCTGGTCGATGTGCTTGCAGATGAAAACAGGCTCCACGCCAAAGCTGCTCTGAATGCGTTAAATGTGTTTTCTGAAACACTTTTGTTCCTTGCTCGTGTCAAACATGCTGATGTGCTGATGGCTAGGGGTGGTCACAATGCTTCCATGATTGTCTCTAGCCCTTCGACAAATCCAGTGTATTCACCCCATCCAAGTGTACGAATACCAGTGTTTGAACAACTTCTGCCTCGGCTTTTACATGGTTGTTATGGGACCACATGGCAAGCGCAGATGGGTGGGGTCATGGGGTTAGGTGCATTGGTGGGGAAAGTGAATGTTGAAACATTATGTCATTTCCAAGTAAAGATTGTACGTGGTCTGGTTTATGTTCTAAAGAGGCTTCCTGTTTATGCCAGCAAAGAGCAAGAAGGGACAAGTCAGGTTCTTATGCAGATTCTACGAGTGGTTAATAATGTTGATGAAGCAAACAGTGAAGCACGTAGAAAAAGCTTCCAAGATGTAGTGGAATATCTTGCTACAGAGTTGTTCAATCCTAACGCATCCATCCCTGTGAGGAAAAATGTACAGAACTGCCTTGCACTATTGGCTAGCCGAACTGGAAGTGAGGTAACTGAGTTGCTGGAGCCTTTGTACCAACACTTGCTGCAGCCTCTTATAGTGCGTCCACTCCGATCAAAGACAGTTGATCAACAGGTGCCTCTCATTGCTATGTTTCTTTTTGCATCTTGGCATTGTCTTCCTCTTGGTCTTAATTTCTACCTTATTGAATTTACCTTACAGGTTGGAACTGTTGCAGCTCTGAATTTTTGCTTGGCACTGAGGCCCCCCCTTCTAAAAGTAACTCCAGAGTTGGTTAATTTTCTACAAGAAGCATTACAAATAGCTGAGGCTGATGAAACTGTATGGGCTGTGAAGTTGATGAATCCTAAAGTGCTTACATCACTGAACAGGCTTCGAACAGCTTGTATTGAGCTTCTATGCACAACTATGGCGTGGACCGATTTCCGAACACAAACTCACAATGAACTACGTGCCAAGATAATTTCCATGTTTTTCAAGTCTCTAACGTGTAGAGCACCGGAAATCGTGGCGGTTGCTAAGGAGGGTTTAAGACAGGTTCGTAGTTGTCCTTTATATCAATCAGGATTCTTGCATGTACATTGAATTTGAATATGAGGAGCTTGCTCAGCTGAGTAATCATAGGAGTCTATTTCTTTTTTCATCTTCGTAAATTTGTTCTCTTTATAAACTAATTTGCTTTTTTTTCGAAACTCTATTTTCTGGTTTAGGTTATTAATCAACAACGAATGCCCAAGGAACTTCTTCAGAGTAGCCTCAGGCCGATACTTGTTAATTTGGCACACACAAAGAATCTCAGTATGCCTTTACTGCAAGGTCTGGCACGCCTGCTTGAACTTCTGTCAAATTGGTTTAATGTGACATTAGGTGGTAAGTTGCTGGAGCACCTGAAGAAATGGTTGGAGCCGGAGAAACTTGCCCAGTCCCAGAAATCATGGAAAGCTGGAGAAGAGCCAAAAATAGCAGCTGGTAAGTTAGGTTTTGAAAATATATTACTCTATTTCTGGTTATATGATTATTCACTTGAACACAACTCTTCCTCTGTTTCCATGGCAGCTATTATCGAGCTCTTCCACTTACTTCCACATGCTGCTTCAAAATTTCTAGATGAACTTGTAACCTTAACAATTGACTTAGAAGCAGCTCTTCCTCCTGGGCAAGTGTACAGTGAGATTAATAGCCCATACCGTCTACCGCTTACCAAGTTCTTAAATCGATACGCGAGCCTGGCTGTTGATTATTTTCTTTCTAGATTAAGTGAACCAAAATATTTCCGAAGGTGAGGACAATGTTTTATGATAATTTTTTTAACTTCACTGCATCTTGTTATAGTTTAAGTGTGAGCTTGGAGTGCATTTTTCACAAATATGCTAACGATACCTGCTTGTTTCTTTATTAAAAACTCAGGTTTATGTATATAATCCGGTCAGATGCGGGCCAACCGTTAAGAGAAGAACTAGCAAAGTCTCCACAGAAGATACTTTCATATGCCTTTCCTGAAGTTTTGCCAAAACCTGATGCGTCATCTCCTCCAGCTACGTCATGTGGAGATGAAAATCTTGTCTCTGTTAAATCAGAGAGTTCTAACACGGCACCAACAAAGGCAAATGTAGCATCAGATGCGTATTTTCAGGGGCTCTACCTCATTAAAACAATGGTGAAACTGATACCCAGCTGGCTGCAGAGTAACCGCAGTGTTTTTGATACCTTGGTTCTCATTTGGAAATCACCTTCAAGGATATCTCGCTTGCAGAACGAGCAAGAGCTGAACTTAGTTCAGGTAGTTTCTTCTATCTTGACTCCTTAGACCTGCATAATCTTCGTTTCGAGTTATGTAAGATATTTGAATAGTTGGAATCTGAAGTCGTTTGCATTCTCAATCTCACAGGTGAAAGAGAGCAAATGGCTTGTGAAGTGTTTCTTGAATTACTTACGACATGAGAAATCTGAAGTGAATGTTCTCTTCGATATTCTCTCGATCTTCTTGTTCCATAGCCGCATTGACTACACTTTTTTGAAGGAATTCTACATTATTGAGGTATCTGAGATTAAAAATTTCCGTTACAATTTTCTTTTCTCTCTTCATTTAGTTCACACACTTTTCGGCTGTAGTATACTAACTAGGATCTGTTCTTCAGGTTGCAGAAGGTTATCCCCCCAACATGAAAAGAGCACTTCTCCTGCATTTTCTTGACCTTTTCCATTCCAAACAACTCGGTCATGATCATTTAGTTCAGGCAATGCAAATGCTTATCCTTCCAATGCTTTCACATGCTTTCCAAAACGGCCAAACATGGGAGGTCATAGACCCTGATATAGTCAAAACCATTGTGGAGAGGCTTCTTGATCCACCTGAAGAGGTCGGTTCCTTTTCTCCTCTAAACAACATAATTAAATATGAAAATACCAAGGAAACTGTGGGGAAGATTTTTGTGTAATCGTGCTGGTTATTATTGTATCTGTTTAGGGTTTCTTGGGTAACCCTTTACAGATATTTTTCTTATTTTCTATCTGCTTTTTCAAAATAATTAAGATTTAATTATCGTTTTATTGTTAAATCTCCTTTGTTTGTTGTAGGTTTCAGCTGAATATGATGAACCTTTGAGGATCGAACTTTTGCAACTAGCAACTTTGCTTCTAAAATATCTTCAGAGTGACTTGGTTCATCATAGAAAAGAGCTCATTAAGTTTGGATGGAATCATCTCAAACGGGAAGATAGTGCCAGTAAACAGTGGGCATTTGTTAATGTTTGCCATTTCTTGGATGCTTACCAGGCTCCCGAGAAAATTATTCTTCAGGTACCGACTAAATTTTCTGTGCCATTTTATGTCACTGATATTTATTGATTTTCTTGAACTTGAGATATCAGCATATTTCATGTTGAACTCCTCTTTTCGTTGGTAAAACCCTGCAGATTATGTCACAACTTTGTATATGACTGAGACGGTCAATTATTAGCTTAAGCTAGAACTGAATGCATATTTGTCTTAATAATGCATGTATGTCTTAATAATGCATGTATGTCTTAAACTTGCATGTTTGTTAGACTTGATGGGACTATGACATGCATATGGGTAGTTTTCGTCTATAGGGATACTCTTCCCTGAATCTGAGTAAGCTGAAGAATACCTAAAGAGAAGCATATGCCTGCAAATCAACTTCTTCAAAATGTTTAACTGGGACAAATGTAATTTGCCAATTGGATGTAGGTTTTTGTTGCACTTCTTAGGACATGCCAGCCAGAGAATAAGATGCTAGTTAAGCAAGCCCTGGATATTCTAATGCCAGCCTTACCTAAAAGGCTACCTCTTGGGGATTCACGCATGCCAATTTGGATAAGATACACCAAAAAAATATTGGTGGAGGAAGGGCATTCAATTCCAAATTTGATCCACATCTTCCTACTTGTTGTTCGTCATTCAGATCTCTTTTACAGCTGTAGAGCACAATTTGTCCCTCAGATGGTGAATTCATTGAGTCGTCTTGGTTTGCCATATAATACTACTGCAGAGAATAGGCGGCTGGCAATTGAACTTGCTGGATTGGTTGTAAGCTGGGAAAGGCAAAGACAGAATGAAATGAAAATGGTCACTGATACTGATGGAACCAGTCAGGTTACTGATGAATTGCATACTTCATCTGGGGCTGATCCTAAGCGTTCAACAGATGGATCTGCCACATCAGAAGATCCAAGTAAACGAGTTAAAATTGAACCAGGTCTCCAATCAATCTGTGTCATGTCACCCGGCGGTGCATCATCAATTGCATCATCAATCCCCAACGTAGAAACTCCTGGATCTGCTACCCAGCCTGACGAGGAATTCAAGCCAAATGCTGCCATGGAAGAAATGATCATTAATTTTCTCATAAGAGTAAGGCTTTTGCGCTCAAACCGTGTCACCTCATGTCTAAGAGCTTTTGTGCATAACGTTGCCCCAGCTATAACCAATTAAATTATTAGTCGAGCTGTGATTAGCAGACATGACCTTAGTTCTATTTCGTTTTGAAGATGTTTTGCTTTCCTGAACAGGTAGCATTGGTAATTGAGCCTAAGGACAGGGAAACAAACACTATGTACAAACAAGCATTAGATTTGCTTTCACAGGCTTTGGAGGTTTGGCCAAATGCTAACGTCAAGTTCAACTATTTAGAAAAATTGCTGAGCAGCATGCCACCGTCTCAGTCAGATCCGTCAACAGCACTTGCTCAGGGTTTGGATGTCATGAACAAGGTTCTGGAGAAGCAGCCACATCTTTTCATTAGGAACAATATCAGCCAGATTTCACAGGTATACTTGCTGCAGTAAGCTTTATTCTAATATTTGAAACAGAATAATGTTTTTTTTGCTGCTGCTCACAAGATTGACTGTTTGTAACTTCACCAGATTCTTGAACCGTGTTTCAAACACAAGATGCTCGATGCTGGTAAATCCTTATGCTCCTTGTTGAAGATGGTCTTCACCGCATTCCCACTGGATGCAGCTAGTACACCTCCTGACATAAAACTATTATACCAGAAAGTCAATGAGCTGATAAACAAACATGTGAGTGCTGTTACTGCTCCACAAGCTTCAGGAGATGACAACTCTTTTGGTTCAATTAGCTTTGTGCTTCTTGTCATCAAAACCTTGGCCAAGGTACACAAAAACTTTGTTGATTCATATGTGTTGGTGCGTATTCTTCAACGCCTTGCGCGGGACCTGGGATCAGCAGTGGGTTCTCATCCTAGACAAGTACGTTATTCTTACTTTTAACTTGTTTTTGTGCTAAGAGATCATTAGTGCTTGCTTTCCGTTTTATGAGAACTTTACATTTGCCATATTAGTGAGTATTGGAATCTCCTATGCATCTTTTCAGCTTTGCACCAATGACTTTAATTAATGTCTGGTAAAATCTTAGGATTTAGACTGGTTCCTCTCATTCTTCACCTTGCTGGTCTCATCTGCTTTATGTTATTTGCTGGCCTCTGTTGATATCATTTCTATCATTTTACTAGCTCCTAATTTACATATTTTTTCCGTCTGACTAATGGATAGTGTCTAGAGAACCTAGTCATTCTCCAATCAAGGCTTACTATGGACCTTTTTATTTCCATTCCCAGGGCCAGCGAGCAGATTCAGATTCTGCAGTAACTTCTTCCCGTCAAAGTGCTGATGTTGGATCAGTCATATGTAATATAAAGTTGGTCTTGGAACTTATTGATGATACAGTCATGCTTATACCGGATTGCAAAAGATCTGTTACTCAAATACTGAACACCTTGCTTTCCGAAAAGGGTACTGATGCTACTGTGCTTCTCTGCATACTAGACATGATAAAAAGGTGGGTTGAGGATGATTTCAGCAAAACAGGTGCATCTGGAATGTCTGGTTCTTTCCTTACCCAAAAGGATGTAGTTGCTTTTCTGAATAAGCTTTCATATATTGATAAGCAACACTTCTCATCCGATGCTTTGGAAGAGTGGGATCAGAAGTATCTTCAGTTGTTACATGGACTTTGTGCTGATTCATCAAAGTATGTTTTTTGCTCTATGATCTTTTCTTTTTTACTTACTCACATCATTACTTTTATGTGAGGATAATATTATCTTTATCTAATTATTGAATAGGTACCCTCTGGCCCTACGACAAGAGGTCTCTCTGAAAGTTGAAAGGCATTTTATGCTTGGTTTACGGGCAAGGGATCCTGAGATGAGAAGGAAGTTTTTCTTGTTATATCACGAGTCTCTTGGAAAAAATTTGTTCACACGGTTGCAGTACATTATTCAAATCCAGGACTGG
Organism: Schrenkiella parvula; assembly: GCA_000218505.1. NCBI lineage: Eukaryota > Viridiplantae > Streptophyta > Magnoliopsida > Brassicales > Brassicaceae > Schrenkiella > Schrenkiella parvula. The sequence continues at coordinate 14,837,322 of CM001189.1, forward strand.
GAAGCTTTAAGTGATGTTTTTTGGCTCAAACAAGGTCTTGATCTCCTTCTAGCTATCTTAGTCGAGGACAAGCCAATTAGTTTGGCTCCAAATTCTGCCAGGGTACCACCACTTTTGCCTTCTGATAATGCTGGAATACAGCACCAACCTCTTGCTACCTTAGAGGGTCCTGAAGAAGTTGCTTCAATGTTTGACAACATTGTTATGAAGCACGCTCAATTTCTGAGCGCGACAAGCAAACTTCAGGTGATTACAAATCATTTGAAACTTCCTCTGTGTTTTAATGGTGCTGTCTCTTGTTTTGCTTGATCTATGTTTACTTGATTATTCATATCCTGAAGTTTCAGACTTGAATTTCCGTTATAGGTAGCTGATGTTGTCATCCCTTTAAGGGAGCTGGCACACACGGATGCCAATGTTGCATATCATCTGTGGGTTTTGGTATTTCCAATTGTATGGGTAACCCTGCACAAGGAAGAACAGGTAACTTTGGCTAAACCTATGATTTCTCTCCTGTCAAAGGACTACCATAAGAAGCAGCAAGGACACCGGCCAAATGTTGTGCAAGCACTTCTGGAAGGGCTTCAGTTGAGCCACCCTCAGCCTAGGATGCCTAGTGAGCTTATCAAATATATTGGAAAAACATACAATGCATGGCATCTAGCTTTGGCGTTGCTAGAGAGCCATGTGATGTTGTTCATGAATGACTCAAAATGTGCTGAGTCTCTTGCTGAGCTTTATCGTTTGTTAAATGAAGAAGATATGAGATTTGGGTTGTGGAAGAAGAGGTCCATCACTGCTGAAACGAGAGCTGGACTCTCATTAGTTCAGCATGGTTTTTGGCAGCGTGCTCAGAGCCTGTTTTATCAGGCAATGGTTAAGGCAACCCAAGGAACTTATAATAACACAGTCCCTAAGGCTGAAATGTGTCTCTGGGAGGAGCAGTGGCTTCACTGTGCCACTCAGCTTGGTCAGTGGGATGCCCTGGTTGATTTTGGAAAAAGCATCGAGAATTATGAAATACTACTTGGTAGTCTTTGGAAACTACCAGATTGGGCATATTTGAAGGACCACGTGATACCAAAGGCACAAGTGGAAGAGACTCCAAAGCTTCGCTTGGTTCAAGCTTATTTTGCCCTTCATGACAGAAACTCAAATGGTGTCGGAGATGCCGAGAACATAGTTGGGAAAGGCGTTGATCTTGCCTTGGAACAGTGGTGGCAGCTGCCTGAAATGTCTGTTCATGCGAGAGTGCCATTACTACAGCAATTCCAACAACTAGTTGAGGTTCAGGAGTCTGCAAGAATTCATGTTGACATCGCAAATGGGAATAAAGTTTCAGGAAACGCTGCTGTTGGTGCACTGGGAAATCGTTATGCAGATCTGAAGGATATTCTTGAGACTTGGAGGCTGAGGACTCCAAATGAATGGGACAATATGACAGTCTGGTATGATATGCTGCAATGGAGGAATGAGATGTATAATGTTGTTATTGATGCGTTTAAGGAATTTGCTGCTTCAAATCCTTCACTTCATCACCTTGGGTTCCGTGACAAAGCGTGGAACGTCAATAAGCTTGCCAGGATAGCTAGGAAACAAGGGCTTTATGATGTTTGTGTACAGATACTTGAAAAAATGTATGGACACTCGACAATGGAAGTACAGGTACATATCTCCAAGATCTTTAATCTTTCCAGAATTTGGACAGAGTTGAATTAATTGCCGAGTTCTATACAAGAGTTGCAACTTTGTTTTTTCTTTTTTTTGGTTCCAAGATTTGCCAAGTTTGCTTGCTAGCTTAATTCTGTTGTTTGAGCTTGAAATATTGTTATTAATGATCTTCTTTTTGGGTGTGAGTGCAGGAAGCCTTTGTTAAAATCAGAGAGCAGGCAAAAGCTTATCTGGAAATGAAGGGAGAGCGTGCTAGTGGTCTTAATTTGATAAATAGCACAAATTTAGAGTATTTCCCAGATAAGATCAAAGCAGAGATCTTCCGTCTGAAGGGGGATTTTCATTTGAAATTAAATGACACTGAAGGTGCTAATATTGCATATTCCAATGCAATCACTTTGTTCAAGAATTTACCCAAAGGATGGATAAGCTGGGGAAACTACTGTGACATGGTATCTCTTATGATTGTGTTGTGTTTCTTATCTGGTCTTATCATACCTCGATGTTCCGTATCCCTTGTACTTATATGATACTCTCTTTTGTAGGCTTACCAAGAAACACAAGATGAAATCTGGCTTGAATATGCTGTCAGTTGCTTTCTTCAGGGTATAAGATTTGGAGTTTCCAATTCCAGAAGTCATATAGCTCGTGTTCTTTATCTTCTTAGCTTCGATACAGCGAATGAGCCTGTTGGCAGGGTGTTTGATAAACACTTGGAACAAGTTCCTCACTGGGTGTGGCTTTCTTGGATCCCACAGCTGTTGCTTTCCCTACAAAGAACTGAAGCACCCCATTGCAAATTGGTTTTATTGAAAATTGCTGCTGTCTTCCCACAGGTACCTTTTAGAGTTTATGACTAAGTCGTACATTTTGATTATTTTATCTGAGTATCTGGGGATTTCCGTTTCAGGCTCTCTATTACTGGTTGCGCACATACTTACTCGAACGACGTGATGCCGTAAATAAGTCCGAACTTGGCAGATTGGTTTTGGCTCAAAGAATGCAGCAAAATGCTTCTAGTGTAGCTGGTCATGGTGGAGGCAATTTACCATCGGAAACTCAAATCCATCAAGGCGCTCAAATTAGTGGAGCCGGTGGAATCCATGAAAGTGGTAACCCACACGGGCAAGAAAGTGAACGCTCCACCGCAGAAAATAATGTCCATCCCGGGAATGATCAATCTATGCACCAAAGCAGCTCTACTATCAATGAAAACAACGAAAACACAGCGAGACGGAATGGTGCATCCTTGGCAATCTCTGCTGCGGGTGCCTTTGACGCTGCCAAGGATATCATGGAAGCTCTTAGGAGTAAACATAACAACTTAGCCAGTGAACTTGAGGTGATAATTTTCTCGTTGCATATATATGTATATCTATATATATATGTTTGTTAAAATTTCTCTAAATACATACAATTTTGTACCAACCATACTTGCTGAGTAAGTAAATACAAGCACTATCTGGAAGAAAGAAATAGCTTCAATCAGATTCTGCCTCTTCGGTTTGGATGATCTAAGCAAGTAATCTTCCTTTTCAGGTTCTTCTCACGGAAATAGGTTCGAGATTTGTTACATTACCAGAAGAAAGATTGCTGGCTGTTGTGAATGCTCTGTTGCATCGTTGTTACAAGTATCCAACTGCCACGACTGCTGAGGTTCCCCAACCGCTAAAAAAAGAACTGTCCGGTGTCTGCAGAGCTTGTTTCTCGGCAGATGCTGTGACCAAGCATGTCGAGTTTGTGAAAGAGTACAAACAGGATTTTGAGCGTCACCTTGATCCAGAAAGTACAACCACATTCCCGGTCACACTTGCTGAGCTGACAACGCGACTGAAAAAATGGAAAAACATTCTTCAGAGCAATGTGGAAGACAGGTTTCCGGCTGTGTTAAGATTGGAAGATGAAAGCAGGGTATTGCGTGACTTCAATGTTGTTGACGTGGAGATACCAGGGCAGTACTTTGCTGATCAGGTAGAATTAAGTCTGTAATATTGAAGTAATTTAGACTGCTTTCGCTTGCACTCAACTTAGTCTGTAAATGGAACTTTTTTCTTCTGTCTGTTTGTGAAACTAATCATGCGCTCAACTATCCAGGAAGTAGCACCTGATCATACAGTAAAGCTGGATCGGGTTGGAGCAGATGTACCTATTGTTCGAAGGCATGGAAGCAGCTTCAGGCGGTTGACTCTTATTGGCTCAGATGGCTCCCAAAAGCATTTTATAGTCCAGACATCACTGACGCCTAATGCCAGAAGTGATGAACGCATTTTGCAGCTTTTCCGTGTGATGAACCAAATGTTTGATAAGCATAAAGAATCAAGAAGACGACACATTGGAATTCACACCCCAATCATCATTCCTGTCTGGTCTCAGGTGATTTTTAATACCATGAATTCAGATTTGATGTTCTTTTGGAAGAGTATTTATGCGTGGTGGTTCGTTGCACAATATTCCCTCAAATGTTAACATAGACGATGTTCAGGAATTATCACTGCCTCGCTCTCTCTCTCTCAGCATGGTCTTTAAACAACATATTTGGTTTTCAGGTCCGAATGGTTGAGGATGATCTCATGTACAACACTTTCCTTGAGGTGTATGAGAATCACTGTGCACGGAATGACCGAGAGGCAGATCTTCCAATTAACCACTTCAAGGAGCAACTCAATCAAGCTATATCAGGGCAAGTCTCAGCAGAGGCGATAGGAGATCTTCGTTTGCAGGCTTACAGTGACATCACAAAAACCTTGGTCAACGACAGTATATTCTCTCAGTACATGTACAAAACATTGATGAGCGGAAGCCATATGTGGGCTTTCAAGAAGCAGTTTGCAGTCCAGCTAGCTGTCTCCAGTTTCATGTCCTTCATGCTACAAATTGGTGGGAGGTCCCCGAACAAGGTATTGTTCGCAAAAAACACCGGGAAAATGTTCCAGACAGATTTTCATCCTGCTTATGATGCCAATGGGATGATCGAGTTTAACGAACCCGTGCCTTTCCGCCTCACAAGAAACATGCAAGCGTTCTTCTCTCAGTTTGGAGTCGAAGGTCTTCTCATGTCATCCATGTGTTCAGCAGCTCAAGCAGTTATCTCCTCCAAGGTAAAGTGATAATCCAAAAAGACAAAAAAAAAAAAAAAAGAGCTAATGGATGCAGCAAGCCATAGATTGATCTCTGACCCCTATTACCTTTTGCAATTTTTCAGCAAAACGATCATCTTCGGTATCAACTGGCTATGTTCTTCCGTGATGAGTTGCTGTCTTGGTTTGGAAGAAGACCTCTTGGTGTCCCGATTCCTCCTGTTGGAGGGATTGCTACATTGAACTCAGCCGAGCTGAAGGACAAAGTTAACTCCAACGTGAAAGATGTAATTGGCCGGATCAGAGGAATAGCCCCACAGTACTTTACCGAAGAGGTACATCTACCATCACCATCATCATTACTTATCATCACCATCATCATCACTTATCATCACCATCATAATCATCATAATCATCATATATCATTATCATCTGATAAGATGAAAAACATTTTGATTGGTTCTGTTTTGTAGGATGAGAACATTGTGGAGCCACCACAGTCGGTGCAAAGAGGAGTGAACGAGTTGGTGGAGGCAGCCTTGTCGCCTCGCAACTTATGTATGATGGATCCAACTTGGCATCCTTGGTTCTAACTCCAAAATACTTTAGAAAATCTGAGTTTCAGTGCTTTTTTTTTGTTAATTTAAGATGGTAGCTAACGTTATTCATTAGGTTTGTAAATATTATGTAACTCTGTATGTACCTTTGGTTGATGTTTTGTAACATATCCTGTTCTAAATATAAAAAAGTACTTTTTGCTTTCTCGGAAATGTCTTTAGAGCTTAAGAGTGATAAAGAAGATAAGAAGCAACAGATCAAAGATCAATTTTGTTTTCTTGTATTACCATATTTTCCCAATTTTTTCTTTTACTACTTACCATTGGATTAAACTTTACTTCGAATTTCAGTCATCTTTGCTGTGTCTTAATTACCATTAGATCTCTTGTCTTCATTAGATCTAAATGAAAATGAAAATGAAAATCTCCGTAAAGTATGAGTAAAACAATCCACAAAAATAAGGTAATTTAGATTACCTCACATTATAGCCACAAACAGCAACAACAGCATGAGGCTAAGAGAGAGAGAAAGAGGGTATGACTGAAGTACCAACACAGTTTCGAACACTGGTCTAAAGGGTTCTTGAAATCAACACCAACCACTTGGACCAGATTCGACTTGGTAATGGCATAACTCAAATAAAGTTTTAATTAGTTGGGAAGTTTCTTCTTTTGTCTATGACCCAGTCGAACCGGAAATTTCATTATCAAACCGTTGGAGCTAAACCGGTGACGCTGACCCTAATTGACATAGCATTCAAACTTACCGTTGTTCTAGAGCTTCCCAGAGAAGGCAATGGAAGCTGCACTAATGGCGGATTTGCAGAGGTTTCTACGAGATCGCTGCTTAAGCGTTTTCAATCTCCCGGAGAAAGGCCGCTCTCTATTCACCACCAGAGATTTTCGTCCAGGTTGCGAGAGGTTTTAGGGTTTCGTATGAAATTTGTTTGATAATTGCTTTTTGTTCTCAGTGAAATGAGGTTTTAGGGGTTTTTCAGGCGAAGTAATTGTAAGCCAAGAGCCATATATCTCTGTTCCGAACAATAATTCCTCGGAATCAAGATGTGATGGATGTTTCAAGACCAATAACTTGAAGAAATGTTCTGGTTGTCAAGTGGTTTGGTACTGTGGGAGCTCATGCCAGGTACGATGGAGTCCTATTTTGGAGAAATTCGATTGATGATTGATTTGTAACCGGGTTGTTTTCGTTTATTTTGATTCTTTTCAGAAGTCAGAGTGGAAGTTGCATCGCCATGAATGCAAAGCTCTCTCTAGGCTTGAGAAGTTGAAACGGAAGTTAGTGACTCCTACAATACGGCTGATGGTGAAACTTTACCTTAAGAGGAATCTACAAAATGAAAAGGTTATTATCAGTATTATGAGTGATGCTGCTAGTTTCGTGCATTCACCTTTTGGTAGCTCATAGTTTTTTAACTTGTTTGATGCTTTGATATATCGTTCTTGAAATGTGGAGAAGAAGGCAAGTATAATGTAAAGATAGCAAGATGTATCCATATTTTGTTTTGGTTAGCTAGTTTCATTTTTATAGTAGTCTGTGTATACTAGATTCTAAATGTGTTTAATCTGTTCCAGGTCATACCAATCACGACAACAGACAATTACAGTTTGGTGGAAGCTTTGGTGTCCCGTATCCTCTCTGTTTGGGGTTTAGTTTAGTGAAATTGATAACCTCTTTTTTCCTTATACTTTTTGTTCGTCTTTAACCTCTATTTGGTAGACATCTCTGAGCTTGATGAAAAGCAGCTGATGTTGTATGCGCAGATGGCTAATCTTGTGAATTTGATTCTTCAGTTTCCTAGCATTGATCTAAAAGAGATTGCTGAGAACTTCTCAAAGGTTCTTCACCAGCGCTTTTTTTCTTTTCTTTTTCTTTTTTCTGTTCTTCTGGTGTTAGCTTGGCACAAACTGAATTGTCTTGCTGCAAGCTGCCATTGATAGTTTTTTTTTTAATTAAGAAAGTGTTTCACTTTTATTATTATTATACAGATAAGTTGGTGATGCTATGATTGCGCATCTGAAAACTCATTAGATACTACTGTCAAAAGTCAAAAGAGATTGGTCAATTCGTTTTGTTTGAGGATATCAACTGTCTTTTGAGCTACAATGGGAGAATTTTTTTGTTCTAGTCTTCAACCTAGAATGTTGTTTAGCTATGATGACTTAAGTCTGTTTCATTTCTACTGAATGCAGTTCTCATGCAATGCTCATAGCATTTGCGACAGCGAATTGAGACCTCAGGGGATAGGATTGTTTCCCTTGGTTTCCATAATTAATCACAGGTAATTGATTAATAATCTGTTTTGTTTGTGTTCTTCAATCAGTTTATCTCCTGCCTAACTATTTATCTCTGTAGCTGCTCTCCCAATGCGATTTTAGTGTTTGAAGAACGGATAGCTGTGGTTCGAGCTATGGAGAATATCTCTAAGGATTCAGAGGTAGTTTCTGCTTTGTATAATCTTGAGTTTTCCGTATATGCTAATAGCACACTGACATATATGTGTTAGATCTTTTGTCTTTGATCAGGTAACTATCAGCTATATTGAAACCGCTGGAAGCACTCTGACTCGGCAGAAATCTCTGAAAGAACAATACCTCTTCCACTGTGAATGTGCCCGATGCAGTAACATTGTAAGTAGTCACTAATTCTTCCACTTATCAATGAATGGAGTATGCACTTCACCACTCAATATTCTAGATTTTCTTACAACCTGTACCAACATTTGTCATACCTAAGGGAAAACCTCATGATATTGAAAAAAGTGCAATATTGGAAGGCTATCGGTGTGCCAACGAGAAGTGTACTGGTTTCTTACTCCGTGATCCTGGTATGTGATTTGACTACATGGTTTATATGTCCATGAACATTCTTGATCCCTCCTATCCCCTTTTGTTTGGCTTTTGCAGATGAGAAAGGCTTTGTTTGCCATAAATGCAAGCTTCTTAGGAGCAAGGAAGAGGTTAAAAAGCTAGTGAGTGATATCAAAACAGTTTCAGAGAGGGCTGCTGCATCTCCTTCTGCAGAAAGTATCTGTTGCCTGCATTTATATGTCCGAACAAGCTTTACCGATCTTGGTTATATTGAGCTGTGTTGCAATTTCCCTAAAGAGTATTTTTGATCATTTTCAGATAAACAAGACACTGTTGCACTATCTAAGACAATGGAGAAACTACAAGATAAGCTTTACCATTCTTTTTCCATCACTTTAATGAGAACTCGTGAAAAACTTCTCAAGGTACGTTTCTTTTGGAAAGAAGGTTTTGGACTTTTGGAAGTTGTACAGAGTTTTAAAAAGATGATAAAAATGTGGTGTCTCAAAGCTTGCTATTACGCATTATTTTGCAGATGCTAATGGAAGTAGAAAGCTGGAGAGAGGCTTTGAATTACTGCAGATTAATAGTCCCTGTTTATCAAAGTATGTTTGCGTCATCTTGAATATTACTTTGCTCCCTGATGCGGGAAGTTTGATTAATATCTTTTTCTTTTGGACACCTTAGAATCCGATAAGCAAGACTTCTAGTAGTGTAGGATTTATATTTCAAACAAAACTTAGAAGCTCTTTATAAAGTTTGGTCTATGTGCATTTTCTTAGAGTTACTGTACCAACTAATTGCAAGTTTGCAACTGAGGTACCTGTGCCACCCCTTATGGCTACTAACTAATATCTTTAACAGAAACAACTACGTATATTGACTAGCTGTTAGCGAAGTTGGCAGAGATAACGTAGTGATATAATTGTAAACTCATTCTAATGCTTTTGGTGGTTATATAACTTGTGCTTACTTTGTTCATATAATTGCAGGAGTATATCCAGCAACGCATCCTTTGATTGGACTGCAGTTCTATACCCAGGGAAAACTCGAATGGTATCAAACCTTCTTTTATCCTTTCTCTCAGTTACTGTCTTAGCTGGATTATATTTTGAGCTTCGAAACTGAAAATGAATTTGAAGGACACATTAATACTCTATATCACGGCATTTCAATGCTCCCATCCCCTTGAAATCCGCATGACCAAATAAGCGTTCCCCAATACTATCAAACCAGCCAATTCCACTACATGTTTTCTAGCTGCTTGCTTACTATAGTGTTTAAGACTCTTCTACCGTGACTCTTAGTCAGGGCTCAGACTAGTATGTGTTACCAACCATACTAGCTTTCTACATCTGTGTGAATTCGAATGCAATAACTTGGCAAACGGTTTCTGTCATATCTGTTGATGAAATGCATAATTGTTATGTTGCAGGTTGCTGGGGCAAACCGAAGAGGCGGTGAGTTCACTGATAAAGGCGTTTGATACTCTGCGGATCAGCCACGGAACAAGTACACCTTTCATGAAAGAGCTCTCATCAAAGTTGGATGAAGCTCGTGCAGAAGCTTCTTATAAGCTGCTTGCATCAAAAAATGGCAACTAGCGAGTTCAATCGTACTCTTCTCCTCATCAATCGCCTACTTAACCTCGGCAGGTATTTGAGGGTAATATCGAAGTTATGTGGTATATTTTGATTGTTCTTTGATATACAAAGTCGGAAATGAAATCTTCAATATTTAGCAGTATCTTTGTGCTATGACATAACTGACAGTTTTAATATCTTTTTGGTATCATCAAAAATCGAGTCTGTCTTCATTTTGACTAATTTTTTCTGCGTCTCTGATCCAAACCGTTCGGATTTTCTTGTAGTAACTAAAGAAATCTTTGATTAACTTAGTTTTTTTTTTCCAACAATCACCGTATCATATTTAAATGAACTCTTTTAATTATAGGTTATTTTTAGGATTAAAAGGTTTATCCAGATGTCCGTCTTCTTTACACTCAGGAAGTTAAAGTTTTGTTATAGTCCATGGAATACGTAATTGAGAAGGATTGTAGATTTGTATTATTTGAGATCGACTGTTCTGATTTGCTGCAAATGTTATATGATCAATAAGATTGGCTATTATTTTCGTCTATGTTGGAGGAGTTTTCAAGCTTCTTTTCTTTATCGTCTAAAATATTTTTTTAGTTATAAATTTGTTGAAAATAATAGCTAGAATTTATGTGCATTTTCTACTTACACTACATGAAAATTTTCTGTAAATTCGTCTTTCACAATTAAATAAATCATATACGAAAATCAAATGCCAAACTTATATTAACTAACCACTAATTCACCAATAAACTAAAAAATTTCAATAACTACTAATTCACCATTACTCCATGTTATATATATATATATATATTATTTTTTTTTGTCGACAATTTAATAATCGCATTAAACGGAGTTCGAACCCATACGATGACACTGAATAACATTAGCACAAACCGTTCGAATCCATATGATAACACTGAATGACATTAGCTCATACCATTAGATTATAAATCCTAATCTATTTTTATATTTTATTTTAAAAATTCTTTATTTTCTATCTCGCTGATTCATTACAATAATATTCATACTAATTTTTCTCCTCACCAATGCTAGAATATAAAGATTATTATTTTTAGGATTAATTAGGTGTATAATAGGTTTAGATATACTAATTAGGTGTGTAACATGTGTGGAAACAAAATTAGGTATCTAACACAATTAGGTGATGAAATGACATTTTTAATCTTAATGAATATTATCAGAATCTAAAATTAAATAATATTTTAATTTGTTTAAAATTCAAAAAATCAATAATGAAAATTAGTTGCTATAAATTGGGGATAAGAAAATAAAATAAAGCAATAAATCTAGGGTTTTTGGAAATTTTGTTCATTGACGTCATTTGTTTTTTTTCTGGCCACTATCAAAAATTTTTTGCTAAAAAAAAGTCTGCAAACTATATCAATAGTGAAGAAGACAACTACTTGTGTTAGAGAGGTATGTTTGTATATTTTGGTTTTTGTTTTAATATTAATCATAGTCGGCTATGAATATATATATATACTCTCAGCATATACTAAAAAATAGATGTTTATACTTTCAAATTTGATATCAAAGGAACGAGTAGTGTGAGCCAAGTCAACGTGATTAACGGGATATATACTTTATTTTTAGAAATCTATTTCATAATAAAATTCACCTAGTTTTCTTGAACTTATTCTTATTTTAGTTTTTTACTAATTGTGTATTTTTTCAGACTTGAAGTCACATTATATTGCCTCAGAAGGTACTGTTCATTGTTATGATTAGATCTGGGTAAAAATATCTGAACCCAAAATCTAAAACGGAACCCGGTTTAAAATACCCAATTTCGATCAAGTATGATTCTATAAAAATATCTAAATGGAGCTTAACACTAGGTATTTCAGGTATCAAATAATATCTGATCCTAACTGAAATTCAACCTAGTATCCTGAAAAACTCGAAGTTAAACCCTTTTACTTAACTTCGGATAATTCATATGTTTTTGAATATTTTTAGGGAGTTTAATTATTTTCGTACCAGTTTTTTTTGTTAAATTGAATACTTTTGAGTAATTATGGATAATTTCGAATATTTTTTACCGGGATTTATAGGTAGTTCAGATAATTTAGAGTATTTATATATATATTTTTTATAGTTTTTTATAGATTTTTGGATAAGCTTGGATATTGGGTAAAACCCGATCTAAACCGAACATGAACCATTCCCGATTCAAAAATTAAAAATACGCAAATGAAACTTATGAATTTTGTACTGAAAAATCAAAAAAATCCGATCTAAACCCGAACGAATACTCGAACACCCGGATTTATGACCAGATTGTGAGACAACCTAGGTGTGGAGATGTGTAAAATATTAAAATTCTAAGTTAACAAAAGGCTTACTTAGACAGGCCCAATACTTAAGTTAAACCATGGCCCAATTTATAAATTAGGAAAGATCAGGCCTAATTCAAGTACACACGTGGTAACAAATGACGATAGAGAAGGAAGCTGACGAGTCCAATTTATGATTAAATAAGAAATTGGGGATTTCTTTTTAATTTTAATAAAAGACTGTAGAGAATTTTTGTCTTTCAATTTAGGTTTTCTTTTTCTCCTTTTTTGGCTGTTTCCTCTCTGCACCGAACGGTTTCGAGTTTTTCCTTTTTTCTTTTTTCTGATCTAATGGCGCAAGAAGATCAATCGACGGCGAGATCTACCGGAAAGGTTAATTGGTTCAGCGATGCTAAAGGCTATGGTTTCATTTCGCCCGATGATGGCGGAGAGGAGCTTTTTGTTCATCAGTCTTCAATTGTCTCCGATGGTTTCCGAAGCTTGACTATTGGTGAATCGGTTGAGTACGCCATCACTCTTGGAAGCGACGGCAAGACTAAGGCCGTCGATGTTACTGCTCCTGGTGGCGGTTCTCTCAACAAGAAGGAGATTAGCTCCCGCGGAAACGGCGGTGGTTGTTTCAGTTGCGGTGAGGTTGGCCATATGGCGAAGGATTGCGTCGGTGGAAAAATCGTCGGAGCCGGTGGTCGCAGATCCGGTGGCGAAGGTTCTTGCTACATGTGCGGTAATTTAGGACACTTCGCTAGGGATTGTAGGCAGAACGCCGGTAGAAACAGTGGAGGTGGCGGCGGCGGTGCATGTTACAGTTGCGGAGAGGTTGGTCATATGGCAAAGGATTGTCGTGGTGTTTCCGGGGGAAACAGATACGGAGGCGGTGGCCGTGGATCTGGCGGTGAGGGATGCTACATGTGTGGCGACGTGGGGCATTTTGCTAGGGAGTGCAGGCAAAACGCCGGTGAAAACGTCGGAGGTGGCGGTGGAAACATTTGCTATACATGTGGCGGATTTGGCCACATGGCCAGAGTTTGCACTAGCAAGAGAACATCTGGTTCTGGTGCTGGTGCTGGTGCGGGTGCGGGTGCATGTTACGAATGTGGTGTAATTGGCCATTTGGCTCGTGACTGTGGTCGTAGCGGAAGAGGAAGCGGTGGCGGCGGTGGTGGCAAGTGTTTCACCTGCGGCGAGGAAGGTCACTTTGCAAGGGAGTGCTCTTCGCTTGCTTAACAGAAAGAAGAGTAATGTTCATATACTTCTTCATTTTCTATTAATCGACCTGATCCTTTTGGTTTTTCGATGTTTACTATGCAAAAGGTGCTCCTTTTTTTGGTGACTATAATGTGATAGCTAGAGTCGTTTCGGATGATGTTTTGGAATGTTTCTTGGGAGTATATGGTCTCTATACTGCTCTTATGACAGGTTCTTGCAAACTTATTCATTGCTTTTGCTGATGCCATAACCCATAAGTTTGTGACTTTGAATGATATGTGTGATTGCTTTAGTTTGCAGTTTCTTTGTCTTTCTTTACAATTGGTGTTATGTGATGTTCTCTTACAACGAGTGTGGTGTGATGCTCACTTCCGTATACAAAGATTGAAACTTGCTATTAACTGGTTACGCATCTCCACCATCTTGCTAGATATGAGTCCCAATTCTGTCTTGGTTTGTTCTTGGGAAGTTCTCGGATATGATTTTGCTTCAAAAAGGTTGCCATATTTCTATTGCATTGCTGTTTGCTTGCTCTCTATGAAACGAATATTAGCTAAAGGAGAATCTAGCCGATGAAAGAGAGTTAGTAAAGGCTATTTTGATATTCAGGTTCCGTAGTTCTTGGTTTAGGAGAAACTCTGGAACGGAGGAGAGACATGGTGATATTTTGTAGTGCTTATCCCTGTTCTTGGTTTCTCTTTGTGTACGACTTGAGTTAAAACTTTTAGTGATCCAATACGAACATGTGTTTGTTCGTCCTTAATCTTTTTGTTTTGTTTAAAATATCATTTAAACCCATTGGCCAAAACCTAATTGCCCTTGTGTTAAGCACAGTCCACAAGTTCGTGTTGAATCCTCCCATGTTCTTATGTGTTATCCCAAGTTGATCTTCCTGTCCGGATTGAAATAGCCATAGAAATGTTGAATCAGATTGGAGATCCCGCACTATTGTATTGAATTAGATCAAATCTAGTACCTGATTTGTATGGATTACTCGCATCAGTCGCACAGTGTCGGTATCGTGTACGGATATAGATGATTTAGATCTTTCTGCGTAGCCAGGAGACCGGATTAGGAGGTTATACCAAGTAACTAATCTTGTATTGTATTGTATTGATTTTCATTGTTTCTACTGGACTTTGAATCATTAACCTCATTGCAACGTTAGAAAGAAAGAAAAGCTCCAACGAGTTGCGAGAACTCAATGACGCAATTTCTGTAAACCCAAAATCTTTCCGACCATAATCCCGCAACTTCCTAGGATTATTTGTGTTGGATTCACTCCGTTCGGGATCTCTCCAATTGTTTTCCGTCGTTTCGCCTTTGAAACAGTTTGATTTCAACACTAAAGAGTTCTCGACTTTGATTTGAATCTCTTCAAATTAGTAAGAAGATTTCAAACACGAATCTTGGATCTAGCGGTAAACGGTTTGGGTTTTGAGGATTTTCCGATGAGAAGAAAACGGTTATGGCCATATCTCACCAACAAAAACAGAGAAGAGAAGATGTCTCGTCTCTTTATTCAGATTCTCAAGAGATGATAATTTTTGTTTTTTCTTCCGGTCAATGCAAAATCAACATATCCTCCAACATGAACACATAGAGTCTTTGTCGGAATCATAAAATATTTTGATTTCCAAGAGAAAATAAGGTTAATGACATTTAATTAGTGTAATAGTTAGTGTGTTTTTGAATTTTATCGGAAAGATGTAGCCAATAAAAAGTATATGAAAAAGGGATTAGCCTAAGATTTATGAAAATATAGCGTGGTAATTTCTCCCACTGTGGAATGACTACGGATCACATATGTTCACCAGAAGAAGCAGAATGTAGTAGCCTCATATGGGCTTTGCAATGTGCATGAAATTTAGGTTATAGAAAAATAATATTTGAAGGTGATTGCAAAATGATATTCCAAGTTCTATCTTCACAAATACTCAATCTAAGGTTGGCACATTATATGCATACGATTCAAGCATGGCAAGCATGATTTGGTGAAGTTTGTTTCAGATTTCAAAAACGTGAAGACAATGGCTGCGCAGATATGCTAGCAAAATATAGTTTATGCGAAATGTTTTACAATACAATATTTCTAGTTTATATCCGTACTTTTTATTAAATATATATCATACAGATTTTATAAACAGTGTTTAATCTTTAATATAATGACGTTAAAAAAATAAACATTGTTGTAGTAATCTTTTTTTCAAAATCGTTTTGGTAATTTCCATATCTTTTTAGCATTGTTTTAGTAATTCTTCCATTAATATATTTGATTTTTCATAAAAGAAAATGTTCATTCGTGATATCCTTTTTATAAGTTTCTTAATGCGAATGAACGTTGAAATAAAGGAAAAGATCAACGAACATATTTGGGGTTCCGACTTCTGTAATGGCAATTGATTGTATGAAACTTTCCATTACACTAATCCATCAAAATAAAGGAAACTTTTATAAGAGAGGGTTTATACATATATATGAAACCCTCTCTTAACTTTTTATAATTCGCACAACTTTCACCGGAACAGTAAAACAACCTCTGCTCAAATATGAGTTTCGTTAAAGTCTCTTCCTTTCTCCTTGTGATTCTATTTCTCATCAATGGCGGTTCCTCCACCACTTTCACCGTCGTTAACCAATGCAACTACACCGTCTGGCCGGGACTTCTCTCCGGCGCCGGAACCGCTCCGTTACCCACCACAGGTTTCTCCTTAAACCCTTCAGAGTCACGAGTCATCTCCATACCCGCCTCCTGGTTCGGCCGCATATGGCCACGTACGCTCTGCAACCAAGACGCCACCACCGGGACATTCACTTGCGTCACAGGCGACTGTGGCTCATCCCAAATCGAGTGCTCCGGCGCCGGAGCCAAGCCTCCGGCTACACTAGCCGAATTCACACTCAACGGCGCGGGAAATCTCGATTTTTACGATGTAAGCCTCGTGGACGGTTACAACGTCCCGATGACGATCGTTCCTAACGGCGGAGCAACCGGAGTCGGTAACTGCAATGCCACTGGTTGCGCGGCGGATCTTAACGGCGTTTGTCCTGCTCAGCTGCAAGTAACGGTTGAAGCCGTGGCGGGAGTGGCAGTTGCGTGCAAGAGTGCTTGCGAAGCGTTTGGAACGCCAGAGTATTGCTGTAGCGGCGCGTTTGGAACGCCGGACACATGTAAGCCGAGTGAGTACTCTGGTTTCTTCAAAAAAGCTTGCCCTACAGCTTATAGTTACGCTTATGACGACTGCACAAGCACATTCACTTGGTCCGGCGCCGATTACGTCATCACTTTCTGTCCTCTTTCGCCAAGGTAAGTTTTACTATTCTTACGAAATAAGTTAATATCTTAAAGATGTTAATATTTAGAAACTTTGTGTTTTTTAAAGGTAATAAAAGGAAAGAGTTGTTATGGTTAAATTTCAATTCAAAAGCTTAAATTTTTTTGGTTGTTTCCGAATAATCTTCGTAAATTTTGTAACTTTTGTTCATAATATTATAATTGAATAATTTCTAATGTTTGTTCATAATATTATAATTTCTAATTTCTAATTTTTGTTATTTCATTGTTTGTTTTTAGTATGGGGAGTCCCCCCCAACCGAAGACGGTTAGCGTTTCCGCCGCAGTTTCTCTGGCCGCGTCACCAACATTCTCAGTTGCGTTTTCAGTAGGCGTTTTAGCTGTTGCGCGTTCTTTGGTGGGGAGTGAACTTTTGTGATATCAACACGGCACCTACCTTTTAGATTCATTTTGTATTTTTCTTTTAAACTAGAATATTATGTGATTGTGTCTGTTGCAATTTTATTATATTAAATTATATGCGTTGATGTTCTTGATATTATTATTTTGTGAAACTTGAAAAGTTTACAAATCACTAAACCAATGTCAATTTTTTATAATTATTAAAATAATATCTACTATCAATAATACATTTTTTCCTTATTGATAAAAAATATATTTTACAGAAAATATTATTACTTTATTTGTATACATAGATAAAAAATACTTGATAATTTATAAAAATAAAATTTTATTATTAATATTATTATTTATTTATTATTTAACCCTTCCTTATTAAAAGAAAAAATTAGGTTTAAAAGATTTTTTTTTTAAATATTTATTAGTTTAGTAATTTGATATTAAAAAAATTACTTTAATAATTTACCAACTTTTTAATATTGTTTTAGTAATTATCTCTTATTTCATTTTAAGGAAATCATGGTTAAAGTCACCTTAGTTTAATGGCAAATTCGATCATCTTTTAATTCAAACTAGGATTATCCCGTGCTACGCATGGGTTATGTTCATAAAATATATTTATTTATATTAACTTTTACATATTTTTATAAAAGTGTTCCTCAGACTTTAAAATATTTAAAAAGGGGTTTAACATACATAAAGTAATTTGAAATATTTTAAAAATGATTATAAATATGTTAACATGATATATTAACTATATATGAAATGTTTGGAAGACTAAAAATATGTTCTTAAATTTGTAGGAATACCAAATTTTAGGAATTATTTACATATATTTAGGAAAATTTTCCTAAAATTTTTCTTAAAAGAAATTTTGAAAAAAAAGAGTTGAAAAACAAAATTTGAAAGAAAAATTTTGAAAAACTTTTTTTAGTACTTTTCTTCTTTAATTAATGTTATTTTTGGGAGTTGCATCCTTGTAGTCTTTTTTATGATTAAAAATTAAATTAATCTATTTAAGAAAATTGACCAATTCTCTATTACCCAATTTTTATTTTAACTAGACCAATATATCCGATTAAGATAAAAAAACTTGACAAAAAAGAAGAGAAAATACAACAGGCAGTGAAATCCAACGGCGGATATGCCACGTTTACATACCTCTGCCGCAAAGAAGAAAACAAGAGTACTCGAATCCAACGGCGGATAGTCACCGGTTTCAACACGAATTAATTTGACTTCCAATATATTACAACAATTTCATTTTCAGTCGTAAAGAAACATTTCTGCAATAAAAATGGTTTTTTCCCAGTTTATAAGATCACTTCTTCTTCTTCTATTCATTGTTTATCTTCATCTTCCTTGCACGACTTTATCAAGCTCAGAACCACAAGTTATCACTATCGATGTAAGCCAAGCCCATAAACTTCTTCATCATGGCTACACTTTTCTTGATGTCAGGTAAAGTTCAATACTTTTTCCAGATTCATATATGTCGTTATTGTTGTTCGACGGAGATTTCTGAAATTTGAGATGTTTATAAAATAGAACTATTGAAGAATTCGAGAAAGGCCATGTTGATTCAGAGAAAGTCTTCAATGTTCCGTACTGGTTGTATACTCCACAAGGTCAAGAAAATAACCCAAATTTCTTGAAACATGTTTCATCTCTCTGTAACCAAACCGATCATCTCGTTGTGGTAATAACACAGTCTTTGTCCTGATCATGTGGAATTATAGTTATATATCCTTTTTTCATACTTAAATCACTGGACCTGAATACTAGAATCTGTTGTTTTAATCTTCTTTTGTAGGGATGTAGATCTGGAGTTCGATCTTTATATGCTACCAAAGATCTTGTTTCTTCTGTAAGTACCAAAAGATTCATGCTCTATAAAAAACCTCTGTTTTCTTTTGTGAATAGTGAATGAAAAAAAACAGAGGATCTTGAATCTTGATCTATCTCTGTAAATGCTTCTTCCTTGAATTTATCTGAGTTCCTTGATCACGTGACAGGGATTCAAGAGTGTAAGAAACATGGACGGTGGTTATGTTGCTTGGATGGAGAAGAGATTTCCAGTTAAAGTGGAACTACAGGAGCTCAAATACGATGAGCTCTGACTCAGATAAACCAAAGATGCCATCTTAAACAGAAAATTTGCAAACTAAATTTCAAATCGTTACTTTTAATAATCAACTAATCATAGCCCTTTTGAAAATTTTAGATCATCTTTTTGTGTGTCCGAGCCAAGAAATTGGAATATATGTAAAGCTTAAAAAGGGAAACTGAGAATGTGTAAAATATTTTTCACTTATTACATATAAAAGAACACACAAGATTTTGGAGTTGAGGTTTTTCATAGAGAAGAGAAAATGGGCAATGTAGCTCCGGAATCAACAATGTATATAGTCCCGGAAACATATTGAGAAGAGTCTTGAATCAGATAGCGAACGAGAGAGGTAAGTCTCGGATCCACGGTTTGTTGCACCTTTAAGCCGATACTCCGCTCGGTCACATTTTTGAGCCACTTTTTTTTTCATAAGACCTTGTGTGATCTCTGACTTCAAAACCCCCGGTGCGATCGAATTCATTCTAATATTGTAAAACACCTAACTCAATAGCCATCCCTCTGGTCATGGTGTCAACACCGCCTTTGGAACATGCATACGTGATTCCACCGGGAACTACACCACGGTGGAGCCGGGAGATGGACGAAATGTTTATCACCGAGCCACCATCACGTTTAGCGTCGCGTATCAAAACACAGACGTATTTGGATACTAACCAAGCTCCGGTTAAGATGGTTTTGAAGACTCTGTCCCATTCGGTTTCTGACAAATCCAAACTAGACTTGACTTTGCCTCTGATTCCGGCATTGTTGACCAATGCTTTTTGAATGGTGGCTGCGTCTGATGAAATGTCTAGCTCAAGAGCCGCGGCTTGGAGTCCGGTTGTGTTGGGTCTGAGAGCAGAAAGATTTGAGACGATCAACACGACGAGCTGCTACGATAATCTTGCAGCCAGAGGAAGCTCCTGTCACAAGAACCACTTTGTCCTTAAGTTCACACCATGGCTCCAGTTGCTTCAACACCTGCTTTTCTCCGTATAAAAAAGATAATAATGAAAAATTAGATCAGAAACACATGATGGACGATTTGGATGATAAAGACGATGATACGATTAAGAAGAAAGAAGTGAGGGGCATTAATTGGATATAAAAGAAGAAGTATCTAACAGTTTGAAAATTGCTCATTTTCGTTCTCTATGTGTGTGTATGTTCGGTGGACAAAGAGAAGTCCATAACACAGTCTAAAGAAAGACTTCTCTCTAAACCAAAACGACAATTTAACGTGGTAGTCTAAGTCTGCACCAGAGTCGTGTGTTCCACCAAACTAGTTTGGTTGATGATTTTACTATTTTTATTCGGAAAAAAACGCCAAAAAATCTTCAACTATACATTTTGAGCCAAAAAATTTCCAACTTATACATCAATCAAAATTTTCATTTTAATCCCCAATTTTTATTGACCAAACTTGAATTAACTATAATATTTTTTTACCCAAAAGTATTGTTTTTACAGTTTTCTAAAATAGTTAACTTTCAACTATTTTGGATAGTTTTATCGATCTCAATTACTTACTTTTTTAATATCAGTTAACTAAATTAACTTTATTGTTTTAATAAATAATGAGAATAAGAAATTAAGACAAGCATATGAATCGATTTAATATTTTATTTTAAACCATTTAAACAGACTGATATTTTGAATATATAAAATTTAACTAATATTAAGTGTTGATTAATTATTTTAAATTTATTTTTAATTGTTTTGATACTAATTAATACTGAGTAGTAAAAGCTTTTATTAATACTGTCTTTTTCTAATATTTTAGCATACTAAACATATATTTAAATTTTAAAATTATTTACAAAATATTTTTGAATCAATTCGCATAAATTTTACCAATAAATAAATAAACGTATTATGTTAGTGTAGAAGATTCAAAAATTTTGTGAATTTTTTAATCAAAAAAGTTTTCAAAATAGATTTTAAGTGATAGATAAAACCGTAATTTTATATATTTTAATATCAATATTTTTTCTGAAAACCAATGAATTAGATATTTTTGTATATTTTTTCATCCACAATCATTTTTTCTATTTCCACAATCTTATTTATAACTATTTTAATTATTTTATTCAAAAATTTAAAAAAGACAAAAAATCTAATTTTTTTATCAAAAGAATCATCAACCTTTGTTTTTCAAGTTGTTTTGGTCTCAACATTAGTCAACAATAACATTGAGACTAAAATAGTTTGGTCAACAAAAATTAAGAACTAAAACAGATTGGTTAACAAAAGTTGGGGATTAAAACACTTAATGAACAAAAATATTGAGATTTTTTTGGCTAATGAATAAGTTGAATATTTTTTTGGCTGAAAGTTTACAGTTGAAGATTTATTTGGCATGTTTTCTATTTTTATTTTTATTATGTCTGTTTTTTCTGGGGCAGTTTTATTCTTTTTGGCAAAAAGTTTTACAATTTTAAAAATGGTGGTTTACAGTCTTTAGAATTTTTAAGATATTATCTCATCTTAATACATGTTTAAAAAAACGGTTCATTTCAGATTTTTTTTTTTGAACTTTACTTTCAACTTAGCAAAGTGAAGATAAAAAAAAATATAGCATTTAACTTGCAAAAACTGCCAAATAGAATATTTTCACATATTAAAAAGAACCGTCAATTCCGACAAATATTTTGGATGGACAAAATTATTAAAATTGTTCAGACGGAATTTCAACAACTATTTTTTGATAATAACTACATTTTGCTGAAAAATTGACAAAAAAAAATTTTTGTATTTTTTTCTAAAACATTGAATGAAAAAAAATCAGAGGATCTATGTATTTGTAAATGCTTTTTCTTTGAATTTATCCGAGTTTGTTGATGAGATTTAATGGGAATTTTGATCATATATTATTTAAGGATATAGTAAAAAGTAAACAAGTTAAAGTGGAACTAAAGGACCTCAAGTACGATGAGCTCTGATTTAGATATTCCAAACTTACAAAGGTAGCATGTTAATCTTGAGTTTGCAAAATAAATGTAAGATCGTTACTTTCAATACATATAGAACTAATCGAGACCTTTTGAAAATTTCGATATTCTTTTTATGTGCAAAATGCAATTTCCTAGACCAAGAAAAAATTATTGACCGACATGAGAAAACAGTGCCCGATGTCAAATCAAATTAAGTTTGATTAAACCGTGTAATAGCGCGGGAGAGATGTCGGTAAGGTTAAGTTTTAAACCGAACCGGTTTGAACCATTTCACGCGGTACCTACGCGCAACCTCCACGTGTTCAAATATCCTGACAGAGATACAAAGATACTTAGCTTGGTCACTTTCTTCTTCAAATAAATATCATTATTAATCAGAACTCAGAAACCAAGTCTTCTCCATTCTTTATCATTCTTCGTTTATCTTCTCCGATTTCAAATCTCCGGCGATAATGGAATCTTATGGAAACTCTAACCAGAAGCAATCTTCGTCTCTTTACCCTACTGTTGACATGTCGAATCCCGAAGCTCCTCTAAACCCTAGTTCTTCCTCTTCTACTAGTAACCTCTATCCTTCCATCGATGTGAATGATCTCGCCCGTGATCTCTTCCCTGAGCAACCGGAGACGAGTTCCGTACCGGTCTCGGCTCCTCCCGCAGCGACGGAGGAGGTGATTTTGAAAATCTCTGGCGCGATTCTCCACTTGATCGACGAAACTTACAGCGTTGAGCTCGCTTGCGGCGATCTCGAGATTATCCGTATAGTCCAGGATGGGAATGTCGTCGCCGTTCTCGCTCGTGTCGCCGACGAGATTCAATGGCCGTTGACCAAGGACGAGAACTCCGTCAAGGTCGATGAGTCTCATTATTTCTTTACCCTCCGACCCACCAAGAATTTCGGATCTAATTCTAGCGACGAAGACGACAATACCGGAAAGAACCCTAAGCGAAAGGAAGAAGAGAACGACATGTTAAACTACGGACTCACAATCGCTTCGAAAGGTCAAGAGCATTTGCTGGAGGAGCTTGAGCAGATCTTGGCGGTTTACAGCTGTTTCA